>OU342742.1:517052504-517652504 GCA_910589775.1 Avena eriantha | reverse complement strand
TTCATATTGTATTGGAAAAGAAATGGGTTTTCAGACTGTTTAGCGTAAGGGTATGTTTTTCAGTGTAAGGGTATGTGTACGGAAAGATTGCTAGGAACTAAACCCTCGGTTTCATAATATAAGATGTTTTAGATTTATGAATGTAATATATCTAGACACATCTTCAGAAAGATAAATTATCTTATATTTTAAAACGGAGGGAGTAGAATAGAGACATGCAGTGAAGTATGGGAAGCTTGCTAGACAATCGGCAAAAGGGTCATATAAACATCACTTGTTGAAGAACAAAACAACATGTGCATGCCATGATGCAGGGAATTGCTTGTCATATGTACATCATTATTGTACCTCTCTATAATGTATTAAGATAAAGAACTTCAAAGAAATTGTCTAGAAAATTTGGTGATTCTTTCATAACTTTCTTCACTGTTGTATTGGGAAAAAAATTGTTGTTATACTTCTTCAGCAGGAAGTACCTTTTTTACATTGATATAAATTAATCAATTAAGGTCACATCTTGCATTAAAAATAGGTGAGCGTGTGTGCTTAACTCTACCCTCGTGTAGATTGTAAATTATGATATCCCTATCTAAGGCTTCTGCTGATTTCCCCACCAAAATATTTTTGAACTTCTTTTCACTTGCGGAAGATGAACTGCATACCACCCGTGGATCTTTAACTGCATACTTTGCTCCAGAAGAAATGGAAAACATTAATGTTTTCACAGAATTTTCCATCACCACTGAAGCCAGCGTCTCGTTGCTTGTTGGCGCCAAGGATCTACGGAAGTTCCGATGGCACACTCACTTGCTAGACCAGACTCCTTAGTTGTTACGTTGGCTCTCGCATTTTTATCTCTTTTGGGTTGGCTTGTGCTTGAATTGGTTGTGTGGAGATTGCATTTTTCTTTGCTTTGGCACCTACTTCCAGTACCAAATGAGGCTCACTTCTAGTCTTGAACTATGAATCCCTACTGTGCAAATTATGATTATTCTGAAGCTGTTTAGAAGTTTCTTAAATAACCAGAAGCTAGATATTAGTAAAAAATTCTCATGACATGATGTTTTTCTTGCCTGGTCAAAAAGCAACTTTCCAGGAAATAGTTCAGTTGGCAAGTTGTAACTCGTGAAGATTATGGTCGGTTGAAATTGGTGATATGGGAGCTGCAACATGGAAATATTTAACACACACTACAACGGCTCTACAAAAAAGGAATAACTTGCATGAATCCTTTCTGATTGTGTATATGGGCTTGTTCTTCATTCTACAAGATATGAGCTTCACCTTTATATTCTTTTCAGCTTCTTTACCATCTTATTCCTTTTTTCTTTGGTGTAGAAACTAGAGCAAAGAGGGCAACTATTTGCTATATTTGTCTATCAATTTGGAGCCTTAGGCTATGGTACGCATCAACCTGCAACATGAAAATATGATGGTATGCTGAGAATATATATTTTTGTAATTAAAAGGTAGAGGACTCTACCTTATATTTTCAAAGTAGCATCACAACTGATATTACAACTGGCATAGCATGTGAGCTGTGAGACATAGAGGAAGGAATAAAGGCAGAAAGAGAAAAGATATTGCTAGCTAAATTTGTTGATCCATTCAAGTTTTTTTTACCATAAGGCAGGCGCTCTGCCATCCGATTAGATAGAATAAAAAGAATACTTACAGCGGTTTATTGGTTTTGGTGGCTGACAAGCGCCCTCTTGAGATCTTGCAAAAAAATCTCCAGAAAACATATTTACGGAGCTGCTACACCATTTAGTGTATCCATTTAATAATAGCATGGTAGGCGAGAAGAGATCGTCATAATCTAGACGTACTAAAAAATCTTGAGAGTTGATATGGGAGAAGCAACGCATCGTTTCTACCTCAAATAAAAAAGACTCAAAAGAGCGATGCCTTGAAAATATCAATCATTGCATGCTCCCGCCGCACTGCAATTTGGTTGTTCAAATTTGTCGATCCATTTAAGATTTTTCTTGAGGATAAAACAGGCGCTCTGTCATCCAATTACACATAAAAAGAATAATTATTAAGAGGTCTACTGGTTTTGGCGTCAACCACCCTCTTGAGAGCTTGCAAAAAATCTTGAGAAGAATATTTAAGATGTTCTGAACTATTTAGTCTATCCACTGAAGAATAGCATGCCTAGGTGAGAAGATATTTTCGTAAGCCAGGTAGACTAAAAAAACCTTGAGAGTCCTTTCTACCTCAAATCAAAAAGACTCGAAAGAGTGGTGCATAGAAAATATCAATTACTTCATGGTACCGTACTACAATTTGGTTGTCCAGATTTGTTGAGCCATTGAAGACTTTTTTTAAGATAAGGCAGGCGCTACTTACGGAGGTTTCTATTGGTTTTGGCGGCTGAATTACAAGCAAGACAACCGCCTTCTTGAGAGCTTGCAAAAAATCTAGAGAAGAATATTTACACAGGTGCTGAACCGTTTAGTCTATCCATTGAAGAATAACATGGCTAGCTGAGAAGATATTTCAAGCCAGATAAACCATGAAAACCTGAAGAGCTGATACGGGTGAAGTAATGCATTGATTGTTTTTACCTCAAATCAAAAAGCCTGAGAAGATCGGTTCACAGAAAATATCAATCAGTGCATGGTGCTGCACTGCCATTTGGTTGTCCAATCAAATCCAACATCCGCCTCGCAGTTTCAATTTTACTGGATCAAAGCAGCACATTTACCGGAGAGGCCGACAACAACGACCAAGCCAACATGGAAGAGGTGTCAATTGTTAGACAGTCGCCTAACTAATTCCTGTCGAAGGCAGGGGTGTACACGTACTGCTCCTACGTGTACCTGTACGACAAAGCTGAAAATGCTTGGTCTTTTTCTTCTTCCCTTGCAAAGATGTTTCAGTGGATTAGTTCCGAGCTATATAGAAACATCAAATATGGAAAAATAAGATACCCATGTGCCAAAAGCTGTAGTACAAAATCAGTATCAGAGATCTCCGTGGATCATTAGAAAAGGGCATGCTCTGATTCTCAGCCGCGTTGTAACCGGTCAACAATCCCATAAAAGTTAAATCTAAACACTGGGATGATCTAGTCCTATAGAGGCAGAAATCAAGCATCGATCGGGGAGATTAAAACACGATAGATTGCTGGGATTCTATAATGGAGAATACCGATTCATGCCTTTGAAGATCGAGTGGTGCTATACATACGACAAGTTGCATCCAATACCACCAGTTGAAACCGGGCAATTTGCCCCGGTTCGTAAGGGCCTTTAGCCCCGGATTTCGAACCGGGGCTGCGAAAGCGGGACTAAAGGTCCAAGCTTTAGCCCCGGTTCAGTTACGAACCGGGGCTAGAGGTCGAACCACGTGGCCTGCTAGGCGCACTGGACGGCAGGACATTTAGCCCCGGGTCGTGTTACGAACCGGGACTAAAGGTTCCCTATCGCGGCAGCATTTTGTGCCAATTGGCTGCCGCGGCAGGGGATGGGGTTTTAGGGTTTTGTGTTTTTCTTTTCATTTTGTATTTTGTGTTCAATTATTTTTCATTCTGTGTTTTCATTAGAAACAAGTTTTCGTATACATACATAACGCTACTACACAGTACTTGACCACATTGACGCAATATATAATATAATTACTCTTACAAGCATATATAGAGTCCCAACAAGGTCCAAAGCATGTCTATTTGATTACATGGAGATCATTACATGGATGCTTTAGGGTCTACTTATACAGTATTCTTCGCGTGGGTCTATGACCTCGTCGAGAAAAAATGCAGCAAATTCCTCTTGGATTGCTATTAGGCGGTCCTCTGGTAGGAGCTTGTTCCGCATCGCGTCCAACTATGTAAAAAGGAGATCGTATGGATTAGACTCAACACGATTTTTTGTAATAAAAATAAAGGATGAATATATTGTTTACTTACTCGAACATTTTCCGAGGGCTTCTCAATACTGATGCGAATGAACTCGCACACGTAGAATCCACATAGATTAGTTCCCTGTGGTTGCCTCGCACACTTTACAAGAATAGAATTCAATCAAATAATAACGCTAGCATGATAAATGCACATAAACTAGAATTAAATAGATGCGCGGACTTAGCTCGTACTACTTACCGAGAGTGATTTAAAAAATAGCTCCTCACACCATTGACCACAGACATGTTTCTTGAAGTGTGTCCAAACCCTACCCGACAAAGAAAATTAATGTATGAGTTAATAACTACTTGATATCCCAGAAAATGAATGAAAGAAACCAATATAGTGCGATAATGGTTGAAATTACCTCTGGAGCGCATCGATAATGATGCGGTAGTTTTCAATGTCTTTGTTTAGTGAGTCCATGATGTGAACTCTTCCCATGTCAAGTGAAATGCTTAGATGAATCCAGTGGTACCTACGCAAGCTTTATATACGTCAGTAACTCATCATTTACACTGAACATCAAGTAAGCAAAAGTTAATGTGTATAAAAACTCACTTGCCGTCGTGGTAAGGAAATAGTATTTCGTTACAGAAATGTTGTTTCATGAGAAACTGCAACAAGTTGTGTTCGGTCTCCAGTGGTTTATCCTTTAGTATAGCTCCATGAACTCGATGTAGGTCAATGTACCCAAATCCGTTGATAGCCTTTCTTTTACAATCGAGCATCTTCATTCTGCATCATTATATATAGCGTACAAAAGAATATAGTGAGTATACTTACCGGCAATGAATTGAAAAAGCTGAGATAGAGACCTAATTACATAAATAAAGTAATCACTTACAAACAATACGAACTGAGGATAGTTTTGTCGAGTTCCTTTAGATTGAATAACTGAAATAATTCTGTAAATTCAATAGGGACCTCGTCTTCAATGAAGTAATGCGATTTTCGAACTTTCAGTATGAGCCAATTTCGTTGTTCTTTTAATGCTTTCATGTACCATTCATGCAATCGTCGCATTTGTGTTGGCATATCCCGAAGCCTCTCAGAACTGACTAGAGGCTCCCTGTTAACAAATTTGGGTGCTACCTCAGCCTTGGGCATATCGCCGTGAATAATTTCATGAATAGGCATACCACATTGCTCGGCCAATATCCTAGCCGTTTCTGGATCCATAGGTTCTTCCTCATATAGTTGAGGTTTGGGTATGTTCACCTGGAGTGGGGGGAGCGATTGATTTGCTTGTTTCCCCAGCTGGGGAACATCTCTTTTGGTTCTTCGGCTACCACTCGATTGTTTTGCTTGTTTCCCAAGCTGAGGGACGTCTGTTCTGATGCTTCCGCTACCACTCGATTGTTTTGCTTGTTCCCCCTGCTGGGGAACCTATTTTTTGATGCTTCCTCTACCGCTTGATCTCTTTTGTTTCAATGTCTTCTAAAGACATCGTGTATAGTCATCTGGCACATTTAACTGAGCTTGGGATGGCTGCGTTAGTAATTTCCTAAAGTTCTCCTTGGTTTCCGGTTTTATTTGGACCTCTGGCTTAGGTTGTTTCTTTTTAAAATGAGCATCCACTTCGGAACGTACGACCGCATCGGTCTCCTCATCGGTCAGGTCGTAAGCCCTCTTGGGAGGAACCACGCGGTACTCTTGGGAGGGGCGACAACTGTCGCTTCGGGCGTTGGTTATCGCTCGACAGAGCAGTGGTATTCTTCCGCTTTTGCCCCTTAGTGGGTGGAGGCGGCTGCGTAGATTGAGATGGACTCGTGTTGGGGTCATGGATTGGACTATTACTGGGAGGAGACGGTGCACTTGGAGGTGGACTTGGAGGAGACGGTGCACTGGGAGGAGACGGTTGCCTTGGTGGAGAAGGTGGCCTTGGTGTCGAGCCTGGAAACTTGATGTATTCTTTTTTCCAAAGAATGAAGTCACTCGTGACTTCTCCCAGTGTCGTCTCCCCTTCACCTCCAGGGATGTCAAGCTGTAGTGACTGACACATAGGTAGAATTTCATCCACACCGACACGAGCATAGCCAGCTGGAATCGGATTACAATGGTAGGTCGCTCCCGGTGCAAAAGGTAAAGCAAAGCCGACCGCCACCTTCATGGATATATTCTTCAGTTCAACATGCAGCTCACACCTAGTCTTCTCCTTAATTGCATCCACGGGGTACACATCCATCGTTGCATCATTACCGTGGCCCTCCGTGGAAGCCACGCTGCTTTTCCGTTGCGATGGGCCGACCGTACTGTCTGGTGTAGTATCTTGCTGTCGGAGTCCTTTAAGTTCATTAAGCTCTTGGCAATACTCCTGCAGCGTGGCTTCAAACCTCGCGAACCACTCCGTATCCTCCTCTTTTTGCCGGTTTGTTCTTCTCGATCGGCTTCTGTACGTGTCACGGTGCTCGGGAAACCCGATAACCCATGGATAAGAAGGCTCGAACCCTCTTGTTTGTCCAGCCTTTTCAGGATTCCCGGGAGCCTTTGTCAGCTCATCGTTCTCTCTGTCAGGAACAAACGTTCCCTCTTCAACCTCTTTCATCACTTTAACAAGTTCTTTCTTGGGTGTAGAAATTTCTTCGGCTGCAACAATCTCGCCTGTTTTTGGGTCTAATGATGCCCCATGCCCGAATACCCAATTTCTTGACCTCAAGGGCCAACTAGACGTAGCTGGAGTGACCCCTTTAGCCTCTAGGTCAGCCTCAACTTTATCCCACTTAGGCATGGCACTCCTGTAGCCACCCGTGCCCATATGATGGTGATATTTCTTTTTGGCTGCATTTTCCTTATTTTTGCTGAGATTGCCTTAGCTGGTGCTGAGGTCTTGTATTCCACAAATGCGGCCCAGTTATCCTGCTGCAACTCTAGTGGGCCAACGAATGGAGGAGTTGTTTCCTTCAAGACATACTTGTGGTACAATCTTTTTTTCCATTCCTTGAATAGTTCGACCATCTTCTTAAGAGCAAAGTGCTTGACTTTCCTCGTCATTTGTTGTGTGAGCTCATCAGTCTCCAAGACTGGTAGGGTGAAATGTGTCATGAGAGAATTCCACATTGTATCTTTCGCTCTGTCATCTACAAAACTAGCCCCAGCTGGATCCTTTTTCTTTCCTGGCTTGTTCCAGTTTCGCGTGGTGATCGGGACTTTGTCTCTAACAATCACTCCGTATTGACTTGTAAATGCATTCGCAGCTTCTTTGGGCTCCAGCGGTTTACCCTGCGGAGAGACTAAGTCAATGCTGAAACGGACATCAGCGGGCAACTTGTGTGTCGGGCCTCTTGTATTTGTAGAAGATTGGCCGGAAGCGGAGGTCTAAGAGAAGAAACATTCGTCAGTACATATATACGAATCAATCAGTGCATCTATACTAGTGAACGATCGATAGAGGCTTTATATACCTTGACGGAGTTTGTCATTATTATGGTGTCTTCACCATGGTCTCCACCATAGTCAGCACCATCGTCTCCACTATTTTCTCCACCACCGTCTCCTCTAGACAAATTAAGATATTCGGAGCCATCATAATAAGACCCCCCAGTACCCTCATCTATCATGTTGAGAAGCTCCTCTTCATTCTTTCTACCGTCCATAGCTTAACTAATACAGAAAAAGAATATTGCATTAAGTAAAAGAATATTACAACTGCGGCAACTCAGATACAGTACTTAGTGATTAAGATAAAGTACATTATTAATACATCACCGGAGAATAGCTCGGGTGCATTATATGATAAAGTATAAGATAAAGTACATTATTAATACATCACCGGAGAATAGCTCGGGTGCATTATAGGATAAAGTATAAGATAAAGTACATTATTAATACATCACCGGAGAATAGCTCGGGTGCATTATAGGATAAAGTATAAGATAAAGTACATTATTAAGATAAACTAGCGAACGCGGCTGCCGCATTCTGTGCTACGGGAGCTCTGCAGCCACAGAAGAGGAACCATCACCGGAGAATAGCTCGGGTGAGATCCGTGAACCTGCCAGATATTGGAGAACCTAGTCTCCAAAAGATACATGTATCGCCGTACATGCTCGTCCTCCTCCCTGATACGACGACGTACCACCTCCTCGGGGGCTGACTCCCTCTGCACCGCTCCTGGACCTCGTGGACGCCACCAAAGAAGCTCCGGGTCGACGATGATACCCAGATTCCTCACCAAGGTACGAGTCCCGACAGGTAGCACCTCCCAGTGCCAACCCAGCGGAGCCCAGACTCGGACATCCCCGACGGAGTCCAGTAGGCTCGGATGAGATGGACGCGACATAACTAAATAATAGCAATAAACAATCATAAAACATAAACAGTAACTAAATCACTAAGTATATATTGCCCTAATAACAATAACCCTAAACCTATCACTAACTAAACTAAACCTCATTAACTAAGTATTCTAACTAAACCTAATCCCTAATAAACCCTAATCCCTAATAAAACCCTAAGCCCTAATAATAAACTAACTAAAATCACTAACTAAAACCCCTAACTAAATCACTACTAAAATCCCTAACTAAATCACTACTAAAATCCCTAACTAAAATCCCTAACTAAATCACTACTAAAATCCCTAACTAAATCACTAACTAAATCACTACTAAAATCCCTAACTAAAATCCCTAACTAAATCACTACTAAAATCCCTAACTAAATCACTAACTAAATCACTACTAAAATCCCTAACTAAAATCCCTAACTAAATCACTACTAAAATCCCTAATTAACTAAAATCCCAAACTAAATCACTACTAAATCCCTAATTAAATAACAAAATCACACTAAATAACTAACAAAATCACACTAATTAACTAAATCCCTAACTAAACAAAACCCCTAATTAACTAACAAAATCACACTAATTAACTAAATCCCTAACTAAATAAAATCCCTAATTAACTAACAAAATCACACTAATTAACTAACAAAATAACACTAATAATATCCCTATTTAACTACACCTATGTATACCTCACCTGCAGGGGGTGGCGCGGCGCGGCGGGAGCGACGACGGCGAGCGACGGCGCGGGATGGGCGAGGGCGCGGGCGGCGGCGGTGATCCGTCTTGGCACGGGCGGCGACGACGTGGGCGGCGGATGGGCGGGGCTGGGACGGGCGGCGGGAGGACGGGCGCGGCAAGGAGGGATAGACGCGGCGGGACGGGCGGCGCGGAGATGGTGCGGCGGGGCGGCGCGGGGCGGAGACGGGCGGCACGTTTGGCGGCGCGACGGACGGCGTGGGCGCGTTCGTCTCTGCTGGGGAAGAAGAAACTGGCAATCTCCGGGTCGTGGCTCGACCTGGGACGGGGGTGGTATTTATACCACCCCCGTTTAGCCCCAGGTGGTAATACGAACCGGGGCTAAAGGTCCGCCATTTCCCCCGCTTCCCGCCATGTTTCTCCCGCCATGTCTCCCGCTTCCCGCCATGTTCTCCCGCCTTGTCCCTCTATATCTAGGACGACCGCCATTTCCATCGACACATCCACATCTTCTCTCTCACAACAATGGACACCGCTTATTGGGCTTTTCTGACGCTCGAGGAGACCGAGGCGCTGTGCGCCTCCAGCTACCCATGCCCGCCGGGGTACCGGCTGCCCACTGGCTGGATGCTGAGCACTGGAGGGGTTCCTCTTCCTCCTATGTCTCAAGGTTCGGCCCGCCAGGCAGCCATCACGAGCCACTTCTACCTCGAGCTCACGCCGGAGCAGCGGATGGATCCCCATTGGGATCCCGAAAACCTCGACACCTGGAATGCCTTCTTCGCAAACCGGCGGGAAAGGGAGCTCGCCAGGTACGAGGGTGACGGCCCGCCCCCAGTGAACCACAACAAGGCTGGTCGCCACCTGTGGTGGGCGAACCGGACTATCGCCGGTGTGATGCGCTACATCTCCATGGGAGACCATCCTCGCCTGAGGTACCCGCACTTTCACCAGCAGCATAGCCACAAGAATGGTGGTGGTGGTGAAGGCCTAGGGCGTACTGGGGTCGTCATCCAGGAGCCCCCTCCCCCGCGCGTTGTGAATCCGAGGCCGGAGGATCCATCCGCGTGCTACGAGGAAGGGCTGAGGATCCATCCGCGTGCTACGAGTGATGACGACGACGATGACGATTCCGAAGACGACCCAGAAGCTTTGTACTACAGGGCTAGATATGATTATGACTAATTTTTACGTTTTAATATTAATAAATGTCAGGCCACAACAAGTTGCAATACTACCTATTGAGATCGAGAAAGTTCATATCCATATATATATAAGAAGATCATTAAAAATAAAGGTTTAATAATATTGTACATCACCAACATCCACACATGTTAGGGTTTTCTTCTAATCCGTAACCATGGAGCATCTTCCTTATTTAACGGGATGCTTGGGTCATCCTTCATAGCGAAGGGCGGAATTTCATGAAACTTATCATCATCATCTGACATGTCTGTCTTATCCTCCACCCCCACGATGTTTCTTTTTCCTGAAAGAACTATGTGGCGCTTTGGCTCATCGGATGCTGTATTCTTTTGCTTATCTTTCCTTTTTCTCGGTTTGGTAGACATGTCCTTCACATAA
The DNA here is from genome assembly GCA_910589775.1 of Avena eriantha. Classification (NCBI taxonomy): domain Eukaryota; kingdom Viridiplantae; phylum Streptophyta; class Magnoliopsida; order Poales; family Poaceae; genus Avena; species Avena eriantha. The sequence continues at coordinate 517,642,026 of OU342742.1, read as the reverse complement.
AAAACCTGAGCTACATCATTGGCTAGGACAAATGGTTCATCTCTATATGCAAGGTTGTTGAGATCCACTTTTGTCATTCCGTATTTCTTGTCTACCTCAACCCCGCCTCCTGTCAGCTTGACCCATTTGCACCGAAACAAAGGAACCTTAAAAAAGGTCCATAGTCAAGTTCCCATATCTCCTCTATGTAACCATAATATGTATCCTTTTGCCCATTCTCGTCTGTTGCATCAAATTGGACACCACTGTTTTGATTGGTCTCTTTTTATCTTGGGCGATCGTGTAAAATGTAATCCCATTTATCTCGTACCCTTGGAAAGTCAATATAGTCGAAGATGGTGACCTGGCCAACAAGTACAACTGCTCTCCAACATTTATGTCATTCATGAGATGTGTCTGCAACCAACCGCTGAAAGTCCTCATATGTTCATCTCTAATCCAGGAGCCAGGCTTCCCCGGGTTGTTGGAGTGTACAATATTCATGTGTTCCTCGATATACGGAGCCACCAAGGTGGAACTTTGCAGAACTGTGTAGTGTGCTTTAATGAGAGAATGTCCATCCATACATATCCTTACTTTCTTTCCTAGCGTGCCTTTTCCACTAATTCTACCCTCATGCCGTGATTCAGGAACACCAATGGGCTTAAGGTCACGAATAAATTCAACACAAAACTCAATGACCTCCTCTGTTCCATATCCCTTTGAGATGCTTCCTTCTGGCCTAGCACGGTTATGAACATATTTCTTTAACACTCCCATGAACCTCTCAAAGGGGAACATATTGTGTAGAAATACAGGACCAAGAATGTTAATCTCATCGACTAGGTGAACTAGGAGATGAGTCATAATATTGAAGAAGGATGGTGGGAACACCAACTCGAAGCTAACAAGACATTGGACCACATATTTCTGTAACCTTAGTAGACTATCTAGACTGATTACCTTCTGAGAAATTGCATTGAGAAACGCACATAGCTTCACAATGGGTACTCGAACATTTTTCGGCAGGAGTCCCCTCAATGCAATCGGAAGCAGCTGGGTCATAAGCACGTGGCAGTCATGAGACTTTAGGTTTTGAAATTTTTTCTCTGCCATATTTATTATTCCCTTTATGTTCGACGAGAAACAAGACGGGACTTTGATACTGTAAAGGACTTCAAAAAAGATTTCCTTCTCTTCTTTGGTAAGAGTGTAGCTAGCAGTACCTTCAAACAGCTCTGGATGCATGTCGTCTCGGTCTTTTATACGTTGTTGGTCCTGCCGTGCTTCAGGTGTATCTTTGCTCTTCCCATACACGCCCAAGAAGCCTAGCAGCGTCATGCAAAGATTCTTCGTCAGGTGCATCACGTCAATTGCAGAGCGGACCACTAGGACTTTCCAATAGGGTAGCTCCCAAAATATAGATTTCTTTTTCCACATGGGTGCATGTCCGACATCGTCCTTCGGAACAGATTGTCTACCAGGACCCTTTCCAAAGATTACTTTTAAATCCTTCACCATGTCAAATACATCATCACCAGTACGGCAGATAGGCTTACACCGGCTGTCTGCCTCACCATTGAAATGCTTACCTTTCTTTCTTAGGATGTGCGAGGGCGGAAGAAAACGACGATTCCCCGGGTACACATTCTTCTTACATTTATCCAAATATATACTTTTAGTATCGTTTAAACAGTGTGTGCATGCATTGTATACCTTGTTTGTCTGTCCTGAAATGTTACTAAGAGCAGGCCAATCATTGATTGTTATGAACAACAACGCTCGTAGGTCAAATTCCTCATGCTTGTTCTCATCCCACACACGTACACCTTGTCTGTGCCACAACTGTAAGAGTTCTTCAACTAATGGCCTTAGGTACACATCAATGTCGTTGCCGGGTTACTTCGGGCCTTGGATGAGCACTGGCATCATAATAAACTTCCGCTTCATGCACAACCAAGGAGGAAGGTTATAAATACACAGAGTCACATGCCAGGTGCTATGACTGCAGCTCTGCTCCCCAAAAGGATTCATGCCATCTGTACTTAGACCAAACCATAAGTTCCTCACATCACCTGCAAAGTCCGGAAACTCTCTCTCGATTTTTCTCCACTGCGACCCATCAGCGGGGTGTCTCAACATCTCGTCTTTCTTACGGTCTTCCATGTGCCATCGCAACAACTTGGCATGCTCTTTGTTCTTGAATAAACGTTTCAACCGTGGTATTATAGGAGCATACAATATCACCTTGGCAGGAACCCTCTTCATGCGGCGCTCGCCCTCCACATCACCAGGGTCATCTCGTCTTATCTTATACCGTAATGCAGTGCATACTAGGCATGCATCCAAATTCTCGTACTCGTCGCGGAAGAGGATGAAGTCATTAATGCATGCATGTATCTTCTGCACCTCTAATCCTAGAGGGCAGACAACCTTCTTTGCTTCGTAGGTACTGGCGGGCAGTTCGTTATCCTTTGGAAGCAATTTCTTCATTATTCTCAGCAACTTTTCAAATCCTTTGTCCGTCACACCGTTCTCTGCCTTCCATTGCAGCAATTCCAGTGTGCAACCCAGTTTTTTGTGCCCATCTTCACAATTTGGGTACAACAATTTTTTTGTGATCCTCTAACATCTTCTTGAACTTCAACCTCTCCCTTTCAGTTACGCATTCTTCCTGGGCATCAGCAATGGCCCGACTAAGATCATCATCAGGCAGATCTGATGCCCGTTCTTCATCTTTTTCTTCATCAATGTCTTCCATTTTAGTACCATCGTATTCAGGGTAGTCGTTGTCATTCTCTTCTTCGTTGTCTTCCATCATAACCCCTCTTTCTCCATGCTTGGTCCAACAATTATAGCCGGTCATGAAACCGGACCGAAACAGGTGGCTGTGAAGGACTCTTGAGGAAGAGTATTCTTTATGATTCCGATAGACACCACATGGACAAGACATAAAACCACTCCGCTTGTTTGCCTCGGCCATAAGAAGAAAAGAATGCACGCCTTTAATGAACTCGTTAGAGAGTCGGTCAGCGTACATCCATTGTCGGCTCATCTGCAATATATAATTAATTAAATACATCAAACATAATCATAATTAATTAGTACTAATCTAAAACCAGCAACCGGGACTAAAGATATGATGAACCTTTATTCCCGGTTGGAGGCACCAACCGGGACTAAATGTGGATGTGGAGACAACATGTCGACACTATGTCCTCAGTGGGCAGAACTAAGCCAGTAAATTAAATGCCGACACTATTTTGGGTGGGTGGCAGCACTATGCCAGCGTGAGTGTGTCGACATTATGTCATCAGTGCCCGACACTATGTTGTGCTGCTTAATCTATAAATAGGTATGTATTCTTGTGAAGAACTGCAAGATGGTGTGCGAGACCAGGGACACCACTACGGCGGAGCTTCTCGAATATGTCTTAGGACCTCATCCTCAGACATCTTCGAGGAGCTCGCCGTAGAGGCACTCTCTAATATGTGAAATTAGTTAGCTCCACCAACATACTGATTTAGCTAGAGAAGATATAAACCGAAAGATGGTGTGGGAGAGCAGGGACACCACTACGGCAGAGCTTCTCGAAGATGTCTTAGGATCCCGTCCACAGACATCTTCGAGGAGCTCGCCATAGAGGCACTCCCTAATATGTGAATTGTGATGTCTTCTTATCAAGCTTTTATGAATTAGCCCTATCTTTGTTACAAATTTTTCAGTTTGTTGAACGTAGGTAGACGAAAAAGGATATTTTGCCCAGCTAGCTAGTTAGAATGATGAACTCACGCATGTGTGTGCTTCTAAAATCAATTTTCGAGACTCTATGTACAAAAACAAGATATATATTGATAGAATAATCCACATATTGTGATATTTACCTTAGAGTTCCTTACATTAATACAAGATAGATAGAATCTAAACATCGATATCATGATATCACTGCAAAAATTACTACCAAACTAAATCCACAAATCCATCTATAAGATAGAGCATGAAATGAGCTAATATAGCAATGAGATTTCAAAGGATGAAGTTGCTCACCTTTTAGAACCTTTGGATAGATGGGGCACCACAAAATCTAGACAAATCTTGAGGAAAAAGGGGCATGAACTCGAGCTTGAAGCAAGAAACAGAGAGAGAGAGGAGAGCCACCAGCTTGAATGGTGGCTCGGGCAGGGGAAGAACATATAGCCAGACCTTTAGCCCTGGTTCGTGTCTAGAACCGGGGCTAAAGGTCCACCTTTAGCCTCGGGTCGTGTAACAAACCGGGGCTAAAGGGTCTGACGCCCGACCCGGCCTGCCTAAAACCCTTTAGCCCCGGTTTATTACACGACCCGGGGCTAAAGGTCCCGTTCGAACCGGGGCTAGTGTCTGCCACCCCCTAGGGCCAGTTCTAGCCGTTGGACCGGGGAATTAGTCCCGGTTTGTAGCAAAACCGGGGCTAATACCCCTGGACCAAAGGTCTGTTTTCTACTAGTGTACTCATATGATTCTGTGGATCTGGGAGCTGTCTTACCCGACGCGGGGCCACAGGAGGTGTTTGGGATGAGTCTGTACCTGCCATGTAAAGGATTTAGAGCTCTACGAAAATTAGCTCGTGTCGTGAACTGGAAAAATGTACATATTTAATTTGCAAGAAGCTAACTCAGATGCAAAGGATTTGGAGCTCTACCGCTGCAGCAATGGAGTATAAATAAACTGAAAGGGAGAAGATATCGGGATATTTTATCTCTTTATTTGAACTGGATGTCGAGTAGGAAAAAAACTTTTTAGTAATAATATTAGGAAACGGTGGAAGGTCAGGTACGATTTTTTTTTTGATAAACACAATACAACGGCACGCACAACCTACCCCTATGAGCACCTTCGAGAGACTGAGCCGGCGGGTCTTGAGATTGACGAAGTCACCACAGGCGTCTCGCTATCGACAGGAACGTCGCCTCTCACTGAAAGAATATTACGCCTTTATAAGACACCAAAACGTCAAACCTGAGGTTTAAACTCTGTTGGGCTGGGCGTACCACTGCCCTCCTAACCATTCAACCACGGGTTGTTCTCGGTACGATTTGTTTAAATAATATAAGTACTGAGGCCCACTGGTCATGGCAGGGGCCGGACTTGGCACAAGCACAACACAGATGCGGGTGAAGCATCGTACACAAATTCGTAAGACGACCATCGTACGCAGAGCAATTCGCACGGTGAAAATCCACCAGCAATAGCTCCCACATGAAAACCCATCAACATCAGCTAGCTCAGGCCTTTCTCAGCTTTGGCTAGTGTAGCGCTTGGAGAAGAAGAGCCCCGAGCAGATTAGATCGGGAGATATGGCGGCTTGTCAATTTATTTAGGGTTTGGCGTTAAACAATTTTTTTCGTAATGGCAAAAGTGGGTAATTTTGTGGCACTTTGGTACTAAATTTATTTTTAGAAGATCTCTCGGCTGTATATCTTTAAGATCTCCAATAAATGGCCAGATGATTCTATTTTTTGTGGGATTTTCTAGTCTATTTCTCTATTTTCTGGTGAGCCCTTTATGTACTTTTAATATATAATAGATGGTTCAGAGTAGCTTGATTCGTGTTGAATAGTACCGACCTAGAGAAAACTCCACCATGTTCTAGAACCATCATGTCACCACCCCCAAAATTTCATAGCACAGTAGGCTATATTCTCATTATGTGTAGATAGTTATTATTAATAGACTTATGCATTTTTCTCTAACAAAACTATTGTTTAGTAACAACTTAATGTTTGTTAAATCACATTTCATATAGAACATTGAGCTGTTAGATCCAATGGTTCAGAGCAGCTAGATTCATGTTGAATAGTACCCATAGAGCAAACTTCACCATGTTCTAGAACCATCAGCATGTCACCACCCCCAAAATTTAATAGCATAGTAAGTTGTATTCTCAATATGTGTAGATAGTTATTATTAATATACTTAATGTATGAATTTTTTCTCTAACAAGGCTATTGGTTAATAACAACTTAATGTTTGTTAAATCACATTTCATAAATTAGATAAAAATGCATAAATTAAGTCTATTAATAATAACTGTATACACATATTGAGAATATAGCCTACTGTGCTATGAAATTTTGGGGGTGATGACATGATGGTTCTAGAGAACATGGTGCAATTTGCTCTAGGTACTATTCAACACGAATCCAGCTGCTCTGAATCATTGGATCTAACATCCCAACGGTCAGGATTGGTTCTATGGATCCAATCAAAACTGCTCCATTATAGTAGTGGAGATGTAAAACATGAAATTTTTGGTAACATGGTCTAGAGAAACGAGGGAGAAGATTCTAGAATGATGGAGAAGTGTGTTTTGAGTTTTGTCCATAGCATTCATTGTGATGAAGACTACAATAGAATCTTCTAGACCATTCAAAAAAATAGAATCTTCTATATGCTAGAATGGAAAAGAAGATCCAACGGCTAGAAATGTTGGGATTCGCGAATCTTGATCCAACGGTCAATACTCAGGGTTATTCTTACACTATATAGTGGTAAGATAAGATAAGATAAGAATAGAGCAGTTTTGAATTGGATCCAGAGCACCAACCCTGACCATTGGGCTGTTAGATCCAATGGTTCAAAGCAGCTGGATTCGTGTTGAATAGTACCTAGAGAAAACTCTAGCATGTTCTAGAACCATCATGTCACCATCCCCAAAATTTCATAGCATAGTAGGTTGTATTCTCTCTACTACTACTAGTAAGTTGCACGTGCCCTGCACGTGAGGCTCAGATAATAGACGTCTAACATATCATCACTATATAAAATTATAATAGGTAAAGTGGAAAAAATATAAATTTGATCAACATCTATAAAGTATCGGTGTATATTTGGTTCTTCTACTTTGTATCATCATGTGTAGTAGTGAAAGATTATTAGCTACGTAACACTCGAAAATTTTGGTAACATGGTCTAGAGAAACAAGGGAGAAGATTTTAGTATGATGGAGATGTGTGTTTTGAGAGGTTTATGCATAGTGCATTCATTGTGTTCAAGACTATCAATAGAATATTCTAGATGTTAGAATGGAAAAGAAGATCCAATGCCTGGAAATGTTCGGATTCGCGAGTCTCGATCCAAAGGTCAATATTCAAAGTTATTCGTACACTATATAGTGGTAAGATAATGGAGCAGTTTTGAATGAATTGGATCCATAACACCAATTCTGGCCGTTGGGTTGTTTGATCCAATGGTTCGGAGTAGCTTGATTCGTGTTGAATAGTACCGGCCTAGAGCAAACTCCATCATGTTCTAGAACCATCATGTCACCACCCCCAAAATTTCATAGCATAGTAGGCTGTATTCTCATTATGTGTAGAAATTTATTATTAATAGACTTAAAGTATGCATTTTTCTCTGACAAAACTATTGGTTAGTAACAACTTAATGTTTGTTAAATCACATTTCATACAGAATGTTGAGCTATTAGATCCAATGGTTCAGAGAAGCTAGATTCATGTTGAATAGTACCTATAGAGCAAACTTCACCATGTTCTAGAACCATCGGCATGTCACCACCCCCAAAATTTAATAGCATAGTAGGCTGTATTCTTAATATGTGTAGATAGTTATTATTAATATACTTAATGTATGAATTTTTTATCTAACACGACTATTGGTTAATAATAACTTAATGTTTGTTAAATCACATTTCATAAATTAGAGAAAAAAATGCATAAATTAAGTCTATTAATAATAACTATATACACATATTGAGAATACAGCCTATTGTGCTATGAAATTTTGGGGGGTGATGACATGATGGTTCTAGAGAACATGGTGGAGTTTGCTCTAGGTACTATTCAACACGAATCCAGCTGCTCTGAATCATTGGATCTAACAGCCCAATGGTCAGGATTGGTTCTATGGATCCAATCAAAACTGCTCCATTATAGTAGTGGAGATCTAAAACATGAAATTTTTGGTACCATGGTCTAGAGAAACGAGGAAGAAGATTATAGAATGATGGAGAAGTGTGTTTTGAGTTTTGTCCATAGCATTCATTGTGATGAAGACTACAATAGAATCTTCTAGACCATTCAAAAAATAGAATCTTCTATATGCTAGAATGGAAAAGAAGATCCAACGGCTAGAAATGTTGGGATTCGCGAGTCTTGATCCAACGGTCAATACTCAGAGTTATTCGTAAACTATATAGTGGTAATATAAGATAATATAAGAATAGAGCAGTTTTGAATTGAATCCATAGCACCAACCCTAACCATCGGGCTGTTAGATCCAATGGTTCAAAGCAGCTGGATTCGTGTTGAATAGTACCTAGAGAAAACTGTAGCATGTTCTAGAACCATCATGTCACCACCCTCAAAATTTCATAGCACAGTAGGTTGTATTCTCTCTACTACTACTAATAAGTTGCACGTTCCCTGCACGTGAGGCTCCGATAATAGACGTCTGACATATCATCACTATATAAAATTTTAATAGGTAAAGTGGAAAAAATATAAATTTGATCAACATCTATAAAGTATGGGTGTATATTTGGTTCTTCTACTTTGTACCATCATGTGTAGAATTCAAAGATTATTAGCTACCTAACACTTGAAAATTTTGGTAACATGGTCTAGAGAAATAAGGGAGAAGATTCTAGTATGATGGAGAAGTGTGTCTGGAGAGGTTTATGCATAGTGCATTTATTGTGTTCAAGACTATCAATAGAATCTTCTAGATGCTAGAATGGAAAAGAAGATCCAATGGCTGGAAATGTTCGAATTCGCGAGTCTCGATCCAACGGTCAATATTCAAAGTTATTCGTACACTATATATGTCAACACCCGGATTTTTAATCCCAGATGCTTGTTATGCCATACATCGCAATCCCAGGATTACCTTTTTGCGAGACATACCAGATTGGATATCATAGTACATCATCCATTACAAACCATAATAAGGTCTTACACAAATAAGGGATCTCATGATCTAGTCTTAGTACAAACAAGTAGTGGAATAAATAGCGTAGCGGTGGGTTCCATCTTCAGTGTCACAGGAAATGTTGACGATGGGAGATGATCCTAGTTGTCGTAGCCGTCCTGCTGTCCTCCTTCAGGTTAGTCCTCCTCATAGTATGGCCATGGGAATAGCCAGGGACAAAGCCGTGAGTACTCTTTAAGTACTCGCAAACTATCACTAACAAGTAAGGTAGTTCTAGTAGGAAATCCTAAGTTCTAAGTTTATTTGTAAAGTTAAGTTTGAAACCTAAGATGAGTTCAGAAACAAAGAAAGGTAAAATGAAGTTTGAAATCACCTAAGTGGGAACTTAGTTGTCATAGTCACAACTCTGTTGTGATCCAGTCATGTCACAATTCCTTTCATAAGTCATTTTGAAAACATCTGACAACGGAACAGTATGGCCACTCCAACTGTCCATAACCACGGACGTGGCTATTCAAACAGTTTGACACTCTGTAGAGGTGGTACACTTTCACCACAAAATTCAATACATATGTCAGGGATAACCCTGAATCATCATACTTAGTATGCAGATAATCAAACATAACCTTTCCTTTACACACTCTAGTATAAGCACCTCTCCTATGAGCTTGGCCTCCCAGCCATGGCCATCTTCCATCCTGGGCACTACATAGGTGGACAACATTGAGAGGTAGCCTCAGCTCAAACCTCTCCCGCGAGGGATCTAATACTAATGCATATAAACTTCTGGCTAAGCCTTACCCAATTCAGGTATTGTGGTTGTACGGTAAAATTGGAATGGTATCGCATCCGAACCCAACCATCAGTTTTATAAAAGGGCTAAGGATCATGCCTCAACATTTTCATCATCATAAACCATTTGTGTTTCTCAACACATGTCAAAACATCTCAATAGAATGACTCATCATTCCAAGGTTTTCACAAGTCATTTTCACCAAGTATTCCCATCTAAAGTGATCAAGTTTTGGTTTAACTCTAAAATACAAAGTTAAGAGTGTTCACTAATGTGAGATGCTAATATCAATCTCATGCCATAGAATGATATCTAAATCTAACTAGATAGGTCAAGTTTTATACTCTATATGCTATCTATAAACAAGTAAGAAACTTTGGTAAAGTAAAGAAAGTAAAGCTTGTAAATAAACTTGGAGTAGGTATAAGTCAAAGGGTATAACCAAAGCATGCCTAATGCATCTTGATTAGGTTATCTTGTTTAATTCTAGCTTGCTAACAATAGCTTGCCTTGGTTGGTGCAGTGGTTGAACTTCTTCTCGTCTTCTTCGGGGTAGAACTCCTCCTCCTCATAGACTTGGTCGGTACTATCGTCTATAAATACATACAAAATACATAATCACCAAAAAAATACTTAACTAGTCTACTTAGAACACTAACTCACACATTTGATGATCTATTATCATCACAAACATCACAATGTTAATGAACTAAGTTCCTTTATTTTATTTGAGAAAAGTAATTTCTACTCATTGAAATAACTAAGATTAATATTCTCCAATTAAAATATGGGATCATATGGACACATGTCATCACCACATATTCTAATGTATGGGAATGTGATTTAAATGTTGTATCACATTTTAATAAGTTTAAGTTTAATATTTAATGATTTGAAGTGACTAGAAATGCCTATATAGCATTATTTTGGTACTAATCCAAAGTCACTGCATGCAAACCTTAATATTATTACATGTTCAGATAGGTATGGTTAAAAGTGATTTTTTGGGAGTGGGAATCAACCCAAAAGCTATTATGGTTGATTTTATAAAAATGTTTGAATGTGAAAAAGCTTCTATCTTGTTATTTTATCTAGGAGAGATCTCTAACTCTAAATGATTTAAATCCAACGGGCTTGGATAGAGATTATTATTACATTTCTAAAAAAATTAGAATCACTCTATTTGGATTTGTAAAACTCCCTGAATTGATTTTCAAACTAAAGGACAGAACTAAGTTTAAGTCTAAAAAGAAAAATCTAGATTTGAATCTCAAGGCCAGCGCAGGAACACTAATGCGCCAACCTAGATTCACTCTGCGGCGCCGAGGACTGCTGACAGGGGGGTCCCGCCTGTCAGTGGCTCATTAAACATGAAGCGGTAAGGGGCATTGTGGACCGTAGGATTAGAGCTAGCATCTACGACTGGGGTTTATCGTTGACAACGGACTCGTCGCCGACGAGGGGGGACCCTAACAGCTCAGTGGGGGTGCGGTGAGGGTGTACCAGGGATCCATCGAGTGCGACGAGGTGGGCAAATGAACGAGGAGACGACGGCGAGCTCAGGCGAAGTCGCGGCAGAGGCTGGGGTGGACGAAATCGACGGCAACGTCTGCTCCTCTATTGCGGCTATCTTCGGCAAAATTCCGGCGGCTGGCTGCTTGAGCTGGTCCGGTGAGAGGTGGGGAAGCATCAGTGGAGATAGGGGAGTGTGAAGAATTTGTGTTGGGTAGGCTCCCTTATATAGGCCTGGCGAGGCGGCAGAGAAGCATAGGCGGAGTTCGCCAATGACGACAGCACAGGGGGCTATCGGCGTGGGCGAGGTTGGTGGATGATGGCTCAATGCATGGCGCCCAGAAAAGTGCTGGTGTGTGGTTGATGTAGAGCTCATTGGGAACCCCAAGAGGAAGGTATGATGAGCACAGCAGCAAGTTTCCCTCAGTTATGAAACCAAGGTTTAATCGAACCAGTAGGAGCAAGGAAACACCACAAAGGTGTTACTAGCTGAGCTTTGGTAGGGCGCACTACCAGTGCTAGTAGCAACGTGGAGACCTGCACAACATAACCACAGAACTTTGTCCCCAACTTGTGATGAGGTTGTCAATCTCACCGTGCTTTGCAGAAAACTAAGGATTAAACGTATCGAATGTAAAGAAGTAAAAGTTTGCAGAAAGTAAACACAAAGAGTAAACAGTTTGTAGATTGTATGTAAAAGAAAAGGACCGGGATCCATAGTTCACTAGAGGTGGCTCTCCTTAGATGGATAACATGCTGGGTGAACAAATTACAGCGGGGCAATTGACAAACACTGAGAAAGCAATACATGCATATACTAATAATCTTGACTCCATTGAGACTTGATTGGGCATTACAACATTATACATAGACCTCCATCCAACTGCATCTATGACTAATAATCCACCTTCAGGTTATCATCCGAACCCCCTCCAGTATTAAGTTGCAAGCAACAGATTATTGCTTTGCGAACTGCGTGTAAAGTAAACAATACGATTGTTCTATGAACAAAGGATTGTTGTTTTCTCCCTAGTAGCAACAACACATCTAGTACCTTAGAGATTTCTGTCACTTCCCCATATTACCAGAGGCATGAACCCACTATCAAGCATAAATACTAACTCTTGGAGTTGCTAGCATCTACTTGGCCAAGATAGCTACTAACAACGGAAAGCATGCAAGATCACAAATAACAAAGACATGATAGAATCAATAATCAATCTGAAATAGCATCTCAATATCCATCAGATCCCTGAAAACACAACATGCAGAATTACAAATAGATGATCTTGATCATAAATGGAGCTCAGAAGATCTAAACATGAAAGCACAAAGGAGGAGAACCAGCCATCTAGCTACTACATGGATCTGTAGTCCAAGGATGAACTACTCACGCATCACACCGGAGGCTTGCATGGTGATGAAGAAGGCCTCCAGGGTGAATTCCCCTCTCCGACAGGGTGCCGGGAAGAGCTTCAGATCCCTCCCGATCTAGGGATGGAGATGACGGCGGCTACAGACTCTTTCATGGATTTTTGATCGGGCGCTTAGGGTTTTCGTCCCGAGAGCATCTTATAGTCGGAAGGGGAGGCCGAGGGGGTGCTAGGGCTGGCCTCACCACCCCCTGGCGCAGGCCAGGCTGGGCCGCGCGGCCAGGTGGTGTGGTGGCCCCCTGGCCCCTCTCCGTCTCGTACTCTGGCATCTGATGACTTCCGGAAAAATAGGCACTTTGGCTTTTGTCCTGTCCAATTCCGAGAATATTCATTTTCTGATTTTCCTGGAACCAAAAACAGCAGAAAATAGACAGCTGGCACTATGGCTCTTGTTAATAGTTTAGTCCAAGAAATCATATGAAAATTACTCCAAAGTTGGAACAAAACACAAGAAAGTGGATAAAACTAAGCATGGAACATCAAAAATTATAGATACATTTGCAATGTATCAACATCCCCAAGCTTAACTCCTGCTCGTCCTCGAGTAGGTAAGTGGTAAAAAGAAAGAATAATTTTTGAGGTGACATGCACCATCAAAGACTTGATCAAAGTATTTGTAAAAACATTCAAAGCTGGGATCATAGTACTTCAATCATAACATGAAAGACAAGGTTCTAGCAATAAGACAAAGAAACTATGATGCAACATGAAAAGGCACAAACAAAAGATTCATTAATAACAATGCTTTGCAAGACGTTTGTTTGTTTCACATAAAGAAAACATAGCATACAAGTATTTAGCTTGTCCCTCAATAGAGTAGCAAATATAAATGCATAGGACACCTTCAAAGTTCATAAGAGTGACTAGATACAAATAGTTTCAAACAAGCAATAACAAGTTATGCATCAATCAACTAGTCTTGGGACACTGCACATAGAACTACGAATGGCCACTATGCTCTCAAAGTAGGTGCATAAAGATAGAAGGTGGAGACTCAATATAATGGTGGAAGAAAGGCCTTTTTATAAAAGGAAGAAGGGATTCAAGTCTCATAAAGAGCTTCCAAAAATTATGGTACTTATAGCTTTTAGCTCTCATTACCCCTATCATAAGCATCTTCAAGGTGATTAAGGTTAAAGTGACACAACTAAGAGGATATGCTTGACAAGTTATAAACCGAAATCTCATGCCCCTTACTTACGAAGACCGATCCTCATGCTACTCAAATTCAGTCACGAGTAAGCTCTTGTCATTGTAAGTACATGTGTATCATTAAGAACTGCCAACGGGGTACCCCTTGCACATGATACGGGAGCATTCCCATAATCAAAATGACAAGGCAAGCAGACAATGAGCATCTCAGCGATATTTTTATTTGTTATTTGCATAGGTTTTTATTGAGGATGCTTCATAGAGTGCTCATTATGGTGATGCTACAAGTTTCCACCATGATTAGGCATGGCTTAGGCTAGCGGCCCAGGCGTTTCTCTAACACACATAAAAACTCCATGATATTACAAGTTCCACTTTTATTTCACACCGCCGGGATCCGTAAGCAAAAGAACATGATATCAACGGGGTACAAAGTACAAGTGCAATGTTGAAAGCGTTCCCCATGAAACATGGTTCTGCTAATTTCAACTTATAAAGTGCAAGCATATACACAACAAAGAAGGACCCAATGGTTCAAGTTTATTAGATGCAAAAAAGTAAAGTGTGCCATCAAGTTCGTGAGAGCTTTAATCACTAGTTTTGTCATAACAAGTTTAATTTGGAAGGTAAACAAAAGCATGGATATACTTGGAATAGCATAAGCTAGTAGGTAGGTATGGTGGACTCTTTGGAATAACTTGGTTTAGGGAGTTGGATGCATGCGTGGAACTATGGTGGAGGCTAGCAAAAGACTGGGAGCGACAAACTAAGGGAGCAATAATGGCCATAATCATGCAGAGCGACAAAATATCATTGATCAAAGCATAAAGTGATACTAAAAGTTGAAAACTAAAGGATCATAAAGGCTATGGTGACTTGAGATAGTCAGAACATGGTGTGAGCATGCGCCAAGTCAACCCAAATAAAGCATCAAAGGAGAATACCATTATACTATGCTTTAATATGCTAAAACAACGCATGATTCATCCAAGGCACATTAAACAATCTCAATTGTTTATAACAAGTCATGCTACAGCAAAGAATACTAAGCATAAAGCCAAAACAATATCAAGCATGTCATGACAAAGCATAGGCCATAGTCAAAAACAAGCTCTTTTTACCACATAAGGATGAACTTTCCTACTTTTTTCCAATCCAAACCAAACTATTTGCAAAACAATGTATGAAAGAGGGAGCCCAACCAATTTATTCAGAAAACTAAGCAAACAAAAGAAAATAAAAACGAAAATTAAAATGAAACATAAGACGCTCCAAGAAAAACACAACTATGCATGAAACAATAAAAATGAAGCGTTTGGAAGAAACCTGGGATTTTTATTGATGAAGAAGGGGATGCCTTGGGCATCCCCAAGATTTGATGCTTTTACTTCTTGGATATTTCTTGGGGTGACACGCGTGGCATCCCCAATCTTGAGCTTTAGTTCACCCTTCATCTCATTACTCATTCCTTCCATACACCTAAAATTTTTCCTTCATACAAAACTTCACACAATCTTTATTAGCAATATTAGTGCACTCATGATAAATAAGTCTTAAGGTTAAGTTCTAACACCAAATAAACTTCCATTAGAACACTAGCTACTGTATCATTTCCCTCAAAAATCTCAATTCCCTAAAAGAACTCAAAAAGGAACCAACAAGAAGCAAATGCAGAAAATGGTAGAAATCTGTCAAAACAAACCAGCAGGTAAAGACGAATTTTTTCGAAGACCTTGTGTTGCTCAAATAAAAAAGTGTTGAACTAACGAAAGTTATATAACAACCTGGGGCAGAAGCAAAAAAATTCACGCCTCAAAAAAACGTTTAGAGATTGTACACAAATTTTTACGTTGAAGCAGAGAAATCTGTTTTGGGACAGCAACTTTTCCAATCATTAATTCTCTCTCATTAGAGGTTACTCTTGGCACAAAAAGAAAATTAAAAGGATAAGGAGCGGTTATTACAGAGGTAATAACTTCCAAAACTCATCTAAAACTTTTGGGTTATCTCCCAATAAGTACTTTTCTTTAACGCCTTTAAGTTACACATAAGAAGCAAGAAAAAGAATCAAGTGTTCTCAAATGAAGAAGCATTAAAACCAAATTTTGTTTTCATAGGAGAAGCAAAAGAAATCTTTTCTCTCTTTTTAGGGAAGTGTTCTATACCTTTCTTGAATGGGAGTTGATATTTAATGGTGCCTTCTTTCATATCAATGATGGCACCAACAGTTCTAAGAAAAGGTCTTCCCAAAGTAATAGGACAAGAAGCATAGCATTCAACATCCATAACATAGAAATCAACGGGGACATAGGCATTGTTAACCATAATAAGAACATCATTAAGACTCCCCATGAGTTTATTTTTAGGATTATCATCAAATGGGACATTCAAATAACAGTCTTCAAGAGGAGGCAAATCAAGCATATCATAAATCCTTCTAGGCATAATAGAAACACTACTATCAAGATCACATAAATCTTTGAAATCAAAGTCATTCACTTTCATATTAATGATGGGTTCCCAACCATCTTCTTGTTTTATAGGAATAGAAGCTTTATGTTTCATCTTTTCTTCTTTAATCTTTATGAGAGCATCAATAATGTGTTTAGTAAAGGCCATGTTCACAGCACTAGCATTAGGACTTTTAGTAAGCTTTTGTAGGAACTTAATAACTTCAGATATATTGCAACCATCAAGATCAAAATCAAATTTATCATCTAAAGTAGTAGAACTATTACTAGCCTCAACACTAGTGGTGGTAATAGTAGAAACACTAATGTTTCTAGCAATTTCATCTTCTCTTTCCCACTTAGCATGTAATTCAGCTAATAGTCTAACATTTTCATCAATTCTTACTTGTATAGCATTAGTAGCTGCAAAGGGATTATCATTACTTTTAGGTTTAGCAGCCATTTTATTCAAATATTGAGCTTCAGCCAAAGATGCTATATTTCTTTCAGCATTAGAGAGTTTTTCCTCAATAGTTTTATTGAAAGCAGTTTGCTTACTAATGAAGTCTTTAAGCATAACTTCAAGTTCAGAGGGTGCACTCCTATTATTGTTGTAGGAATTTCCATAAGCATTACCATTGTTGGGAGGATATGGCTTATAATTATTGTTACCAAAATTGTTCCTATAAGAATTATTACCATAAGAATTGTTGCCAAAATTATTATTCTTTATGAAGTTCACATCAACTTGCTTTTCTTGAGCAACTAAAGAAGCCAAAGGAACATTATTTGGATCAATGGGCTTCCCCATTAACAAGCATAGACATAATAATATCAATCTTATCACTCAAGGAGGAGGTTTCCTCAACATAATTTACCTTCCTACCTTGTGGAGCTCTCTTAGTATGCCATTCAGAATGATTAACCATCATATTGTCCAGAAGTTTTGCTGAAGCACCCAAAGTGATGGTCATAAAGGTACCTCCAGCAACACAATCCAATAGGTTCCTTGAAGAATAGTTCAATCCTGCATAAAAAGTTTGGATGATCATCCAAGCAGTCAGTCCATGAGTGGGACAATTCTTTACCAAAGATTTCATTCTTTCCCAAGATTGAGCAACATGCTCATTATCAAGTTGTTTAAACTTCATTATTTCACTTCTCATGGATATAATCTTAGCAGGAGGATAGTATTTTTCAATAAAAGCATCTTTGCATTTAGTCCAAGAATCAATACTATTCCTAGTTAAGGAATTCAACCATTCTTTTGCTTTTCCTCTCAAAGAGAAAAGAAAAAATTTCAGCTTAATAATATCACCATCTATATCCCTATGCTTTTGCATCTCACAAAGTTCAACAAAATTATTTATATGGGAAGCTGAATCTTCATTACCAATACCAGAAAATTGTTCTCTCATAACAAGTTTGAGTAAAGCAGGTTTTATATCAAAGAAAGTATTTTCAGGCACAGGTGGAGCAATATGTGTGCTCATAAAATCATTTTTGTTGGTGGTAGTGAAGTCACACAACTTAATGTTTTTTCAAGAGTAGTCATTTTTTGTGTTTTCAAATAAGAAAGCAAACTAGTAAAACTAATTATTTTGTGTTTTTGAATAAGGAACAAGCAAACAAAGCAAAAAGAAAATAAGCAAAACAAAAACAACAAAGTAAAGAGATTGGTTATGAGAGACTCCCCTTGTGAAGATGTCCTTGACTCCCTGGCAACGGCCCCAGAAAAATGTACTTTTGCTGGCGTGTGGTTGACGTGGGAGTTTCTTCTACTTCTCCGTTCCCCGGCAACGGTGCCAGAAAAATGCTTGATGGCTCAATGCACGGCGCCCAGAAAAGTGCTGGTGCGTGGTTGATGTAGAGCTCGTTGGGAACCCCAAGAGGAAGGTATGATGAGCACAGCAGCAAGTTTCCCTCAGTTATGAAACCAAGGTTTAATCGAACCAGTAGGAGCAAGGAAACACCCCAAAGGTGTTACTAGCTGAGCTTTGGCAGCGCGCACTACTGGTGCTAGTAGCAACGTGGAGACCTGCACAACACAACCACAGAACTTTGTCCCCAACTTGCAATGAGGTTGTCAATCTCACCGTGTTTTGCGGAAAACTAAGGATTAAACGTATCGAATGTAAAGAACTAAAAGTTTGCAGAAAGTAAACACAAATCAGTAAACAGTTTGTAGATTGTATGTAAAAGAAAAGGACTGGGATCCATAGTTCACTAGAGGTGGCTCTCCTTAGATAGATAACATGCTGGGTGAACAAATTACAGCGGGGCAATTGACAAACACTGAGAAAGCAATACATGCATATACTAATCATCTTGACTCCTTTGAGACTTGATTGGGCATTACAACATTATACATAGACCGCCATCCAATTGCATCTATGACTAATAATCCACCTTCAGGTTATCATGCGAACCCCCTCCAGTATTAAGTTGCAAGCAACAGATTATTGCTTTACGAACTGTGTGTAAAGTAAACAATACGATTGTTCTATGAACAAAGGATTGTTGTTTTGTCCCTAGTAGCAATAGCACATCTAGTACCTCAGAGATTTCTGCCACTTCCCCAGATTACCAGAGGCATGAACCCACTATCGAGCATAAATACTAACTCTTGGAGTTGCTAGCATCTACTTGGCCAAGGTAGCTACTAACAACGGAAAGCATGCAAGATCACAAATAACAAAGACATGATAGAATCAATAATCAATCTGAAATAGCATCTCAATATCCATCGGATCCCGCAAACACAACATGCAGAATTACAAATAGATGATCTTGATCATGAACGGAGCTCACAAGATCTAAACATGAAAGCACAAAGGAGGAGAACCAGCCATCTAGCTACTACATGGATCTGTAGTCCAAGGATGAACTACTCACGCATCACACCGGAGGCTTGCATGGTGATGAAGAAGACCTCCAGGGTGAATTCCCCTCTCCGGCAGGGTGCCGGGAAGAGCTTCAGATCCCTCCCGATCTAGGCATGGAGATGACGGCGGCTACAGACTCTTTCATGGATTTTTGATCGGGCTCTTCGGGTTTTCGTCCCGAGGGCATCTTATAGTCGGAAGGGGAGGCCGAGGGGGTGCCAGGGCTGGCCTCACCACCCCCTGGCGCAGGCCAGGCTGGGCCGCGCAGCCAGGTGGTGTGGTGGCCCCCTAGCCCCTCTCTGTCTCGTACTCTAGCATCTGATGACTTCCGGAAAAATAGGCACTTTGGCTTTTGTCCTGTCCAATTCCGAGAATATTCATTTTCTGATTTTCCTGGAACCAAAAACAGCAGAAAATAGACAGCTAGCACTATGGCTCTTGTTAATAGGTTAGTCCAAGAAATCATATGAAAATTACTCCAATGTTGGAACAAAACACAAGAAAGTGGATAAAACTAAGCATGGAACATCAAAAATTATAGATACATTTGCAATGTATCAGTGGATGGTGGGAGGTTCCCTGGCGGTCAGCTAGGGCGTAATGACGATGCTAGGGGCGGTGGATTGCGGCCGGGAGCGTCGCGCACTCTGAGAGACAGATGCGGTGCTCGATGTGGGTCCCGGCGACTGTGGGTCGCGCAGCAGGGTAAGGGCATGTCTGGCGGGTTGAGGTGGTCAAGGTGGAGCGGTGTGCGTGGTCTGGGGTCGAGGCGCGGTGTGTGGCGTGCTGTCGGTGACGGCACTCTGGCGTGCGCTGGCGTGGCACAGAGACTCAGTGCGGGGCTTGGCCTCGGTGGTCCAGGTGCTAGTAGTGGTCGTGGGGTGGACCGTGGATGGCGGTGAGGTCTCGCTTACCTTCCTGGAGCGGCGAAGAGGGGCTGGTGGTCTCTTGCGGCTTGGGCACGTTTGGCCGGCGGGCATGGCTTCGGGGTGGCGTGGTATTGGCGCTAGGTACTAGGGGATGGGTTGGTTTCAGCCTGGTTAGAGCTTGGAGGGATAGAGGGAGTAAATGGGGTGCAATGGGGTGGCAATCCCCTGTAGAAACAGTGAAATGACTAGTGTGTTGGTTTTGTGCCTGCCAGGTGTTCGACCAAATGGCCGTATGGCACAAAGATTTGAATTTTCCAGAGATTTTTGGTGGAGTGGTTTGTTACATGCTTAAGCATCTCTGGTTGCTGGGTTTGTCAAATGGAGTTCATTTGGATGGTTTTTGAAAAGGGGCGATCTAGACATATGAACTAGATTCCATTTTCAAATGTCTTTTAAATTGAGAGTTTAAATGTTTTTGGAAGATCACAAACTGGGCCTTGTACATTACTACTTGTACTTGCAAGGGGTGCAAAGATCCACAATTGTTTCTGTTGGAAAATGAGTGCTAGGAATACCCAAAGTGGGGTAGTTGATTAAAATGGCCAAAATGACCATTCCCATTTTTTAATTCTATTTGATTTCTTTTTCTTTGGATTTTGCTTGGAAATGATCTAGATGATGTGGAATTCATCTTAGAATCATTTTACAACCATTAGAACAAACAATCATGGCATTTCAAAACAACTCCTATTTAATGCAACACACATATGAATGCTTAATTATTTTAAATGGAAAAAGTTTTTGTTAACCCTAAATTGGGTGATTTGGATCTTGATAACTTGGATGAAAGTTTTGGGATGTTACAAACCTTCCCCCCTTAAACAAAATATCGTCCCGAGATTTAAGAAAGAAAACTAGGAACTAAAGAGATCTAGGAATTCTGTCCTAATGTAATCTTCTCGCTCCCAAGTGGCTTCTTCTTCGGTATGGTTTCTCCATTGAATCTTGAGAAACTTGATACTCTGGGTCCTGGTGGTTCTGTAAGCTTCCTCCAGTATACGGATGGGAACTTCACGATACGTCAGATCCTTGTTGATATCAACAACTCGGTGATCGATGTTCTTGAAAACTTCGGTGTTCTCCGGCACTTCTAGGCATTTGCGAAGTAACGAGATATGGAACACATCGTGGATGGCAGACATCTCCTCAGGTAGTTCCAGTTGATAAGATACTTCTCCTCGACAATTCAGAATCTTGAAGGGTCTAATATATCTGGGGGCTAACTTTCCTTTCAGACTAAAACGTTGGGTTCCCTTCAATGGCGAAACTTAGAGATACACAAAATCTCCGACATTGAAAATTAGGTCTCTCCTTCTCTTGTCAGCATAACTCTTCTGTCTGGATTGGGCAGTCTTGAGGTGCTCACGGACTTTGTGAACCTTCTCTTCGGGTTCTCGGAGAATGTCGGGTCCAAAGATCTGACTCTCTCCTACTTGTGGCCAATTCAAAGGGTTACGTCATTTCCTTCCATATAAGAACTCAAATGGGGCCATTTGGAAACTGGCTTGATAACTATTGTTGTATGAGAATTCTGCGAAAGGCAGGCAATCTTCCCATTTTGATCCATACTCTAACACACAAGCTCTTAACATATCTTCTAAGATTTGGTTGACTCTTTCAGTCTATCCATCACTTTGCAGGTGATAAGTTGTGCTGGAATTCAACTTGGTTCCTAATCCTTCTTGGACTTTCTGCCAAAATATCGAGGTAAATTGGGTTCCTCGATCCGACACTATGGTCTTGGGGGTTCCATGCAGACTAACAATTCTAACAATATACAACTCTGCTAGCTTCGAACTCTGGTAGGTTGTCTTGACAGGTATAAAATGAGCTACCTTGGATAGTCTATCAACGATGACCCAGATTGAGTCATTTCCCCTACTAGAAGTAGGCAAACCGGTGATAAAGTCCATTCCGACGGAATCCCATTTCCATTCCGGAATCTGCATTGGTTGCAACAGTCCTGTGGGCCTCTGATGTTCCGCTTTGACTCTCTGACAGATATCACACTTGGCGATGTAGCTTTCGATTTCTCTCTTCATCTTGTGCCACCAAAATTGCTCCTTCAAATCCTGATACATCTTTGCTCCTCCGGGATGGATAGAATAAAGAGTATCATGAGCTTCTTGCATGATAACTTGCTTCAGCTCCGAATCTATAGGAACACAGATACATCCTTTGTACCACAAAACTCCTTCTTCATCTTCGGTGAATCCAGGTACCTTTCCTGTACCAATATGATGCTTGATTCCGTCGATACTTTCATTTCCCTTCTAGGCTTCCTTGATTTGGCTAATCAAAGTGGGTTGAAGTTCAATGCTAGCTAAAAATTCTTTGCTAGCTAGCTCAGTTCTAAACTGCTCCAACTCCTCATACAAACTTGGTTGCTTCTCCTTGATCATAGTGTTTAGCCTACACGGCAATCTGCTAAGAGCATCCGCTACCACATTGGCTTTGCCGGGGTCATAGTGAATGTCAAGGTCATAATCCTTGATTAACTCTATCCATCTCCTTTGCCTCATATTCAGCTCCTTCTGAGTGCAAAAATACTTCAAGCTCTTGTGATCTGAGTAAATCTCATAGGGATTACCCATAAGGTAATGACACCATGTCTTCAGTGCCAAATCTACGGCTGCTAACTCAAGATCATGGGTAGGATAGTTTTTCTCAAGATGCTTCAGTTGTCTGGACATATATGCGATGAGTTTGCCTTCTTGCATCAATACACATCCGAGACCAATCTTGGATGCATCACAATACACATCAAACGGCTTCTTGATATCTGGCATGATCAATATTGGGGCTGAAATCAATCTCTTCTGGAGCTCTTGGAAACTGGCTTCACATTTGTCGGTCCATTCAAACTTCTTGTCCTTCTTAAACCATTGAGTCATGGGTCTTGCAATGCTCGAAAATCCTTCTACGAACTTGCGGTAATATCCCGCTAATCCGAGAAATGCACGGACTTGGGTTTGAGTGGTTGGGGCTTCCCATTCTTCGACATCTTTGATCTTGGCGGGATCAATAGCGACTCCTCCGGCAGACACAATATGTCCTAGGAATCCTACTTCTTTCAACCAAAACTCACATTTGCTGAACTTGGCATACAACCGATGCTCTCTAAGGGTTTCAAAAATGATTCTCAGATGTTGCTCATGCTCTTCTTCTGACTTGGAGTAGATAAGGATATCGTCGATGAACACAATGACAAACTTATCTAGAAAATTCATAAAGATCTTATTCATGAGATTCATGAAATAACCAGGGGCATTGGTTAATCCAAAAGACATGACCGTATACTCATATAATCCATAACAGGTGGTAAAGGCGGTCTTTGGAATATCCGTTGCACGAATCTTAAGTTGGTGATAACTAGTCCTAAGATCGATCTTAGAGAACACACTGTCACTAGTCAACTGATCAAATCGATCCTCTATTTTTGGCAATGGGTATTTGTTTTTGATTGTGACGTCATTTAGCTTCCTGTAATCTGTGCACAAACGGTTGCCTCCATCCTTCTTGTCGACGAACAACACGGGCGATCTCCATGGTGATGCGCTTGGTTGAATCAAGCCTTTCTCCAGCATAGCATCCAACTGCTTCTTCAGTTCCACTAACTCTGAGGGGTTCATGCTATAGGGTCTCTGAGCTATGGGAATGGTTTCGGGGATTAGTTCAATAATGAACTCAATATCCCTGTCCAGGGGCATACTAGGCAATTCATCTGGGAATACGTCGGGGTATTCATAGACTACTCTGACTTGGTCTATGGTGGGTAGGTCTAGACTCTTATTGCACTTGAATTGGCGGGGCAAGGTTTCAGATATATGCTCTACTGATACTCCAGAGCTACTGGTCATGGTGATGGATTTCTTGGTGCAGTCAATCAATCCTTTATGCTTTGACATCTAGTCCATTCCTAGTACTACTTCCAAACCTTTGGTTCCAAGTACTATTAGGTTGGCATAAAAATCTATCCCATGTATTTTGATAGGCACACCTTTGCAAATTTTTCTAGCTTTTGTTGTTGAACCGGGTATTTGAACTATCATGACATGCTTCAAGTTGGTTGGGTGAATCTTACTAGTGCATGCAAATTCTTCGGTGACAAATGAGTGCGATGCTCCAGAATCAAACAACACTCTTGCTAAAACTGAGTTGACATAAAACATACCTAGCACAACATCTGGCGCTTCTTGGGCTTCTTCGGTGTTCATGTGGAAGAGACGGTCGTTGCGGTTGTGAGGGTTCCCTGGGGCGAATCTTCTTCCAGGCTGAACACGACACTGTTGTTGAGCTAGGGCATTCACATTGGCAGTGGCGGCAATAATCTTGGGACACTCATTTGAGTAGTGACCCTTCACTCCACACTCGAAACAAGTAATATTAGACTTGTCTTTTGCTGCCACGGGC
Organism: Avena eriantha; assembly: GCA_910589775.1. NCBI lineage: Eukaryota > Viridiplantae > Streptophyta > Magnoliopsida > Poales > Poaceae > Avena > Avena eriantha. The sequence goes on along the minus strand of OU342742.1, from coordinate 517,617,555 downwards.
ACAACATTGCTTCTAGTTCTGGGTGCAGTGTTGTTGTTGTGCTTGGGAGGTGCGCAGTTGAAATTGCTGGAGTTGCCAGGGTGGTTGTTGTTTCCTCCTGACTTCACATTTCCTCCGCTATGGTTGGGGTAGCTTGGGCGAGACATTGGGGGTCGATTGTTCCGCGGGGCATATCCGGCAGACAGGTTGGGACGGTACTTCTGGTGACTGCTGGATCCAGCTTGGTGCATCATCCGACGTTTGCGATTGTCGTTCGCTTGATCAATCTTCCCTTCCATCTGAACGGCAGAGTCGACTAGCTCTTCGAGATCCTCAAAATGGATGGTGATGAGAACTGTCTGCATCTCATCATGCAGTCCGTTCAGGAATCTCTCCTTCTTCTTGGCCTCCGAGTTGATCTCATCAGGTGCATACCTAGCGAGGGACAAGAATCTGTCATGGTACTCCACTACAGTCATTTTGCCTTGCTTGCGCTCTCTGAATTCATCCCTCATCCTGGTGACTAGACCCTGCGGCACGTGGGTGCGGCTGAACTTGACCTTGAAGGCTTCCCATGTCATCACTTGACCATGGTTCATCATGCGGGTGTTATTCCACCATGCTCTTGCATCTCCAGCCAAATAGTGGGTGGCAAACAGAACTTTCTCATTTGCATCCACTCCGGCGACTTCTAAGTTGTTCTCCATTGTCTGCAACCAGTCATCAGTATCCAGTGGGTCTTCAGACTTGCTAAAGATTGGGGGATTGGTATTCTGGAAGTCTTTGAGTTTGGATCCATGATGATCATGATTTCCATGGTTCTGATTGTTATGAGCCATCTGGGCGATCTGCTGCAGTGTGGCTAAATTAGCTTGGCGCTCTGCCCTACTAGCTTCACGGTCTGCAATGAGAGTCTGCAGAATCTGCAGCATTGGGTCTTGCGATGAGCTGCTCCCTCCTTGGTTTCCAAAAGTCATCTGAAGATTGAGATAGATAAAGGGGTAAGAGGGAAAGTTCTAAGGTTCATGGTTTTGGTTTCAAGCTAAAACTTTGAGTTTGACTCAGGTTTTGCAACTAACTTCTTTTCATTCATTCAGCAAAGCACATGGTACAAACACACACACACAACAACATGAAGGGAAAACAGATGGTTTTAAGAACCACTCCGCAAGCTAAGATACAATGGGACCGATACTCCTCACTCCTACGATAGTGCTCTAGTGCATCTACTCATCATCGATGAAGTCTGAGTCATCATCGTCGGTGTAGAAGTCCATAGCATCATCCTCCAGATAGTCATCATGATTGCTGAGGTACGAGTGAATATCCCCAGGATGTCTTCACCTTCCTCTTCTTCTTCTTTTGCTGCAAGCTGAGCTTCTTGCTCCTTGATGGTCTTCTCGAGGTCGGCCACCTTCTTGCGAAGACGGTCGATGGTGCGATCCTTCTTTGCGCGTTGACGTCGAAGAGACTGACGATCCTTTACGAGCAGTGAGAATGTCTAGGCCTTCTGGGCGGCAATGGCGAGGTTGTGGTTGGCGAACTCTCTAGCATTGTCCAATTCCTTTTGTCTGTCATACAGCAGGAAGTCGAGGTTCTCCACTTGACGCTTCAACTCTGGGTGACCTGACATCTCCGTGAGCAAAGTGGGTACCTTGGATCAGGTTGACATTCTGTGCGCAGAGACGAGCGAGAGCTTCATGCATTTCCCTGGCTAATCCATCTAGCCAGTTGATCTCTCTCACAGAGAACTGAATCTTCTCGGACATTGGTGCTTCTAACTTGCCTCGAAGATCAGCAACTACTAGCCATTGTAAATGTCCTCCTGGTGGACCAAGGAGTTGAGCTCCAAAGAATTCCGGATGTGGACACTCCAAGTACTCCGACAGTGAATCAAGATCCCTCTCGAAGAATAGTTGGCCTCCGTTGCCCAACTGGTAGAACTTGCAGTACTGAACTTCCATCTATAAGAATTTAGGATGAGAAAGTTAGTGAAGTGCTCAAGTGTGTCAAAATTTTATGTAGTAATGTAAGAATTTTTGAGGACATGTATTATTTTGAGAGAAAGAATCCCAAGGGTAAGAGAGGAAATAGATTTTCACAAATACTCACTTTGGTTTTGAAACTAAGTTTTTGTTCGGACGTCCATTCTAACTAGGGTCTCCTATGGTCAGGATGGCTCTGATACCAACTTGTCAACACCCGGATTTTTAATCCCAGATGTCTGTTATGCCATACATCGCAATCCCAGGATTACCATTTTTGCGAGACATAACAGATTGGATATCACAGTACATCATCCATTACAAACCATAATAAGTTCTTACACAAATAAGGGATCTCATGATCCAGTCTTAGTACAAACAAGTAGCGGAATAAATAGTGTAGCGGTGGGCTCCATCTTCAGTGTCACAGGCAATGCTGACGATGGGAGATGATCCTAGTTGTCGTAGCCGTCCTGCTGTCCTCCTTCAGGGTAGTCCTCCTCATAGTCTGGCCACAGGAATAGCCAGGGAAAAAGCAATGATTACTCTTTAAGTACCCGCAAACTATCACTAACAAGTAAGGTAGTTCTAGTAGGAAATGCTAAGTTCTAAGTTTATTTGTAAAGTTAAGTTTGAAACCTAAGCTGAGTTCAGAAACATAGAAGGATAAAATAAAGTTTGAAATCACCTCAGTGGGAACTTAGTTGTCATATTCACAACTCTGTTGTGATCAAGTCATGTCACAATTCATTTCATAAGTCATTTTGAAAACATCTGACAACGGAACAGTATGGCCACTCCAATTGTCCATAACCGCGGACGCGGCTATTCGAATAGTTTGACACTCTACAGAGGTGGTACACTTTCACCACAAAATTCAATACATATGTCAAGGATAACCCTGAATCATCATACTTAGTATGTAGATAATCAAACATAACCTTTCCTTTACACACTCTAGTATAAGCAACTCTCCTATGAGCTTGGCCTCCTAGCCATGGCCATCTGCCATCCTGGGCACTGCATAGGTGGACAACATTGAGAGGTAGCCTCAGCTCAAACCTCTCCCGCGAGGGAACTAATACTAATGCATATAAACTTCTGGATAATCCTTACCCAATTCAGGTATTGTGGTTGTATGGTAAAATTGGAATGGTATCGCATCCGAACCCAACCATCAGTTTTTATAAAAGGGCTAAGGCTCATGCCTCAACATTTTCATCATCATAAACCATTTGTGTTTCTCAACACATGTCAAAACATCTCAATAGAATGACTCATCATTCCAAGGTTTTCACAAGTCATTTTCACCAAGTATTCCCATCTAAAGTGATCAAGTTTTGGTTTTACTCTAAACTACTAAGTTAAGAGTGTTCACTAATGTGGGATGCTAATATCAATCTCATGCCATAGAATGACATCTAAATCTAACTAGATAGGTCAAGTTTTATACTCTTTATGCTATCTATAAACAAGTAAGAAACTTTGGTAAAGTAAAGAAAGTAAAGCTTGTAAATAAACTTGGGGTAGGTATAAGTCAAAGGGTATAACCAAAGCATTCCTAATGCATCTTGCTTAGGTTAACTAGCTTGCTAACAATAGCTTGCCTTGGTTGGTGCAGTGGTTGAAATTCTCCTCGTCTTCTTCGGGGTAGAACTCCTCCTCCTCCTCGTAGACTTGGTCTGTACTATCGTCTATAAATACATACGGAATACACAATCACCAAAAAATACTTAACTAGTCTACTTAGCACAGTAAGGCACACATTTGATGATCTATTATCATCAGAAACATTACAATGTTTAATGAACTAAGTTCCTTTATTTTATTTGAGAAAAGTAATTTCTACTCATTAAAATAACTAAGATTTAATATTCTCCAATTAAAATATGGGATCATATGGACACATGTCATCACCACATATTCTAATGCATGGGAATGTGATTTAAATGTTGGATCACATTTTAATAAGTTTAAGTTTAATATTTAATGATTTAAAGTGTCTAGAAATGCCTATATAGCATTATTTTGGTACTAGTCCAAAGTCACTGCATGCAAACCTTAATATTATTACATATTCAGATAGGTATGGTTAAATATGATTTTTGGGAGTTGGAATCAACCCAAAAGCTATTATGGTTGATTTTATAAAAATGTTTGAATGTGAAAAATATTATGTCTTGTTATTTTATCTAGGAGAGATCTATAACTCTAAATGATTAAAATCCAACGGGCTTGGATAGAGATTTTTATTACATTTCCAACAAAATTGGAATTACTCTATTTGGATTTTTAAAACTCCCTGAATTGATTTTCAAACTAAAGGACATAACTAAGTTTAAGTATAAAAATAAAAATCTAGATTTGAATCTTAGGGCCAGCGCGGGAACATTAACGGGCCGGCCCAGATTCACTCTGCAGCGCTTAGGACTGCTGATAGGGGGCCCCGCCTATCAGTGGCTCATTAAACATGAAGCGGTAAGGGGCATTGTGGACCGTAGGATTAGAGCTAGCATCTATGGTTGGGGTTTATCATCGATGACGGACTCATCGCCGGCAAGGGGGAACCCTAACGGCTCAGTGGGGGTGTAGTGAGGGCGTACCAGGGCTCCAGCGAGTGCGGAGAGGCAGGCAAACAAACGAGGAGACGACAATGAGCTCAGGCAAAGTCACAGCAGAGGCTAGGGTGGACGAAATCGACGGCAGCGTCTCCTCTTCTACTGCGGCTATCTCCGGCAAAATTCCGGTGGCTGGCTACTCGAGTTGCTCCGGAGAGAGGTGGGGAAGGATCAGTGGAGAGAGGGGAGTGTGGGAGTGTAAAAAATTTGTGCTAGGGAGGCTCCCTTATATAGGCCCGGCGAGGCGACAGAGAAGCATGGGCAGAGCTCACCGGTGACGATGGCACAGGGGGCTACCAGCGTGGGCGAGGTAGGTGGATGGTGGGCGGTTCCCTGGCGGTCAGCTAGGGCGTAATGGCGGTGCTAGGGGTGGTGGATTGCTGCCGGGAGCGTCGCGTGCTCTAAGAGACAGAGGCAGTGCTCGACGTCGTTCCCGGCGACTGTGGGTCGCGCAGCGGTGTAAGGGCGTGTCTGGCGGGTTGAGGTGGTCAAGGTGGAGCGGCGTGCACGGTCTGGGGTTGAGGCGCGGCGTGTGGCGTGTGGCGTGATATCAGCGACGGTGCTCTGGCGTGCGCTGGCACGGCGCAGAGACTCAATGCGGGGCTTGGCCTCGGTGGTCCAGGGGGTAGCAATGGTCGTGGGGTGGACCATGGATGGTGGTGAGGTCTCGCTTACCTTCCTAGAGTGGCGGAGAGGGGTTGGTGGTCTCCTGCGGCTTGGGCACATTTGGCCGGTGGGCATGGCTTCGGGGTGGCGTGGTACTAGCACTAGGGACTAGGGGATGGGTTGGTTTCGGCCTGGTTAGAGCTAGGAGGGACAGAGGGAGTAAATGGGGTGCAATGGGGTGGCAATCCCTTGTAGAAACAGTGAAATGACTAGTGTGTTGGTTCTGTGGCTGCCAGGTATTCGACCAAATGGCTGCATGGCACAAAGATTTGAATTTTTCAGAGATTTTTGGTGGAGTGGTTTGCTACATGCTTAAGCATATCTGGTTGCTGGGATTTCTCAAATGGAGTTCGTTTGGATGGTTTTTGAAAAAGGGTGATCTAGACATATGAACTAGATTCCATTTTCAAATGTATTTTAAATTTAGAGTTTGAATGTTTTTGGAAGATCACAAAGTGGGCCTTGGTACAATACTACTTGTACTAGCAAGGGGTGCAAAGATCCACAATTGTTTCTGTTTGAAAATGAGTGCTAGGAATACCCAAAGTGGGCTAGTTGATTAAAATGGCCAAAATGACCATTCCCATTTATTAATTGTATTTGATTTCTTTTTCTTTGGATTTTGCTTGGAAATGATCTAGATGACGTGGAATTCATCTTAGAATCATTTTACAACCATTAGAACAAACAATCATGGCATTTCAAAACAACTCCTATTTAATGCAACACACATATGAATGCTTAATTATTTTAAATGGAAAAAGTTTTTGTTAACCCTAAATTGGGTGATTTGGATCTTGATAACTTGGATGAAAGTGTTGGGATGTTACAATATAGTTGTAAGATAATGGAGCAGTTTTGAATGAATTGGATCCATAAAACCAATCCTAGCCGTTGGGCTGTTAGATTCAATGGTTCAGAGTAGCTTGATTCGTGTTGAATAGTACCGGCCTAGAGTAAACTCCACCATGTTCTAGAACCATCATGTCACCACCCCAAAATTTCATAGCACAGTAGGCTGTATTCTCATTATGTGTAGATAGTTATTACTAATAGACTTAAAGTATGCATTTTTCTCTAACAAAACTATTGGTTAGTAACAACTTAATGTTTGTTAAATCACATTTCATACAGAACATTGAGCTGTTAGATCCAATGGTTCAAAGCATCTAGATTCATGTTGAGTAGTACCTATAGAGAAAACTTCACCATGTTCTAGAATAGTACTAGGAAACAGCTTATAGATAGACAAGATATTCAGTGGCGCATGTGTAAAAATATGCGCCACAGATATATATCACTGGCGCACTAGAAACAATGCACCGCAGAAGTTTGGCACTTTAGTGGCGCACGAAATCAATATGCGCCACAGAAGTCCATATTTATGTGGCGCATATTTTCATGTGCGCCACTGAAGTGTCAAACTTCTTGGCGCATATAGACGTATGCACCACAGAAGGTTGATGGGACCAAGCAGCAAAAAAAGGAGGAGAAACTTCTATGGCGCATATGTCCATATGCGCCACAGAAAGTGATGTTTCTGTGGCGCATATAGGTGAATGCGCCAGAGAACAAGCATATAGGGGGAAAAACAGATCCCACCCCCCCCCTTGTGGATCGCCTTTTCAGTTTTGTAAAAAATAAACAAAAATGATAGAAACTTCAAAAAAAATAATTCCTTTAAGTTGTAGTTAGATTTTAGGGTATAGATCTAGACAAAATTGAAAAACATGAATTTCGATGTATTTTGCAAAAATAGGTCATGGCACGGTAAAACGGCTCTAACTTTTGCATTCGATGTCGGAAAAAAAATCTTTAACCTATCAAAATGATCGTCTCGAAATTCCCTACTCGAATTCAATGACCTATGGTCGTTCAGAATTTTACAGAATCCCCAATTTCGAAAAGAGTAAAAAGTTATTTAGGGTAGAAGATTTTTTACTTCAAAAAAATGAAAAAGGGGGAGAAACTTCTGTGGCACATTTCCCCCATATGCACCACATAAGTCTTGGTCGGGATTCGAAATTTGAATCCCGCCAGCACCCTTTCTCCCTCCCTTTTTCCTTTTTCTCCCCCTCCCCACTTCTTCTCCCCTCCCCACTTCTCCTCCTCTCCCCACTTCTCCTCCTCTCCTCCCCTCCTCTCCTCCACACTTCTCCCCTTCTCCTCCCTCCTCCTTCTCCACTCTCCAGCGACCTCCTCCTCCTCCTCCACCACCACCAACTCCGGCGACCACCTCCTCCTCCTCCTCCTCCTCCTCCTCCACCACCAACTCCGGCGACCTCCTCCACCACCACCAACTCCGGTGACCTCCTCCTCCTCCACCAACTCCGGTGACCTCCTCCTCCTCCTCCTCTTCGACCACCAACTTCGGCGAGCTCCCCCTCCTCCTCCTCCACCACCACCAACTCCGGAAACCTCCTCCTAGACCTAGCCACCGCCCGCCACCACCACCACCACCACCAACTCCGGCCAGATCCGACCAGATCTAGATCTGGTCCGGTTTTTTTTGAAATTTGAAAAAAACTTTTGTGGCGCATATTGTCCATATGCGCCACAGAAGTTTGAGATCTGGCCCGCCTTTTTTTTTGAATTTTGGAAAACAACTTCTGTGGCGCATATTGGCCATATGCGCCACTGAAGTTTGTGACTTCTGTGGCGCATTTCGAAATGCGTCACTGAAGTTAGTTATCAGTGGCGACTAACAAATGCACCATAGATGTTCAAAAAAGGTGCGCCACAGAAGAGTTGTTTCCTAGTAGTGGAACCATCAGCATGTCACCACCCCCAAAATTTAATAGCATAGTAGGCTGTATTCTCAATATGTGTATATAGTTATTATTAATATACTTAATGTATGAATTTTTTCTCTAACAAGACTATTGGTTAATAAAAACTTAATGTTTGTTAAATCACATTTCATACGTTAGATAAAAAAATGCATAAATTAAGTCTATTAGTAATAACTATATACACATATTGAGAATATAGCCTACTGTGCTATGAAATTTTGGGGGTGATGACATGATGGTTCTAGAGAACATGGTGGAGTTTGCTCTAGGTACTATTCAACACGAATCCAGCTGCTCTAAATCATTGGATCTAATAGCCCAATGGTCAGGATTGGTTCTATGGATCCAATCAAAACTGCTCCATTATAGTAGTGGAGATCTAAAACATGAAATTTTTGGTAACATGGTCTAGAGAAATGAGGGAGAATATTCTAGAATGATGGAGAAGTGTGTTTTGAGTTTTGTCCATAGCATTCATTGTAATGAAGACTATCAATAGAATCTTCTGGACCATTCAAAAAAATAGAATCTTCTAGATGCTAGAATGGAAAAGAAGATCCAACGGCTAGAAATGTTGGGATTCGCGAGGCTTGATCCAACGGTCAATATTCAGAGTTATTCGTACACTATATAGTGGAAATATAAGATAAGATAAGAATAGAGCAGTTTTGAATTGGATCCATAGCACCAATCCTGACCGTTGGGCTGTTAGATCCAATGGATCGGAGCAGCTGGATTCATGTTGAATAGTGCCTAGAGCAAACTCCTCCATGTTCTAGAACCATCATGCATGTCACCACCCCCAAAATTTCATAGCACAGTAGGTTGTATTCTCAATATGTGTATATAGTTATTATTAATATACTTAATTTATGCATTTTGGGGGTGGTGACATGATGGTTCTAGAACATGGTGGAGTTTTCTCTAGGTCTGTACTATTTACAACCTACTGTGCTAAGAAAATTTGGGGGTGGTGGCATGATGGTTCTAGAACATGCATGGTGGAGTTTGCTCTAGGTACTATTCAACACGAATCCAGCTTCTCTGAACCATTGGATCTAATAGCCCAATGATCAGGATTGGTGCTATGGATCCAATTCAAAACTGCTCCATTATAGTAGTAGAGATAGAGATATATTATCTTACCTCTTACCACTATATAGTGTACGGATAACTTTGAATATTGACCATTGGATCAAGACTCGCGAATCCCAACATTTCTAGCCATTGGATCTTCTTTTTCATTCTAGCATCTAGACGATTCTATTGATAGTCTTCAGCATAATGACATGCAAAGTACAAGGACCAAATATAATGTTGCAAAATTGGGTATGGGGCATTCAGATCCAAAATACTCAACTTTTTCTTTTTCTTTCTAACGAGGAATTTGCCCCGAAGTACCAAGAACGTGCGCATTAAAATCCAATGGTGGGCATAAAAATTACATAATGGTCCAAAGAGAAAACCAAAATACATCTGGGACCTATACTTTTACAACACGTACCCTAAAGATACAACTCGGAAATTTGAGCATGTTTTTCCTAATACTAGTTTGAAACTACCACCCCGTCGTTATTGTATACCATGGCAAGACACACCCATCTACCAAATATGGGAACATTATCATGAACTATGATGTAGATATGGCCATGACCTAATCGGTCGTTCCGCTCGAGAAACCCTCGAGTGTTCAGGCAATATCTAATGTGACTACGGCTTTTTTGAATGTTTCAATTTCATGTTTACCATTTTTTCATGGCTGGTACTACGAATGAGAGGATGTCATGTGGACCTTTTTCGTTTATTCATTTTCCTTTATATCCTTTGTTTTTTAATATGTGTAATAGTTGCCAGCATGCAAATTCATATATATCAAGATATTGAGTCATTCAGAAATCTCGGTGATTTACAAGATATTGACCCACAATATACACCTTCAAAATAGTTTCATAGTATAACTTCAAGAGCAATCTTTGTGATTCTCTCTCTGTGTGTGTGTGCTTCTTCTTCTCGGGGTGTGACATGGAGAAACAAGAGTAGTATATCTTACCACTATCTCATCTTTCCATTATCTCACCACTTTTTTATATAGTGGACCAATAACTTTGAATGTTGACCGTTGGATCAAGACTCGCGAATCCCAACATTTCCAGCCGTTGGATCTTCTTTTCCATTCTAGGCCATCATGTTTGATTCAAAGGATTTACATGGGAAATTTATAGGATTAAATCCCATACGAATTCATTCTATAATGGTTGTTTGATTTGTATGATTATTCATTCCTATAGGAATTTTTCCTAGGGAATCTTTGCACTAGACTGCATAGGAAATATAACATCGATCCACGCCCAAACCTCTTTCTTAGAATCCTTTTTTTCCTTTGATGGAATCAAACAAACTTTCTTGCATATATATATGGGTTCCTATAGGATTAAAGTGGGCATGACATTTTAATCCTATGTTTTTCCTATTCCTATGCTTTTCCTATCCTATGAATCAAACAAGCCCCTAGCATCTGGAAGATTCTATTGATAGTCTTCAACATAATGAATGCTATGCACAAACCTCAAAACACACTTCTCCATCATACTAGAATCTTCTCCCTTGTTTTCCTTGACGTCTATTATCTGAGTTTCACGAGCAGGGCACGTGTAATTTACTAGTTATATATATGTTAATCAAATTTATATATATTTTTGCTTTACCTATTATAATTAAGAGCTACATCCATAAAGTACCAGGTGTGTATTTGGTTCTTTCTACTTTCTATCATGTAGAAATCAACCTACTATTAGTACCTAGTACTCGACATGCTCTAGAGAAATGACGAAGATGATTCTAGAATTACCGAGAAGTGTGTTTTGAAGTTTGTGCATAACATTCAGTGCACTAAAGAACATCAATAGAGAATCTTCCAGATGCTAGAATGGATTGAAGATCCAACTTAATTCTATTTAGCAGTGTTGGGATTTGCCAGTCTTGATCCAACGGTCAAAGTTCAAAGTTATTTGTACACTATATATATAGTGGTAAGATATGATTATAAAATAGGTTAAGCTCAAAAGGTTTTAAATTTGATGGACATCTATAAAGTATGGGTGTATATTTGGTTCTTGTACTTTGTATCATGCTGAAGTCAACGTTTTGTTAGCTTTACCTAATACTTCCAATTTTGGTAACATGATCTATAGAAATGTCTGGAAGATTCTAGAATGATAGAGAAGTCTATTAAGATAAGAAGTATGGGTGTATACTTGGCCCTTGTACTTTCTATATCATGTAGAAGTCAAAGATTATTAGCTACCAAACACATTCAATTTTTGATAACATGGTCTAGAGAAACAAGGGAGAAGATTCTAGTATGATGTAGAATTGTGTTTTGAGGTTTGTGCATAACATTCATTATGACGAAGACTATATATCAATAGAATCTTCTAGATGCTAGAATGGAAAATAAGATCCAATGGCTAGAAATGCTGGATTCGCGAATCTTGATCCAATGGTCAACATTGAAAGTCATTCGTACACTATATAGTGGTAAGATAAGATAAGATCATGCAGAAGTCAATGATTATTAGCTACGAGGGACAAGATTCTAGTATGATGGAGAAGTGTGTTTTGAGGTTTATGCATAGCATTCATTATGCTGAAGACTATCAATAGAATCTTCTAGATGCTAGAATGGAAAAGAGGATCCAACGACTGGAAATGTTGGGATTCACGAGTCTTGATCCAACGGTCAATATTCAAAGTTATTCCTACACTATATAGTGGTAAGATAAGATGGTAAGATAAGATAAGATATAGCAATCGGAATGTTTTGTGTGTGTGTGTGTGCTAACGGGTGGGGCGAGTATGTCATACATACAACACAATAGCACATAGTCTAGATATATACGGATGTATCTAGCACTAAAACTTGACTAGATACATCTGTATCTAGATGAATCTAAACCAACAAATATGGGTCATAGGGATTATATGTTTGTAGCACAGCTCACTCTCATATATATACTCATACTAAAAATGTCATGTATATGGAAATGTATATGTATACGCCTGCAGATACTTGGCCACTCACACGTCACACACACGCGTAAACAGCTACACGTATACATGTACATGGCCGCACACCACACACGCGTACACAAACACGTACAAATACATGTACACATGGCAAGACACATGTACAAAAATATAAGCCTTAATTAAGAAGCTCTAGAATGGAGGTAGTACAAATTAATTTTATGACATTTAGGCCTTAATATTGTATTGTTTGGAAGAAGGAAAGTTAGGGTTCTACGACTTCTCTACCTTTTTTTCTACACTATAAGTTAGAGGATCTGTATAACTTGTTTCTTGCCAAAGATCATGGTAAATATAGTTTTAGTCCCACTTCTTGCACCCGGGGTACAAATTAGTCCCATATCTTGCAGAGTGGAAAAATCAATCCTAAAGCATGCATCCTTGGTGCAAATCAGTCTATTTCAAACAAATTTGAGCGTATTTGAACAAATTCATACACATTTAGCTATCCTAAACGTGCCTTTTGCGATTGAGATAGTAAAATAGTACTGGCCTACAAGTGGTGTCCTTCCACGACTTCTATTGCTTTTTAAAGTTCATGTAGAATTTTTGCGTAGATTTATGTCGTTTTAGCTTGGATGAAGAATGTCCTTTGCAAATGCTCAAGTTAACTAAAACTACACATGTGTGCATTTCACTCAATATTTCATCGTTACTTTCAAGTTAGCTGAAATCTAAACCAAATTTGATTCTTTTCTTAAACACTTCACAATCCATATGCATCAATTTTTTTATATGTGATGATTCAACTTGAGCATTGTGAAGTACGTTGGATGAGCACATGGACATATGCTGTTCGCATATCATGTCAAATTCCCAAGATTTTAGCTTCAGCACATGGGCTTTTCTATAAACAACGATGCCTTGCGTGGGCCTGTAAATTACCCTCGCCTCACTTTTCTTATCTTATCTTACACCTTACAACTATATGGTGTGTATGGAGAACTTTGAACACTGGTCGTTGAATCAAGATTGTCAAATCCCAATATTGCTAGCGGTTGTATCTTCTTTTCCGTTATGGGATCTAGAAGATTCTATTGATAGTGTTTAACACAATAAAATTTAAGCACAAACCTCAAATACATGCTACGAAAGTAGCTAATAAAGGTTGAAATCTACATTATATATAAAAAGCACAAGAACCAGATATACACCCAATACTTTATGGATCTAGCTCAGAAGTATAATTATTTTTTCGAGCTTTACCTACTCCCTCCGGTCCATATTAATGTTCTCAACTTTGTCTAGATTCGGATGAATCTAGTCAAAATTATTAACTAGGTACATACAAATATAGATAAAGTTGAGAACAATAATATGGGCCGGAGGGAGTATTATAATTTTATAGTGATGATATGTCATACTTCTATTATCTGAGTCTAACGTGCAAGGCAGGTGCAACTTACTAGTATGGACTAACCCACAAAACTGCCCGGTAAGGACAACTCAACGCGGTCAAATTCGCTCAGTTCATTCAAATTCTATTCAATCCATTTGAAATAGACTAAACTGCGCCCATGGTGCAAGGTGTGGGGCTAGTTTTGCCCAGTTACAAGATGTGGGACTAATTTGCACCCTGGATGTATGAAGCGAGACTAAAAGTGTAGCTCCTTGCCAAACTAGCTTTCCATGGGCATATAATTGACAAAGCGAATACATAGCTCGTTCTTACAGGGACTGGACCGTGCTTTGATGAATCCTTGCATGGTGCTTGTTGTAATTTTGTGGGACCTGGTTGTGTCTCCTTGTCTTCTTTTGGTCCTTTCTATAAAATGTACCTACAACTTCATTACCACTATGTACGAAAAAAACACACCATAAGCCAAAAAGTACACCTTAAGAGCTATTCATATGCATAGTGGAGCTTGTCCACAAGCCAAAGAGCTTAAGGGTGACCCATAAGCTTAGGGAATCACCTCATCTATGTATAAGGTGAACTTTTGCCATAAGGTGGATCCCACACAGCTTGTGGAAGTAGCTATCATGTATAAAGTCAACTTATCTATAAGATGGGACCCATATGTCTGCAAAAAGTACACACATGCAAGAGAGAGAGAGAGGAGAGAGTAAATAATTTTATATTGCTTACACCCACAATGTGTAGCCAAAAGTGGTTCCATATTTGCTTTTTGGCTTTTGGAACTAGTTCCCTACACCGTGGAGGTGGTTCCAAATGAGAGAAAACTGGGAACCGGAGCAAGTATAGTTGCTCCGATGCCAAATTTTCTTTTTGGCTTTTGGAACTAGTTCCCTACACTGTGAGGGTAGTTCCATATTTTCTTCATGTGTTGTTTTAGCTAGATGGTGGGACCCACGTTATAAATATTTGGAAGTAGTACATTGTGGAGCTCTTTCTATATTTTATACCAAAGCCAAATTTACCTTTACGTCAGATTTGGCAATGGCAACACTGTGGATGCCCTTGGACAAGCTACAAGCTTATGGGTCACCCTTAAGAAAATTTATGTAAGGTGAAGCTCTACTATGTATATATATATGTGGTCATCCATAAGGACTACCTTTTTCTTGTGGACACCCTTATGGACAACATAGTGGATGCCCTAAGGTGAACTTTTGCCATAAGGTGGGTCCACATAGCTTGTGGAACTAGCTATAACATCACCTATGTATAAGGTGAACTTTTGCCATAAGATGGGACCCACACAGCTTATAGAAATAGCTACAATGTATAAGGTCGAGTTCACCTTAAGCTGGGACCCACATGTTTGTTAAAAATACACAAAAGCAAGAGAGACAGAGGAGAAAGTAAAATAATTGTTTATTGCTTATGGATAACCCATAAGCTTGTAGGTCACCCTTAAGGAAATTCCACTAAAATGAACCTCTACTATGTATATGGATAGGATTATGGACTACTTTTTGGCTTGTGGGTAGCCTTATGGACAACATAGTGGATGACCTGGGCACCCACAATGTATAGCCAAATTTAGTTCCAAATAGGTATTTGGCTTTTCGAACTAGTTCCATACTTTGCAGGGTTAGTTCCAAATCTGAGAAACTAGGGAATCAGAGCAACTCCATGCACCGATGCCAAATTCCACCGTCTAAATAAAATACTACTACTCTATCTGATCATGTGGCAGAGCATTGCTTCTCTCTCGTGAGATGGGGAGAGAGAACACCCTTTACTATGTTGTTTTATTCTGTGTAAGGGCCCACTATGGATATATTTGGCAAGACCAACGTTGTGGAGCTAATGGAAAATTTGCCTCCCATGCTAAATAGTGTTGTGTGTCAGATTTGGTAACATGAACGCTGTGGCTGATAAAGCCAACTTATCTATAAGCTGGGACCCACATGTCTGCAAAAAGTATACAGATGCAAGAGAGAGAGAGGAGAGAGTAAATAATTTTATATTGCTTATGGACAAGCCACAAGCTTAGGTGAAGCTCTACTATGTATGTGGTCATCCATAAGGACTACTTTTCACTTATGGACAACATTGTGGATGCCCTAATACAGATCTCGTTCCGTGAAAAAAGAAAAATAGAGCTCGTCCATGCAAGAAAAAACTACAGAGCTCGGATTTCCGAATTAGTACTCCAGTACAACCCGTACCCTAGGAGTCTAGTAGAGTCAGGCCGGTCACAGTCTCCTCCAAATTAACTACTCCGATCATCTAGACGCCTACTGGTACTAGAGAGTAGGGAGTCGGTGGGTCACTGTCTCCTCGAAATGCAGCTAAGGAGCGCACACTCGTGTTGATTAATCCAACTTCCCCCCTTGCCTATTCCCTGCCCCCTCTAGGGCGTCTTCCCCTTCTCTTCTCGGCGTCTTCCCCATCAGCACCACACACCGCTGCTGCCACCATATGCTGCTTTCGGATTCTCTTCCTCGTCTCACTCAGGCAGTTGCCACCCTCGATTCCCCCTCTCTTCCAAAAACCCAATCAATGAAATACAGACATTGCCTTGTGATGGCGTCAGCGAGCAAGAACAGTGAGCATGATTCTGAACTTTTTCACGACGTGTTTACCAAAGGCCCCTTTGAAGAACTCATAACCCGATGTGACGTCATCACCGCCGCCAGGCTAATCGGTTCGTCCAAACTTTTTCTTGAATCTACAAAAGCTAGTGCAACTCTGGATACTTCAATGCCACTTGGTCTCCCATGTGTTCTTCATTCCCCCCTGACGAAGGGACCGCTAGATTTCTTGCATTACTTCAAAATTGATAGCCTCACGTGCAAGCGGTCGCCGCTGGACAGGTTCTCCTCCGATGCTATGGTACCAGGCTATACTTCTGGGCAGTGGGTAGGCGCCAATGGAGATTGGATTGCCACGGCTAGCTTCAGAGGCAAGTTGGAGCTTTGCAACCTGTACACTCGTCACAAGATTCCTCTCCTAGCATTGTCGTTCCAAGCAACCGACCAGCCAACCATGTTCTTGTTGGATAATGATCTTCCAGCTATAATGCAGAAGATTGCTATTTCCCAAGTTCACACAGCTGCTAGGAGATATAAAGATTTCTCACTTGTTGCAGTCTTCAATGTTAGAATTGTCATCCTTCAGGGAAGTGATGATGGATGGATATTTCTTCCATTTCCTCTGAACCACACCCTGAACCCTTACAGTTACAATGATGGAATTACCCACGACGGACTGATGTTTGCCACAACTCTATATGGCAACATTTATGTTTGGGATCCTCTGCATCCTGGTAATTATTACTTCATATGTAGTGTACTGGCTTAATTACTCACGTGCCCAAGCTATTGTACTGAATTGACATAGGGAGTGTTTCGTTTAAATGAAAATACGAGTAGTTATTTTAGACTCTATGAACTGTATGAATCATAGTTTTTCCGTAGAATTTTTCTTATAGCAGTCGTTTGATTCATCAGATTGAATCATGCATAGTAGATTTTTATGAATGTCTTTTAATTCATTTGATAGGAATTTAAGATATACTTGAAGCTCCTGAAAAGAATCCGTTCAATGATTTTTCTGTGCAATGTAATCCAACACAACCGCAATCCTATATGAATATAAATGGACATGCAAATGTAAAATCCTGTGTCTTTCATATCCTATGTTTTTTGCATTTTCATGGGTTTTCGGTGAGTTCCGCTGCAAATGAACCGGTCAATTCTCTTTGCATTTTTTAGACAAAACGAGCCAAAAATTGCCCGTCTTGTTAAAAAAAGACGAGTTCATTCTCTAGGAAATTTCCCTATTATATAATACTTTGTTTCCTTTGTACGATTCTAGGCCGTAGTTGTTTTTCCTATGTTTGAGCTACTTTGCATGCAGTTCAATTGGAAGGAAATTTTTCAGTAGTATTCACTATATCATGCTGCCGGAATCATAAGTTAACACATTCTGCTACCTTTTCAAGGTCCTGCGCTGGTCTTGGCGCGACCAGCTGCCGCGGACGAGTTGGTGGATTCATTTATTAATGCTACTGAAGACGGGCGCGACTATTTTTTTGGTTTTTGGTGGTTAGCAAGATCTGCAGATGGTTCTAGACTTCTTCGTATATATACGCTTGGCGCTTCTTATGATCCTAGCTGTCTTACTTGTCATTGCTGCCATCGTACTGGTGCTTCTCATCCTCGTGTTGTAGACTAGAGTCGCACTATCTCCACTTATACTTCCGGGTTTGGCTGCTTGGTGTTCTCAATGAACACTGGTCAGGTTGACCAAGCTAATCCATGGCAAAGGATTGCTGACATTGGATCATATTCTCTTTTCCTTGGAGTGAACTATCCGATTATCATGCGCGTAGGCGGTGCAGATCTTACCTCAGGTTATCTGACGAGAAGCAACTGTGTATACATCTTACCAACCGCAACATGGCTTTCCAAAGAGGCGCAACCTGAATTATGCCGCTTCCGTCTTAGTGGTAAAGACTGCGGTGTTACTTCTGAAATCAATGTCCTTGAGGGAATTAGTAACCCTCACTTTTGGGCAAGAACGGTGAAGCATCCGCTTTGGTTCGTACCAACCTTCATGAACACTGTCCATTGGAACCGGCCTCATGCTTAACTAAGAAACAAGACATGTTGCCACAGTATGTAATGATGCAATCCATATGTAATAGTTGGTACTACAAGTAGAGAAATAGTTCTGGACCATGTTGAACTATTTTTTTTTTGGTTGTCTGAAGTCATCGGCTTTCAACTTGTTGCTCTCCTCTCTTTTGAAACATGTCCTTGTATCGGTACTATGTTTATTTACTCGTATGAACATGACTATATTTTTTTGGACCTTTAGCATAATGCACTTTAGTCCGCCGATTCTAGAGTTCTTTTAGAAATTATGAAAATTTTAGCATCAACAGGATGTTATGGACCACATGCCATACACTTGAACAATCACCTCAATGCTTGTGTAAGGGTCGTACTCTATGAAAACAACCTTGGCTTGAACGATTATAGCCTCATGCACTAGTCTTTGGTTAAGTTGATATGACGAGACCATATTTTTTAGAGATTTGTCTTATCTTATCTTACCACTATATAGTGTACGGTTAACTTTCAACATTAACCGTTGTATCAAGACTAGCAAATTCCAACATTGCTAACCCTCGAATCTTCTTTTCTAGTCTAGCATCTACTCACTCTGTTCCATAATATAAGATGTTTCAACTTGTGCGAAACGAATGTATCTAGACGACTTTTAGTGTGTGGTTCACTCCGAACCTACACGCTACTTTTTGTGTGTAGTAAAAGATGTCTAGATACATTTTTTCACAAAAGCTAAACCATCTTATATTTTGAAATGGAGGAAGTAGGAGATTCTATTGATACTAGACTTTAGCACAATGAACGCTATGCACAAGTACAAGAACCAAATATACACCGATACTTTATGGAAGCGGCTCAAAAATATAATTATTTTCTCAGCTTTACCTATTACTACTTTATGGAGTAGCACAATTTTATATTGCGATGATATGGCATTCTACTAGAAAGCATTGGCGTGCTAGACTAGCTAGCTAATTACCACTAGTGAAGTTTCCTCGATGCTACTACAGTAGTATTGTACTAGACAACGTTGGCATGCTACACTAGCTAGCTAATAATTAAAGTCCTGCAGCAGAAGACTGACGAAGGAACACACAAAAAACTCCTCGTTCAAAGAGCCATACCGTCTTCCCCATCTCTGACAGTATTTGGTATCATATCCAACGCGCGCATCACTCCTTTTCCTCGCCATCTCGCCCGCAGCATCGGTTCTTCCAGGCCGCCACCCCTCTCCTCCAAAACCTCCCAACAGTCATAGATGATCTGCCTCACCCCCAAATCATCGGGATACGATGGCGGATTCGGGGCCCAACCTGTGGTACGGTGGATGTAGCAACATCGACGTTGATGTGTTCGACGAGATCGCTAGGCGTATGGACACTACCAGCACCGTCCGGCTAGCCGCTTCCAAGGAGTTGAACCTCCGAGTCACCAGCGGAAAAGGTAGCAGATGCCCCAACGACGGTTGTGGTACATTGGTCGCCTATCGTTAGGTCCACAACCCCAAGATTGAGTGCGCGCACGACCCTAGCAACTACATGGAGGATGTCTGCATTTTCGCCGCCTCGCCGGCAGTGCTCCTCGCCCACCTCTGTGAATCTCACTCGATGAGGGTGCGCAGTTTCCGCTACGGTAAAACACGCAGGTACTCCTCTAAGCCTCTGCCAGCAACAGGCCTGCGGACAGTAGATATCATCGGATCTGGGAACGATGGTACTGTGTTCGAGGTGCGATTTGACATGCGCCAAACGCTACACGTCGTATCCATCGTATGCGTCAAGTCGGCGGCGTGCTTGTCGCCGCGGTACATGGTGAAGTTTTGGTCGTCGACTGTGATTGAGGGGAGAAGGATACCGGGCTATGCGTGCCACAGAGCACCGCGTCGCCCGAGGGCATCCCATTCGATGAGCTGCAGTGGCTCCTGCCAGTGCCGATGTCGCACCTGGTCGCTTGTCAACCGTCGATGTTCACCTTGGAATACTGTCTTCGCATTAACATGATTCATGAGTGAGATAAACACATCTTAATGTTCGTTGGAGTATTTGAACTGCTAGAAAGACTTACTACCTGTTCTTAGTAGTTGTTCTTAGGAGTCTTTTTATGGAGTTCAACTACTGCTAATGTATTTTGTAGTAATACCTATTGTATGTACTGGTACTTATCATTTTGGGAGACGTGGTTCCTAGCTTAAGGTAGTTCTAAGTATTTTATATAGAGTTCTTCCTATGCTAATCTATTTTACAATAATAACTATGTACTGGTGCTTGTTCAGATCGACCGATGAAGTGCAGAATATGGTCTCGCTTTACTTTTCAATCAGGCCTAGCTACATCCATTGAATTTCAATGTGTGCATTGATGAATCTGTCAATTATTGTAGGTGTACTGCTAATTCGGTCAGTTTGAAATGCTGCTGAATCTGTCAAGTGTTGTTGAATATGAACTAGGAATTTATCGATAGTTTTTCGATCACATTCTGTACTGCTGAATCTTTTAAATGCTAAATGTTTTGTTGTTACTATTAGTACATACAATACAATATTTTCTAGAACTAACTGTGATGTACGTGTATTTGTTTAGATCAAGTATAGCAGATTGTCTTGCTTTTCTTTTGGAACTTGGCATTTTATAGAACTAACACTGATGTACTGCTACTTGTTTAGACCAAGTGTAGTACATGGTTTTTTTTCTTTTGGAACTTGGCATTTTATAGAACTAATACTGATGTACTACTACTTGTTTAGATCAAGTGTAGGTTATGGTCTTGCTTTTCTTTTGTAACTTGGCCTTGTCATAAAATCATAATCTTGACAAGGCTTTGCATTGATGTGAGAAGGAGGCATGCACATAAAAGCAGACTTGATCGCCAGCTTTGCTTGCTCCAATGATCGAGTGCACGGAGAAAAGGACAAACTGAATCAGTCTCTTTGAAATGCTGCTGAATATGTCCAAGTGATGCTGAATGTGAACTATGAATCTGTCGATATTTTTATTTCTTATTATGTACTACTGCATCTTTCAAATGCTACTGAACCTATCAAAAGTTTTGTTCGGTACTTGTTCAGATCGACCGGTAGAATGCAGAATATGGTCTCGCTTTCCTTTAGAATCAGTCCTTGCTACATCTATTGAATTTCAATGTCTGTATTGCTGAATCTGTCAATTCTTTTAGTCATTATTTGTGTACTGCCACAACCGGTCACTTTGAAATATTGGGATGACTCTATCAAGTGCTTCTGAATATGAATCGGGAATCTATCTGATATTTTTAAGGTATATTCTATATTGTTGAATCTTCCTAATGCTACTGAATCTGTCAAATGTTCTATCATTACTATTAGTACAATATTGTAGAACAAACTGTGATGTACTGGTACTTGGTTAGATGAAATGCATCAAATTGTCTTGCTTTTCTTTTGAAACTTAGCATTGTTACAATTATCTGGATGAGTCTTGGGAATTTTGGGTTGCTATGGGCAGTCACACAGGCATTGACGTAAGGAGGAGGTACTCACACAAAAGAAGACTTGATCGTCAGTCTTTCTTGATCCAATGATTGAGTCTATTAGGAGAATAGGCCAAACTAATCGTGGGCCAAGTTTTTTTTGCTGGAACAAGAACTGATTCTCTCTGTACTACTATTGAATTTCAAGTAGGAAAACTACTAAATCTCTCAAATGTTCTGTCATTGCTATTACTAAAGCATTTGTGCAACTAATACTGATGTACTGGTATTGTATTTCATTGTCTGTATTGCTGCATTGGTCACTTTTGAAATGCTACTGAATTGGTCAAGTGCTCCCGAATATTAACTTCGAATCTATTGATAATTTTTCTACCTTATTCTGTACTGCTGAATTTTGACATGAATATTTGCCAAAAAGAGTTATCGCTTTTCCCCCGCCCTCGCTGAGGTCTTTGTTTCGAATCCGGCAGAGCACATCACAATGCAATTTTTATTAACCAGGAGAAGAAATCTAGTACTCCTTCTGATCCAAATTAATGTTCTCACATTTGTCTAGATTTTGACATATCTAGTCTTGTTTTAGTGCTAGATACGTCTGAATCTAGCCAAATCCGAGAACATTAATTTGGATCGGAGGGAGTAGCTCATTCGGCCCCTCTTTAGCCCATAACATTTTAATTTAGTCTTTTCGGGGTCAGGTACTGCTAACCACAACCCAGCAAAATTTTAGAAAGGATCCCATAGAGCATAGCCAAGAACATATTAGTTTGACCTTTTATGGGTCAGCGGACTACTGAGCACAGGCCAATGAAATTTGATAATGAAGCCCATGGAGCATAGCCTATGGAATATAACCCAGGTAGAGCAATAGCCAAACTCTTTTTAATTCGGCCTTTTAGGCATTGCCCCCACCTCTCATCATAAAAAAACTATGTCTACCCATGTTTTTAAGAAAATACCCCATTATGTGGCATTTTATAAATTGATATGCCAGGAGCGCTGCCCTTTTATATTTTAAAAGAGATAAACATAGACACACAAAATATTTTAAGAAGACTAATACAGAAGTTGTAGTACTAATAAAAGTTTTATGATATTTTTCTATAAATATCTTTGTTGTATTTGACACGCACTCAGTTTACGTTTATTTTATTTGAAGCTCTTTTGTTCGAATCGCCTTTATGTGTGTGTGTATCTTGGGTTTACATTTTGTTTCTAGCAATATCGTATTACGGAGAGGCTGATATCACGGACCCAGCAGCATGCAGCGTCCCTGGAGTTTGTTTTGAGCGTTGGTGCGAAAAAAGTTTAAATACTTGTATAGAGAGGCTCGCATTGGGGACCCACCAGATAGAACATACAAGGCTTCATCAGGGACCAACAAGTCAGAACATGCCAGAGAGGCTGACATAAGGGCGCTAGCAGTAAGACCATACACAACTGCCACGGTGAAAACAACGGACGCAGCCGAGAAAAAGTCCAGCATACACACGTTGTACTTACAGAGAAGCTGACATGTCAGACCCATCAGGCCCAAGCATAGCCCATGAAATTAGCCTATCAGCCCCAAGCATAGCCCAATACCTTCTAATTCGGCCTTTTCGTGGTCTTGTGGCCACCGACCATAGCCCATTCAATTTAGGAGTGAGCCCATGGAATATAAGCCATGACGAATAGGGCATCTGCCCCGAGTTAGCCCAGAATCTTTTTAATTCGGCCTTTCTGAGCATTTTTTGTACTCTAAGGCTGACATCTAGGACCCGAAAAAATAGTCCAACATACACACGTTTCTTTCAAATAGAGGCTATCAGCTGGACCCAACATAGATAGGTTTCCTACACAGAGGTGGTTGACATCTGGGACCCAGCAACTTGCCAAGGTCAAAACAATGGACATGGCCAAAAAAAGTCCATCATACGCACGTTTTATTTACAGAGAGGCTGATATGTGGGACCCAGCAGTGCGACCTTATAGAGATGTTGCATTGAGCAATGTAGCCAGTTCGAAACAGGGAGGCGCGAGCGAGAAAAAGTTCAGCATGAACACATTTCTTTTAATGAGAGTCTGAAATGGAGGACCCAGCAGCGTGAGAAAATGGTAGATTCGTCGAGCAACACTATCTAGTTCGGAACAGGGTAGAAGTAGAGAAGAAAAAATTCAATCATACCCACGATTCTTCTAATGTGAGGCTGACATAAGGGACCGACCATCCTGAATAAACGGCTGATGCAGCGAGCAAAGCTATGAAGTTCGGAACATGAAGGCGCTACATAGGGTAAAAAATCCATCATACACATGTTTCTTCTAATGAGAGGATGACATGTGGGGCCCAACATTGTGATTAAACGGTAGATGCATCGAACAACGCTATCAAGTTTAGAATAGGGTAGCACGAGCGAAGGAAAAAATCCATCATACACATGTTTCTTCTATTGAGAGGATGACATGTGGGGCTCAGGAGGTTGGTTAAACGGTAGATGCGTCGAGCAGCACTATGAACTCAGAATGGGGTGGTGCCAGCAAAGGAAAAAATTTCATCATACACACGTTTCTTCTAATGAGAGGATGACATGTGGGTCCTAGGAGGTTGATTAGACGGTAGATGCATCCAGCAGCGCTATCAACTTCAGAACAGGGTATCATGAGCGAAGGAAAATAATTCCATCATACACACGATCCTTCTAATAAGAGGCTGACATGTGGGACCTAGCAGCCTGACTAAACGGCAGACACCTCGAGCAACGTTATCGAGTTCAAATCGGGGAGGCAAGACCAAAAAGTATGGTCCGCTAGAGAGACTGACGTCCGGGACCCACACACCTCAAAAGACTTTGGCGAGTCAACATTGCACGAGGAAATGAAAATCTTGCTTCTTCCACATGCCAGCCGAGCTTCCTCCATGTTTTTAGAAGATCCGTCGTAGTAGAGGGCGACGAAACCGGAAAAAAAAGTTTTCCATCGGCCACGGTTGAGCCGAGAATTTCGTCGCGGAAGACGCACCTTCTACAACGACCGTCGGGCCAAGTCATTGCGGAAGGAAACTTTTCTTGTAGTGTGGGTTAATCTCCTGTGCTATGTCCTTGATGATGTCCTACTGATGTGTATTGCTAAAATCTGTTGATCATGTTATGTTACTATGTTCTCTATTAGAGAACACTCTGTAAATGCATAGTTGATATTGGGTGGATGCCCAGGTTATTATTATTGTGGATTCACTGCTATGATCTTGAGTTGGAATGCTTTACTGCTGAAATGTTCTTGATTAGTTATCTGTTCTGGTACTTATCTGTGAAGCACCAAGTGATCAATGGCTTTGCTCAGGAATTTATCCTGGTACTGTGTAGAACTATGGTGAATAATGCTTATTCTAATCTCTGTGATGATTATTGGATTGATCTTATAGAAGAATGATTCCTATATATTTGTAGGAAAATGATTTAACTTAGTGGTTTCCTGAGGTCTTGCATATTGTGACCTAATGATGGACAGTGTTGACCCTTACTGTTCTTTCTTAAATAAAGTGAATATATGATTCCTAGAATCTTTTAGGAAGATGATTATGTGTTTAAGAAAGTGTACTTGAGATTGTACTCAAGCAAAGATGAATCTGCTAGGTATAGAGGTGCTACCATTCTAGGGATGTGCCCTATATGCTAGCAGCTATGATTTATAGTTATCGTAGAGACCCAAACCTGGCTTGGTTTGACTCCCTGTGTTTACATTGCTAGTCCCTAGATCGAATAGCTAGCACTCATGGTTGAAGATGTAATATCAAGATACAAAGGTCATATTACATCGCATGATCCAGAATATGAATACTTTATTACATACTCATAGCCATAGGCTATCTTATTACAAAGCAGCAGAATACAAGTAAAGCATGGAGTCCTTCATCTTCATGTGCCACAGGCAAACATGTTGGGTGTAGACTCATAACCCCTATCATCAATCCTTACTCATCAATAGAATAACCTGCAACATGATAGGTTGCAGCCACAAAAGGGTCAATACTTTGAATGTATTGGCAAGTGTCACAAGTATGTGAATATAAGTTGGACTATCACTACATGCATATATGGCTAAGTAGAGCTTAGGCTTATTTGAAGAAAGCAACATGGTTTTATCCTATGTTTGCAAAAAAATAGTTTTGATCTTTCAATAACTTTCTGAACTCCTTGGCAAACTCCAAGTGCTTCTGTTCTCTCGTTGTCACCATCAAGTTTTACTTTGAGAAATTAGAATGTCGAGATCTTCCATAGCTTCAAGCCTTAGTTGCTTAGAGTTGTCCATAACCGGGGACACAGCTAAGTACTTAGAATTTAATCTTCTGCAAAAGTTGTACACTTTACCCACAAGACACAATCTCGTCTTGACGCCACTAGTGGCCGCTGGATTAGTACTCACCAAGATGGAGTACCGGCAGATCAAGAATGTGACAAAGTCTTTCCATAGAAGTCCTCCCAATACATAATGCCAACACATCTACCAGGCACCAATGCAAGGATAAACCTCCAATGCATAATTCTAGTTAACCTGAAGAGGTACCAATGCATGGGTCTCCCACTATGTAATTGACTAGGCCAGAGCCCATTTGGCATGTGGCTGTACACGAAAGCCACTGTACGAGAAACATGTTCAATCTCTAAGTCCCTGGGTGGTATTCTCCTAGTGCACACATGAAAGAGATAGCCATAGACATGGTTCCATTCGTTGCCACCTTATTCACAACTGAGTATCCACACTCCACCCAGGTGATTCATTGAGTACTTGTTTTATTATATAAAACATATATTTTTCCAACACTTCATATAATCTCAATATGGTATATTCCACCCTAAATCTATAGCAGGGCTAAGCATACTACAACTACAGTAATTCCACTAAGGGATATATAAAGGATATCCTAATAGGATTTAGCATATCATAGTATCATAATAATCCTATCATGCATACTACAAAATCCACTAAGTGTAATGAAAATAGTAGGACATGGATGATAGTGTCACTTGCCTTATTAGTTGGTGGTGTTGGTACACTCTTTGCAGTAACACACTTGACAATCCACACAATCTATCAAACAAAACAACTAAGACAAAACATGCACAAGATCAACACTAGTGGCCATACAAAAATCATGCAAAATATGCAAGCATGCAAGATGGCAATTTTTATTGTACAAATTGCTATAACAAAGGTTTTGAACATTACTAAGTGTTTTCTGAACAATTTATAATTGCAATATTACAAATGCAACCATTTGTGCAATTGTAACAATTAGCACTAATTTCTAACATTTAGAAAGGCTATACTCACTAAATAATTTCATGCCATTAGGTATAGTCAACCAAATTTATATTTTGGTCTTACTGGACAGAGGGTTCAATTTGCAATCCATAGCAAAAAGATTCCCCCAAAATTTATTTACAAAACAATTTTTCTGGTTAAAATACTCCTAAAAATGTTCTCCCTAAAACTTCTATTTTACAGAAGCTAAAGGGTGAAATAAGGCCTCAGCAGTGAAGCTCTCATTTTTCTGAATCCATAGACACCAAATTTGCATTTTTCTGCATTGTGGATCAAAAGTTATTGAATTTCTAAGTTTAACATTTATTCTGCCTATTTTCTAATTTAAACAGACGCTCAGGCCTACGTGGCGTGTTCTGATTGGCTCGTACCGGTTCGGGCGGATCGGTCAATCGTGGTCCGTTGGATTATAAGTGAAAACGAGTGGATCACATCGGCTGGTACCGCTTCGGTAAGTGGTCTAATCCTGGCCGCTGGCGACGGATCAGACGATGCTCAGTGCATCGACCACGGACTGGCGGCGCTGGTCACGGTGCGCGGCGACGGTGCGTCGGGAGGGTGGCGCTCCGGTGGTTCTAGAGGGGTAGGGGAAGCAGCGATCTTACCGGCGGGTTGAGGCGGTCTCGGTGATCTCGATGGTGGTCGTGGTGGAGGGAGGGGCGCTCGGTTTCGTCGAGGATTCCTCGCCGGAGTTCCTACCGACGGTGGAGCTTGCGTCTCCGAGACGGTGGAGTCGCCCTGGGCTCGAGCAGACAAAACAGAAGGTCAGTAAGGTGTGCCTGGTCATGTAGAAGCTTGCGGTGTCCAAAGTAGGGCAGCGGGAACCTCTGACTCACCGGAACTCGTCGGTGAATGGCGGCGGCAGAAAAAGCTTCGGTGATGACAGTGGCATCGACCTGGGGCATGCCAACACAAATGGAGGGGGTTAGCACATGCGCTTGAGGATGGTGAATCTAACAGGGCAGAAAAGAGAGCGCGGGGTAGCGGGTTCTCGCCGGAATCGTCGCCGGAGCTCGTCGGTTGCCGTGGTGGTTCGAGCTTGATTTCGAGCAGCCTAGTGGCTCCGGGGTTGTGGGGTTTGAGGGAATACAAAGAGGAGGGGGTGGCGGTTAAGAGGGCAGGGGTCAGAGTGGAGATTAATTGCGCAAACGCACGAATTCGAGCCGATTTGGAAACGGCAGAGGGAGGGAGAGGGGTAGTTCGTCCCGCGGTGGAAGACGGTGAGCTGGTGAGTGACGTGGAGTGGGGTCGTGGTGTCAGCGAGAGGGGGTGAAGAGGGGGACGGTGGGAAACAGAGGGGGAGAAGGGGAGAGCCAGGTGGGCTTAGTGGGCTAGGGTTGTGGGCCGACTGCTACTGCTGTTTTTTTTCTCTTTGCTTATTCTTTTTAGTTTTTATTTTTCTTTTTCTATTTTCTTAAATAACTTTTGATTTAATGAACCAATTTGAATCAAACAAATTTCTAAAAATTTGTAAAACTCAAATTAGGTTTTTAGGGCAATATAGAACACATTTACTTTCTAACTCAGATTTTTCTAATCAAATTTATTCACTTTGGCTTTAATAGTTAATATTGGCTTTCTTAATTCTATTCTCAAAATAATTCATATCTTTTTATCCATGGCTCCAAATTGGATGAAACTAATCTCTATTGTTTTATTATTTTGTCCTTTATCGTTTTAGCTCTCATAGGAGTTCTTTTGTTTAATATAAATATGGAGTATATCCATAGTATTGTGTTGTTCTTAGTGTTAACAAATAATTAGAGTTTTAGGGTTTGAGATATTTTTCACTTCTCTTAGGTTTTTAAAATGCAACCAAGTCAAGATGCTCATGCATTCTTCATGATTTGGGATTTTTAAAACATGCACACCACTTCATAAACAAAAATCATTTTATTTGGCTTGGGTTTTAGAGGCATTGTATTTAAATGTTCCAAAAGTTTTTGTTCCTTCTTAATTTCAAAGAACATGGTTCTTCATTTTGTTTAAAATTTTCACATCTCAAAATTTGGAAAGTTTTGGGATGTGACAGATTACCACCCTTAAATGGAATCTCATCCCGAGATTCGAGAAGGCTAGAAAGAATAGGTTGGGCTTTAGGATACTTGGGTGCTACCACCCTTAAAATGAAACTTTGTTGGGTTGCATTTGATGATTCAGTTGGCTAAGGGTTGACATCCAAAGGTTGTTAACATTTCTCCATCTTGAGTTTCTTATACCACTGAATTAAGTTAGCTAAAGCTTACCATCCACACCATCTAGTTCTTCAAGGTTTCCATACATGTTGATGTGGTTCACATGTCCTTTCTGGGTCACATTGGAATTGCTCCCATTAGAGTCTCCAATATTCTTATTATTCTTCTTCTCAGTACAGTCTGCTGCAAAGTATCCAAGTTGCTTACAATTGTAACACTTTAACTGGCTAATGTATTTCTTGGGATCATTATGTTGGTTCTGACCAAGGTTATCTCCATTGTTAGTACCATTCACACTGTTACTACCACTTCCATTGTTGATGTGGTGATTCTTCTGGTGATGGTGATTATGTCCATTTTCTTCATGATGATGTGATCCAGAATCCCCATTGTCCTTTCTAAATGAACGCATCGTCTATGATGATCCTGAGTGATATTTGTCAAAGCTATGCTTCCTCTTCCTGTTCTCAACTTTGTCCTTCTTACTCTCTAAAATTCTAGCTTTGTCACACAGTGATTGATAAGTTGGAACATAAGCAACTGATAATTGCATGGAAAGTTCATCATTCAGTCCATCTAGGAACTTTTCCTTCCTCTTAGCATCAATATCAGTATCACCTGGAGCATAACATGATAGATTGTTGAATTCCTCAATATATTCAACAATGCTGCGGTGATGCCGTTTAAGGTTGTGAAACTCCTTCTTCTTTAGGCTCATCACGCCTGAAGAGATATGATTAGTGCGAAAGCCATCTTCAAATATTTCCCAAGACACTTCTTCAATTGGGTGAGTGACTTGAAAGTTGTCCCACCATGTAGCTGCAGGGCCTTCAAGCAAGTGCGCTGCAAATCTCACTTTCTCAGCATCAGAGCATCCAACAGTCACTAGGTCCCTGTTTACTGAACGTAACCAGTCATCAGCTACCATTGGATTAGAAGTACCAGAGAACTTTGCAGGTCTCAATCTCAGAAATCTAGTGAGCATATCCAGAGGTGGTGGATTGTTGTTGTTATTGTTGTTATTCTGATTCTGATTGTTGATGGTCGCCATGAATTGTGTCATCATCTGCATTAGCTGAGTCTGTGCAGTCATCATCTGTTGCATCTCATTTTATTGTTGTTGTTGTCTCCATTGTTATCATGGTCGTTGGCACGTCTTGGAGGCATCTGTTGGTTTAATAGGGATAATTAATGATAGATAGATAGATAGATAGGTGTAAGGGAGTTCTAAAACACTCAACCCAAAACAAACCAGTTCAATCAAACATTCATCAAGCATCCAATCACTTAGCAACTTAAGTCATTAGTTGAGGAAAACCACGAGTTTTCTTGAAACCAGCAAGCTAGTATAGTCATACCACATAGGTCGGCATGATCCATACGCTAACATGATATCGATAACTCAAACATGATAATTGGTAGGCAATCTAATGTCTCATGGGTCGCACTATGATAACATCAGTGGGGGCTCTCTTTCGAGTTGGGCAATCATCGGTGAAGTGTCCTATCTTCCGGCAGCGATGGCAAAACACTTTTGTCATGTCTCGAGTACTATTTCTTGAAGTGTTGTTGTGGTTTTCTTGAACTTCCTTCTCTGGGCATTCATTGATATTGTGTCCTTCTTTCTTGCATTGGGAGCAGGTGATATGGCTAAGTTTTTCTTCTTTCTTCCCAAGAGCTTGATACATTCCATCCTTGACTTGTTCTTTCACTTGTTGCACTATGAAGTCGAGATGGCACTTGGCAGGAATGCGGTTGGTTCCTTCACATAGGTAACAAGTGACTTGAGATGTGGGGCATTCTCCAACTGGATGGTTGTGATCACAAAAAGGACATTGATCTTGATGTTCCTTAGAGGTGTGGCCTACTTCTCCACATATTTCGCAAGCTCGAGGACTTGTCACAACTTGTATCTTGATCTCCTTGTTGGAATGATCCATCCTCAAGGTCCTTGGAGAAAGCAAAGGCTGGTCCTCTACATGTTTGAAGGAGAAGAGATTCAGTAAAGAATGATCAAGGTATACGAGAAAATCTGATAAGTATGAAAATATAAGTTCACTCCTAACAAGGGGTTTGTCCAATTCCTAGGGTTACGAACCTATAGGCAACACAGTGCTCTGATACCATCTATAGAGACCCAAACCTGGCTTGGTTCGAATCCCTGTGATTATAGTGCTAGTCCCTAGATCGAATAGCTAGCACTCACAGTTTAAGATGTAATATCAAGATACAAAGGTCATATTACATCGCATGATCCAGAATATGAATACTTTATTACATACTCATAGCCATAGGCTATCTTATTACAAAGCAGCAGAATACAAGTAAAGCATGGAGTCCTTCATCTTCATGTGCCACAGGAAAACATGTTGGGTGTAGACTCATAACCCCTATCATCAATCCTTACTCATCAATAGAATAACCTGCAACATGATAGGTTGCAGCCACAAAAGGGTCAATACTTTGAATGTATTGGCAAGTGTCACAAGTCTGTGAATATAAGTTGGACTATCACTACATGCATATATGGCTAAGTAGAGCTTAGGCTTATTTGCAGAAAGCAACATGGTTTTATCCTATGTTTGCAAAAAATAGTTTTGATCTTTCAATAACTTTCTGAACTCCTTGGCAAACTCCAAGTGCTTCTACTCTCTCGTTGTCACCATCAAGTTTTACTTTGAGAAATTAGAATGTCGAGATCTTCCACATCTTCAAGCCTTAGTTTCTTAGAGTTGTCCATAACCAGGGACACGGCTAAGTACTTAGAATTTAATCTTCTGCAGAAGTTGTACACTTTACCCACAAGACACAATCTCGTCTTGACGCCACCAGTGGCCGCTGGATTAGTACTCACCAAGATGGAGTACCGGCAGATCGAGAATGTGACAAAGTCTTTCCATAGAAGTCCTCCCAATACATAATGCCAGCACATCTACCAGGCACCAATGCAAGGATAAACCTCCAATGCATAATTCTAGTTAACCTGAAGAGGTACCAATGCATGGGTCTCCCACTATGTAATTGACTAGGCCAGAGCCCATTTGGCATGTGGCTGTACACGAAAGCCACTGTACGAGAAACATGTTCAATCTCTAAGTCCCTGGGTGGTATTCTCCTAGTGCACACAAGAAAGAGATAGCCATAGACATGGTTCCCTTCGTTGCCACCTTATTCTCAACTAAGTATCCACACTCCACCCAGGTGATTCATTGAGTACTTGTTTTATTATATAAAACATATATTTTTCCAACACTTCATATAATCACAATATGGTATATTCCACCCTGAACCTATAGCAGGGCTAAGCATACTACAACTACAGTAATTCCACTAAGGGATATATAAAGGATATCCTAATAGGATTTAGCATAACATAGTATCATAATAATCCTATCATTCATACTACAAAATCCACTAAGTGTAATGAAAATAGTAGGACATGAATGATAGTGTCACTTGCCTTAGTAGTTGGTGGTGTTGGTACACTCTTTGCAGTAACACACTTGACAATCCACACAATCTATCAAACAAAACAACCAAGAAAAACATGCACAAGATCAACACTAGTGGCAATACAAAAATCATGCAAAATATTCAAGCATGCAAGATGGCAATTTTTATTGTACAAATTGTTATAATAAAGGTTTTGAACATTACTAAGTGTTTTCTGAACAATTTATAATTGCAATATTACAAATGCAACCATTTGTGCAATTGTAACAATTAGCAATAATTTCTAACATTTCAAAAGGCTATACTCACTAAATAATTTCATGCCATTAGGTATAGTCAACCAAATTTATATTTTGGTCTTACTGGACAGAGGGTTCAATTTGCAATCCATAGCAAAATGATTCCCCCAAAAATTATTTACAAAAAAAAATTTATGGTTAAAATACTCCTAAAAAGGTTCTGCCTAAAACTTCTATTTTACAGAAGCTAAAGGGTGAAATAAGGCCTCAGCAGTGAAGCTCTCATTTTTCTGAATCTATAGACACCAAATTTGCATTTTTCTGAATTGTGGATCAAAAGTTATTGAATTTCTAAGTTTAACATTTATTCTGCCTATTTTCTAATCTAAACAGACGCTCAGGCCCACGTGGCGTGTTCTGATTGGCTCGTACCGGTTCAGGCGGATCGGTCAATCGTGGGCCGTTGGATTATAAGTGAAAACGAGTGGATCAGATCGGCTGATACCGCTTCGGTAAGTGGTCTAGTCCTGGCCGCTGGCGACGGATCAGACGGCGCTCAGTGTGTCGACCACGGACTGGCGGCGCTGGTGAAGGTGCGCGGCGGCGGTGTGTCGGGTGGGTGGCTCTCCGGTGGTTCTAGAGGGGTAGGGGAAGCGGCGATCTTATCGGCGGGTTGCGGCGGTCTTGGTGATCTCGATGGTGGTCGTGGTGGAGGGAGGGGCGCTCGGTTTCGTCGATGATTCCTCGCCGGAGTTCTTACCAACGGTGGAGCTCGCGTCTCTGAGACAGTGGAGTCGCCCTGGGGCTCAAGGAGACAAAATAGAAGGTCAGTAAGGTGTGCCTGGTCGTGTAGAAGCTTGTGGTGGCCAAAGTAGGGTGGCGGTAACCTGCGACTCACCGGAACTCGTCGGTGAACAGCGGCGGCAGAAAAAGCTAGGGTGATGACCGTGGCGTCGACCTGGGGCATGCCAACACAAATGGAGGGGGTTAGCAGATGCGCTTGAGGATGGTGAATCTAACAGGGCAGAAAAGAGAGCGCGGGGCAGCGGGTTCTCGCCGAAATCATCACCGGAGCTCGTCGGTGGCCGTGGTGGTTCGAGCTTGATTCCGAGAAGCCTAGTGGCTCCGGGGTTGTGGGGTTTGAGGGAAAACAGAGAGGAGGCGGTGGCGGTTAAGAGGGCAGGGGTTGAAGTGGAGATGAATTGTGCAAACGCACGAATTCGAGCAGATTTAGAAACGGCAGAGGGAGGGAGAGGAGCAGTTCGTCCCGCGGTGGAAGACGGTGAGCTCGCGAGTGACGTGGAGTGGGGTCGCTGTGTCACCGAGAGGGGGTGAAGAGGGGGACGGTGAGAAACAGAGGGGGAAAAGGGGAGAGCCGGGTGGGCTTAGTGGGCTAGGGTAGTGGACCGACTGCTGCTGCTGTTTTTTTCTCTTTGCTTATTCTTTTTAGTTTTTATTTTTCTTTTTCTGTTTTCTTAAATAACTTTTGATTTAATGAACCAATTTGAATCGAGAAAATTTCTAAAAAATTTTAAAACTCAAATTAGGTTTTTAGGGCATTATAGAACACATTTACTTTCTAACTCAGATTTTTCTAATCAAATTTATTCACTTTGGCTTTAATAGTTAATATTGGCTTTCTTAATTCTATTCTCAAAATAATTCATATCTTTTTATCCATGGCTCCAAATTGGATGAAACCAATCTCTATTGTTTTATTATTTTGTCCTTTATCTTTTTAGCTCTCATAGGAGTTCTTTTGTTTAATATAAATATGGAGTATATCCATAGTGTTGTGTTGTTCTTAGTGTTAACAAATAATTAGAGTTTTAGGGTTTGAGATATTTTTCACTTCT
Organism: Avena eriantha; assembly: GCA_910589775.1. Classification (NCBI taxonomy): domain Eukaryota; kingdom Viridiplantae; phylum Streptophyta; class Magnoliopsida; order Poales; family Poaceae; genus Avena; species Avena eriantha. Next base: position 517,582,929 of record OU342742.1, on the reverse strand, counting down.
CTTAGGTTTTTAAAATGCAACCAAGTCAAGATGCTCATGCATGCTTCATGATTTGTGATTTCTAAAACATGCACACCACTTCACAAAGAAAAATCATTTTATTTGGCTTGGGTTTTGGAGGCATTATATTTAGATGTTCCAAAAGTTTTTGTTCCTTCTGAATTTCAAAGAACTTGGTTCTTCATTTTGTTTAAAATTTTCACATCTCAAAATTTGGGAAATTTTGGGATGTGACAGTTATCTAGTTAAGATTAGATCCTCTTTTGTCTATGATGTTGTTCTGAAACCCTACTATGCAAGAACATATGTTCTAGACTGGTTGTCTATTATCTTCTGCCCAATATGTCCAACTTTGTCATGCACTTGCATGAGAACAAATGTGGTAAAATGGATAATGATTAGATGTACAAGTTTGGGATATACCCTGATCCTTGGACTTGTTGTGGTAGCTTGTCCTTCTTGTTCCAGTGATTAATCTTCTCCTGGAACTTGTTGCTCTAGCTTGGTCTTGTGGCTCCAAGCTTAGCTTGCTCTTGTTACCCACCCAAAACTATCTCCTCCTACAAGTAATCATCTTGTTGTTGATCTCTTGGTGTTCTTATGGTGAAAAGTAGCTTGATCTGGTGGTGTGGTTGCAAGAACTACTATTGTTCTTGTGTATGCTAGTGACGGACTGTGGTTGTGCTTGCGAAGTGATTAGAAAAGCTTGCTTTGCTCTGTGCTGGCTGTGATTTAAACTTCCCCTCACTCCTCTGCTGCTGACACCTTGTTGCATGCAATTAGGTGTGTGAGCTGCTTCACTGTTGGCTTTACCTATGGATGAGATCAAGTGAATTTGGTTTAACTCCCCCATCCTTTTACTATTCTCTATCCTAGTGAAACTTATCCCTTCTGCCTGTGATGTTGTCCTGAGGCTTTAAAATTTGAAAAGAACAGATTCTACACTTGATGGATTTTGTCCCTTCATTAAATGAATTATCTCAATGATGTATTGAAAACAATGCACTACACTGTTTATGACTGAGAGCAAATCTAACACTAACCCCTCTCTGTTTATTTCCTTTTTTGTCTTTATTTGTAGGTACAAGACCAAGTGATGACGAATAAGAAGATTTAGAATAGGATTTAGTTTAAGACTAGTCTTTAGTTTTCATTTGTAATCTTTTCTTTTTCCTATTGTAAGAACAATGTAATATATATATATATGTATTATTCAATAAAGCTTTCATTTCTTTTATTACTATTGTTTATATATTGTAATTTCTTATTTCTTTAGAAATTCTTGTATTTCCAATATTGAATAAAGAAGGAATTAAGAAGTAACTATTTGAGTTATACTTTGTACTATTCTCAATTTCCTTTATTGTTTTTTAATTGTTAAATATTCAAATAATATTAACTAAATCTTTTTGGAAAACAATAAAACACTAATTACTTCTAACTTTCAAATCTTTTTCAAATGATTCAAATTGTAAATATGAATTCAAATTATTCACCCAAAAGCATTATAATTCCTAAGAATCAAAAGTTAAGGGTTTACTTCTAACTTGGTAATTATAGTGGATATATAAACTTAGAGTGAGATATTGATATTGCCTCTTAATGTGATCTTGATGGCTATATTCTTCTAAATTTGTATTAGGGTTTAAGATAATAAGGTAGGTAAGGATTTCATCAACACACTCATCTGGTATTCTAGTTATCCCTTAGAAACTTAATTTGACTAAGGGCTACTATTCTTTAACTACCTAAAAATAGGAATTGGTTCCACTTCTAACTTAATTCTAGGGTTTTGGACAAGAGGTAGACATGAGAATTGTCATGGCTTGCTATAATGTTAGTTAATGGTTTCTAAAGAATCCTAACTTCAATTCTTCACTAAGCTTGTCTTTAGTTAAGGAATTCCTTTCCTAAATATATTCTACTCAAATCTCTCATCTGATTCTCTAAGATCTCTTATGCCTACATGAACTAGTCATCTGACTCCACCATATCCATCATCATATGATGACATGGTCATACCACTTCAACAATAATCACTCTCCATTCTTACTCTAATATATATCTTCTATTTCTTAGCTATCTCTACTAAATCTATCAATGTAGCTCTTTCTAACTCCATCCATAAACTCCTTTATATTCACCTTGCATTTACTTCCAAGGCATGCAAGATTATCATCCCCTCTATATCACATGTGATATTAATTCTCTAGAAGAGATATGGTACTACTCCCATAATACAAGTTTGTTCTTGTATTAGCTTCGTTAAACTACTATGCCTTCAATTATCCATACAACTCATATTATATACTACATCATACTCTAGCTTGTTTTATCATGATCAAGCTAGATGATTCATCTTACTAAGTTTTTGCCTAATTTGGTATTATCACAACACTTCTTCATCATCTAGTCATCTATTCTCAAGTGACTTGAGAATAATGACCAGTACCCTTTGATCATACTAAGCTTAGGCTTCTCATTGTCTGATCAAGCTTAATTTAAGTTTATACCTACTTGGATTAACAAGATTATCATTTGATACTCTAGTACTACTAGATTTCTCATAGCTTTATAATTACTAGCTTAACTCTTAGGTTTAGATGCTTCTTCTAGTTAACTCATGAGTGAGTTAACTCCTCCAACATCAGATGGTTTGATCTCCACTAAGGATCACATTCCATTGATGATGGCACACTCTACCATAACTAGTGTTCCTCCTTATTGATTTACTTAAGGTCTTTGGAAGGTCAATATAATAGGTCAAGGCTAAGAGTCAATAAGTTCTAGGTCAGGAATTGATCACTCAACATTGATGACCAATTGACTCTAGGACTTGGTTAAATAGGATTGTCATATATTAATATGACACCAAAGATATGTGATGAATGGTATTGGCTTGACTTCCTTTTCTATTCTATTTGTGATAAGAGTTGATGTTTAAGAACTACCATGATGTTCATTGTAGAAATATTTATGAAAAGCATGTATATCAAGGTTTAGTGGTTGAGCTTCTTTACTTGGGTTATATACTTAACTTGGTATTCAGGGTTTGTTGTAGATAACACTTGGATATAATCTTTAGAAGATTAAGTATTAATCCTTGAGTAATGTGTTGTGGTTTAGCTCTATAACATTTGATCTACCCATAGATCAAATTATACTACATAAAAATAGGGTTTTTAGCAAAGGTCATATTGAAACTTATCGTAATAAACTTGATGATCTACTTAAGTTCCACCAAGTTAAGAGAAGCTTCAATCACTTTGACAAGTTTAATTTAAAAGCACGAAAATTATCCAGATTTGCTATGCATGAATGCAATGCACACACCTGATCTCAGCTTATTTCAAAGCTCTAATGCTAGGATGTTACACAACTCTAAGTTGTGTCGAACACCGGGATCACCGATGACGTGAGTCGGGGCTTTATTTGCCTTGTACTTCAATAGCAAGTGCGTATACTCAGCCTCCATCACTCTTGCCGCCTTGGTCGATTTTGCGCCTTGTCTAGATCCCTATCTAGCTGGGCGCCCTACTCTGTGATGCACTTGGCCTTCGCGAGGATCTCCTAGCACTTCTCATCAAGTTGCGTAACATTCTGAATATGGGTGACTGTTAGTGGTTCGATGAGGAGCTCACTGTAGATCACCTTGTCGGATAGATTAACAAAGGGGTTTCCGGCCACTGACGTGGATGGTGGAGGCAGTAGGTTTGTTTGGTTAGCAGCACTAGGTCTTGTGGTAAGTTCCTATGGCTGCTGTGGGGGATAGATGGAGGGGGCATGGACTTTGCCGGACCCAGAGGATCGACGATGTTTTTACCATTGGCCACCGTAGTTCTGACATCGACTGCTGCTGGCGAAGCACTCCCGCCCACCTGGTTCTACTGATCTTATGCCGTCACGGTCCAGATGGTCACCGGCACTTGGCGAGAGGTGATGACTTTCTTAGTGCGCTCCTCCTGCTCGAACTCCTTCTCGATTTCCCTCATGGCAGCATTGTATTCCTCCGAGATTGCCTCTGAACCGTTGCCATCCATGCTGATGTCGGTGTAGAGTGCGTCGAGCACTAAGTCCGAGTTAGCGTCGATGTTATCAATGGTGTAGTTTGAAGCAGAGGCTGCGCTGCTGATGGTCTTGGTTTTTGTGGCTGCGTTGGCGATGTCAGCCTCAGCTTCGTCATTGGCACGAGCGAAACTGTTAATAGTTGTGATCATATCATTGAGAGTAAGTAAGCTAATGGCATGTCGCCTCCTGAGCGTATGCTGGAGAAGAGTGCCAAGTGTGAGCTCTTCGATGAAGTGGTACACATGCTCATTAGTGTGATCTCCCTCCACGGGTTCTCTCGCACTCATCCATCTGGTGAGGTACTCACATGGGGATTTCTCCGACCTTTGAACACAGCAAGCCAGATCGAAGATGGTGACAACACCGACAAAGTGTTACCTCCACTTCTCTAACACTTGGGGAAGCCAAGCGGATCTGCAGGGTTCTTCCACCACTATATCCTGCACAAGGGTGGTTTGGGTGGGCCTTGATTATTCCGATCTAAGCCAGCAAAATCCAAAGAGAGATCTGAGCCCGATCCTTCCTCGAATGTGTCCTTCCTGTAGGCGGTCCGTGTGGGTCTTGACGCGTGTTCGGCTTCCTCGGACCTTGATCCCAATCCGGTTTTGCTGACGAAGAGGTGGATGTCCCCGATTGGAATAATGGAGTAGAGGGTGGGGTTTATCTTCGTCGGGATGCAGAAATTGTCCGGGGGGACGATCTGAATGTTCCTGGAGAAGAGAACGTGCCTAATGGCCACAGTGTCGCCAATTCCCGTGAAGAGATTGGACCTTGCCTGGTGTAGAGCTCGAAGCGCCTCTTGCCCCACAGTGGGCGCCAACTTCCGTGGTACTGTCGGTGAGTACGGCATGGAGGGGTCCTCACAGAGCGTGTTTAGAGAGATGGGGGAAGGTACTGAGTTGAGGGGTACGAGGTAACATAGCTTACCCAAGTTTGAGTCCTAGAACAGTGGCGAAACCCTACTCTAGCTATAAGTCACTATAATGGCAATACACCGAGTTACAAAGATTGGTTCATTGTGTGAGGTGTTATGAATCGTTCTATGATGTGCCCTAAAGGCTCCCACAAGTTCGGCTTATAAAGGCACCAAAACCTAGGGTTATAGGAAAAGGACCTTGCCAGAGAGATTATATAGTCCTACACTAATGCTAACTAGTCTTCACGTCTTGTACTCCAAGGCTCCGGGTTGGTCGATAACTACACTGTAGTCTTCCTTCTTCGCGCATGGGCCTCCCTTCAGGATCCGTATAACGGTGGGCCTTTCTACCAACGGTGGGCCACCTGGGTTAGCCGGATTAGAGACATGCTACCCATTTAGCATATCCCCAACATCAAGCTCACTTGGAGCACAGTACAACCTCATTAATATTAAAACTTTGATCCAATATGAATAATCATTGAATATTCCACTGCAATTTCTACAAAACAATATCCTCTAAATAAAACTACGAAACATGCTCATCTACAAAAATGGTTCAAACTAGACCTATGTCTAAGATTGATAATGATAAGAGAAAGAGCATGGTTTTGCAAAAAGTAAATAGGGGATCAGAGGATAAACATACCATGGATCGTTGGTGTGCGAGGGGTTCAATCAAAAATGAGTAGAGGTGAAGATCCCTTAGGTGTTATTAGGTTGGAGGAAGAATAAATAGAGATAAAGGAAGTTTTGATATTTTTACCTTGTCCTGGGGGTCATTATCGCAGCAATGCAGGTGGTATGGGCGCACGATATGGGTGGGACGTGCCCATATTGATGCTCGTTAAATCATTTGAATGACTCCTTGATGCATGTAAAATGCATACATGAACTTTGTAGTTTGTTAACATGGTTTCCCACATATTTGCATCATATATAATATTATATCCCTGTTTTATATTGATTTTTGGGGATTTACCAATGATCCCCTTTATTTTGGTTATAATCCTACAGGTTAGAAAAACCATGTTTTCAATGTTTTTGATGTTTCATGACCTATACGAAGTCAAATGGACCTGCACTTTTGGGAATACCAATATATATCCACGAGAAGCATCTGGAGCACTAGAATCTCACCAGGAGGTCCAGGAGGGGCAAAAGATCCCACGTGGCACGCCCATGCCTGGTGGGCATGCCACCCATGCTCTTTCCCTCCTCGACCATCCGATCACCTTGATTCTTTCGCCCACAGAGTTCTCTTGACCTAAAAATCCCTATATAAGGACCCCCCAAGGCATCCTTGAAACAGAAGCAATGGGAAGCGACGAGATCCACTAGAGTCAAAAATACCACCAGATCCAGCGAAGATTGGAGGGGGAAACTCCACCGGAGCCACCTCTGGGGAGATCTCCACCCTCTCCAACATCTCCAGCTTCATCACCATGATGAAGAGGGGGTAGTCCACCTCCGGGCTATGGGTTTGTGGCAGTAGCTTGATCTATCTCTCTCTTGTTCTTAATATATCGAGTACCATATGAGCTGCCCAACATGATTATGGTCATATTTGTAATTCCTATTTGGTTGATCTTTGTTCTATGATTTGATATTTGAGAGTGGAATCTATTTTGTGTAAGATGTTTTAATAAATGCATATCATGCACCATGTTCTTCATTGCTTGTTTTGATCCAACTTGTATGCAAGAACTTGTATGGGGAGAAGTGTGTGTTAGATGGAGTAGCGAGGGGGGTGTGGAGATTGAATTGTGACACATATCAAGATCTACTTTGGTTTTTACCTTTCTTTTACTGCCTCACTAGGGGTAAATTCAAATCATGTGCTATACTTATCATGTGATAGTATGATAACCTTGTTAAATCAAGGTGGCATATTTGTATTTCAAACATCATATAATATTGCTTAAAGCCACACTCTGATTTGTTCTTAAATCAAGATTGCATGGAGATTTCCCTTTCTTGAAGAGTATAAGAGATATATGTATTCCATCTCAATATTAGAATGTGATGTGCATATCAATTCCTTTTATTAAACACTTATAGAACTTCCATGAATCTTTATCATTGATGAATTGTTTTGTGATCACTTCAACCTAAAAACAGAGTAGACAAGTGAACCCATGAACCCCGGTCTGATTTTTATCATAAGAAATACCTTTACATTGCATCTACTATCCTTTATAATTTCTGCAATTTATTATTTTGAAAATAAAAAATACTTTCTCTACTTGCAATCACTTATAAAACCCTAAAAACAACTCTACTATCTTCCATATCATCTAGTTTGCATTACTTTACTTTATTTACTGCTTTTATTTCAGTTTACATTTTATTCTATTTCATATTAGTAATACGAAACCTTGTGCTTGACAACCACTTGGTGGAGTTGGAGACACAAGACAAATTATTTTGCTTTACAGGTTGCTTGAAGAGGAGAAAAAACATCCTTCCATAACCAATTCCCTGAGAGTTCGATATAAACCCTCAAGTCACCCTTGTGGGGAAAAGAAGCTTGCTACAACACTCTGCACTTGGAGTCCCAACGAAAAGTGATCATGTTTGTTGCCATCACTCCTTCGTGGCCTCTTTGACTTGGGATTATTGGTAACTCATAATTCTTAATTAAATGCTCTAGGTTTCACCATAAAAGTGCCCATCTCTGCAAGGAGAAAGATTAATCAAAGGATTTGCACATCTATGCAATAATTAGTCATTAGTGGCAATGATAGAGAGATGTTTTATAAATCACTTGACAAATATGAGGTTTAAACATAGAGAGAAATCCTTGTATTTTATGGCCATCACACGCCCACACTGCTCCTTATTCCCACAATGCACGAATCTCGATGCCATCCTATATATTACTGCAAAGGTAGATTTAATTTTACCTTCACCCCATTCTTCCCCTTGATGCCTTCGTGCCTTATTCTTCATCATGATCCCCAAGTTTACGACGAGTGGCATTGAACCCTAGTTTAAACCCTCCAACCACACATACCTAATGTCGGACATGGGCACAAATTTGAGCACTGTGGTGAAGGAGAATGCCCCTTTCACCAAGGCAGCCCATCACTTAAATCGGCTACACTACAAGCCTCTATTGTCGCTAGCACTTCTGCCGCCCGTGACCAAAGATTGGAGGAGGAAACCAAAGAGATGGCTGAAGGAAATGATGCTTCCATGAAGCATTTAAAGGGAGAGTGGGTTACCTCACTATCAAACCCTACGACATTGAGGACCTCATCATTGAGGGTTACTTGCCATCATCGCCCAAGCTCAAGTGGAGGGTGGTAGCGGAGGCCAAGTATCCTTCGGAACCTGAAGCCAGTGAAAAGTTATAATTCAAATATCACATAGATCGTTGGTTGTACCTGCCTATGTTTGACTTCTTACTAGAAGTATCACACAAGCTTAGCGTGCAACGCCACAACCTGCCGCCTAACATCATCACATGCTTAAGAAACTATGTTTCTCTATGCAAGGGATACCTAGGGATTAGGCCTAGGTGAGACATCTTTCAGTACTTGTTCACTATCACGAAGGAGTCATCCGTAGTCAGCGTCTCGCTGGCCAACTATGGGTCAATTAGTTTCAAGATCATGCCCAATAGGAAATACCATGACACTATAGGCCATGAGTCTGTCAAGTTTTGGCAGGCCTTGTTCTTTTATGGGTCTCATGTCCCCCTAGTTGATCGATCGTGGAACTACTGTGACTTTGTCGATGGCGCTACTGCCGAGTTGCCCAGCTGGTGAGACAAGGTCCTACTGCCCTCTAACTTGGAAGCCTCTCAAATTGTTAGGAGGATAGAGAAGCTAATCAACATAAGCCTAAAGAGTCTCAACCTGACCATGTGCCAGTTTATAAGACGGAGCCAACCACTTTAGCAGTGCCACGCTGATGGCTCAAAAAATATCAAGCTCATTGGGAACCCCAAGAGAAAGGTATGATGAGCACAACAGCAAGTTTTCCCTTAGTTATGAAACAAAGGTTATCGAACCAGTAGGAGCAAGGAAACAACTCCAAGGTGTTGTTCCAACTTGGAATCCTGCACAACACAACCACAGAACTTTGCCCCAACTTACAGTGAGGTTGTCAATCTCATCGGTTTTGCTGAAACAAAGGATTAAACGTATTGTGTGGAAGAAAGTAATTGCTTGCAGAAAGTAAACAGTAAATAGTAACAGTCGAAGGTATAATAATGGTAAAATAATGGACCGAGGTCCATAGTTCACTAGAGGTGATTCTCCTTAAGATAGATGACATGTTGGGTGAACAAATTACAGCGAGGCAATTAACAGACACCGAGAAAGCATACATGCATATACTAATGATCTTGACTCCTACGAGATTTGATTCGGCATTACCACATTATACATAGACCGTAATCCAACCGCATCTATGACTAATAATCCACCTTCAGATTATCATCCGAACCCCCTCCAGTATTAAGTTGCAATCAACAGATAATTGCATTAAGCAAAGTGTGTAATGTAAACAATACGATTGTTCTATGAACAAAGGGTTGTTGTTTTCTCCATAGTAGCAATAGCACATCTAGTACCTTAGAGATTTCTGTCACTTCCCCAGATTACCAGAGGCATGAACCCACTATCGAGCATAAATACTAACTCTTGGAGTTGCTAGCATCTACTTGGCCAAGATAGCTACTAACAACGGAAAGCATGCAAGATCACAATAATAAAGACATGATAGAATCAATAATCAATCTGAAATAGCATCTCAATATCCATCGGATCCCCGCAAACACAACATGAAAAATTACAAATAGATGATCTTGATCATGAACGGAGCTCACAAGATCTAAACATGAAAGCACAAAGGAGAACCAGCCATCTAGCTACTACATGGACCCGTAGTCCAGGGATGAAGTACTCACGCATCACACTGGAGGCAGTCATGGTGATGAAGAAGGCCTCCAGGGTGATCTCTCCCCTCTGGCAGGGTGCCAGGAAGAGCTTCAGATCCCTCCCGATCTAGGGATGGAGATGGCGGCGGCTATAGACTCTTTCATGGAATTTTGATTGGGTACTTAGGGTTTTCGTCCCGGGAGGCTTTTATAGGCGGAAGGGCAAGGTCGGTGGGCGCCCGAGGGGCCCAAACCACCCCTGGTGCGGCCTGGGCTGGCCCGCGCTACCAGGTGGTGTGGCCACCTCGTGGCCCCTCTCCGTCTCGTCTTCTGGCTCCGTGAGTTCTGTTAAAGTATTGACTTTCGCTTTTGTCCAGTCCAATTCTAAGAATATTTCTTTTCTAGCTTTTCTAAAACCAAAGACAGCAGAAAACAGGCAACTAGCACTATGGCATCTTATTAATAGGTTAGTTGCATAAAATGTATAAAAAATACCCCCAAAGTATGAACAAAACATAAGAAAGTAGGTACTAAACAAGTATGGAACATCAAAAATTATAGATACGTTTACAACGTATCACACGCCTTGATTTACCAATGCACCAAAGAGTGAGCGGATCCACAAAGGATCTCCCGAGACAGCTTATCCAACGATGGAATCAAGCTACGTCTTATCGACATGGTGAAGTTGAAAGATAAGGTGAAGAGTTTTGAGATCACTCTCGACATGTACATAAAGGGGAGATGCCCCAAGTTAGTACTTAGTCGCATCATTATCCATTTCTTTCGCCTAGGACTATCATCATCTTAGACTAATTGTTTTGTCCACCTCTTTGCAGATTGAGAACCTTCTTGAGGATGACTTAGCTCCTAGGGTGTATGATGACATAGGAAAAAAGCAGAAATCCACATCCTTTTCGATGATGAGTACACCAAGAAAAATGTCAACCTAGCACTGTGTAAGCGGAAAGCTTCTGACACCAGTGTTGGGGCAACCAAGTAGAAGAAGATGGAGACTTAGCTCTCCAAGAAATCAATTGTTTGTCTTGAGGTGGAGAAGAGAAGGGCTACTACTTCAGGTAGCGATGCTAGATCTATGCCAATCCTCAAGTTAGCCCGATGCCTTTCTTTCATTGCAATCTTGTAAGATTTTTCTATTCTGCACTTGTTTATGCAAACTTGTGCTTCTCAGGAAGAAACTAGCTCTAAGGCGCACCTAAAAGGTTATCCTCAATTATGCGGCGTCTAAATCATCTACTGCGACAACCCCAGCGACTCCCGCCATTTCCCAAGATGCTGCTGGAGGTGTTTCTTCTAGTAGTGCTCCTGATTCTTTCGCCATGCATGTTGAGCATCAACACATGAGCAAAGGTTTGGGGTACTTACACTTGACTCCCCTACTATTAACATCGAGAGGGAAAAATACATCGCCTTATTACCTAACAAGTCAAGGTTCAGCTAAGGATGCTGCAAAAAAGTACGGCAGAGGAGGAAGGAAGGGAGAACTGCAGGGAGGTCGTGATGCAATCGTAAACATCGATGAGCTCTGCTCTAACTTCATCACCTATTGCACATATTACTCCGCCAACTCCTAGGTTTGATGAGATTATCAAGGCAACTGACATCATCATGGCTGGAGCTGTTGTATCCTCGAAGAATGCTACAACTTGTGCCAGCACCATGAAGATTATAGCCATATTAAGTTTTTCTTCCTTAGATTTATTTACATACCACCCTGTAGCCTAGAGCGCCAAGGAGGAAATCTAGAGGATTTGTGCTTTGGTGCTCTTAGAAGACTTAGTGAATTCTTGACAGAATAGCCATCTAGCATCCAGTACAAACCACAACGTTTTCGACTACAAAACTAAGAGTTGCTTTCAAATTTCCATATTATAGCCCTCAAGCATCTAGTAAAAATCCTTGATTTTTTGCTAGAAGATCTAGAATGACCATAGCATGCATATAACTGATTATACTTGTACAAAATGAGTCAGCCAAGAAGAAGAGGATGTAGGAGTAAATCACCAGCCTTAGGAGGGCCTATACGACTATGAATAATTTGTTGGACAAGGAGAAACAAAATTTCTAGACCGCTGAGGACAAAATCAAGGATAATTACTCACACATAGAGATGAGATCAACAATCACAAACATTGTGATAAAAATCATGAGATTGATAGCAATAGTATTACAATGTCGCTAATCGGAAAAGAAATCTACTATTACAAGTGGTGGAGTATGGCTATGGACATGGAGAAGGGTTTTTAGATCTGGAGGCGGTTGGTGATCTGTGGCAGGGACTTATGGATGGTGCGTCTCTTCACGACTCTATTTCTCGTCGCCCGAGGATTCTTTATATAGGGGTTCCTTCACAAAAGTTGTTCTATTTGACCTAACGGTGGTGGCGCCAACTATATGACCAGAGCTATACGGTCAGAATTTTTTCTCTAGCCGTATAGTTGGTCGTTATGGCGTCTGCCTCCAATGCAAGGCTCCTGGTTTCTTCTGGTAGTTGGAAGTCTTGTATCTTTGACTTTAATGTAGTGATTCCCTCCTTTAAATGACATTATCTGCGCAGGAAAAATACAAAAGAAAGGATTGCATACCCCTCTGAATATTAGCATTAGTGGCAGGGTTTAGAGAGATGTTTCATCAAGAATATGACTAATATCCAGTTTAAATGTGGACGTTAGATGGCTATATTTCAGAGCCATCAACCTCCCTAATCTTAAACTTGATCGTCCTGACCAAGAAAACCAAAATCAAAAAGGAACTCAACATTTAAACTGAAATAACGAGATGGTGATCTTACTCATGATTAGTAGTCTCATGTTTCCTCCACTTTATAAATCTGAAAAACTTCAGCATAGATAGAGCAATGGCAAGCATATCATACGGGTTTCATGCATACTTATAGTGCAGCAAAATTATTGTAAGCATGGATGATTCAAATGAGTAAACTTGATTCCATGTCAAGTAATCAACTCATAGGCTTGCCTTTGAACAGTAAAGTATAATCATGTAAATTAAGAGTGTGAGAGTTTTCATGAAAAGCATATATACTAGAGTGTCCCAAATCCCCCACATCAATAAATCAAGACTTTTCAAGCACTACTTTTCTATTCATTGTCCTCCAAGAATTTCAGTTTTTAAGTAATTGAGAGCATGCAAAAATAATTTTTTAGTTTATCGGGCTGTGATGGACACTCGTGGCATCACTAAGGTTTTTGTTCCTTTTGCATAATGATTTCTCATAACAGCCAGAGGAGTGATTCCATCATGATTACAGCTACCCGGGAGTACCAAGAACTTACCCACTATACCATTACTGATACAAGTGTTTAATCAACTCATAGCCAAAATCTAGGAGTTTCCTCCATGAAGATCGTTCGTAGGCCAACAGAGTTGTTGGCATCCCATGAAGTTTGACATGCATAAAGCTATATCATTCTTATGATTAACAATTCGAACTTTGGCATGCTCACAAAAACCACTAAACATTAATTCAATCGAACAAATCCTTTCAAAGAGAGCTATCAAGTCAATTAATATTTTTTCAGTGGAGTTGAGTATCTTTAGAAATAAGCCTTCAAGACTAAGCACTACAACACCCAAGCCTTCAATTGTGAGACTTTTCTTATTACAATTGTTTAGCAATTTTTAGGCAAGACTTGGTTAATTACGAGAGCTAGAACAAAACATGCCCATGCAAACAAAAATCTTACGAAAATACAAAGACTCACTCCACCAATATAATATCTCATCATTTACTACTAACTAGCATGGGTTTATCAAACTTCAAAAGTGGGGAGTCATAAGGCATACCTCTCATGTTTGGTTCCACTTATCTCTTCCTTTTTTATTTGTTTCTTGGAAACTCGAAGTCGACCACTCTCCTGCAAATATATGAAGACCCCGAGGCAGAAAGAAAAGGAAGATGGATAGAATAAGGAAAATGGAGAAATCTTTTTGTTATTTTTTTAAGAGAGTAAAATTGAAGAATAGAAAATTGGCGGCAAAGCTTGGCTAGAAAATTTCGAAAGCAAATAAAAAGAACTAAAGATAATGTGTTGGGGAAACCAACACGAGTGCTTATAAACTCAAATAAAAAACACAACCTTTAAAATAAATAAAAGCAAATGAACGCCACATAAAGATGCATGAGGAAACTTCCCCAAGCTTAGGCTTTTGCAAGCCCTCCAAATTATTGTGGTGGTGGGAAAAAGTCGTTACTCCAGTTCGCGAATTGAGTTGAGAGGTTACTTGTTGATTCTCGGAGGTTCAAAGAGAGGTTGTGCATCCTCTCCATAGTTCTTCCAAGTACTTGGAAATCTTGGTATGTGGCGAACCGGGTTTGTGGCTGCTCCTCTTGATGAGGAACTTCTTGCTCCTCTTCTTGGTCCTCATCTTCTTCAGGAATCTCCTCCTTGGGTTGGTCTTGCTCAACCTGCAAATCATATAGCAAACGTCCTTCCTTTATAGAGAAAAGACCATTAGGCATAGGAGCAGGGTAGATACATCCAGCTCCAGCAATATGCAGGTAATAAGAACCACCTCTCCTAGTGAGCATTCCACAGGCTCTCAAGGTGGAGAAACCAACACGTGTCTCACCTAGTACCGGTTGCAACTCACCTAGGTCGAGGCCTAGGGAAGTGGAAAGTACGGTGATGGCGCCCTTGGCTTTTGGAGGCTTGGTTCTCCAGGTAGCACACAAGGATGGCGCCTAAGTTGAGTGACAAGCTGCAGTTGATGTAAGCAGCCTTTGCGAGGACTAGGATGTCCTCCTCACTGAGTCTCGTGAACTCATTACGTGCCTACAATGTGTTAGCAATAACATAGAACAAATAACGAATTGCAGGATGTTGAATATTCTTCCCCTAGTTCGCTCTACTAGTGAAACTCGTTCCATTATAGTATTGGTTAGGGCAAGGACTTAAGCCAGTGAAAGATGCACGTAAAGCATGAATATCATTGTTTGGCAAATTAAAACATGCGCACCATTCATCGAATGTTGGAGTGTAGTTGTTGCTCATCAGACGGAAAGAAATAGTATCCTCTCCTTGCCATTGTTTAACGGTGCTTTGCAATGAACTAAGGAATTCAATGGTTAAGCAACGATAGGTAGGTACATCATTGTACACAAAGTTTTGCAGGCCAGCTAAATTGCAAAGTAAATTGAAGTCATCAGCAATACCGAGTTGGTTCAATATGATGGGGCAAGCCCACTTGGTGGCCTTCCCTTCACGATTCTTGATCCTGTTGAAGCGATCACGATGGGCCTCATTCTTGAACCGTATCCGCATGCGTTCCTGATGGGACCGGATACAACTCATTCCTACGGTAGTGATCAAGAGCATCTAATCATCATCAATGAAGGCAGAATCATCATTATCGGTGTGGAACTCCCTGGCATCGTCCTCCAGGTAGTCGTCATCATCACTGAGGTAAGAGTAGAGATCTCCACGGATATCTTCACCTTCCTCCTCCTTCGCTTCAAGCTGGATCTCCTGTTCATGAATGGTCTTTTCGAGAGTGGCCACCTTCTTGCGAAGACGATCGATGATGCGATCCTTCTTGTCACGTTGACGACGAAGTGATTGGCGCTCCTTGGCGAGGATTGCGAGGGTCTGGTCCTTCGTGACTGCAATGGCCTTGTTATGGTTAGCGCAGGCGCGGGCGTTGTCCAACTCCATCTGTCTATCATACAACATGAAGTTGAGATTGTCCACTTGGTGCTTCAGCTCCGAGTGTCCTGGCATCTCCAAGGGCATTCCCATAGAATCACGCCTTGCGTAGTGAGCAAAGCGAGTTCCCTGGATCTGGTTGATGTTTTGCCCACACAAATGGGCAAGAGCTTCTTGCATAGCCCTGGCTAATCCATCTAGCCAGTTGTTCTCCCTCAAGATAAATTGGATCTTCTCTGAGGTGGGTGCTTCCACCTTGCCTCTGATATCTGCAACTATCAGCCACTGTAGGTCTCCTCCCACATGATCGTTGAGTTGTGCCCCGAAGAACTCCGGGTGCAGGCGCTCAAGATACTCTGCAAGTGCATCTAGATCCCTCTCAAAGATTAGGTGGCCTCCGTTGCGCAGCTGGTAGAATTTGCTCTACTTTACCTCCATCTATAAGAATTTAGGGTGAGCAAGTTAGTGGGGTCATCAAGTGTGTCAAATTTTATGTAGGATTGCAAGAATTTTTTGAGGAACTTGAATTTTTTTGAAAGAATCTCAAGGATAAGAGTGGGAATAGGTTTTCATAAATACTCACTTCTTTTGTTTTGAAACTAAGTTTTTGTTCAGACATCCATTCTAACTAGGGTCTTCTATGGCCAGGATGGCTCTAATACCAACTTGTCAACACCTAGATTTTTCATCCCAGATGCCTGTTATGCCATACATCACAATCCCAAGATTACCAGTTTTGCGAGACACAACAGATTGGTACCACATTATATCATCCATTACAAACCATAATAAAGGTCTTACAAATAAAGGATCTCATGATCCAGTCTTAATACAATCAAAGCAGCGGAAAGTAAATGTAGTAGGGGCTCCATCTTCAGGGTCATATGCAATGCTGACGATGGGAGATGATCCTAGTTGTCATAGACCTCCTGTAGTCCATCTTCCTGGTAGTCCTCCTCATAGTCTGGCCACGGGAATAGCCAGGTACAAAGCCATGAGTACTCTTTAAGTACTCGGAAACTATCACTAACAAGTAAGGTAGATCTAGTAGGAATCTTAAGCTCTAGGTTTATTTGCAAAAATCCAGGTTTATTACATACTGAGTTGAAACATAAAGAAAACTAATTTAATTTTCTACATCACCTAAGTGGGAACCTAGTTTTCATATCCACAACCCTGGTGTGATCAAGTCAAGGTCATAGTTCAATTCACAAGTCATTTTGAAAATATCTGACAATGGAACAGTATAGCCACTCCAACTTTCCATAACCGCGGACGTGGCTATTCGAATAGTTTGACACTCTGCAGCGGTGGTACACTTTCAGCACAAAATTCGATACATCCATCAGGGATAACCCTGAATCATCATACTTGGTATGCGGATAATCAATCCTAACCTTTCAATTACACAATCTAGTATAGGCACCTCCCCTATGAGCTTGGCCTCGCAGCCATGGCCATCTGCCTTCCTGGGCACTACATAGGTGGACATTTATCAAGAGGTTGCCTCAGCTCAACCTCTTCCGCAAGGGAACCCATACTAAAGCATATAAACTTCCAATTAAGCCCTACCCAATTCAGCTATTGTGGTTGTACGGTAAAATTGGAATGGTATCGCATCCGAACCCAACCATCAGCTTTTATAAAGGGCTAAGGCTCATGCCTCAAATTTTTCATCATCAAATCCTTTTGTGTCCATAACACATGTCAAAACATTTCAATAGAATGAATCCTCATTCCAAGGTTTTCATAGTCATTTTCACCAAGTATTCCCATCTAAAGTGATCAACTTTTATGCTTAGCACTAGCCACTAAAGTTGAGGGTATTCACTAATGAGGGTGCTAATCAAGTGTAACTATCCAACTCTAGTTTTCATGTTTTTGGATGGCATTTAAGTATAACTACTTAGGCCTAGTTTGATACTATTTATAGTATCTATCCTATTTTTCCAATACTCGCAATTTACTAACTAAAAGTAAATAACTTTGGTAAAAGTAAAAGAACAAAGCTTGCAAGTAAAACTTGGGATTGGTATACTCAAACTTGTATAACCAAAGCATGCCTAATGCATCTGGCATAGGTTATCAAGTTTGCAAGTGTTAGCTTGCATAGTTCTAGCTTGCAATTAGTGATGGCTTGCATATTTAACTTGTAGTGTTAGGCTTGCCTTGAATAGGGCAGTGGTTGAAGTTTTCTTCTTCTTCATAGTACTCCTCCTCCTCGTATCCCGGGTCGGTACTATCGTCTATAAATGAATACGAGGTACATAATCACCAAACAATACTTAACTACTTCTATTTAGCACACTAAGGCTCACACTTGATGATCTACCATCATCACAATCATTACATGAAATAAAGATCTAATTTTATTTATCTAATTTTGGAAGAGTAATTTCTACACATTGAAAATACTTAAGATTTAATATTCTCCAATTAAAATATGGAATCATGTTGACACATGTCATCACCACATATTCTAATACTTGGGAAGGTGATTTAAAGTGTTGGTCATATTTTATAAATTTTAATATTACTATTTAATATAATTAAAATGACTAGAAATGCCTAAATAGCATTCTTTTAGTACTAGTCCAAGGTCACTGCATGTAAACCTAAATATTTTTATATATTCAGATAGATCCTGTCAAATGTGATTTTTGAGAGTTGGAATCGGCTCAAAAGCATTTATGGTTGATTTTTGAAAAATGTTTGAAGGTGAAAAAGTCTCTGTCTTGTTATTTTTACTATAGGTGATCTATAATTTCAAATGGTTTGAATACAAAGGGCTTGGATAGATATTTTTCATACCTTCCTAAAAAAATTAGAATCATGCAATTTGGTCCAGTGAATCTCTTTGAATTGACTTTTAAATCTATTGACAAAATCTAGTTTTAACTAAAATGGGAAAATTCTATTTGAATCGACGGGCTCTGCGTGTGAAACTAACTGGGCCGGCCAAACTGCATAGTGCTAGCGCAGCTGGCTGCTGATAGAATGGTCCCACTAGTTAGTGACTTATTCTAACCGAAATGGTATCTTTCCATCTGGGACGTGCGATTAGACTAGGATCTACTGCTGACATGCATCATCTACGATGAACAACTCTGGCGAGACTGAACCCTAACAGCGACGGTGGGGGTACGTGGGGCTCACATGGGCTCCAGCTAGGGTCGGCGATGGGGGAGAACGACGTTGTAGACGAAGGAGGTTTGAATGGTGGTCGCGGCGGCTCCTAGGGTGGTCGCAATCAACGGGCTCCTTCCTCCTCTATAGCAGCGGACTCCAGCTAAATTCTGGCGGTGTGGTGCTCGCCTTACTCTAGGGAGAGGTCTGGGAGGTGTCTAAGAGAGAGGGGAGTGGAATGGTGTGGCGAATTGGAGCTGGAGTGGCCTCTATTTATACACCAGTGAGAGGGACAGAGCGGGATGGCTCGCGCTCGTCGGCGACATCGATACAAGGGGCTAGCGACATGGCTGGGGGTAGGGGTCGACGCGGTGCTTTAGGGCGGTCGTCGTGCGAGTGATGGCGTAACAAGGGGCGGTCGAGAACGGTCAGGAAGGGTCGGTGCTCTAGGCGGAAACGACGGCGTTGAAGACGGTGCACAGTGGCTATGGTCCACGCGGCGGCAAATGGGCATGTCCGGGGGTAGCTAGGGTCACGGCGAGTGTGGGCAAGCCGGTGAGGGCGAGGCACAGCGTGTGTGCGTGTGTCGGCTATGGCGCTCTGGCGCGCTCTCGGCATGGCAGTCAGAGAAATGGGCGCGATGATCACGGGTGGTCCATGGCGTGTCTTCGGTCGAGGGGTGGACAGAGGGTGGCGGTGGACGGTTGCCTGTCTCCTGGGCATCGTGGGAGAGTGCAGCGCTGGCTGTGGCGAGTTGTCCATGGTCGACCGCCGCGGTGAGCATCGGGCGGTGCTGCACTAGCACAAACGGCAAAAGGGGGAGCGTGTCCTGCGCTGCTGGGCACTAGGGTGAGTGAGTGGAATGTAGAGGGGACAAAGGGGGTGGTTAATTACTGCTCAAACAGTATAAGTTAGGCAAAGGTTTATCTATGTCTGCAAGGTGCTCGACCAAATGGCCGCATGAGATTAAGATTTGAATTTTTGAATGAAATTTGGTGAGTGTGTTTGTCACATGCTTGAGTGTCTATGGTTGGTTGGGTTTGCCAAGGTGAATTGATTTGAGTGGTTTTTGAAAAATGGTGATCTATGCATATGAACTTGATTCAATTTTGCATTGTCCTTTAAAATGATTTGGGAATTGTTTCTGTTTCTTTGTAGAGTGGGCTTGGGTTCACTTTTACTTGGTCTAGCAAGGGGTGAAAAGGATTGGAAAAAATTTATATTAGAAATATTTTAACAGGGACACCCAAAGTGGGCTAGTGGTTAACTTTGGTCAAAATGACCATTTGATCATATGATTCATATTTGAATTTCTTTTCTTTAGATTTTGTTTGTAATTGGCCTAGATGATGTAGTATTCATCTTTAAACCAATCCTTATCATTTTTAGCAATCAAACATGGAAATTTCACTCATTCATACACTAATGCAATTCACACATACACTCATATGATTTAATAATAAAAGTTGTTGTTAACCCTAAACTTCGGTAATTAGAACTTGATAATCTTGATTAATATTTGTAGGGTGTTACATTGCAGTTGCACCAGGACGTGCTAGTATACACATGACGGAACCGTTTTCGGTGCAACACACTTTTCGGCGACTCCGATGGGGACGAGAATCTTAGATCGAACGATGATGACCGGTCCTAAGATCATGAAACTTGCTCATGTTACTGCTGAGAACATATTAAGGCATAATTTTGATGAACTCAATGATGGCTGTCAAATATAGCTATCTAAATCCACATTTAAACAGGATATTATTCATATTTTTGATGAAATATCTCTCTAAACCCTACCACTAATGCCTAATGATGAAAGGGGTATGCAATCCTTTCTTTCTATTTTTTCCTACACAGATAATGACGTTTGATGATGGGAATCACAACATTAAAGTCAAAGATATGAGATATCCAACAACCCAAAGAAACTAGGGGTCGTGAAGTGGAGACAGAAGCTTTAAAGACCAACTATACAGCGGGAATAAAATGCTGGCCATATAGTTCCAGTCGTATAGTTGCCATCGACACCGCTAGGTCAAACAGAACAACTTTCATGAAGGGACCCCTATATAAAGAGGCTTCAGCCAATGAGAAACAGCACCCCCCAGAACCCCAGAAACATGCATCTACAACACCGAAGAGCCGTCAGAGGAATAGACTTAGATCTAATCTCCAAACCCTTGTCCACCACCATAGCCATATTCCACCACTTGTAATAGTAGATCTCATCTTTGATTGGCGACATTGTAAGACTATTTGCTATCAATCTCATGATTTCTATTGCAATGTTTATGATTGTTGATTTCATCTCTATGCGTGAGTAATTCTCTTTGGGCTAAGGGCTTCGGCCTAGCCATGTATCTTTTGTGCATGTTATTTATCATAGATGGGATCATGTATTAGTTTGTATGACATGTGATTATTGTATCCTCTCTTGCCTCAATCCAAGGACTTGTTAGGTACCCAAGACCCCGAGGATTGAGCTAGGTATAGGGAATATGAGTAATGACTAATCTGCAGGTTGGGAACCCCAGTGATAGAAGGGGTAGTACGGCTGTATGTGAGGGATTTACTTGGGATTAATGGTCACATCACTATGTATATCATTAGTTCTCTTTCTTCTATGGATGAGACTAGTAGGTTATTGCTATAAGCGGTTGCGGAGGCAATAACAATTATAGATGCACTGCTCACATATAATTATCTTGCTCTAACAATTACATGCATACTTTATTATTATCTTTTATTCCCAACAGATGTTTTGCACAGCTATAGGTGAAACCGAAAGACCTAGGCCCTTGATGGACTTTGTTCCTGCACTAATAAAAGGTTATTGCAGTACTCGTAGCATCAAATATTTAAAGAGTTTGTCCCAATGGGAGCTCGGCGAACACGACCCCGCAGCCACGTTGTCAATGCGACCACATTCGCACCCAAACCGTGGTGTGGAAATAGCTTATTCTATAAGTTGGTAGGATAAATGAATTTAAGATGTTTTGTAATCACTACTAGGACTGGAAGAAAACTAGAACAAAAGTAAAACTAAAAAGAGGTGAATGCAATGAGATGAAATAATAATGCTATGATTCCTCAAGTAATGTTGTGTATACTGGTGTGCATGATAAGTGCTTCAGGAATAGCTGTTAACTATAATTGTGGCGGTCCCTCAAATACCATTGTCTTCCACCGTTGGTAAGTGGCAACTAGACAACTCAATTGTCCACACCCTCTTCGGACATGGGTCATCTCATAAGAGAATAGTGTATTAAGGTAACAAGACCAATCAAGGTAAACTAGAGCAAAGGCATTAAGTTCTATGGACAACCGTACTCCTAAGGAAGTGTGCTAGTCACAAGATATCCCGTCTGTCACTTTGGGGTCAAGCAATTCGCAACACTATACCTATCTATATCAAGAGTGATCTTGAGGGAATTTTGGGCGGTGCATCCTAAGCTGCTATTGCCTCCGCAAATCACTTATAGAAAATAGCCTATTAGTTCTACCCATGTACTTGTCAGGTACACATGGAAGAGTAGAGATTAATGATAAGTTTTGTGACACTCCGTGAATCCCCAGTAAATTCCTCAACAATGGATTGGACGTCTCCAATCACTAGAATAATATCATGAATAGAACAATGTAAAGAGAAAGCCCAAACATATTAATTAACAAGAACACACCACACTTCAATTACTCAAATCATCATAACATTAATAAAAGGAGTTCAAGCCATATTACAACCCATCACGGAGATCAGGATGGGGAAGGATGAAGGAGTAGCAGTGATGGAGATGGTAATGACGGCGCGGTGATGGTGGCGTCGGCTTGGTGATGGTGGCGTCCTCCTTCTCCTCCTCTTCTTTCTTGGATGTCTTGATGGTTTTGATGGAGATTTGGATCTTGGTGGAGTTGTAGAGGCTATGGAGGTGGCACGGTGGCGGGGCGCCGCCATGGAGGTGGTAGATGGGATCTAGATCTTGTATATGGTGTATGGTGGCTTTCTCCTCTCCTCCCTCCTTTATATAGGCCTTGGGGGTGCCCTAGGGTTCCCCCAATACCGTCATATGACTTAGGGAAGGTTTTGGAGCCTCCGGAGGGTGAAATCTCGTCGTTTGCGACCTTTTTGGCAACTATACGGCAGGAGCTATATGGCCGGAATTATTGCTCTCGTCGTATAGTTGGTTGTTAAACCACTAGTACTCTTTAATATTTTGGTCGCCATTTCTTCATACGAACTCCATTTTGGGTGTCTTGGGCTCGTTGAGTTCGTATCGTCGAGGGCTACAACCCTCTGGTCTTGGATCTTTATTTTGAGAAGTTGGAAAATTTCACTTTTCCAACACCTCAAATGGCTAAGTTTGGTCCCTGCAGCACCTCCATACTATGCTCTCTTTGTTCCTTTTGCCTTTGTTTTATCCATAATCATCATCAACACCTACACACATGTCAATGACAAGGAAGAGGGATAAAATTCTACCTAAACTACTAAATGTGGAAAGCACATATTGAATTTAATAAAAACAAGTAATCATGCATATCAGGCATAGCAATAGTTAGATGGAGCACGATATGATAGCCAAATGATACGATTTATATTGCTAATAGTGTTTTATGTCACAACCATCAGCCCTCTCTCCATCATCGACAACAATAAAAGACAACAAACTCTTGCTTTGGTAAAACACAAAAAGAATTGTAAAACTCCCGAAGGTCCGTCAAAGTAACTTCACTATGCTTTCTGCTTCCCGAGGATTCGATAACCTAGGTCTACTAGGGAAAAAGAGCTATACTACATTCGTAATAGGGATCAAAGGTATCACCCTTTTTTCTTGCACCGTTGTCGGGGAAGCAATAACTACCCTGGTGAGCTTAGTAGGAACCTTGCTAGTTTTAATTCTTGTTTTTAATTTTGTTAGTTTGCTTTAAGTCTTTATATGAAAAACCAAAAAAATTAGTTAGTCTTTAAATTCTTATTTTTACTATCATAAATCTTTGTTTAAGAAAACCCGAAAGCATAGGAAATATGGCTGAAAAGAAGCTTGGGGAGTTTGCAAATCCCAACAATGATTATTTGCGAACCCCTATTACCCAGCCAACAATTACTGCTGATGATTATGAAATTAGGCCCCACTATTTAAGTTTGGTTCAACAGAATCAATTTGGAGGCTCTGCTGTTGAGGACGCAGGTATGCACTTGAACACTGTCACTAAAATATGTGATATGATGCGCATTAAAGATGTTGACCCAGATGCGGTCAAATTGCGCTTATTTCCTTTCTCTCTTAGAGGAAGAGCAAAATAATGGTTGCTATCTTTGCCTAGAAATACTATTGCATCATGGCTGGAGTGTACTTATTTATTTATGACTAAATTATTCCCACCTGCAAAGACTATGCAACTAAGATCCAATATTACTGTTTTTAGACAGGAAGATCGTGAGTCACTAGCGATTGCATGGGAGAGGATGAAAGAATGCATGAGAAACTGTGTCATGGGATGGAAGATTGGTTAATTCTCCATTTATTTTATAATGCCCTTAACCCTATGTCTAAGTCTATGCTTGATACTACAACTGGACGAACATTTATGGGCAAACATATTACCAAAGAAAATAGCTGCAACACAATATGCAAGACAACCATACCCAGTGGCATGTGGATAGATCAAACACAAAGAAGGTGAACTCTGTGTCACCATAAGAAAATGAAGAACTCAATGCTAAGCTGGATGAGCTCATATTAGCCGTAAAAGGTAAGGAAAACCAAGTAAGAGCTATCCTAGAATCAAATATTGAAGAAATAGACTTCATAGCTCATATTGATTATAACCCTGCTTGGAAGAAGAATTATAATCCTAATATTCAGAAACATTATTCTAGTCCTGTAGGTAACTCTAATAATAATATGGGAACAAGTAATGGTAGTCAGCAAGAAACACTTAAGTCCTTTATAGATTCACAAAATGAGCAAAACAATATCCTTGTTAAAATAACAGAGAACCATGATGCTATGCTTGGTAAATTATCTAACCAAGCTACAAGTTTGAGGAATGATTTGCAGGCCCTCCAAGAAAGAACAGGGATTGTTGAGGCACAGCTAGGTAAGATAACAGAGAGTCAAACTCTCATTCTAGCTAAATTGGCAGGTAAAGCTGAGCCCAATCCTGTTGAAGACCTCAAGATGATGAGAATCCAAAGGGAGGAGGCTGAAGAACTTGATTATAGTAATGCTCCTTCACCAAATTATATCGTTGAAGATCTTTTAAAAATGATCAATATCAAGATTCCGGTAAGTGAAGGAAATGAGGAAGCTATGTATCAACACTTCGTTAATCAGGTAGCAATAAAGTTACATGAGCTTGAGGAAGAATATCAGAAAATTGCTGAAAAATTACCTGTGAAGCTTGATGATATATTTGAGCCTACTATTAAGATTAAAATTGGGACCAATGAGATAGCTGGACTTTGTAATCTAGGTGCGTTTCAACAATTCCAAAAGGTCTTCTTAATAAGTTAAATCTTGGCTCCTTTGAAATCACCGAGTTAAAATTACATCTAGCAGATTCTACCTACAAACAAGCTATAGGGATTAAAGAGAATACTTTAGTATACATTAAAGGCTGTCCTGCTCTTATTGATTTTGTTATTGTTGACATGCCTGAAGATTCTACTACTCCTATTATATTAGGCCGTCCATTCTTAAGAACTATTAAGGCTTTGATCAATCTACATGAAGGGAACATGAAGCTTCAATTGCCTTCACGGGATCCTTTTGTTATTCATTTTCCCAGGAAGAAGAAAGCCAAGCCTGATGAAAAGGAGGCCATCACTTTGAAGGCCAACTATTTTGGAGTGGGTGCTCCACTCATCTGGCCTAAATGAGCAACATCGAGGTCAAGCTATTGACCATAAAATAGCGCATCATGGGAGGCAACCCATGTGAAATAAAGGTTTGCGTGAAGTTTTTAAGTTTTAGTTTTATGTTTAATAAAGAGTGCTAGAAAGCTCTAGTTGAGGAGAAGAAGATCGGTAGTACTAAAAATCCTGCTTTATACATGCTGATGTTGGTCGACAACTTTTACTGTGATTTTTCTGTCAAAAAAAAGGTGTTTTGCTAAGTTTCAGGATAAGAAAGAATTCTCGAAGAAATAGAAATCTTTTGATGTCTACGGAAGGTTTCACAACCAACTATATGGCGGGAATGAAAATTCCAGCCGTATAGTTTGGTCGTATAGATATCTTTGCCATCGATGAATTTTCTTTCATAGGTACTGAAGTTTAATGACCAACTATACGGTGGGAATAAAAATTCCGGCCGTATAGTTGTGCCGCTAGGAGAAAACCCTAAATGTTTTACATCAGGCCAACTATATGGCGGGAACAAATTGTTCCAGCCGTATAGTTTGGCCGTATAGATGCGTCCGACCACAAAATCGCCACGGGAAGGTACCCCCAACACCAAAACTTCAATCCTTTTTCTCTCTTCTACCTCCAAACTCTCTCAAAACCTCAAGAGATCTTCATCTCTACTTAATTTTGTTCGATTTCCTCGCACACAAGTGATCTACGGTATGTTTCTCCTCCGATCCTCCAATTAAGTTTTGCAAATTTATTTTTGATCTGTTGTTATTATCGATCTAGGGCGAGACCTACTATAAAATAATTGCCACGATTCTCTTGCCTAGATTATTACTTTGAGGGGACTTTTTAGTGTGCTATGATGAGGAATATCTTATGCTTATTATTGTTGGATCAAAAAGTTTTATTTTTTGTCTTTCCTTATTATTTTAGATGATGAACACACGGAGCAAAACTCGTGCTCGTGCCACCGCCAGTTCTTCTCGGGCTACCGCTTAAGAACGCATGGGGATACGGTTTAGGGATGAGCTCCAATGTGATCTCTTCGACATGACCAAGAACCGAGATGTGAAGACAACAAAGTGGGCTTGCCATATATTGAATCAACTCGGTATTTCCAATGACTTCAATTTACTTTGCAATAGAGTTAGCCTGCAAAACTTTGTATTGAATGATGTGCCTACTTATCGCCGATTAACTCTTGAATTTCTAAGTTCTTTGCAAAGCACCGTTAAAGCATGGCATGGAGAGGACATGATTTCTTTCCGACTTATGAGCAACAATTATGCTTTATCACTAGAAAAATGGTGCGCATGTTTTAATTTTCCAAACAATAATGCTAATGCCTTACGCACATCCTTTACTAACATAGACCCTTCCTCGGAACTTTATTATAATGGAATGAGTTTCACTTCTAGAGTAAGCAAGGGGAACAATATTCAACATCCTACAATTCGCTATTTGTTCTATGTTATTAATAACACCTTGCAGGCACGAAATGAGTTCACGAGACTCAATGAGGAGGAAACCTTAGTCCTTGCAAAAGCTTCTTTCAACAACATCGACTTGTCACTCAACTTGGGCACAATTCTTGTGCGCTACCTGGAGTACCAATCCTCCCAAAACCAAGGACCAATCATGGGTGGAGGCGTCATCACCGTGCTTGCCATTGCCCTACGCATCGACCTAGGTGAGTTGCAACCAGTGCTAGGTGAGCGACGTGTTGGTTTCTCTACTTTAAAAGCTTGTGGAATGCTCACTAGGAGAGGTGGTGTTTATTACTCGCATAATGCTAGAGCTAGGTGATACGTTGCTAAGGTATCCATAATTTTTGATGTTCCATGCTTGGTTTTATCTACTTTGTTATGTTTTGTCCACACTTTGGAGTACTTTCTATACACTTTCTTGGACTAACCTATTAACAAGAGCCACAGTGCCAGCTGCCAGTTTTTTGCTGTTTTTGGTTCCTGGAAAGTCAGAAAATGAATATTCTCGGAATTGGACAGGACAAAAGCCAAAGTCAGTTTTTCACCGAGGGACACACAGAGCCAGAATACAAGTTGGAGAGGGGCCAGGGGGCCGCCACACCACCTGGCTGCATGGACCCGCGCCAGGGGGTGGTGTAGCCACCTAGGGAACCCCCTCGGCCTCCCCTTTTGCCTATAAGATGCCTCCGATACAAAAACCCTAAGTACCCGATCAAAATTCCATGGAAGAGTCTGTAGCTGCCGTCATCTCCATCCCTAGATCGGGAGGGATCTAAAGCTCTTCCTGTCACCCTGCCGGAGGGGAGAATTCACCCTGGAGGCCTTCTTCATCACCATGCTAGCCTCCGGTGTGATGCGTGAGTAGTTCATCCTTGGACTACAGGTCCATGTAGTAGCTAGATGACTGGTTCTTCACATTTGTGCTATCATGTTTAGATCTTGTAAGCTCCGTTCATGATCAAGATCATCTATTTGTAATCCTATATGTTGTGTTTGAGGGAATCCGATGGATATTGAGATGCTATTTCAGATTGATTATTGATTCTATCATGTCTTTGTTATTTATGATCTTGCATGCTTTCCGTTGTTAGTAGCTATCTTGGCCAAGTAGATGCTAGCAACTCCAATAGTTAGTATTTATGCTCGATAGTGGGTTCATGCCTCTAGTAATCTGGGGAAGTGACATAAATCTCTAAGGTACTAGATGTGCTGTTGCTATTAGGAAGAAAACATCAATCCTTTGTTTATAGAACAATCCTATTGTTTACTTTACACGCAATGTGTAATGCAATTATCTATTGCTTGCAACTTAATACTGGAGGGTGTTTGGATGATAACCTGAAGGTGGATTATTAGTCATAGATGCAGTTGGATTACGGTCTATGTATAATGTTGTAATGCCCAATCAAATCTCAAAGGAGTCAAGATGAGTAGTATATGCATGGTTGCTTTATCGATGTTTGTCAATTGCCCCGTTGTAATTTGTTCACCCAACATGTCATCTATCTTAAGGAGAGCCACCACTAGTGAACTATGGACCCCGGTCCTTTCTTTTATCATCAATCTACAACTGTTTACTGTTTTATGTTTACTTTATGTAAACTATTACTTTCTTCCACAAAATACGTTTAATCCTTCGTTTTCAGCAAAACCGGTGAGATTGACAACCTCACTGTGAGTTGGGGGCAGAGTTATGTGGTTGTGTTGTGCATGTTTCCACATTGCTGCTGGCACCGGTAGTGCGCCCTACCAAAGTCCAGCTAGCAACACCTTGGAGGTGTTTCCTTGCTCCTACTGGATTGATAACCTTGGTTTCCTAACTGATGGAAAACTTGCTGTTGTGCTCATCATACCTTCGTCTTGGGGTTCCCAACGAGCTCGATATATTTTGGGCCATCAAGCTATTTTTCTGGCGCCGTTGGTTCATAGTAGGTCTCACCCTAGATTGGCAATGACAATAGATGGAAGATGAATTTGCAAAAAGTAATTGGAGGATCAGAGGAGAAACATACCGTAGATCACTACACATAAAGGATCTCATGATCCAGTCTTAATACAATCAAAGCAGCAGAAAGTAAATGTAGTAGGGGCTCCATCTTCAGGGTCACAGGCAATGCTAACGATGGGAGATGATCCTAGTTGCCATAGACCTCCTGCTATCCATCTTCCTGGTAGTCGTCCTCATAGTCTGGCCACGGGAATAGCCAGGTACAAAGTCATGAGTACTCTTTAAGTACTCGCAAACTATCACTAACAAGTAAGGTAGATCTAGTAGGAATCTTAAGCTCTAGGTTTATTTGCAAAAAGCCAGGTTTATTACATACTGAGTTCAAACGTAAATAAAACTAATTTAATTTTCTACATCACCTAAGTGGGAACCTAGTTTTCATATCCACAACCCTGTTGTGATCAAGTCAAGGTCATAGTTCAATTCACAAGTCATTTTGAAAATATCTAACAACAGAACAGTATGGCCACTCCAACTGTCCATAACCGCGGACGCGGCTATTCGAATAGTTTGACACTCTGTAGAGGTGGTACACTTTCAGCACAAAATTCGATACATCCATCAGGGATAACCCTGAATCATCATACTTGGTATATGGATAATCAATCCTAACCTTTCAATTATACACTCTAGTATAGGCACCTCCCCTATAAGCTTGTCCTCCCAGCCATGGCCATCTGCCATCCTGGGCACTGCATAGGTGGACATTCATCAAGAGGTAGCCTCAACTCAACCTCTTCCGCAAGGGAACCCATACTAAAGCATATAAACTTCCAGTTAAGCCCTACCTAATTCTGGTATTGTGGTTGTACAGTAAAATTGGAATGGTATCGCATCGCGAACCCAACCATCAGTTTTTATAAAGGGCGAGGCTCATGCCTCAAAATTTTCATCATCAAATCCTTTTGTATCCATAACACATGTCAAAACATTTCAATAGAATGAATCCTCATTCCAAGGTTTTCATAATCATTTTCATCAAGTATTCCCATCTAAAGTGATCAACTTTTATGCTGAGGGTATTCACTAGCCAGTAATGTTGAGGGTATTCACTAATGAGGGTGCCAATCAAGTGTAACTATCCAACTCTAGTTTTCGTGTTTTTGGATGGCATCTAAGTATAACTACTTAGGCCTAGTTTTATACTATTTATAGTATCTATCCTATTTTTCCAATACTCACAATTTACTAACTAAAAGTAAATAACTTTGGTAAAAGTAAAAGAATAAAGCTTGCAAGTAAAACTTGGGATTGGTATACTCAAAGTTGTATAACCAAAGCATGCCTAATGCATCTTGCATAGGTTATCAAGTTTGCAAGTGTTAGCTTGCAATTAGTGATGGCTTGCATAGTTAACTTGTAGTGTTAGGCTTGCCTTGAGTAGTGCAGTGGTTGAAGTTTTCTTGTTTTTTGTAGTACTCCTCCTCCTCGTATCCTGGGTCAGTACTATCGTCTATAAATGAATACGAGGTACATAATCACCAAAAAATACTTAACTACTTCTATTTAGCAGACTAAGGCTCACACTTTATGTTCTAGCATCATCACAATCATTACATGAAATAATGATCTAATTTTATTTATCTGATTTTGGAAAAGTAATTTCTACTCATTGAAAATACTTAAGATTTAATATTCTCCAATTAAAATATGGGATCATGTTGACACATGTCATCACCACATATTCTAATACTTAGGAAGGTGATTTAAAGTGTTGGTCATGTTTTATAAAGTTTAATATTACTATTTAATACAATTAAAGTGACTAGAAATGCCTAAATAGCATTCTTTTAGTACTAGTCCAAGGTCACTACATGTAAACCTAAATATTTTTACACATTCACAGATCCTGTCAAATGTGATTTTTAAGAGTTGGAATCAACTCAAAAGCATTTATGGTTGATTTTTGAAAAATGTTTGAAGGTGAAAAAGTCTTTGTCTTGTTATTTTTACTATAGATGATCTATAATTCAAATGGTTTTAATCCAACGGGCTTGGATAGATATTTTGAATAACTTCCTAAAAAATTAGAATCATGCAATTTGGTTCAGTGAATCTCTTTGAATTGATTTTTAAATCTACTGACAGAATCTAGTTTTAACTAAAATGGGAAAATTCTATTTGAATCGACGGGCTCTGCGCGGGAAACTAACTGGACCGGCTCAAGTGCATAGTGCTGGCGCAGCTGGCTGCTGACAGAATGGTCCAACTAGTCAGTGACTTATTCTAACCGAAATGGTATCTTTCAATCTAGGCCGTGCGATTAGATTATGATCTACGACTGACATGCATCGTCTACGACGAACACCTCCGGTGAGACTAAACCCTAACATCGATAGTGGGGGTACGTGGGGGCTCACCTGGGCTCCACCTAGGGTCGGCAATGGGGGTGAACGACGTTGTAGACGAGTGCGGGCACGTGTGGTGAGGGCGAGTCACAGCGTGTGTGCGCGTGTCGGTTGCGGCGCTCTGGCACGCTCTCGGCATGGCAGGCAGAGAAATGGGCGTGACGATCACGGGTGACCATGGTGTATCTTTGGTCGAGGGTGTGACAAAGGGTGGCAGTGGACGGTTGCCTGTCTCCTGGGAATCGTGGGAGAGGGCGGTGCTGGCTGTGGCGAGTTGTCCATGGTCGACCGACGCGGTGAGAGTCGGGCAACACTACACTGGCGCAAACGACAAAGGGGGAGTGTGTCTTGCACTTCTGGGCACTGCGGTGAGTGAGTGGAATGTAGAGGGGACAAAGGTGGTGGTTAATTACTGCTCAAACAGTATAAGTTAGGCAAAGGTTTATCTGTGTCTACAAGGTGCTCGACCAAATGGCCGCATGAGATTAAGATTTGAATTTTTGAATGAAATTTGGTGAGTGTGTTTTGTCACATGCTTGAGTGTCTATGGTTGCTTGGGTTTCCCAAGGTGAATTGATTTGAGTGGTTTTTTAAAAATGGTGATCTATGCATATGAACTTGATTCAATTTTGCATTGTCCTTTAAAATGATTTGGGAATTGTTTCTGTTTGTTTGTAGAGTGGGATTGGGTTCACTTTTACTTGGTCTAGCAAGGGTGAAAAGAATTGGAAAAGTTTATATTAGAAATCTTTTACTAGAGACACCCAAAGTGGGCTAGTGGTTAACTTTGGTCAAAATGACCATCTGATCAGATGATTCATATTTGAATTTATTTTCTTTTGATTTTGTTTGTAATTATCCTAGATGATGTAGTATCATCTTTAAACCATTCCTTATCATTTGTAGCAATCAAACATGGCAATTTCACTCATTCATTCACTAATGCAATTCACACATACACTCATATTGGATTTAATAATAAAAGTTTTTGTTAACCCTAAACTTGGGTAATTAGAACTTGATAATCTTGATTAATATTTTTGGGGTGTCACAAACCTTCCCTCTTTAAACAAATCTCGTCCCGAGATTTAAGAAAAACTAGGAACTAAAGATATTTGGAAACTCAGTCCTAATGTAATCTTCTCCGCTCCCAAGTAGCTTCTTCTTCAGTATGGTTTCTCACTAGATCTTGAGAAACTTGATACTCCGAGTCCTGGTGGTTCTGGAGGCTTCTTTAAAAATATGAATGGGTACTTCACGATAGGTTAGATCCTTGTTGATATCTATGGCTTGGTGATCAATGTTCTTGAACACTTCGGTCTTCTCCGGCACTTCTAGGCATTTGTGAAGTAACGAGATATGGAACACATTATGTATGGATAACATCTCCTCTGGAAGTTCTAGTTGATATAATACTTCTCCTTGGCAATCAAAATCTTGAAGGGTCTAATATATCTGGGGGCTAACTTCCCTTTCAGTTGAAAACGTTGCATTCCTTTCAAGGGTGATACTTTGAGATACACAAAATCTCCGACATTGAAGGTCAGGTCTCGACGTCTCTTGTCAGCATAACTCTTCTGTTTGGATGGGTGGCCTTGAGGTGTTCACGGACTTTGTGAACCTTCTCTTCAGCTTCTCGTTGGATGTCGGGTCCGAAGATCTGACTCTCTCCTACTTGCGACCAATTCAAGGGGGTACGCCACTTCCTTCCATATAGAATTGAAAGGGGGCCATTTTCAAACTAGCTTGATAACTATTGTTGTACGAGAATTCTGTGAAAGGCAGACAATCTTCCCATTTTGATCCATATTCTAGCAC
The DNA here is from genome assembly GCA_910589775.1 of Avena eriantha. Taxonomy (NCBI): domain Eukaryota; kingdom Viridiplantae; phylum Streptophyta; class Magnoliopsida; order Poales; family Poaceae; genus Avena; species Avena eriantha. The sequence continues at coordinate 517,549,724 of OU342742.1, read as the reverse complement.
ACAAGCTCTCAAACATATCTTCTATGATTTGGTTGACTCTTTCAGTTTGTCCATCGGTTTGCGGGTGATAAGATGTGCTGAAGTTCAGCTTGGTTCCTAATCCTTCTTGGACTTTCTGCAAAAATCTTGAGGTAAACTAGTTCCTCGATCTGATACTATGATCTTAGGGGTTCCATGCAAACTGACGATTCTAGCAATGTACAGCTCTGCTAGCTTCAAACTCTGGTAGGTGGTCTTGACAGGTATAAAATGGGCTACCTTGGACAGTCTAGCCACTATGACCCAAATAGAGTCATTTCCCCTACTAGATGTAGGCAAAAAACCGTGTGATGAAATTCCATTTCGACAGAATCCATTTCCATTCCAAAATCTGCAATGGTTGCAAAAGCCCTATGGGTCGCTGATGTTCCGCTTTGACTCTTTGACAGATATCACACTTGGCTATGTAGCTTCTGATTTCTCTCTTCATCTTGTGCACCAAAATTGCTCCTTCAAATCCTGATACATCTTCGTTCCTCCGGGATGGATAGAATAAAGAGTATCATGAGCTTCTTGCATGATGACTTGTTTCAACTCCGAATCCGGGTACCTTCCCTGTACCGATACGACGCTTGATTCCGTCGATACTTGCATTTCCTTTCTGGCCTTCCTTGATCTGAATGATCAAAGTGGGTTGAAGTTTTATGCCAGCAAAAATCCTTTGCTAACTAGATCCATTCTAAACTTCTCCAACTCTTCATGCAAACTTGGCTGGGCCTCTTTTATCATGGTGTTTAATCTACACGGCAATCTGCTAAGAGCATCCGCTACCACATTGGCTTTGCCAGGGTGATAGTGAATGTCAAGGTCATAATCCTTGATTAACTCTATCCATCTCCTTTGCCTCATACTCAGCTCCTTCTGGGTGAAGATATACTTCAGACTCTTGTGATCCGAATAAATCTCACAGCGGTTACCCATAAGGTAATGACGCCATGTCTTCAAAGCTAAAACTATAGCTGCTAGTTCTAAGTCATGGGTAGGGTAGTTTTGCTCATGCTATTTCAGTTGTCGGGGCAGATAGGATATAACTTTTCCTTCTTGCATCAACACACATCCGAGACCAATCTTGTATGCACCACAATACGCATCAAAAGGCTTCTTGATATCTGGCATAATCAAAATTGGGGCTAAAATCAATCGCTTCTTGAGCTCTTGGAAACTTGCTTCACATTTTTCACTCCACTCAATCTTCTTATCTTTCTTCAACAACTAGGTCATTGGTCTTGCGATGCTTGAAAATCCTTCTACGAACTTGCGGTAATATCCCGCTAATCTGAGAAATGCACAGACTTGGGTTTGAGTGGTTGGGGCTTTCCATTTTCAACATCCTTAATCTTGGCAGGATCAACAGCGACTCCTCCTGCCGACACAATATGTCCTAGGAATCCAACTTCCTTCAACCATAACTCACATTTGCTAAACTTGGCATACAACTGATGCTCTCTAAGGGTTTCAAGGATAGTTCTCTGGTGTATCTCATGGTCTTTTTGTGACTTGGAATAGATCAGAATATCGCCGATAAAAACAACGACAAACTTATCCAGGAAGTTCATAAAAATCTTATTCATGAGATTCATGAAATAAGCGGGGGCATTGGTTAATCCAAAAGACATGACAGTGTACTCATACAATCCATATCTAGTGGTAAAGGCTGTCTTTGGGATATCCGTTGCATGAATCTTGAGTTGATGATAACCAGTTCTAAGATCAATCTTAGAAAACACTCTGGCACCAGTCAACTAGTCAAATAGATCCTCTATCTTTGGTAGTGGGTACTTGTTCTTGATGATGACATCATTCAGCTTCCGGTAATCCGTGCACAAACGGTTACCTCCATCTTTCTTATCCACAAACAAAACAGGTGATCTCCATGGCGATGTGCTTGGTTGAATCAGGCCTTTCTCCAGCATAGCATCAAGTTGCTTCTTCAGCTCTACTAATTCAGATGGGTTCATACTATAAGGTCTCTGAGTTATGGGTCCAGTTCCAGGAACTAGTTCAATGATGAACTCGATATCCCGATCTGGGGGCATACCGGGCAATTCATCTGAGAACACGTCGGGGTATTCATAGACTACCCTGACTTGGTCTAGGGTTGGTTGGGCTAGACTCTTGTTGCATTTGAATTGACGAGGCAGTGTCTCAGATACATGCTCTACTGATACTCTAGTGCTATTGTTCATGGTTATGGCTTTCTTGGCACAGTCAATTAATCCTTTATGTTTCGACATCCAATCCATTCCTAGTACTACTTCCAAACCTTTGGTTCCAAGTACTATTACATTAGCATAAAAATATATTCCATGGATTCTGATAGGTACAGCCTTGCAAATTTTTCTAGCTTTGGTGGTTGAACCAGGTATTTGAACTATCATAACATGCTTCAATTTTGTTGGTTGAATCTTACTAGTGCATGCAAATTCTTCTGTAATAAACGAGTGCGATGCTCTAGAATAAAACAACACTCTTGCAAGTACTGAGTTAACAAAAAACATACCCAGCACGACATCTAGCGCTTCCTGAGCTTCTTCAGCATTCATGTGGAACAGACGGCCGTTGCGGTTGAGCGAGTTCCCTAGGGCAAATCTCCTTCCATGATGAACACGGCGTTGCTGCTGAGCAGGTGCATTCACATTGGTTGTTGTTGCGAGCTTCTTGGGGGCACTCGTTGGAGTAGTGACCGTTGACTCTGCATTCAAAGCAAGTAATCTGGGACTTGTCTTTTCCTCCAATAGGCACATCATTGCTTCCAGTCCTTGGGGCAGTATTGTTGTTGTTGTTGTTGTTGTTGTTGTTGTTGGACTTGGGTGGTGCATGGTTGAAGTTATTGGAGTTGCTGGGGTTATTGTTGTGGTTTCCTCCATGCCTTGGGTTTCCTCCTCCATGGTTAGGATAGCTTGGACAAGACATAGGGGGTCTGTTGTTTCTTGGGGCATATCCTGCAGACGGGTTGGGGCGATACTTCTGGGTATGGTGGGATCCAGGCTGGTGCATCATGCGACGCTTGTCGTTGTCATTGGCTTGGTTGATCTTCCCTTCCATCCAGATAGCAGAGTCCACTAAAGCTTCAATTTCATCAAATGGAATGTTGACTAGCACGGTTTGCATCTCATCATGGAGTCCATTCAGGAATATCTCTTTCTTCTTTGCTTCTGCGTCAATCTCATCAGGGGCATATCTAGCTAGTGGCAGAAAATTGTCACGGTATTCCACCATAGTTATCCTTCCTTGCTTCAATTCTCTGAACTCATCCCTCATCCTCTTAATCAGACCTGGGGGCACATGAGTCTGGCTGAACTTGATTTTCAACTCATCCCAAGTCATCATCTGACCTCCGTTCATGGTATGGATGCTATTCCACCGGGCTCTTGCATCACCTGCCAGATAATGGGTGGCAAACAATACTTTTTCATTGGCCTCAACTCCCGCGACCTCTAAGTTCTTCTCCATGGTTTGCAGCCAGTCATCAACATCTAACGGCTCTTCAGACTTACTAAAGATAGGTGGGTTGGTATTCTGAAAGTTCTTGAGCTTGGATCCATGGTTATCCTAGTTTTTGTGGCCTTGATTATTGTGGGCCATCTGAGCTATCTGTTGAAGAGTGGCTAAGTTGGCTTGATGTTTGGCTCTACTAGCTTCACGGTCAGAAACTAGCATTTGCAGAATCTGCAGCATTGGGTCCTAAGATGAACTGCTTCCTCCGGGATTTCCACGAGTCATCTGAAGATTGAGATAGATAATGACATAAGAGGGAAATTTCTAATGTTCATGGTTTGGTTTCAAAAGGCTTTAAACTTTGAGTTTGACTCAGGTTTTGTAAACTAACAACTTCCTCTCATTCATTCATTCCAAGCACACAATACAACACACACCACAACACAAATAGAAAACAGATGGTTTTAAGAACCATTCTGTGAAGCTACAATACAGTGGGACCGGATACAACTCATTCCTACGGTAGTGATCAAGTGCATCTAATCATCATCAATGAAGGCGGAATCATCATTATCAGTGTGGAACTCTCTGGCATCGTCCTCTAGGTAGTCGTCATCATCACTAAGGTAAGAGTAGAGATCTCCACGGATATCTTCACCTTCCTCCTCCTTCGCTTCAAGCTGGATCTCCTGTTCATGAATGGTCTTTTCGAGAGTGGCCACCTTCTTGTGAAGACGGTCGATGATGCGATCCTTCTTGTCACGTTGACGACGAAGTGATTGGCGCTCCTTGGCGAGGATTGCGAGGGTCTGGTCCTTCATGACTGCAATGGCCTTGTTATGGTTAGCGTAGGCGCGGGCGTTGTCCAACTCCATCTATCTATCATAAAACATGAAGTCGAGATTATCCACTTGGTGCTTCAGCTCCGGGTGTCCTGGAATCTCCAAGGGCATTCCCATACAATCACGCCTTGCGCAGTGAGCAAAGCGAGTTCCCTAGATCTGGTTGATGTTTTGCCCACACAAACGGGCAAGAGCTTCTTGCATAGCCCTGGCTAATCCATCTAGCCAGTTGTTCTCCCTCAAGCTGAATTGGATCTTCTCTGAGGTGCGTGCTTCCACCTTGCCTCTGATATCTACAACTATCAGCCACTATAGGTCTCCTCCCACATCATTGTTGAGTTGTGCCCCGAAGAATTTCGGGTGCAGGCGCTCAAGATACTCTGCAAGTGCATCTAGATCCCTCTCAAAGATTAGGTGGCCTCCGTTGCCCAGCTGGTAGAATTTGCTATACTTTACCTCCATCTATAAGAATTTAAGGTGAGCAAGTTAGTGGGGTCATGAAGTGTGTCAAATTTTATGTAGGATTGCAAGAATTTTTTGAGGAACATGAATTTTTTTGAAAGAGTGGGAATAGGTTTTCATAAATACTCACTTCTTTTGTTTTGAAACTAAGTTTTTGTTCAGACGTCCATTCTAACCAGGGTCTTCTATGGTCAGGATGGCTCTAATACCAACTTGTCAACACCTGGATTTTTAATCCCAGATGCCTGTTATGCCATACATCACAATCCCAAGATTACCATTTTTGCGAGACACAACAGATTGGTACCACATTACATCATCCATTACAAAGCATAATAAAAGTCTTACAAATAAAGGATCTCATGATCCAGTCTTAATACAATCAAAGCAGTGGAAAGTAAACGTAGTAGGGGCTCCATCTTCAGGGTCATAAGCAATGCTAATGATGGGAGATGATCCTAGTTGTCATAGACCTCCTGCTGCCCATCTTCCTGGTAGTCGTCCTCATAGTCTGGCCACGGGAATAGCCATGAGTACTCTTTGAGTACTCGCAAACTATCACTAACAAGTAAGGTAGATCTAGTAGGAACCTTAAGCTCTAGGTTTATTTGCAAAAAGCCAGGTTTATTACATACTGAGTTCAAACATAAAGAAAACTAATTTAATTTTCTACATCACCTAAGTGGGAACCTAGTTTTCATATCCACAACCTAGTTGTGATCAAATCAAGGTCATAGTTCAATTCACAAGTCATTTTGCAAATATCTAACAACGGAACAGTATGGCCACTCCAACTGTCCATAACCGCAGACGCGGCTATTCGAATAGTTTAAAACTCTGCAGCGGTGGTACACTTTCAGCACAAAATTCGATACATCCATCAGGGATAACCCTGAATCATCATACTTGGTATGCGGATAATCAATCCTAACCTTTCAATTACACAATCTAGTATAGGCACCTCCCCTATGAGCTTGGCCTCCCAGCCATGGCCATCTGCCATCCTGGGCACTGCATAGGTTGACATTCATCAAGAGGTAGCCTCAGCTCAACCTCTTCCGCAAGGGAACCCATACTAAAGCATATAAACTTCTAGTTAAGCCCTACCCAATTCAGGTATTGTGGTTGTACGGTAAAATTGGAATGGTATCGCATCCGAACCCAACCATCAGTTTTTATAAAGGGTCGAGGCTCATGCCTCAAAATTTTCATCATCTAATCCTTTTGTGTCCATAACACATATCAAAACATTTCAATAGAATGAATCCTCATTCCAAGGTTTTCATAATCATTTTCACCAAGTATTCCCATCTAAAGTGATCAACTTTTATGCTTAGCACTAGCCACTAAAGTTGAGGGTATTCACTAATGAGGGTGCTAATCAAGTGTAACTATCCAACTCTAGTTTTCATGTTTTTGGATGGCATTTAAGTATAACTACTTAGGCCTAGTTTTATACTATTTATAGTATCTATCCTATTTTTCCAATACTCACAATTTACTAACTAAAAGTAAATAACTTTGGTAAAAGTAAAAGAACATAACTTGCAAGTAAAACTTGGGATTGGTATACTTAAATTTGTATAACCAAAGCATGCCTAATGCATCTGGCATAGCTTATCAAGTTTGCAAGTGTTAGCTTGCATAGTTATAGCTTGCAATTAGTGATGGCTTGCATAGTTAACTTGTAGTGTTAGGCTTGCCTTGAGTAGTGCAGTGGTTGAAGTTTTCTTCTTCTTCATAGTACTCCTCCTCCTCGTATCCCGGGTCGATACTATCGTCTATAAATGAATACGAGGTACACAATCACCAAACAATACTTAACTACTTCTATTTAGCACAATAAGGCTCACACTTGATGATCTACCATCATCACAATCATTACATGAAATAAAGATCTAATTTTATTTATCTAATTTTGGAAAAGTAATTTGTACTCATTGAAAATACTTAAGATTTAATATTCTCCAATTAAAATATGGGATCATGTTGACACATGTCATCACCACATATTCTAATACTTGGGGAGGTGATTTAAAGTGTTGGTCATATTTTATAAAGTTTAATATTACTATTTAATACAATTAAAATGACTAGAAATGCCTAAATAGCATTCTTTTAGTACTAGTCCAAGGTCACTGCATGTAAAACTAAATATTTTTATATATTCAGATAGATCCTGTCAAATGTGATTTTTGAGAGTTGGAATCAGCTCAAAAGCATTTATGGTTGATTTTTGAAAAATGTTTGAAGGTGAAAAAGTCGCTGTCTTGTTATTTTTACTAGAGGTGATCTATAATTTCAAATGGTTTGAATACAATGGGATTGGATAGATATTTTGAATACCTTCCTAACAAAATTAGAATCATGCAATTTGGTTTAGTGAATCTCTTTGAATTGATTTTTAAATCTACTGACAAAATCTAGTTTTAACTAAAATGGGAAATTTTATTTGAATCGACGGGCTCTGCGTGGGAAACTAACTGGGCCGGCCCAACTGTATAGTGCTGGTGCAGCTGGCTACTGACAGAACGGTCCCACTAGTCGGTGACTTATTCTAACCGAAATGGTATCTTTCAATCTCTGCCGTGCGATTAGACTAGGATCTACTGCTGACATGCATCATCTACGACGAACATCTCCGGTGAGACTGAACCCTAACAGCGACGGTGGGGGTACGTGGGGGCTCACCTGTTCTCCATCTAGGGTCGACGATGGGGGAGAATGACATTGTAGACGACGGCGGTTTGAATGGTGGTCGTGGCGGCTCCTGGGGTGGTCGCAATCAACGGGCTCCTTCGTATTCTATAGCAGCGGACTTCGGCTAAATTCTGGTAGTGTGGTGCTTGCCTTGCTCCGGGGAGAGGTGTGGGAGGTGTCTAAGTGAGAGGGGAGTAGAATGGTGTGGCGAATTGGAGCTGGAGTGGCCTCTATTTATATACCAGTGAGAGGGACAGAGCGGGATGGCTCGGGCTCGTCGGCGACGTCGATACAAGGGGCTAGCGGCATGGCTAAGGGTAGGGGTCGATGCGGTGCTTCAGGGCGGTCGTCGTGCGAGTGATGGCATGGCAAGGGATGGTCGAGAACAGTCAAGAAGGGTCGGTGCTCTAGGCGGAAACAACGGCGTCCAAGACGGTGCACAATGGCTACGGTCCACGCGGCGGCAAATGGGCATGTCCGGGGGGTAGCTAGGGTCACGGTGAGTGCGGGCACGCGCGGTGAGGGCGAGGCACGGCGTGTGTGCGTGTGTCGGCTATGGCGCTCTGGCGCGCTCTCGGCATGGCAGGCAGAGAAATGGGCGCGACGATCACGGGTGGTCCATGGCTTGTCTTAGGTCGAGGGGTGACAGAGGGTGGTGCTGGACGGTTGCCTGTCTCCTGGGCATTGTGGGAGAGGGCGGCGCTAGCTGTGGCGAGTTGTCCATGGTCGACCGGCATGGTGAGCGTCGGGCGGTGCTGCACTGGCGCAAACGGCAAAAGGGGGAGCGTTTCCTGCGCTGCTGGGCACTGGGGTGAGTGAGTGGAATGTAGATGGGACAAAGGGGGTGGTTAATTACTGCTCAAACAGTATAAGTTAGGCAAAGGTTTATCTATGTCTGCAGGTGCTCGACCAAATGGCCGCATGAGATTAAGATTTGAATTTTTGAATGAAATTTGGTGAGTGTGTTTGTCACATGCTTGAGTGTCTATGGTTGGTTGGGTTTGCCATGGTGAATTGATTTGAGTGGTTTTTGAAAAATGGTGATCTATGCATATGAACTTGATTCATTTTTGCATTGTCCTTTAAAATGATTTGGGAATTGTTTCTGTTTCTTTGTAGAGTGGGCTTGGGTTCACTTTTACTTGGTCTAGCAAGGGGTGAAAAGGATTGGAAAAGTTTATATTAGAAATATTTTAACAGGGACACCCAAAGTGGGCTAGTGGTTAACTTTGGTCAAAATGACCATTTGATCATATGATTCATATTTGAATTTCTTTTCTTTTGATTTTGTTTGTAATTGGCCTAGATGATGTAGTATCCATCTTTAAACCAGTCCTTATCATTTGTAGCAATCAAACATGGAAATTTCACTCATTCATACACTAATGCAATTCACACATACACTCATATTGGATTTAATAATAAAAGTTGTTGTTAAACCTAAACTTGGGTAATTAGAACTTGATAATATTGATTAATATTTTTAGGGTGTTACATTGCAGTTGCACCAGGACGTGCTAGTATACACATGTCGGAACCATTTTCGGTGCAACACACTTTTCGGCGACTCCGATAGGGACGCGAATCTTAGATCGAACGATGATGGCCGGTCCTAAGATCATGAAACTTGCTCATGTTACTGCTGAGAACATATTAAGGCATAATTTTGATGAACTCAATGATGGCTGTCAAATATAGCTATCTAAATCCATATTTAAACAGGATATTGTTCATATTTTTGATGAAATATCTCTCTAAACCATGCCACTAATGCCTAATGATCAAAGGGGTATGCGATCCTTTCTTTCTATTTTTTCCTGCACAGATAATGACGTTTGATGGGAATCACAACATTAAAGTCAAAGATATGAAATTTCCAACAACCCAAAGAAACAAGGGGTCGTGAAGTGGAGACAGAAGCTTTAACGACCAACTATACAGCGGGAATAAAATGCTTGCCATATAGTTCTAGGCGTATATTTGCCTTCGACACCGCTAGGTCAAACAGAACAACTTTCATGAAGGGACCCCTATATAAAGAGGCTTCGGGCAATGAGAAACAGCACCCCCCAGAACCCCAGAAACATGCATCTACAACACCGAAGAGCCGTCAGAGGAATAGACTTAGATCTAATCTCCAAACCCTTCTCCACCACCATAGCCATATTCCACCACTTGTAGTAGTAGATCTCATCTTCGATTGGCGACATTGTAAGACTATTTGCTATCAATCTCATGATTTCTATTGCAATGTTTATGATTGTTGATTTCATCTCTATGCATGAGTAATTCTCTTTGGGCTAAGGGCTTCGGCCTAGCCATGTAGCTTTTGTACATGTTATTTATCATAGATGGGATCATGTATTAGTTTGTATGGCATGTGATTATTGTATCCTCTCTTGCCTCAATCCAAGGACTTGTTTGGTACCCAAGACCCCGAGGATTGAGCTAGGTATAGGGAATATGAGTAATGACTAATCTGCAAGTTGGGAACCCCAGTGATAGAAGGGGTAGTACGGCTGTATGTGAGGGATTTACTTGGGATTAATGGTCACATCACTATGTATATCATTAGTTCTCTTTCTTCTATGGATGAGACTAGTAGGTTATTGCTATAAGCGGTTGCGGAGGCAATAACAATTATAGATGCACTGCTCACATATAATTGTCTTTCTAACAATTACATGCATACTTTATTATTATCTTTTATTCCCAATAGATGTTTTGCACAGCTATAGGTGAAACCGAAAGACCTAGGCCCTTGATGGACTGTGTTCCTACACTAATAAAAGGTTATTGCAGTACTTGTAGCATCAAATATTTAAAGAGTTTGTCCCAATGGGAGCTCGGCGAACACGACCCCGCAGCCACGTTGTCAATGCGACCACATTCGCACCCAAACCGTGGTTTGGAAATAGCCTATTCTATAAGTTGGTAGGATAAATGAATTTAAGGATAAATGAATTTAAGATGTTTTGTAATCACTACTACTAGGGCTGGAAGAAAACTAGAACAAAAGTAAAACTAAAAAGAGGTGAATGCAATGATATGAAATAATAATGCTATGATTCCTCAAGTAATGTTGTGTATACTGGTGTGCATGATAAGTGCTTATGGAATAGCTGTTAACTATAATTGTGGCGGTCCCTCATATACCGTTGTCTTCCACTATTGGTAAGTGGCAACTAGACAACTCAATTGTCCACACCCTCTTAGGACATGGGTCATCTCGTAAGAGAATAGTGTATTAAGGTAACAAGACCAATCAAGGTAAACCAGAGCAAAGGCATTAAGTTCTATGGACAACCGTACTCTTAAGGAAGTGTGCTAGTCACAAGATATCCCGTCTGTCACTTTGGGGTCAAGCAATTTGCAACACTATACCTATCTATATCATGAGTGATCTTGAAAGAATTCTGGGCGGTGCATCCAAAGCTGCTATTGCCTCCGCAAATCACTTATAGAAAATAGCCTATTAGTTCTACCCATGGACTTGTCAAGTACACATGGAAGAGTAGAGACTAATGATAAGTTTTGTGACACTCCGTGAATCCCTAGTAAATTCCTCAACAATGGATTGGACGTCTCCAATCACTAGAATAATATCATGAATAGAACAATGTAAAGAGAAAGCACAAACATATTAATTAACAAGAACACACCACACTTCAATTACTCAAATCATCATAACATTAATAAAAGGAGTTCAAGCCATGTTACAGCCCATCACGGAGATCAGGATGGGGAAGGATGAAGGAGTAGCAGCGATGGAGATGGTGATGACGGCGCGGTGATGGTGTCGTCGGCGTGGTGATGGTGGCGTCCTCCTTCTCCTCCTCTTCTTTCTTGGATGGCTTGATGGTTTTGATGGAGATTTGGATCTTGGTGGAGTTGTAGAGGCTATGGAGGCGGCATGGTGGCGGGGCGCCACCATGGAGGCGGTAGATGGGATCTAGATCTTGTATATGGTGTATGGTGGCTTTCTCCTCTCCTCCCTCCTCTATATAGGCCTTGGGGGTGCCCTAGGATCCCCCCCAATAACGTCATATGACTTAGGGAAGGTTTTGGAGCCTCCGGAGGGTGAAATCCCGTCGTTTGCAACCTTTTTGGCAACTATATGGCAGGAGCTATACGGCCGGAATTATTGCTCCCGTCGTATAGTTGGTTGTTAAACCATTAGTACTCTTTAATATTTGGGTCGCCATTTCTTCATACGAACTCCATTTTGGGTGTCTTGGGCTCGTTGAGTTCGTATCGTCGAGGGCTACAACCCTCTGGTCTTGGATCTTTATTTTGAGAAGTTGGAAAATTTCACTTTTCCAACACCTCAAATGGCTAAGTCTGGTCCCTGCAGCTCCTCCATACTATGCTCTCTTTGTTCCTTTTGCCTTTGTTTTATCCATAATCATCATCAACACCTACACACATGTCAAAGACAAGGAAGAGGGATAAAATTCTACCTAAAATACTAAATGTGGAAAGCACATATTGAATTTAATAAAAACAAGTAATCATGCATATCAGGCATAACAATAGTTAGATGGAGCACGATATGATAGCCAAATGATACAATTTATATTGCTAAAAGTGTTGTATATCACAACCATCAGCCCTCTCTCCATCATCGACAACAACAAAAGACAACAAACTCTTGCTCCGGTAAGACACAAAAAGAATTGTAAAACTCCCGAAGTTTCGCTAAAGTAACCTCACTATGCTTTCTGCTTCCCGAGGATTCGATAACCTAGGTCTACTAGGGAAAAAGAGCTATACTACATTCGTAATCCGGATCAAAGGTATCAACCTTTTTTTCTGGCACCGTTGCCGGGGAAGCAATAGCTACCCTTGTGAGGTTAGTAGGAACCTTGCTAGTTTTAATTCTTGTTTTTAATTTTGTTAGTTTGCATTAAGTCTTTATATGAAAAACCCAAAAAATTAGTTAGTATTTAAATTCTTGTTTTTACTATCATAAGTATTTGTTTAAGAAAACCCAAAAACATAGAAAATATGGCTGAAAAGATGCTTGGGGAGTTTGCAACTCCCAGCAATGATTATTTGTGAACCCCTATTACCCAGCCAACAATTACTGCTGATGATTATGAGATTAAGCCCCACAATTTAAGTTTGGTTCAACATAATCAATTTGGAGGCTCTGCTGTTGAGGACGCAGGTATGCACTTGAACACTTTCACTGAAATATGTGATATGATGCGCATTAAAGATGTTGACCCAGATGCGGTCAAATTGCGCTTATTTCCTTTCTCTCTTAGAGGAAGATCAACAGAATGGTTGCTATCTTTGCCTAGAAATACTATTGCATCATGGCTGGAGTGTACTTATTTATTTATGACTAAATTATTCCCACCTACAAAGACTATGCAACTAAGATCTAATATTACTGGTTTTAGACAGGAAGAGCGTGAGACACTAGCGATTGCATGGGAGAGGATGAAAGAATGCATGAGAAACTGTGTCATGGGATGGAAGATTGGTTAATTCTCCATTTATTTTATAATGCACTTAACCCTATGTCTAAGTCTGTGCTTGATACTACAGCTGGACGAACATTTATGGGCAAACATATTACCGAAGAAAACAGCTGCAAGACAACCATACCCAGTGGCATGTGGATAGATCAAACACAAAGAAGGTGAACTCTGTCTCACCACAAGAAAATGAAGAACTCAATGCTAAGCTGGATGAGCTCATATTAGCCGTAAAAGGTAAGGAAAACCAAGTAAGAGCTATCCCAGAATCAAATATTGAAGAAATAGACTTCATAGCTCATAATGATTATAACCCTGCTTGGAAGAAGAATTATAATCCTAATATTCAGAAACATTATTCTAGTCCTGTAGGTAACTCTAATAATAATATGGGAACAAGTAATGGTAGTCTGCAAGAAACACTTAAGTCCTTTATAGATTCACAAAATGAGCAAAACAATATCCTTGTTAAAATAACAGAGAACCATGATGCTATGCTTGGTAAATTATCTAACCAAGCCATAAGTTTGAGGAATGATTTGCAAGCCCTCCAAGAAAGAACAGGGATTGTTGAGGCACAGCTAGGTAAGATAACCGAGAGTCAAACTCTCATTCTAGCTAAATTGGCAGGTAAAGCTGAGCCCAATCCTGTTGAAGACCTCAAGATGATGAGAATCCAAAGGGAGGAGCCTGAAGAACTTGATTATAGTAATGCTCCTTCACCAAATTATATCGTTGAAGATCTTTTAAAAATGATCAATATCAAGGTTCCGGTAAGTGAAGGAAATGAGGAAGCTATGTATCAACACTTCGTTAATCAGGTAGCAATAAAGTTACGTGAGCTTGAGGAAGAATATCAGAAAATTGCTGAAAAATTACCTGTGAAGCTTGATGATATATTTGAGCCTACTATTAAGATTAAAATTGGGACCAATGAGATAGCTAGACTTTGTAATCTAGGTGCGTTTCAACAATTCCAAAAGGTCTTCTTAATAAGTTAAATCTTGGCTCCTTTGAAATCACCGAGTTAAAATTACATCTAGCAGATTCTACCTACAAACAAGCTATAGGGATTAAAGAGAATACTTTAGTATACATTAAAGGCTGTCCTGCTCTTATTCATTTTGTTATTGTTGACATGCCTGAAGATTCTACTACTCCTATTATATTAGGCCGTCCATTCTTAAGAACTATTAAGGCTTTGATCAATCTACATGAAGGGAACATGAAGCTTCAATTGCCTTCACGGGATCCTTTTGTTATTCATTTTCCCAGGAAGAAGAAAGCCAAGCATGATGAAAAGGAGGCCATCACTTTGAAGGCCAACTATTTTGGAGTGGGTGCTCCACTCATCTGGCCTAAATGAGCAACATCGAGGTCAAGCTATTGACCATAAAATAGCGCATCATGGGAGGCAACCCATGTGAAATAAAGGTTTGCGTGAAGTTTTTAAGTTTTAGTTTTATGTTTAATAAAGAGTGCTAGAAAGCTCTAGTTGAGGAGAAGAAGATCGGTAGTACTAAAAATCCTGCTTTATACATGCTGATGTTGGTCGACAACTTTTACTGTGATTTTTCTGTCAAAAAAAAGGTGTTTTGCTAAGTTTCAGGATAAGAAAGAATTCTCGAAGAAATAGAAATCTTTTGATGTCTACGGAAGGTTTAACAACCAACTATATGGCGGGAATGAAAATTCCAACCGTATAGTTTGGTCGTATAGATATCTTTGCCATTGATGAATTTTCTTTCATAGGTACTGAAGTTTAACGACCAACTATACGGTGGGAATAAAAATTCCGGCCGTATAGTTGTGTCGCTAGGAGAAAACCCTAAATGTTTTACATCAGGCCAACTATACGGCGGGAACAAATTGTTCCAGCCGTATAGTTTGGCCGTATAGATGTGTCCGACCACAAAATCGCCACGGGAAGGTACCCCCAACACCAAAACTTCAATCCTTTTTCTCTCTTCTACCTCCAAAATCTCTCAAAACCTCAAGAGATCTTCATCTCTACTTAATTTTGTTCGATTTCCTCGCACACAAGTGATCTACGGTATGTTTCTCCTCCGATCCTCCAATTAAGTTTTGCAAATTTATTTTTGATCTGTTGTTATTATCGATCTAGGGCGAGACCTACTATAAAATAATTGCCACGATTCTCTTGCCTAGATTATTACTTTGAGGGGACTTTTTAGTGTGCTATGATGAGGAATATCTTATGCTTATTATTGTTGGATCAAAAAGTTTTATTTTTTGTCTTTCCTTATTATTTTAGATGATGAACACACGGAGCAAAACTCGTGCTCGTGCCACCGCCAGTTCTTCTCGGGCTACCGCTTAAGAACGCATGGGGATACGGTTTAGGGATGAGCTCCAATGTGATCTCTTCGACATGACCAAGAACCGAGAAGTGAAGACAACAAAGTGGGCTTGCCCCATTATATTGAATCAACTCGGTATTTCCAATGACTTCAATTTACTTTGCAATAGAGTTAGCCTGCAAAACTTTGTATTGAATGATGTGCCTACTTATCGCCGATTAACTCTTGAATTTCTAAGTTCTTTGCAAAGCACCGTTAAAGCATGGCATGGAGAGGACATGATTTCTTTCCGACTTATGAGCAACAATTATGCTTTATCACTAGAAAAATGGTGCGCATGTTTTAATTTTCCAAACAATAATGCTAATGCCTTACGCACATCCTTTACTAACATAGACCCTTCCTCGGAACTTTATTATAATGGAATGAGTTTCACTTCTAGAGTAAGCAAGGGGAAAAATATTCAACATCCTACAATTCGCTATTTGTTCTATGTTATTAATAACACCTTGCAGGCACGAAATGAGTTCACGAGACTCAATGAGGAGGACATCTTAGTCCTTGCAAAAGCTTCTTTCAACAACATCGACTTGTCACTCAACTTGGGCACAATTCTTGTGCGCTACCTGGAGTATCAATCCTCCCAAAACCAAGGACCAATCATGGGTGGAGGCGTCATCACCGTGCTTGCCATTTCCCTACGCATCGACCTAGGTGAGTTGCAACCAGTGCTAGGTGAGCGACGTGTTGGTTTCTCTACTTTAAAAGCTTGTGGAATGCTCACTAGGAGAGGTGGTGTTTATTACTCGCATAATGCTAGAGCTAGGTGATACGTTGCTAACGTATCCACAATTTTTGATGTTCCATGCTTGGTTTTATCTACTTTCTTATGTTTTGTCCACACTTTGGAGTACTTTCTATACACTTTCTTGGACTAACCTATTAACAAGAGCCACAGTGCCAGCTGCCAGTTTTTTGCTGTTTTTGGTTCCTGGAAAGTCAGAAAATGAATATTCTCGGAATTGGACAGGACAAAAGCCAAAGTCAGTTTTTCACCGAGGGACACACGGAGCCAGAATACGAGATGGAGAGGGGCCAGGGGGCCGCCACACCACCTGGCTGCATGGACCCGCGCCAGGGGGTGGTGTAGCCACCTAGGGAACCCCCTCGGCCTCCCCTTTTGCCTATAAGATGCCTCCGATACAAAAACCCTAAGTACCCGATCAAAATTCCATGGAAGAGTCTGTAGCTGCCGTCATCTCCATCCCTAGATTGGGAGGGATCTAAAGCTCTTCCTGTCACCCTGCCGGAGGGGAGAATTCACCCTGGAGGCCTTCTTCATCACCATGCTAGCCTCCGGTGTGATGCGTGAGTAGTTCATCCTTGGACTACGGGTCCATGTAGTAGCTAGATGGCTGGTTCTTCACATTTGTGCTATCATGTTTAGATCTTGTGAGCTCCGTTCATGATCAAGATCATCTATTTGTAATCCTATATGTTGTGTTTGAGGGAATCCGATGGATATTGAGATGCTATTTCAGATTGATTATTGATTCTATCATGTCTTTGTTATTTATGATCTTGCATGCTTTCCGTTGTTAGTAGCTATCTTGGCCAAGTAGATGCTAGCAACTCCAATAGTTAGTATTTATGCTCGATAGTGGGTTCATGCCTCTAGTAATCTGGGGAAGTGACATAAATCTCTAAGGTACTAGATGTGCTGTTGCTATTAGGAAGAAAACATCAATCCTTTGTTTATAGAACAATCCTATTGTTTACTTTACACGCAATGTGTAATGCAATTATCTATTGCTTGCAACTTAATACTGGAGGGGGTTTGGATGATAACTTGAAGGTGGATTATTAGTCATAGATGTAGTTGGATTACGGTCTATGTATAATGTTGTAATGCCCAATCAAATCTCAAAGGAGTCAAGATGAGTAGTATATGCATGGTTGCTGTATCGATGTTTGTCAATTTCCCCGTTGTAATTTGTTCACCCAACATGTCATCTATCTTAAGGAGAGCCACCACTAGTGAACTATGGACCCCGGTCCTTTCTTTTATCATCAATCTACAACTGTTTACTGTTTTCTGTTTACTTTATGTAAACTATTACTTTCTTCCCCAAAATACGTTTAATCCTTTGTTTTCAGCAAAACTGGTGAGATTGACAACCTCATTGTGAGTTGGGGGCAGAGTTATGTGGTTGTGTTGTGCATGTTTCCACATTGCTGCTGGCACCGGTAGTGCGCCCTGCCAAAGTCCAGCTAGCAACACCTTGGAGGTGTTTCCTTGCTCCTACTGGATTGATAACCTTGGTTTCCTAACTGATGGAAAACTTGCTGTTGTGCTCATCATACCTTCGTCTTGGGGTTCCCCAACGAGCTCGATATATTTTGGGCCATCAAGCTATTTTTCTGGCGCCGTTGGTTCATAGTAGGTCTCACCCTAGATTGGTAATGACAATAGATGGAAGATGAATTTGCAAAAAGTAATTGGAGGATCAGAGGAGAAACATACCGTAGATCACTACACATAAAGGATCTCATGATCCAGTCTTAATACAATCAAAGCAGCAGAAAGTAAATGTAGTAGGGGCTCCATCTTCAGGGTCACAGGCAATGCTAACGATGGGAGATGATCCTAGTTGTCATAGACCTCCTGCTATCCATCTTCCTGGTAGTCGTCCTCATAGTCTGGCCACGGGAATAGCCAGGTACAAAGTCATGAGTACTCTTTAAGTACTCGCAAACTATCACTAACAAGTAAGGTAGATCTAGTAGGAATCTTAAGCTCTAGGTTTATTTGCAAAAAGCCAGGTTTATTACATACTGAGTTCAAACGTAAAGAAAACTAATTTAACTTTCTACATCACCTAAGTGGGAACCTAGTTTTCATATCCACAACCCTGTTGTGATCAAGTCAAGGTCATAGTTCAATTCACAAGTCATTTTGAAAATATCTAACAACAGAACAGTATGGCCACTCCAACTGTCCATAACCGCGGACGCGGCTATTCGAATAGTTTGACACTCTGTAGAGGTGGTACACTTTCAGCACAAAATTTGATACATCCATCAGGGATAACCCTGAATCATCATACTTGGTATGTGGATAATCAATCCTAACCTTTCAATTGTAAACTCTAGTATAGGCACCTCCCCTATGAGCTTGTCCTCCTAGCCATGGCCATCTGCCATCCTGGGCACTGCATAGGTGGACATTCATCAAGAGGTAGCCTCAACTCAACCTCTTCCGCAAGGGAACCCATACTAAAGCATATAAAATTCCAGTTAAGCCCTACCTAATTCAGGTATTGTGGTTGTACGGTAAAATTGGAATGGTATCGCATCCGAACCCAACCATCAGTTTTTATAAAGGGTCGAGGCTCTTGCCTCAAAATTTTCATCATCTAATCCTTTTGTGTCCATAACACATGTCAAAACATTTCAATAGAATGAATCCTCATTCCAAGGTTTTCATAATCATTTTCACCAAGTATTCCCATCTAAAGTGATCAACTTTTATGCTTAGCACTAGCCACTAAAGTTGAGGGTATTCACTAATGAGGGTGCTAATCAAGTGTAACTATCCAACTCTAGTTTTCATGTTTTTGGATGGCATTTAAGTATAACTACTTAGGCCTAGTTTTATACTATTTATAGTATCTATCCTATTTTTCCAATACTCACAATTTACTAACTAAAAGTAAATAACTTTGGTAAAAGTAAAAGAACATAACTTGCAAGTAAAACTTGGGATTGGTATACTTAAATTTGTATAACCAAAGCATGCCTAATGCATCTGGCATAGCTTATCAAGTTTGCAAGTGTTAGCTTGCATAGTTATAGCTTGCAATTAGTGATGGCTTGCATAGTTAACTTGTAGTGTTAGGCTTGCCTTGAGTAGTGCAGTGGTTGAAGTTTTCTTCTTCTTCATAGTACTCCTCCTCCTCGTATCCCGGGTCGATACTATCGTCTATAAATGAATACGAGGTACACAATCACCAAACAATACTTAACTACTTCTATTTAGCACAATAAGGCTCACACTTGATGATCTACCATCATCACAATCATTACATGAAATAAAGATCTAATTTTATTTATCTAATTTTGGAAAAGTAATTTGTACTCATTGAAAATACTTAAGATTTAATATTCTCCAATTAAAATATGGGATCATGTTGACACATGTCATCACCACATATTCTAATACTTGGGGAGGTGATTTAAAGTGTTGGTCATAGTTTATAAAGTTTAATATTACTATTTAATACAATTAAAATGACTAGAAATGCCTAAATAGCATTCTTTTAGTACTAGTCCAAGGTCACTGCATGTAAAACTAAATATTTTTATATATTCAGATAGATCCTGTCAAATGTGATTTTTGAGAGTTGGAATCAGCTCAAAAGCATTTATGGTTGATTTTTGAAAAATGTTTGAAGGTGAAAAAGTCGCTGTCTTGTTATTTTTACTAGAGGTGATCTATAATTTCAAATGGTTTGAATACAATGGGATTGGATAGATATTTTGAATACCTTCCTAACAAAATTAGAATCATGCAATTTGGTTTAGTGAATCTCTTTGAATTGATTTTTAAATCTACTGACAAAATCTAGTTTTAACTAAAATGGGAAATTTTATTTGAATCGACGGGCTCTGCGTGGGAAACTAACTGGGCCGGCCCAACTGTATAGTGCTGGTGCAGCTGGCTACTGACAGAACGGTCCCACTAGTCGGTGACTTATTCTAACCGAAATGGTATCTTTCAATCTCTGCCGTGCGATTAGACTAGGATCTACTGCTGACATGCATCATCTACGACGAACATCTCCGGTGAGACTGAACCCTAACAGCGACGGTGGGGGTACGTGGGGGCTCACCTGTTCTCCATCTAGGGTCGACGATGGGGGAGAATGACATTGTAGACGACGGCGGTTTGAATGGTGGTCGTGGCGGCTCCTGGGGTGGTCGCAATCAACGGGCTCCTTCGTATTCTATAGCAGCGGACTTCGGCTAAATTCTGGTAGTGTGGTGCTTGCCTTGCTCCGGGGAGAGGTGTGGGAGGTGTCTAAGTGAGAGGGGAGTAGAATGGTGTGGCGAATTGGAGCTGGAGTGGCCTCTATTTATATACCAGTGAGAGGGACAGAGCGGGATGGCTCGGGCTCGTCGGCGACGTCGATACAAGGGGCTAGCGGCATGGCTAAGGGTAGGGGTCGATGCGGTGCTTCAGGGCGGTCGTCGTGCGAGTGATGGCATGGCAAGGGATGGTCGAGAACAGTCAAGAAGGGTCGGTGCTCTAGGCGGAAACGACGGCGTCCAAGACGGTGCACAATGGCTACGGTCCACGCGGCGGCAAATGGGCATGTCCGGGGGGTAGCTAGGGTCACGGTGAGTGCGGGCAAGCGCGGTGAGGGCGAGGCACGGCGTGTGTGCGTGTGTCGGCTATGGCGCTCTGGCGCGCTCTCGGCATGGCAGGCAGAGAAATGGGCGCGACGATCACGGGTGGTCCATGGCTTGTCTTAGGTCGAGGGGTGACAGAGGGTGGTGCTGGACGGTTGCCTGTCTCCTGGGCATTGTGGGAGAGGGCGGCGCTAGCTGTGGCGAGTTGTCCATGGTCGACCGGCATGGTGAGCGTCGGGCGGTGCTGCACTGGCGCAAACGGCAAAAGGGGGAGCGTTTCCTGCGCTGCTGGGCACTGGGGTGAGTGAGTGGAATGTAGATGGGACAAAGGGGGTGGTTAATTACTGCTCAAACAGTATAAGTTAGGCAAAGGTTTATCTATGTCTGCAGGTGCTCGACCAAATGGCCGCATGAGATTAAGATTTGAATTTTTGAATGAAATTTGGTGAGTGTGTTTGTCACATGCTTGAGTGTCTATGGTTGGTTGGGTTTGCCATGGTGAATTGATTTGAGTGGTTTTTGAAAAATGGTGATCTATGCATATGAACTTGATTCATTTTTGCATTGTCCTTTAAAATGATTTGGGAATTGTTTCTGTTTCTTTGTAGAGTGGGCTTGGGTTCACTTTTACTTGGTCTAGCAAGGGGTGAAAAGGATTGGAAAAGTTTATATTAGAAATATTTTAACAGGGACACCCAAAGTGGGCTAGTGGTTAACTTTGGTCAAAATGACCATTTGATCATATGATTCATATTTGAATTTCTTTTCTTTTGATTTTGTTTGTAATTGGCCTAGATGATGTAGTATCCATCTTTAAACCAGTCCTTATCATTTGTAGCAATCAAACATGGAAATTTCACTCATTCATACACTAATGCAATTCACACATACACTCATATTGGATTTAATAATAAAAGTTGTTGTTAAACCTAAACTTGGGTAATTAGAACTTGATAATATTGATTAATATTTTTAGGGTGTTACATTGCAGTTGCACCAGGACGTGCTAGTATACACATGTCGGAACCATTTTCGGTGCAACACACTTTTCGGCGACTCCGATAGGGACGCGAATCTTAGATCGAACGATGATGACCGGTCCTAAGATCATGAAACTTGCTCATGTTACTGCTGAGAACATATTAAGGCATAATTTTGATGAACTCAATGATGGCTGTCAAATATAGCTATCTAAATCCATATTTAAACAGGATATTGTTCATATTTTTGATGAAATATCTCTCTAAACCATGCCACTAATGCCTAATGATCAAAGGGGTATGCGATCCTTTCTTTCTATTTTTTCCTGCACAGATAATGACGTTTGATGGGAATCACAACATTAAAGTCAAAGATATGAAATTTCCAACAACCCAAAGAAACAAGGGGTCGTGAAGTGGAGACAGAAGCTTTAACGACCATCTATACAGCGGGAATAAAATGCTTGCCATATAGTTCTAGGCGTATATTTGCCTTCGACACCGCTAGGTCAAACAGAACAACTTTCATGAAGGGACCCCTATATAAAGAGGCTTCGGGCAATGAGAAACAGCACCCCCCAGAACCCCAGAAACATGCATCTACAACACCGAAGAGCCGTCAGAGGAATAGACTTAGATCTAATCTCCAAACCCTTCTCCACCACCATAGCCATATTCCACCACTTGTAGTAGTAGATCTCATCTTCGATTGGCGACATTGTAAGACTATTTGCTATCAACCTCATGATTTCTATTGCAATGTTTATGATTGTTGATTTCATCTCTATGCATGAGTAATTCTCTTTGGGCTAAGGGCTTCGGCCTAGCCATGTAGCTTTTGTACATGTTATTTATCATAGATGGGATCATGTATTAGTTTGTATGGCATGTGATTATTGTATCCTCTCTTGCCTCAATCCAAGGACTTGTTTGGTACCCAAGACCCCGAGGATTGAGCTAGGTATAGGGAATATGAGTAATGACTAATCTGCAAGTTGGGAACCCCAGTGATAGAAGGGGTAGTACGGCTGTATGTGAGGGATTTACTTGGGATTAATGGTCACATCACTATGTATATCATTAGTTCTCTTTCTTCTATGGATGAGACTAGTAGGTTATTGCTATAAGCGGTTGCGGAGGCAATAACAATTATAGATGCACTGCTCACATATAATTGTCTTTCTAACAATTACATGCATACTTTATTATTATCTTTTATTCCCAATAGATGTTTTGCACAGCTATAGGTGAAACCGAAAGACCTAGGCCCTTGATGGACTGTGTTCCTGCACTAATAAAAGGTTATTGCAGTACTTGTAGCATCAAATATTTAAAGAGTTTGTCCCAATGGGAGCTCGGCGAACACGACCCCGCAGCCACGTTGTCAATGCGACCACATTCGCACCCAAACCGTGGTTTGGAAATAGCCTATTCTATAAGTTGGTAGGATAAATGAATTTAAGGATAAATGAATTTAAGATGTTTTGTAATCACTACTACTAGGGCTGGAAGAAAACTAGAACAAAAGTAAAACTAAAAAGAGGTGAATGCAATGATATGAAATAATAATGCTATGATTCCTCAAGTAATGTTGTGTATACTGGTGTGCATGATAAGTGCTTATGGAATAGCTGTTAACTATAATTGTGGCGGTCCCTCATATACCGTTGTCTTCCACTATTGGTAAGTGGCAACTAGACAACTCAATTGTCCACACCCTCTTAGGGACATGGGTCATCTCGTAAGAGAATAGTGTATTAAGGTAACAAGACCAATCAAGGTAAACCAGAGCAAAGGCATTAAGTTCTATGGACAACCGTACTCTTAAGGAAGTGTGCTAGTCACAAGATATCCCGTCTGTCACTTTGGGGTCAAGCAATTTGCAACACTATACCTATCTATATCATGAGTGATCTTGAAAGAATTCTGGGCGGTGCATCCAAAGCTGCTATTGCCTCCGCAAATCACTTATAGAAAATAGCCTATTAGTTCTACCCATGGACTTGTCAAGTACACATGGAAGAGTAGAGACTAATGATAAGTTTTGTGACACTCCGTGAATCCCTAGTAAATTCCTCAACAATGGATTGGACGTCTCCAATCACTAGAATAATATCATGAATAGAACAATGTAAAGAGAAAGCACAAACATATTAATTAACAAGAACACACCACACTTCAATTACTCAAATCATCATAACATTAATAAAAGGAGTTCAAGCCATGTTACAGCCCATCACGGAGATCAGGATGGGGAAGGATGAAGGAAGTAGCAGCGATGGAGATGGTGATGACGGCGCGGTGATGGTGTCGTCGGCGTGGTGATGGTGGCGTCCTCCTTCTCCTCCTCTTCTTTCTTGGATGGCTTGATGGTTTTGATGGAGATTTGGATCTTGGTGGAGTTGTAGAGGCTATGGAGGCGGCATGGTGGCGGGGCGCCACCATGGAGGCGGTAGATGGGATCTAGATCTTGTATATGGTGTATGGTGGCTTTCTCCTCTCCTCCCTCCTCTATATAGGCCTTGGGGGTGCCCTAGGATCCCCCCCAATAACGTCATATGACTTAGGGAAGGTTTTGGAGCCTCCGGAGGGTGAAATCCTGTCGTTTGCAACCTTTTTGGCAACTATATGGCAGGAGCTATACGGCCGGAATTATTGCTCCCGTCGTATAGTTGGTTGTTAAACCATTAGTACTCTTTAATATTTGGGTCGCCATTTCTTCATACGAACTCCATTTTGGGTGTCTTGGGCTCGTTGAGTTCGTATCGTCGAGGGCTACAACCCTCTGGTCTTGGATCTTTATTTTGAGAAGTTGGAAAATTTCACTTTTCCAACACCTCAAATGGCTAAGTCTGGTCCCTGCAGCTCCTCCATACTATGCTCTCTTTGTTCCTTTTGCCTTTGTTTTATCCATAATCATCATCAACACCTACACACATGTCAAAGACAAGGAAGAGGGATAAAATTCTACCTAAAATACTAAATGTGGAAAGCACATATTGAATTTAATAAAAACAAGTAATCATGCATATCAGGCATAACAATAGTTAGATGGAGCACGATATGATAGCCAAATGATACAATTTATATTGCTAAAAGTGTTGTATATCACAACCATCAGCCCTCTCTCCATCATCGACAACAACAAAAGACAACAAACTCTTGCTCCGGTAAGACACAAAAAGAATTGTAAAACTCCCGAAGTTTCGCTAAAGTAACCTCACTATGCTTTCTGCTTCCCGAGGATTCGATAACCTAGGTCTACTAGGGAAAAAGAGCTATACTACATTCGTAATCCGGATCAAAGGTATCAACCTTTTTTTCTGACACCGTTGCCGGGGAAGTAATAGCTACCCTTGTGAGGTTAGTAGGAACCTTGCTAGTTTTAATTCTTGTTTTTAATTTTGTTAGTTTGCATTAAGTCTTTATATGAAAAACCCAAAAAATTAGTTAGTATTTAAATTCTTGTTTTTACTATCATAAGTATTTGTTTAAGAAAACCCAAAAACATAGAAAATATGGCTGAAAAGATGCTTGGGGAGTTTGCAACTCCCAGCAATGATTATTTGTGAACCCCTATTACCCAGCCAACAATTACTGCTGATGATTATGAGATTAAGCCCCACAATTTAAGTTTGGTTCAACATAATCAATTTGGAGGCTCTGCTGTTGAGGACGCAGGTATGCACTTGAACACTTTCACTGAAATATGTGATATGATGCGCATTAAAGATGTTGACCCAGATGCGGTCAAATTGCGCTTATTTCCTTTCTCTCTTAGAGGAAGATCAAAAGAATGGTTGCTATCTTTGCCTAGAAATACTATTGCATCATGGCTGGAGTGTACTTATTTATTTATGACTAAATTATTCCCACCTACAAAGACTATGCAACTAAGATCTAATATTACTGGTTTTAGACAGGAAGAGCGTGAGACACTAGCGATTGCATGGGAGAGGATGAAAGAATGCATGAGAAACTGTGTCATGGGATGGAAGATTGGTTAATTCTCCATTTATTTTATAATGCACTTAACCCTATGTCTAAGTCTGTGCTTGATACTACAGCTGGACGAACATTTATGGGCAAACATATTACCGAAGAAAACAGCTGCAAGACAACCATACCCAGTGGCATGTGGATAGATCAAACACAAAGAAGGTGAACTCTGTCTCACCACAAGAAAATGAAGAACTCAATGCTAAGCTGGATGAGCTCATATTAGCCATAAAAGGTAAGGAAAACCAAGTAAGAGCTATCCCAGAATCAAATATTGAAGAAATAGACTTCATAGCTCATAATGATTATAACCCTGCTTGGAAGAAGAATTATAATCCTAATATTCAGAAACATTATTCTAGTCCTGTAGGTAACTCTAATAATAATATGGGAACAAGTAATGGTAGTCTGCAAGAAACACTTAAGTCCTTTATAGATTCACAAAATGAGCAAAACAATATCCTTGTTAAAATAACAGAGAACCATGATGCTATGCTTGGTAAATTATCTAACCAAGCCATAAGTTTGAGGAATGATTTGCAAGCCCTCCAAGAAAGAACAGGGATTGTTGAGGCACAGCTAGGTAAGATAACCGAGAGTCAAACTCTCATTCTAGCTAAATTGGCAGGTAAAGCTGAGCCCAATCCTGTTGAAGACCTCAAGATGATGAGAATCCAAAGGGAGGAGCCTGAAGAACTTGATTATAGTAATGCTCCTTCACCAAATTATATCGTTGAAGATCTTTTAAAAATGATCAATATCAAGGTTCCGGTAAGTGAAGGAAATGAGGAAGCTATGTATCAACACTTCGTTAATCAGGTAGCAATAAAGTTACGTGAGCTTGAGGAAGAATATCAGAAAATTGCTGAAAAATTACCTGTGAAGCTTGATGATATATTTGAGCCTACTATTAAGATTAAAATTGGGACCAATGAGATAGCTAGACTTTGTAATCTAGGTGCGTTTCAACAATTCCAAAAGGTCTTCTTAATAAGTTAAATCTTGGCTCCTTTGAAATCACCGAGTTAAAATTACATCTAGCAGATTCTACCTACAAACAAGCTATAGGGATTAAAGAGAATACTTTAGTATACATTAAAGGCTGTCCTGCTCTTATTCATTTTGTTATTGTTGACATGCCTGAAGATTCTACTACTCCTATTATATTAGGCCGTCCATTCTTAAGAACTATTAAGGCTTTGATCAATCTACATGAAGGGAACATGAAGCTTCAATTGCCTTCACGGGATCCTTTTGTTATTCATTTTCCCAGGAAGAAGAAAGCCAAGCATGATGAAAAGGAGGCCATCACTTTGAAGGCCAACTATTTTGGAGTGGGTGCTCCACTCATCTGGCCTAAATGAGCAACATCGAGGTCAAGCTATTGACCATAAAATAGCGCATCATGGGAGGCAACCCATGTGAAATAAAGGTTTGCGTGAAGTTTTTAAGTTTTAGTTTTATGTTTAATAAAGAGTGCTAGAAAGCTCTAGTTGAGGAGAAGAAGATCGGTAGTACTAAAAATCCTGCTTTATACATGCTGATGTTGGTCGACAACTTTTACTGTGATTTTTCTGTCAAAAAAAAGGTGTTTTGCTAAGTTTCAGGATAAGAAAGAATTCTCGAAGAAATAGAAATCTTTTGATGTCTACGGAAGGTTTAACAACCAACTATATGGCGGGAATGAAAATTCCAACCGTATAGTTTGGTCGTATAGATATCTTTGCCATTGATGAATTTTCTTTCATAGGTACTGAAGTTTAACGACCAACTATACGGTGGGAATAAAAATTCCGGCCGTATAGTTGTGTCGCTAGGAGAAAACCCTAAATGTTTTACATCAGGCCAACTATACGGCGGGAACAAATTGTTCCAGCCGTATAGTTTGGCCGTATAGATGTGTCCGACCACAAAATCGCCACGGGAAGGTACCCCCAACACCAAAACTTCAATCCTTTTTCTCTCTTCTACCTCCAAAATCTCTCAAAACCTCAAGAGATCTTCATCTCTACTTAATTTTGTTCGATTTCCTCGCACACAAGTGATCTACGGTATGTTTCTCCTCCGATCCTCCAATTAAGTTTTGCAAATTTATTTTTGATCTGTTGTTATTATCGATCTAGGGCGAGACCTACTATAAAATAATTGCCACGATTCTCTTGCCTAGATTATTACTTTGAGGGGACTTTTTAGTGTGCTATGATGAGGAATATCTTATGCTTATTATTGTTGGATCAAAAAGTTTTATTTTTTGTCTTTCCTTATTATTTAGATGATGAACACACGGAGCAAAACTCGTGCTCGTGCCACCGCCAGTTCTTCTCGGGCTACCGCTTAAGAACGCATGGGGATACGGTTTAGGGATGAGCTCCAATGTGATCTCTTCGACATGACCAAGAACCGAGAAGTGAAGACAACAAAGTGGGCTTGCCCCATTATATTGAATCAACTCGGTATTTCCAATGACTTCAATTTACTTTGCAATAGAGTTAGCCTGCAAAACTTTGTATTGAATGATGTGCCTACTTATCGCCGATTAACTCTTGAATTTCTAAGTTCTTTGCAAAGCACCGTTAAAGCATGGCATGGAGAGGACATGATTTCTTTCCGACTTATGAGCAACAATTATGCTTTATCACTAGAAAAATGGTGCGCATGTTTTAATTTTCCAAACAATAATGCTAATGCCTTACGCACATCCTTTACTAACATAGACCCTTCCTCGGAACTTTATTATAATGGAATGAGTTTCACTTCTAGAGTAAGCAAGGGGGAAAATATTCAACATCCTACAATTCGCTATTTGTTCTATGTTATTAATAACACCTTGCAGGCACAAAATGAGTTCACGAGACTCAATGAGGAGGACATCTTAGTCCTTGCAAAAGCTTCTTTCAACAACATCGACTTGTCACTCAACTTGGGCACAATTCTTGTGCGCTACCTGGAGTATCAATCCTCCCAAAACCAAGGACCAATCATGGGTGGAGGCGTCATCACCGTGCTTGCCATTTCCCTACGCATCGACCTAGGTGAGTTGCAACCAGTGCTAGGTGAGCGACGTGTTGGTTTCTCTACTTTAAAAGCTTGTGGAATGCTCACTAGGAGAGGTGGTGTTTATTACTCGCATAATGCTAGAGCTAGGTGATACGTTGCTAACGTATCCACAATTTTTGATGTTCCATGCTTGGTTTTATCTACTTTCTTATGTTTTGTCCACACTTTGGAGTACTTTCTATACACTTTCTTGGACTAACCTATTAACAAGAGCCACAGTGCCAGCTGCCAGTTTTTTGCTGTTTTTGGTTCCTGGAAAGTCAGAAAATGAATATTCTCGGAATTGGACAGGACAAAAGCCAAAGTCAGTTTTTCACCGAGGGACACACGGAGCCAGAATACGAGATGGAGAGGGGCCAGGGGGCCGCCACACCACCTGGCTGCATGGACCCGCGCCAGGGGGTGGTGTAGCCACCTAGGGAACCCCCTCGGCCTCCCCTTTTGCCTATAAGATGCCTCCGATACAAAAACCCTAAGTACCCGATCAAAATTCCATGGAAGAGTCTGTAGCTGCCGTCATCTCCATCCCTAGATTGGGAGGGATCTAAAGCTCTTCCTGTCACCCTGCCGGAGGGGAGAATTCACCCTGGAGGCCTTCTTCATCACCATGCTAGCCTCCGGTGTGATGCGTGAGTAGTTCATCCTTGGACTACGGGTCCATGTAGTAGCTAGATGGCTGGTTCTTCACATTTGTGCTATCATGTTTAGATCTTGTGAGCTCCGTTCATGATCAAGATCATCTATTTGTAATCCTATATGTTGTGTTTGAGGGAATCCGATGGATATTGAGATGCTATTTCAGATTGATTATTGATTCTATCATGTCTTTGTTATTTATGATCTTGCATGCTTTCCGTTGTTAGTAGCTATCTTGGCCAAGTAGATGCTAGCAACTCCAATAGTTAGTATTTATGCTCGATAGTGGGTTCATGCCTCTAGTAATCTGGGGAAGTGACATAAATCTCTAAGGTACTAGATGTGCTGTTGCTATTAGGAAGAAAACATCAATCCTTTGTTTATAGAACAATCCTATTGTTTACTTTACACGCAATGTGTAATGCAATTATCTATTGCTTGCAACTTAATACTGGAGGGGGTTTGGATGATAACCTGAAGGTGGATTATTAGTCATAGATGTAGTTGGATTACGGTCTATGTATAATGTTGTAATGCCCAATCAAATCTCAAAGGAGTCAAGATGAGTAGTATATGCATGGTTGCTGTATCGATGTTTGTCAATTGCCCCGTTGTAATTTGTTCACCCAACATGTCATCTATCTTAAGGAGAGCCACCACTAGTGAACTATGGACCCCGGTCCTTTCTTTATCATCAATCTACAACTGTTTACTGTTTTCTGTTTACTTTATGTAAACTATTACTTTCTTCCCAAAATACGTTTAATCCTTTGTTTCAGCAATTAAAATATGGGATCATGTTGACACATGTCATCACCACATATTCTAATAGTTAGGAAGGTGATTTAAAGTGTTGGTCATGTTTTATAAAGTTTAATATTACTATTTAATACAATTAAAGTGACTAGAAATGCCTAAATAGCATTCTTTTAGTACTAGTCCAAAGTCACTACATGTTGGGCCTAAATATTTTTCTGGCACATTCACAGATCCTGTCAAATGTGATTTTTAAGAGTTGGAATCAACTCAAAAGCATTTATGGTTGATTTTTGAAAAATGTTTGAAGGTGAAAAAGTCTTTGTCTTGTTATTTTTACTATAGATGATCTATAATTCAAATGGTTTTAATCCAACGGGCTTGGATAGATATTTTGAATACCTTCCTAAAAAATTAGAATCATGCAATTTGGTTCAGTGAATCTCTTTGAATTGATTTTTAAATCTACTGACAGAATCTAGTTTTAACTAAAATGGGAAAATTCTATTTGAATCGACGGGCTCTGCGCGGGAAACTAACTGGACCGGCTCAACTGCATAGTGCTGGCGCAGCTGGCTGCTGACAGAATAGTCTTATTCTAACCGAAATGGTATCTTTCAATCTAGGCCGTGCGATTAGATTAGGATCTACGACTGACATGCATCGTCTACGACGAACAGCTCCGGTGAGACTGAACCCTAACAGCGATAGTGGGGGTACGTGGGGGCTCACCTGGGCTCCACCTAGGGTCGGCAATGGGGGTGAACGACGTTGTAGACGATGAAAGTTCGAATGGTGGTCGCGACAGCTCCTGGGGTGGTCACAATCAATAGGCTCCTTCCTCCTCTCCAGCGGCGGACTCCGGCTAAATTCCGGCGGTGTGTTGCTCGCCTTGCTCTGGGGAGAGGTGCGGTAGGTGTCTGAGAGAGTGAGGAGTGGAATGGTGTGGCTAATTGGAGCTGGGGCTGCCACTATTTATACACCAGCGAGAGGGACAGAGCGGGATGGCTCAGGCTCGTCGGCGACATTGATACAGGGGGCTAGCGGCATGGCTAAGGGTAGGGGTCGACACGGTGCTTCAGGGTGGTCGTCATGCGAGTGATGGCGCGACAAGGGGCGGTCGAGAACGGTCGGGAAGGGTCGGTGCTCTAGGCGGAAACGGCGGCGTTCAAGACGGTGCATAGTGGCTACGGTCCACGTGGCGGCGAACAGGCATGTCCGGGGAGGGGGGGGGTAGCTAGGGTCACGGCGAGTGCGGGCACGTGTGGTGAGGGCGAGTCACGGCGTGTGTGCGCGTGTCGGCTGCGGCGCTCTGGCACGCTCTCGGCATGGCAGGCAGAGAAATGGGCGTGACGATCACGGGTGTACCATGGTGTATCTTTGGTCGATGGGTGGACAAAGGGTGGCAGTGGACGGTTGCCTGTCTCCTGGGAATCGTGGGAGAGGGCGGCGCTGGCTGTGGCGAGTTGTCCATGGTCGACCGGTGCGGTGAGCGTCGGGCAACGCTACACTGGCGCAAACGCTACGCTGGCTGTGGCGAGTTGTTCCATGCTTGGTTTTATCTACTATCTTATGATTTGTCCACACTTTGGAGTACTTTCTATACACTTTCTTGGACTAACCTATTAACAAGAGCCACAGTGCCAGCTGCCTGTTTTCTGCTGTTTTTGGTTCCTGGAAAGTCAGAAAATGAATATTCTCAGAATTGGAGAGGACAACAGCCAAAGTCAGTTTTTCACCGAGGGACACACGAAGCCAGAATACGAGACAAAGAGGGGCCAGGGGGCCACCACACCACCTAGCTGCATGGACCCGCACCAGGGGGTGGTGTATCCGCCTAGGGAACCCCCTCGGCCTCCCCCTTCGCCTATAAGATTCCTCCGATACAAAAACCCTAAGTACCCGATCAAAATTCCACGAAAGAGTCTGTAGCCGCCGTCATCTCCATACCTATATCGGGAGGGATCTGAAGCTCTTCCCGTCACCCTGCCGGAGGGGGGAATTCACCCTGGAGGCCTTCTTCATCACCATGCAAGCCTCCGGTGTGATGCGTGAGTAGTTCATCCTTGGACTACGGGTCCATGTAGTAGCTAGATGGCTGGTTCTTCACCTTTGTGCTATCATGTTTAGATCTTGTGAGCTCCGTTCATGGTCAAGATCATCTATTTGTAATCCTATATGTTGTGTTTGAGGGAATCCGATGGATATTGAGATGCTATTTCAGATTGATTATTGATTCTATCATGTCTTTGTTATTTATGATCTTGCATGCTTTCCGTTGTTAGTAGCTATCTTGGCCAAGTAGATGCTAGCAACTCCAATAGTTAGTATTTATGCTCGATAGTGGGTTCATGCCTCTAGTAATCTGGGGAAGTGACATAAATCTCTAAGGTACTAGATGTGCTGTTGCTATTAGGAAGAAAACATCAATCCTTTGTTTATAGAACAATCCTATTGTTTACTTTACACGCAATGTGTAATGCAATTATCTATTGCTTGCAACTTAATACTGGAGGGGGTTTGGATGATAACCTGAAGGTGGATTATTAGTCATAGATGTAGTTGGATTACGGTCTATGTATAATGTTGTAATGCCCAATCAAATCTCAAAGGAGTCAAGATGAGTAGTATATGCATGGTTGCTTTATCGATGTTTGTCAATTGCCCCGTTGTAATTTGTTCACCCAACATGTCATCTATCTTAAGGAGAGCCACCACTAGTGAACTATGGACCCCGGTCCTTTCTTTTATCATCAATCTACAATTGTTTACTGTTTTCTATTTACTTTCTGTAAACTATTACTTTCTTCCACACAATACATTTAATTCGTTGTTTTCAGCAAAACCGGTGAGATTGACAACCTCACTGTAAGTTGGGGGCAGAGTTTTATTGTTGTGTTGTGCAGGTTTCCACATTGCTGCTGGCACCGTTAGTGCGCCCTGCCAAAGTCCAGCTAGCAACACCTTGGAGGTGTTTCCTTGCTCCTACTGGATTGATAACCTTGGTTTCATAACTGAGGGAAAACTTGCTACTGTGCTCATCATACCTTCCTCTTTGGGTTCCCCAACGAGCTCGATATATTTTGGGCCATCAAGCTATTTTTTGGCGCCGTTGTCGGGGAGTCAAGACATCTTCACAAGGGGAGTCCCTCATAACCAATCTCTTTACTTTGTTTTATTTGTTTTGCTTAGTTTATTTTTTGCTTAGTTTGTTTGTTTCTTTATAAAAAACACAAAAAAATTAGTTTTACTAGTTTACTTTCTTTATTAAAAACACAAAAAAATTAGTTCCTATCTTAAGTTGCCATTATGTCTAGCATTTCTCAAATCACTATGTCACCTAAGGAAATGATTTTCACTTTTAAACAAGGAATTGAAGAGAGTTTCAAAGAAGCTTGGTCTAGAATCTCTGGTCTACATGAAACAACCGAACCTAAAATGACTCAAAGCTTGTTTCTTAGCAGTTTTTACCTTGGAATTGCTCTTTGCTATAGATATGCTTTGTATGTTGTAGTTGGAGGAGATTTCTCCAATGCAAGGAGGATGATGTTGTTAATGCCATAAAGAAGTTGGTCTTTACTTACAACTTGCCTAGCAAATCTGATTCTTCCTTCATAAACATATTTGCTAGATTGAATACTCTTGAGACCAGCACTGCTAGTTTAAAAGATTGCTATAATATACTTAGAGAGCATATTATGTTCCAATAAATTCTGAACCCTCAAAATGGCTTCCCACAGTAAATATTGCTATAAATAATGAAACTTTTCATGCTCGCTGTGATATCATGTCTGAATTTTATCTTATGCCCAAAGATATATATGAATCTTTGAATCTTTGGGGGCTTTCTGAAGGAGGAGAAGAAATATTTCTTGCTAATAATGCCACAATATTACCTATTGGAATAGCTGAAGGAGTGTTTACAAAGATCCTAGGGAAAATCGTTTCTACTGATTATCTTGTTATTGAATGTGTAGGAAAAGGACAAATCACACTTGGAAGATCCCTATTGAAACTCCTTGGAGCAATAATAGATGTGGAAAAGGGCACCATGCAATTTTCTTCTCCACCAAACAATCATATGTTCCCCAAGGTTAAGAATAAAAGTAAGAGAGGTAAGGGCAAGAAATTTGGTATTAATGCTTCTTCATTTGAGAACACTTGATTCTTTTTCTTACTTCTTATGTCTAACTTAAAGGCGTTAATAAAAAGACTTATTGGGAGATAACCCAAAAGTTTTAAATGAGTCTTGGAAGTTATTACTTCAGTAATAACCGCTCCTTATCCTTTTTATTTGCCTTTTTGTGCCAAGAGTAACCTCTAATGAGAGAGAAGTAATGATTGGGAAAGTTGCTGTCCCGAAACAGATTTCTGTACTTCACCTTAAAAATTCGTGTAAAATCTCTATACGTCATTTTCAGGCGTGAATATTTGTGCTTCTGCCCCAGGTTGTTATCTAACTTTCGTTAGTTCAACACTTTTTGATTTGAGCAAAATAAGGTCTTCGAAAAAAATAATGTTTACCTGCTGGTCTGTTTTGACAGATTTCTGCCATTATTTGCATCTGCTTCTTGTTCGTTCCTTTTTCAGTTCTTTTGGGGAATTGAGATTTTTTAGGGAAGTGCTACATTAGTTTGTGTTTCAATGGAAGTTTTATTGGTGTTAAAACTGAACCTACAGACTTATTATCTTGAGTGCACTAATGTTACTAATAAAGATTGTGTGAAGTTTTGTATGAAGGAAAAGTTTTAGGTGTATGGAGAGAATGATGTAATGAGATGAAGAATAGACTAAAGTTCAAGTTTGGAGATGCCACCCCGTTTGGGCATCCCCAATCTTTGATGCTTGTAATTCTTGGATATTTCTTGGGGTGACATGCGTGGCATCCCCAAGGTTGAGCTTTAGTCCATCCTTCATCTCATTATTCATTCCTTCCACACACCTGAAATTTTTCTTTCATACAAAACTTCACACAATCTTTATTAGCAACATTAGTACACTCAAGATAAATAAGTCTTAAGGTTCAGTTCTAACACCAAATAAACTTCTATTAGAACACTAGCTACTGAAGTACTTTCCTCAGAAAGCTCAATTCCCCAAAAGAACTCAAAAAGGAACCAACAAGAAGTAAATGCAGAAAATGGCAGAAATCTATCAAAACAGACCAGCAGGTAAAGACGAATTTTTTAGAAGACCTTGTGTTGCTCAAATGAAAACGTGTTGAACTAAAGAAAGTTAGATAACAACCTGGGGCAGAAGCACAAAAATTCACGCCTCAAAAGGACGTTCAGAGATTTTACACGAATTTTTACGGTGAAGCACAGAAATCTGTTTCGGGACAGCAACTTTCTCAATCATTACTTCTCTCTCATTAGAGGTTATTCTTGGCACAAAAAGAAAATAAAAAGGATAAGGAGCGTTTATTACAGAGATAATAACTTCCAAGACTCATTTAAAACTTTTGGGTTATCACCCAATAAGTACTTTTCTTTAACGCCTTTAAGTTAGGCATGATAGTTTAAGAAGATGCTCACGTAGGAAATATGAATTGAAGTAAAAAAGAGAATCAAGAAGCAAATTCAAAACACATTTAAGTCTAACCCACTTCATATGTATAGGAATCTTGTAAAGAAACAAGTCATGAAAGCACAAAGCGACAAGCATAGGAAAGCAAAACAAGTGCAACTTCAAAATTTTCAACATACAGAGGGGGAACTTAATGTTGTTGAGATACATAAAACCCTGTTTCCCTCTCTCATAATAATTTTTAGTAGCATCATGAATAAAATTAACAATATAACTATCACATGAAACATTCTTATCATGAGCCACATGCATAAAAGAATTAATACTCCCCACATAAACATGGTCATTCTTATTAATTGTAGTGGGAGCAAATTCAACAAAATAGCTATCATTATTATTTTCATTACCATAATCATCAAATATAGGAGGCATATTGTAATCATAACTGATTTCCTCCTCAATAGTAGGTGGACTGAAAATATCATATTCATCATTGCAATCATCATATATTGGAGGTATAGTATCATCATAAGCAATAGAATAGTTATCTTCCAAAGTGTGTTCATTTGTGAACATATCATCATTGGAAGGATCATGGATAGCAATAATAGTATAGCAATTATTAATATCGTCATTTTCAGAATTGGTACAGAAGATATTTTCAATATCAAATGTAGTGTGCTTTTCCCAATCATGATCACTACTATAGGTAATAGGCATAGGAACATCATCGAGTTCATACTCATCAAAAAGTATAATAGGAGCAACATGCAAAGGGGAAAATACCGTTTCCTCTCTCCTTTTACTCCTCCTTTTCTTATTTTTCTTCTCCTCTTTAGGAGGGAGAGGCTTGAAAGGAAGCTTCTCCATATACCCTGGTTAATTGTTAGAGACAATAGAAGAAACTTTGGAGGATTCCTCCTTTTCATTAATAAGACCAAAACACATATTAGTCATGTCATATTTTGGTAAAATCTCATCTTTTATAATATTTTGTATGTAAGTATTTGTGTGGCAATTATCAACACAATAAAGATGACAACCATGCATGACACTATTCATATCAAAAGCACCCATATCTACCAAAGAGGTTTTTCTTGATAACTCTTCACACCCCAAAAATAATGTAAGTTCATCATGCTGATTAGGAGTGATCATGTCATCACAATACAAAATTGCAGTACTCATTGGATTAGAAGGGCTATTATTATGGCCTGAGCATTGAAAATTGAAATGACCCACTTCAAAGCAAAGTTCACAAATAAAAGGATAGAGGGGACAAACTTTTTTACCAAGATCATTTAGAGCCCTATACCACGTTCTATTTTTTTCATTCCTGTGGGTGATACAATAGTCTTCTTCAATTTGATTATTCTCACAAGGTCTATGTATTTCACAAAAATTAACATGCTTATAAGAAGTAGTACATTCAGAGGTTTGAGCATGTTTATTGCTATCATTAATAACAATTTCATTTTCCATGCAAGTGTCTTTATAAGGCTCATAATACATGTCCCATTTTTCTTTAGGAGCATTAATATGAGAAGCAAAGGTTCTATAACAATCAACAAGAATTTGAGGATCAAGACCATATTTAGCACTAAGCTCTTGAAAATCAATAGTTTCAGCAAAACACTTAATGCAATCATACTCATAGTTTATACCTGGTTCTTTACCTTTGTTGTTATCCCAATCTTCGGTGTTTCTTTGAATTGTTTCAAGAAGATCCCACTTATCTTTGACCTCCTTACTTGTGAAGGATCCCTCTAAACAAGTATCTAGATAGTCCTTGTAATGTCCTGAAAGCCTTGCATAGAAATTATTAATAACAATATTACTGGAGAGCTCATGAATGGGACATTTGAGCATTAGTGACTTCAATCTCCCCCA
This sequence comes from Avena eriantha, assembly GCA_910589775.1. Taxonomy (NCBI): domain Eukaryota; kingdom Viridiplantae; phylum Streptophyta; class Magnoliopsida; order Poales; family Poaceae; genus Avena; species Avena eriantha. Next base: position 517,512,180 of record OU342742.1, on the reverse strand, counting down.
TGCTTGGGCAATACTTTCTCCATCATGTGGATGAAAATTATAAATGTAATTCCTATATTTGTGAATCTCATAAGGAGGATAAAATTTAGAGTAAAAGAGAGATTCAAGTTCCTTCCACTCCAAATGATGAGGATCATCTAGTAGCTCATACCACTCCCTTGCTTTGCCCTTAAGTGAAATAGGGAATAGCTTCCTCTTAACTTGGTTCATTAAAATACCTGCACACTTGAACAACTCGCATAATTCATGTATAAAGAGTAAATGATCACCAGGATGGACAGTTCCATCTCCAAAATAGCAGTTATTCATAACACGTTCAACAATTTTTATAGGTATTTTAAAAGGGATGCTTTCAGTATGTGGATTTAAAATATCACAAGTATCATTAGAATTACCACATATGGGAGATAAAGTATCATCAGAGCAAAAAATTTTCTTTAATGCTGGGGAACCAAAAAGATCATTTTCATAAAAACCAACTTCCCCAAGCTTAGACGTTTCCATAGTATTAGTAACAAAGGTGTTCAAAAGATTCATACTAATAACATTGCTATTAGCATGCAAAGAAAGTTCCATGGGTTTTTTAATTTTCTTTTCAGACAATTCAAGTTCTGTCTTAGGAAAAATACTAAAAAGCTCTCTAATTTTGTTGTTGTTTTCCATTAAGCCTAACTTGTGAAAACAAGAAACAAAAAGACAAAATTGCAGAATCTAAAGGAAATAACTTCGAGCACTCACACCGGAGGATGTGAGTACCTTTTACCTTACCTCCCCGGCAACGCGCTAGAAAATAGCTTGATGTCTACGCACTTCTATTCCTATAGACAGTTGTTGGGCCTCCAAGTGCAGAGGTTTGTAGAACAGCAACAAGTTTTCCCTTAAGTGGATCACCCAAGGTTTATCGAACTCAGGGAGGAAGTGGTCAAAGGTATCCCCTCTCAAGCAATCCTACAATCAAGATACAAGAAGTCTCTTGTGTCCCCAATACACTTGTCAGGTGTATAGGTGCACTAGTTCGGCGAAGAGATAGTGAAATACAAGTGGTATGGATAATTATAAGTGGTAACAGTGATAGAAAATAACTTGATGGCGTGGAAGAGACTAAAGGCGAACTGAAATAAAGATGGAAGCAAGCAAACATGTAACAGATCTAATTGCAAATGGTGTATCAATGCTTAGAAACAAGGCCTAGGGATCATACTTTCACTAGTGAACACTCTCATATAAATATATTATCTTCATGATACTACTCTTAACTACTCTCCGGTTGAACACTCTAATCAATGGTAGGGCTATAACAACACACCTCAAAGTTCATCTTTCCCATCTAGAAACCCCACACTGTCACCTTGAGTACTAGATGAGTCCAACAAACACCACAATTTCATAGACATCCAACTCCAAATATAACTCATAACAAGTATTTGTAATCTCTAGCCTAAATGACACCATGGTGTGCACACTATCAACTTCACACACATGGGGAGAGCAGAGATCTATTAAGAACTTGAGTAGCAAGGTAGATCTACTAGATTACAAAGCTCATGATCACAATATGATCACGTGTAGAGAGAGATGAACACATAGCTACCAGTAGAACCCTTAGCCTCAAGAGAGAACTACTCCCTCCTCATCATGGGAATCAGCAATGGTGATGGAGATGGTGGTGGAGATCGATGGAGATGGCTCCGGGGGCACTTCCCCGTCCCGGTAGGTTACCGGAACAGAGACTTTCTGTCCCCCGAATCTCCCCTTCGGTGGTGGCGGCACTGCGGAACTTTTCGTGGATTTCTGATTGATGATCTAGGGTTTTTGCCTCGGGGGAGATATATAGGCGAAAGAGGCAAGGTCGGTGGCCAGCCAGGGGGCCCACACCATGCCCTGGCGCGGCCTGAGTGGACCCGCGCCTAGGGGTGGTTTGGCCACCATGTGGCCCCTCTCCGGCTCTCCTTCTGGCTCCGTGAGTCTTCCGGTAAAATAGGAACTTTGGCTTTTGTCCCGTCCAATTCTGAGAATATTCATTTTCTGACTTTCCTGGAACCAAAAACAGCAGAAAACAGGAAACTGGCACTGTGGCATCTTGTTAATAGGTTAGTCCAACAAATCATATGAAAATTACTCCAAACTGTGGACAAAACATAAGAAAGTAGATAAAACCAAGCATGGAACATCAAAAATTATAGATACATTTGCAATGTATCACCTAGCCATGTAGATTTTTGTGCATGTTATTTATCATATATGGGATAATGTATTAGTTTGTATGACATGATGATTATTGTATAATCGCTTGCCTCAATCTAAGGACTTGTCAGGTACCCAAGGCCCCGAGGATTGAGCCAGGTATAGGGAGTATGAGTAATGACTAATCTGCAGGTTGGGAACCCTAGTGATAGAAGGGGTAGTACGTCTGTATGTGAGGGATTTACTTGGGATTAACTGTGACGTCACTATGCATATTATTAGTTCTCCTTCTTCTATGGATGATACTACTAGGTTATTGCTATAATCAGTTGCGGAGGAAATAACATTATGGATGCATCGCCCACATATAATTTATCTTGCTCTAACAATTACATGCATACTTTATTATTATCTTTTATTCCCATCAGATGTTTTGCACAGCTACAGGTGAAACCGAAAGCCCTAGGCCCTCTCTCTCCATTATCGACAGCAACAAAAGACAACAAACTCTTGGTCCGGTAAAACACAAAAAGAATTGTAAAACTCCCGAAGGTCTGTTAAAGTAACTTCACTATGCTTTCTGCTTCCTGAGGATTCGATAACTTAGGTCTACTAGGGAAAAAGAGCTATATTACATCCGCAATCCATATCAAAGGTATCACTCAACGATGAACAACACCAAGCCTATGTGAGTATTTAGAAATAACGACAGGAGGCTTGCGAGGCACTACAGAAGAAGCAAGAAGCTTGAGGTCTAGAGTTATACTTAGCAAATTTCAAGACACACTAACAAGGAGACATCGAGCAGGTGGGAGAGTTTAAGCCAACTCCAATCATCGATGTCAAGCCTACGATAAGTGATGATGCCTTTTCTCCTAATCAAATAGTAGTACTTCAACATCTGTTCTCACAAAGTTGCAGGCAAGTGAGTAGCATGTTGAAGGAGTGCAGTAATGCTAAGAATAATACTTATCAAGGCATGTTATTGGTAAATCAGCAGATAGGCTAGTACAATTGGTTTAACCCGGTTCTGTCTTATGTGAGTCTTACCTCTAGCACATCCTATTTGGTAAATCAGCCGACTCGGGCTTTGTGTTTGCCAGGTCAAGGATTCACGTCGAAAGGTTCGGTTCTGATCAAAACGCCTTCCCGTACCTAATAGCTAACTAGGGAATATAACCTGGATGGGGTAGTTAAAAAACTCAAAAGAAATTTCGATCGGATAGCTTTGGAGAAATTTGGGATTGTCCCAAAACATGGAGTTTATGAAAAACCCTATACTGAATTCTTTGATAAATTACCATACCCCACGGGTTACAGCGTGTCTGTTTCTAGAAAATTTAGTGGGGAAGATGGTAAAAACAACTAGGGAACATGTTAGCTAGTACTTAGCTCAACTTGGTGTCGCAATTAACCAAGAACATATTAAATTACACTTGTTTCCATTATCTCTTACATGTGTGGCTTTTTCATGGTTTTCTTCACTAATGCATGAATCTATTACCAATTGGTATATGTCGTGGGGATGACCTCCGGATACCCCAACCAGACAAGAATCACAGTAGTCAGATCACATCCGGCTGGCTGAGCGCAGCCAAACAGGAGCAAGTCAAGCCGGCTACCTCACAGTAACCGGAGCGGCGAGGAGCAGCAAGGCACGAGACCGGCTACATTAGCGTAGCCGGAACCAATCAAGAGGTACAGTGCATGGTACGGCTTGATATGATGACAAGACTCGCAACTACCCGGCCATACCCAAGACTTCACGGGGTGACGCGGGAACAGTGGCTAGATGCTGACGACGGGCTCGCACAGCGTTCACTGTACCCACGATGACCATACCGCTTGTACTCTAATGGGACGTAGGTGTACTGAGTACTGTAGATGACCAGCTGGTTGGGATCCGCCTGTGGGGCCTGCTAGTCGGACTGGCCAGTAAGACCGTTGCCCTCTACCTATATAAGGAGAGGCAAGGCTCTAGTAGAAAGGGTTGGTCTCAGTGCATTTATAGCAGTAGCTACAGAACATAGCTCAAGGAGCGATTGTAGCACATATACCACCCATAGTCAGATCGGCAGGAGTAGCAGCTTTACCTCATCACGAGGGCTCTGAACCTGGGTACTTCTTGTGTCTTGCTACACTTACTCGTATCCAATCCCGCCTGCGGACGCCGTTGATAGCTTCCCTGCTAGTCCCCACACCTCTATCTAACCTGCTTAGGTACTGCCGTTCCCAATACAACGACAGTTGGCGCCCACCATGGGGCAAGATTGCTTCGACCGTAGTCACGTTTCGCACGGGACCCCGCACTTCAGCCGGTGAGCGCGTGGCCTCCGGCCTGGTGCTCAGGCTCGGCAAATTCGATTGTGTCATCCATAATGCTTCCTGCTTCGCTGGGACCTCGTTTCCGGCAAACGGCTCCATCCTACTTTTCGGCGACATCCCCATCTACGTCGCCACCGTGCCGAAGCGTTTCCCTAGGGAGATCGTTTCCGTCGCGGAGCTGCCGCACCTAGGCAGCAGCGCCTCCGTCGCCCCTCGCGGCGTCAAGGTAATGATGGCCGGCTCTAGCTCTCACCCCTTCTTGCCGCAGGAGCGGGGCGCGGACGAGGGCGGAACTTCTGCGTTGTCGCATCCTCGAAACCCGGTGGAGGAGGCCATCGAGCGGCTCCTCACGCCGTTAACCTTAGGGATAACCCGGAGGAGGCGGAGCCCAACTTTGCCATGGAGAGACAGCTTCTCGTCCAGGAGGCCATGGAGCTAGCCGCGACCCGCAAGAAGATCGAGATCACCCGGCGCGAGTACGACCGTGCGCACGGCTTCACTCCGGCTACCACGGAGCCGAGCCGGCACGGGAAAGTGCGACGTCGAGGCGGCGAGCTTGGCGGTAGGATGGAGAAGGATGGCGAGCCAGATCCCACACCCGCTCTCATCCGGCCCACCTACAGCACGCCCATCAATAACATGCGCACGGCACGAGCCGCAACAGACGAACTGCCCAACCTGGAGGGCGAGGAGCGAGCCCGCCAGCACGCTCGGGTGCAGGAGCTCCTCCGGATCGCGGACGAGCAGGCTGACGCCAACCGGCAGATCCAGAAGGACCCCAACTGCTCCAAGGGGAGCAAGCCGCCTTCCAATAGCAAGGGTGTGCCCCGCGACACCCAGCAGGCGTCCTCTCCTCTGACTAAGGCCCGCAGCAAGCTTCGCGGTTCTGGCAGCAAGGGCCAGCCTTGCCAGGAGAAGATGGTGAACAGCAACCCACCGCCTCCCCCTCCAGCAACTGGAGCACCAAGACCTGCTGGCTCCCATGTCTCGGGCCGAGTAGGAGCGCCCAACCCGGATCGTCCGGATGCCCGTGACCGCATCGAGCTCCTTGCTCAAGCACGTGTCATGGAAGAAGAAGACTACACCGGACCGGTTTGTTTCGGATCCCGCATCCAGAATGATCCGCTTCCGAATAAGTTCACCCTGCCTAGGGACACCCCGAAGTATGATAGCAGCATGAAGCCAGAAGATTGGCTGGCCGACTACACCACGACAGTCGGCATCGCCCATGGGAACAAGCGCATAGTGTGCGCTACGTCCCCCTTATGCTAACCGGGTCAGCAAGGACATGCCTCAACAGCCTCGTGCCCAATAGCATCAACGCATGGCCAGACTTTGAAAAGGTGTTCATCTGCAACTCCAACGGCACGTACAAGCGTCCGGGCCACCCACGCGACCTGGCCCTATGCGTCCAGGGCAACCGCGAGATGGACCACGAGTACCTCACAAAGTGGACGGAGTTGCGCAACACTTGCGAGGGCATCCTGCAGAGCCAGGCCATTGGCTTCTTCATCGAGGGATGTCGAGAAGGCACCATGCTTCGCCACCGGCTACCGAGTGACGAGCCGAAAACCATGGCGGAGCTCATGACGGTTGTGGACCAGTACGCCACGGCGGATGCCTCCATGAAGAAACCCCTCCGAGTAAGCGCTGACGGGCATCCGACTCCAACGGAGTTGGCTCGCGACCGTCCAAACAACCCGGCTGGAGAAGCCGGATCCTCCAGGCGCCATGACAACGGCAACCGGTTCCATGGGGACCGCCAAGACGGATAGCAGAAGCCCCGCTACCACGCGCGGTAGGTCAATGTTGTGGAGGGCGCGCCCAACGCGCCGGCTAACGATGCAAGAAGGCAGAAGCCGCGGCTCACCTTCGACCAGATGTTTGACAGCCCGTGCAAGTGGCATAGAGGTCCCTTCAAGCCGGCTACGCACACCACCAGGAACTGCAGCTGGACCCGCCAGCTAAAGGACCAGGGCAACCAGCAATTTCTTCCCCCGCCCCCTCCTAGTGGACCACCACCACCGGCTAGGGGAGCCGGCAATGATGGTAACGGCGGCAACGGCGGCAACAACAACAACAACAACGGCTTCCCCCAGCCGCACGCCACCTACCACATCTTCGAGACAGAGCTGGACGACAAGCACAGCCATAGGCGGCGCTCCAAGGAGGTCAACGCCATCATCTCCCCAGTCCCCCAGTGCCTAAACTGGTCAGAAACCCCCATCACCTGGAACCGAGAAGATCAGCCAGAGCAGCTTCCGACTCCCGGGGGCTTCGCTATGGTGCTTGACCCCCTCATCGTCTCCAACAAGCGCACCTGCCGCTTCTCGCGCGTCCTCATCGACGGGGGCAGCAGCCTCAACCTTCTCTACCGGTCTTCACTGGAGAAGCTGGGCATCCATGAGTGCGACCTGCGCCCGACTACCACAACGTTCCACGACATACTGCTAGGACCGGCTTGCGCTCTACTGGGTAAAATACAGCTGGACGTCATCTTCGGGACCGAGGAGAACTTTCGTCGCGAGCCGATATGGTTCGAGGTGGTGAACCTGACGAGCTCCTACCATGCTCTCCTCGGGCGCCCCGCCCTCGCCAAATTCATGGCCGTCCCCCACTACGCGTATGTCAAGACGAAGATGCTGGGACCAAACGACGTGATCACCATTGCCGGTTGCTTCAGGCGGTCGATGGAGTGCACCTCAGCCGGCTCCAAGCTGGCAGAGGCCCTCATCATAGCCAAAGAAAAGCGCGTGATCATGCGTAATGTGGCCATGGCCCAGCAAGAAATGCCGGCTAGCATCAAGCCGGCTGGGGAAGGAGCTTTCCAGCCGGCAAAGGAGACAAAGAGGATCCTGCTCGACCCCTCCGACCTGACCAAGTTCGTCACCATTGGTGCCAACTTGGACAGCAAATAGGAAAGCACGCTTGTCGACTTCCTCCGTGAGAATCGGGACATCTTCGCATGGTCACTCAAGGACATGCCAAGTGTGCCGAGGGAGTTCGCCGAGCACTCACTCCATGTGCGGCCGGATGCCAAGCCGGTCAAGCAGCCTCTGCGCCGGTTCGCATAGGAGAAAAGGAAGATTATTGGTGACGAGATCAGCCAGCTCCTTGCAGCCGGGTTCATCATGGAGGTGTACCACTCGGACTGGCTGGCCAACCCAGTCCTGGTGTTGAATAAGAACAAGACATGGCACATGTATATCGACTACACCAGCCTGAATAAGGCATGCCCGAAGGACCCTTTCGCCTTGCCCCATATCGATCAAGTCATCGATTCCACGGCCGACTGCCATTTGTTGTCTTTCTTGGATTGTTATTCCGGTTACAATCAGATCCGGCTAAACCCGGGTGACCAGATAAAAACATCGTTTATCACCCCATACGGGGTTTCTGCTATCTAACCATGCCTTTCGGTCTGAAGAATGCAAGCGCTACCTATCAGCGTTGCATGCAGAAGTGCTTGCACTCACAGATCGGCCGAAACGTGCATGCCTATGTGGACGATGTGGTCATCAAGACCAAGGAGAAGCGCACCCTCCTCGAGGACCTAGGGGAGACATTCGGCAACCTCCGGCAGTACCATATGAAGCTGAACCCGAAGAAATGTGTCTTTGGTGTATCGTCCGGCCAGCTACTCGGTTTCCTCGTTTCACAACGAGGGATCAAGGCGAATCCGGAGAAGATTGCGGCCATTGAGAGGATGCAGCCGCCCAGGAGCCTGCTTGGAGTCCAGAAGTTCACCGGATGCCTAGTGTCCCTCAACCGTTTCGTCAGCCGGTTGGGGGAGAAGGCACTTCCGTTGTACCAGCTGATGAAGAAGACGGACAAGTTCTCCTGGACCTTGCAGGCCGATGTTTCTTTTCATGACCTCAAGCGCATGCTATCCACAGCGCAGGTTCTAGCCACGCCGGCTAGCAAGGAGCTGATGTTGCTCTATATAGCAGCCATCAGCCGGGTCGTCAGCGTCGTCTTGGTGGTGGAGCGCCCCGAGGAAGGCAAGGCTCAGCCAGTTAAGAGACCCGTCTACAACCTCAGCGAGGTTCTCTCCCCCCCATTACTAGAAGATGTGTTATGGTGTGTACCTGGCATGCAAGAAGCTCAAGCACTACTTCCAAGAGCATCCGATTAAGGTCGTGTGCACCGCACCCCTTTTGGAAATCATCGGCAAGAAGGACGCCACCGGCCGAGTCGCCAAATGGGCCACGAGCTTGCCGCCTACTCCATCCAGTACGAGCCCGACTCACGATCAAGTCGCAAGCTCTGGAGGACTTCCTTGTTGACTGGGCCGAGACCCAGTACCTCCCACCGGTTCTGGATTTGGACCGTTGGAGGATGCACTTCGATGGTTCGAAGATGCTCGGGGGCCTAGGAGACAGCGTCGTGCTCACCTCGCCCAAAGGAGACCGGCTAGACTATGTCCTCCAGATCCACTTCAAGGCCTCCAACAACATTGCCGAATACGAGGCGCTGGCGCATGGCCTCCGGCTAGCCAGGGAGATTGGTGTCAACCGGATCCTTTGCTTCGACAATTCGGATCTGGTGGTGCAGCAGGTATCCGGAGAATGGGACGCCCGTGATGCAAACATGGCTCTCTACCAGTTCCACATATAGAAACTCAGCGCCTGCTTCGATGGATGTGAGTTTCATCACGTCCCTCGCGTCAACAACGAGGCAGCCGATTCGCTCGCACGAATCGGATCCACCAGGCAGCCGATCCCACCAGGGGTCTCCTTGGAGCACCTACGCAAGCCCTCCATCAACCCGTCCCCCGAGTCAGATTCCATCATCTGGGCAGGGAATGCTCAGGTTGATGGCACGGCGGACGCGGGACCGGCACAACCAGCAAAGAAGAAGGCCCGCACCAACTCTGGCAAGTCTGTACCCTCTGGCTTGCAAGACTCGGAGGCCGCCGACTCTTCAAGCGGCTCGGCGGCTGTCGTTCCGGGTACCTCATCCGAATGACCCCCGACAACCATCAGCCAGATAGCGGAAGCATCCTCACTATCCGGGAGATACCATCCTGGGCGCAGCCCTTCATGGACTACATCGCCAATGGAGAGCTTCTAGATGACGAGGTGGAGGCCAGGCAAATCCGGCGCCGCGCGCACAAGTACACCATCATCAACAAAGAACTATACAAGTGCAACGTATCCGGCATCTTCCAAAGGTGTGTCGATGTGGACACATGCTACCGGCTGCTCAAGGACTTCCACCAGGGCGAGTGCGGGCATCACGCTTCATCTAGGGCAATAGTCGCCAAGTTGTTCCGCCACGGCTTCTATTGGCCAACCGCCCATGAGGATGCCGAACAACTAGTCCGCGCATGCAACGGGTGCCAACCCTTCGGACAGCTTAGGCACATGCCGGCTTCGGTGCTCAAGACCATACCAATCACCTGGCCCTTCGCTGATTGGGGCCTCGACATGGTCGGTCCCTTCAAGTGGGCGCACGCGGGCATGACCCATCTGCTGGTGGCGGTGGACAAGTTTACAAAGTGGATAGAGGCCAAGCCTACCCGGAAGCTGGACGAGGCGACAGTCGTCACCTTCTTCACCGACATCATCAACCGGTTTGGCTACCCCAACAGCCACCGACAGCGGCACGAACTTCGCCAAGGGGGCCTTCGCCCGGTTCTACAGCAACAAGGGCATCGGGCTGGACCTTTCTTCCGTCGCACACCCGCAATCCAACGGGCAAGTCTAAAGGGCAAACGGCCTAGTGCTAGACGGCATCAATCCACGCCTCATCGAGCCCGTGGAACGGTCCCCCGGATGCTGGATCGAAGAACTTCCGGCTGTGCTGTGGAGCCTCCACACCACGCCGAATAGGTCAACCGGCTTCACCCCGTTCATCCTCGTCTACGGATCGGAAGCTGTCCACTCCGCGGACATCGAGTTGGACTCTCCATGCAAGCTCCTTTATGATGAAAAGGCCAACCAGGAAGCATGGGAGGTTGGCGTGGACCTCCTCGAGGAAGCCCGCGAGCTAGCATTATCCAGATCGGCCCTATACCAGCAACGCTTACGCCACTATCATTCGAGCCGGATCCACCCTGTCGCATTCCGCGAGGGCGACCTGGTTCTCCGGCTGGTGCAAGACACGAAGGGCATGCACAAGCTATCGCCACCATGGGAGGGTCCCTTCGTCATCAGCCGGGCGCTGCCCAGTGACTCCTACTACCTCATCAACGTGCAGAAGCCGCACAAGAACAAGATGGACAAGTCGGATGAGGAGACAAAGCGTCCCTGGAACGCGGCCCTGCTCCACCCGTTTTACACCTAGTCACAAGACAGTGTATGTATCCTGCAAACCCTATGAATGAAAATACGGACCCCTACGAGATACTCGGGGGCTCCTTGCTAGAAATTTGCCTGTATTTGTTTCCGGTTCAGTTTTTCTGGCTCCGGTAACCCCTACCCGGGGGCTCGCCGGCTGGCCCGGTCTGCTAAATCAACAAACCGGCTGAGTAGTGAGCGACGATGTCAGAGGCCCACTCTTTGTCTTAGCTACAGACCGCAACCTGGCTATCCGGCTAGCAAGAGCAAAAGACCGAGGCATCCCACATGAAAAACAGGGAGGAGATGCGATAGATCGGGCATCCTGGCCTCGCAACTAGTTTGAGATGATCCGGCTACTAAGCCGTCAGTACCATGCGCAATGTACTATCAGCTCCCTTCGATTCCGGCTGCAGACCGCAACCTGGCTACCCGGCAAGGACGCAGCGGAAATAGCAGAGCACACGGGAAAATGACTAAGTATCCAGAGAAGCATAAGCTGGTTTTCAAAAAACAAATCCACCTTCTGGCTAAAGTTTACCCGACTAACCTATTGACGGGTGATACTGTATGTTTGTTTGTTTCTTGTATGACTACATCAAGTTGGAACTCAGGAAGAAAGAATTTTCGAAGTCTTTGCCTTCATCAAGCGCTCCGAATCTTGGGGGATACACCCACCGGGTGCGCTCGCGTGCCCCTAGTGGAATCTTGTAGTTTCCGACCGGCTAAAGGAGTTAGCCGGGTATTGGGATCCCAGGTGAGGGCAAGGGCAGGAAGAAAAGAAGAAGATTCGAAGTCCTTGCCTTCATCAAGCACTCTGAATCTCGGGGGCTACACCACTGGGTGCACTCGCGTGCCCCCAATGGAATCTTGTAGTACCCGACCGGCTAAAGGAGTTAGCCAGATATTTGGAACCCAGGTGAGGGCAAGGGAAAAATGAAAATAAGAAGATTCGAAGGACCTGGCTACGCCAGCTACTCCGAATCTCGGGGGCTACACCCAGTGGGTGCGCTGACGCGCCCCCACTGGAATGAAAGTTCCCCTGGCTATAGGCATCCATCCAGCAAAAGTAACCGGCTAAGAGGCATCTAGTTGGACAAAACTAAAGACTTGAGGAAAGAAAGAAGATTCGAAGCACCTAGCTACGCCAGCTCCTCCGAATCTCAGGGGCTACACCTAGTGGGTGCGCTGGCGCGCCCCCACTGGAGTTGGAGTTCTCCTGGCTAAAGGTGTTCAGCCGAGTGAAGTTTGCCGGATAAATTCAATCGGCGAAATATCAAAGCTTTGAAGCACACAAAAATCACAAGTTGGAAGCAAGCCAAAACAATTCAGACTAGATATAAAAAAGAGAGGGAGACGAAGCTCCCATGAGTTCACCCGGCGTCACAAACAACCGGCACAAGATAGTAAGGTTCAAACAAAACAAGGTGACAAATACAACCGGCATCCTGGGGACCATAACTAGGTGGCAGGGCCTTTACCGTGCGGAGGATCCTGGCTGGTGGCAGTCTCAGGAGGATGCGCGTTGGCTGATCCGGCTCCGGCGTCCCCACCGGTCGGCTACGACGAGGCTTCCGTATCCGGAGTGTCGGTGGACTCTGAGTCGGTGAGGACCTCGTTGATGTTCGCGTAGTTGGCAATCTTGGTGGCGGAGGCCCGGAGCTCCGGATGGGCCTGGCGGATGGCGGCATGGTCGGCACCAGCACGGAAACCCCCGTCGATCTTCTCCACACGTGAGTCCTTGTACCAGGAAAGCATAAGGGTCAGGGCCATCTCCGCCTGGCTCGCACCGCCAGATCCCTCAGGCGGTCGACGGTAGCCGGCACCTCCGCCACCTTGGCCGCCAGCTGCGCCATCATCCCCGGAACCGGAGCATACGGCCACAGGAACGTGAAGATGGCCTGCGCCGCCTGGCGAAGTTTGGCAGCCTCCTCGCCAAGGAGGACGACCAGCTCCTAGGTCATCGGCTGCTCCCCCGGCCAGTTCTGCTACAGCCGGTTGTATGCCAGCAGGTCTACGCCAGGATAAAAAGCTATCAGAAAAAAGAACGTCAGATCCGGCTACCGGATCAGCAAATACGAAGGGAGTCGGAGAGAACTTACCCTTCGCCGTGTGCCTGACCTGCATCAGCTCCTCCACCAGGGCCTTCTCCCGGACCATCAGCCGTTTGACTTCCTTCTCATGGTCCTTGTTCTGGGCCTCGAGAAGGTCAAAGGCTTGGGTCCGGCTGGCGAGGGTGGTGTCGTGCTCCTTGACGGTGGCCTCCAGAACGTCCACCTTGGCGTGCCAGTCCTTATTCTGCAGCTGAAGCATAGAATCGGACTTGCTCAGCCGGTCGTTCGCCTTCTTCAGGCGATCGATTTCCCGCTGAGCGCACACCATGATGACTGCAAAAAGGCGAATATTAGTAAAAAACGGAGAAAAGGAAAGACCAAAGTATTCGGCTGAGGGGACTTACTCTGCGAGGTCCCGTTAGCAGCCGCAAGCTTTTGCTCCAGGGTCCGGTTGCCGCCGCCGGCAGCCTCGAGCAGCCGGATCTCGTTCACCGCCAGCTCGAGGGTGGTGGCAAGGTCCGTCATCGAAGAGGCTGAGGGCCTTTACCGTGCGGAGGATCCTGGCTGGTGGCAGTCTCAGGAGGATGCGCGTTGGCTGATCCGGCTCTGGTGTCCCCACCGGTCGGCTACGACGAGGCTTCCGCATCCGAAGTGCCGGTGGACTCCGATTCGGTGAGGACCTCGTCGACGTCCGCGTAGTTGGCAATCTTGATGGCGGACGCCCGGAGCTCCGGATGGGCCTGGCGGATGGCGGCAAGGTCGGTACCAGCACGGAAACCCCCGTCGATCTTCTCGACACGTGAGTCCTTGTACCAGGAAAGCATAAGGGTTAGGGCCATCTCCACCTGGCTCACGCCACCAGATCCCTCAGGCGGTCGACGGTAGCCGGCACCTCTGCCACCTTGGCCGCCAGCTGCGCCATCATCCCCGGAATCGGAGCATACGGCCACAGGAACGTGAAGATGGCCTGCGCCGCCTGGCGAAGTTTGGCAGCCTCCTCGCCAAGGAGGACGACCAGCTCCTAGGTCGTCGGCTGCTCCCCCGGCCAGTTCTCCTACAGCCGGTTGTATGCCAGCAGGTCTACGCTAGGATAAAAAGCTATCAGAAAAAAGAACGTCAGATCCGGCTACCGGATCAGCAAATACGAAGGGAGTCGGAGAGAGAACTTACCCTTCGCCGTGTGCCTGACCTGCATCAGCTCCTCCACCAGGGCCTTCTCCCGGACCGTCAGCCGTTTGACTTCCTTCTCTTGGTCCTTGTTCTGGGCCTCGAGAAGGTCAAAGGCTTGGGCCCGGCTGGCGAGGGTGGTGTCGCGCTCCTTGACGGTGGCCTCCAGAACGTCCACCTTGGCGTGCTAGTCCTTATTCTGTAGCTGAAGCGTAGATTTGGACTTGCTCAGCCGGTCGTTCGCCTTCTTCAGGCGATCGATTTCCCGCTGAGCGCACACCATGATGGCTGCAAAAAGCCGAATATCAGTAAAAAAACGGAGAAAAGGAAAGACCAAAGTATCCGGCTGAGGGGACTTACTCTCCGAGGTCCCGTTAGCAGCCGCAAGCTTCTGCTCCAGGGTCCGGTTGCCGCCGGCGGCAGCCTCGAGTAGCCGGATCTCCTTCACCGCCAGCTCGAGGGTGGCAGCAAGGTCCGTCAGCGAAGAGGCTGAGGAGGCATCTTTGTCAACGGCGTTGGCAACCAGTGATTCCTTTGCTGCGGCATCTGCCGTCCGCCACTCCTCCCCCGGCTTGTCGTAGGAGTTGTCATCGCCGACAACCACGAGCTCCTTGCCGGTGGCAGACCTCCGCGCCAGCGCGGGGGAACTACCTCCACTTTGTGAGGTGGTCACAACCGTTTCTGGCTGTGCCACCGTGGTCGGTGGAGCGTCCCTTGCTCCGGCTGTGGCAGCCGGATCAGCTTGAGGCAGTGGAGGAGGCGGTGCCCTGGAAGGAGGAGCGGAGGCAGATGCGGGCGGCGCGGTGTCCGACGCGCGGGGCGGCGAGCCAGTCGGCGCCCACACCGGTCTCGTAGCACCGAAGGAAACCAGCGTGCTGAGCAACAGAAGGCAGAAAAGAAGCAAAAAGCAAGCAAGCCAAAGATAGAAAAGGAGAGCACGGAGAGCAGAAGAAAGGTAAAAACATTCAGCGAATAAACTTACCCCTACACCACGCGGGGCGGCCCCTTCTTGCGACCGAGGCAGCTCGGCGGAAGGGTGTTGGTGCGGCTCCTCTTGGGGGCCGGCTCCTCCAGGGCAGGCCGGCTGGCCTCGCCCCCTCCTCCGCTGGACCGGCTGGAGCCGCCCTCACCGGCACCGGACCGGCTGGAATGGCCATCCTTCGCGTGGCGCCGAGTTGGATCAGGAGCTGGCGCCGCCTCCTCCTCCTCGTCAAGTTCTGGATGCGGGTCGGCAGCCGGCTTGTCATTCTGGCTAAGGAAGACGTCGCCGTCCCCATCCGACTCCTCGCCGGACCAGTGAGCGTGTGGCTCGGGCAGGTAGGGCGTGAAGTTCTGGAGGGGGTATCGCCCTCCTCCCGGAGGATGCAAGGGAAGATCTGCCAGGAAAAAAAAGCGAAGAGATTAGCCGGACGGCAAAAGTCGCAAGAAAGAAAATCCGGTTGGCGAGACTTACCCGGGGGGCACGGTTGTCACGGCTATAAGTGACCAGCCCGAACTCCCAGCCTTCCGACAGTCGCTCCTTCGTGATTTTCCACACCGACTCCTTCAGGTTGCAGTAGCGGGGATAACGGTGGGACAACCGGGTCGGGTCCAACAGGCCAGAGTAGAAGCACATCTTGTGCGCCCGCTGCTGCAGCGGCATCATCGGCCTGGACATCCGGCTGAGGGTGATGTCCAGGCCGGTCAGACCGGCGGTGACGAGGGCGTCCATGCGCTGCAGCATCGCGTCTGACTCGTCTTCTCACCGTAGATCTTCAGATCCCACTACTGCCGGCTAGATTCCACATCCTGGAAAGCCGGCAGGTTGATCCGGTCCTCGGCGGTGAGGTTGCGGACGTAGAAGTACGACTGTTGCCACAGTCGTACCGTGTCCTGTAGCCGGAACTTGTGGTAGCCAGTCTACGTGCGGGAGTAGATTGAGGTGCCGCCGTACGTCACCAGCGGCCCCTTGGTGAACTGAACCTACGGCCGGACTCCTGATGGCATTGGCGCCTAGGTGGTGGAGATGGAGGTCGAAGAAAGCAAGAAAAGTGAGGAAGAAAGGATGCACCGACAGCGCGAAGCCGCAGGCAACATGCGACAAGAAGATCACCTGCTCCCCCTCTGCCGGGCGTGGCGACTCCTCTCTCGCCGGTGCGAGCCGCACCTCCAGCTTCGTCTCTAGCGGCAGCACGTGGGTCGCATAGTACTTCTTGATGTGCTCATCCGTCATGGAGGAGCCACACTAGGCTCCACGTTCGGCTGCCATTGCCGATTCGCTGGGAGGTGTTCTGGTGGAGGAGTGGCGGTGGCCTGTACCGCCGACGATGCTAAACGGGCGGCACGACGGACTATAGTAGTAACGGCGAGCGAGGCGACGCAAGGAAGGCAAGGGCACAGGAGAAGAATGGGGAAGCAGCGAACGGAGGGACAAACCACTCCCCCCGGGCTCCCCTTTAAAGACCCGGAAGCGGAACCGTCCGCGGTGCCACGTGGCGCCTGCCCAGGCGCGCCCCGCTCCCCACACTACGCACGATCCTTTGCGCAGGCACAAGACGCGTAGACAATCCCAGAGTAGAAACCGAAGAGGTAGATGGCAGTTCCCGAGGCGACATGCGACGCGACGTTATGCTGCCCGCCGCAGAGTAATGATGGCGCGTGCGCGCGTGGCCAACGTCAGCACTGACGTCACGAGTAGCACAACTGCCAAGCGTAGCCGGCCAGAAAATTCAAAATGAAGAAGGAGCGCGTGCACATTTCACCTAAGGGCGAAATCCACACGTGCTCGGGGGCTAGTGTCGGGGGGATGATCTCCGGATACCCCAACCAGACAAGAATCACGGTAGTCGGATCATGTTCGGCTGGCTGACCGCAGCCGGACAGGAGCAAGTCAAGCCGGCTACCTCATGGTAACAGGAGTGGCGAGGAGCAGCAAGGCACGGGACCGGCTACATCAGCGTAGCCGAAACCAATCAAGAGGACAGAGCAACATGCGGCACAGTGCATGGTGCGCCCTGATACGATGACAAGACTCGCAACTACTCGCCCATACCGAAGACTTCGTGGGGTGATGCGGGAACAGTGGCCAGATGCTGACGACGGGCTCACACGGTGTTCACTATACCCACGACGACCATACCGCTTGTACTCTGATGGGACGTAGGTGTACCGAGTACTATAGATGACCAGCCGGCTGGGACCCACTTGTGGGGCCCGCCACTCGGACTGGCCAGTAAGACTGTTGCCTCTCTGCCTATATAAGGAGAGGCAAGGCTCTAGTAGAAAGGGTTGGTCTCAGTGCATTTGAGGCAGTAGCTAGAGAACACGGCTCAAGGAGTGATTGTAGCTCATATACCACCCATAGTCAGATCGGCAGGAGTAGGAGCTTTACCTCATCACGAGGGCTCCGAACCTGGGTACTACTTGTGTCTTGCTACACTTGCTCGTATCCAATCCCGCCTGCGGACACCGTCGATAGCTTCCCTGCTAGTCCCCACACCTCTATCTTACCTGCTTAGGTACTGTCGTTCCTAATACAATGACAGTATACTTTAGAGGTTAAATTCCATGAAGACTTATACATTCATAAGAATGGGACGAAGTTGTTATATCTAACATTGGTTAACCAAATAACTAATGAATCGGTTAATGATTACATCATACGGTTTGGAGATGTCAGAAACCATTGTTATAACTTGACAAATTAAAAAATGGCTAACTTAGTGGTTGTCGGTTTAAAGCCCCAACTACGTGAGAAAGTTGAACATTTTAACTTTATAACTATCGAACAAGTTCATGAGAGAGTTGTGGGTCATGAAAGCCAATCTAATGAAATCAAAAAATCACAAAGTGTGAGTTGAAGCTAGATTGGTTCATTTAGCAATACCGATTTTGATGATGACTTTGATGTGTATGTTGCTAAGATAGTTTGGCCCACTGAGGCCAAACCGTACATCAAGACGACCTAGAGCCAGTTCGTAAGGACCATGATGAAAGTTTTGACCGTACTTTTGACGTAGGCAAATGTGATAAAACATTTTATGCTTTGTTGAAAGACAAAATCATTAAGCTCGACCATGTATACCTCTGACCGATGAATTAAGATAGCAAGCTTACTACAAGTACCATAACCTATTTTCTCATGCAAAGATATTCATTCCATCCAGGCAGATGAGGAAGGGTGGCATCGGCTTGACCCAGTCTTCTCTCTTGGTCGGGTCAAAGGCTAGGTTTCTCATTCAGTGATGAGGTGTTCATACAAAGCAAGGCCACGCCCAAAAATTGGTGGATTTGGTTTGGATGGGGCTTTTCCGACATGGCCATTCATTAGAAGTCATTTCCAATGAACGCATTGGATCTTATAGGGAAATGAGGTACTCATTAGGCCAGAGGTGGGTGGATCTTCTAACAAAGATAATGTTGTTGTTGGTGAACCTAGGGATAACAGGATCAAGGGCATAGCCGATTCAAGGGAGATCTAGGTGAAGAATAAACCCCATGGAAAGGAAAGTATTCAGATCACTATCAAGAATCCTAGACCTAGGGGCAACATTATCATATGAAGGGATCTTCTCAAAGGTTCATCAAGCTAAGGAATCCGAAGGTCAGAATATGGAAGCCTAACATGGTTAATCCAAAACCTTGGAACAAGACCTAGACTAGAGGTGAAAAGCCAAGCTATGATTTCCTCTTTGCCAAATACCTACGAGATATTACCTGTTCAAATGGAAAACGGTCCCACTATCGTGGAAAACATAAAAGGTCACCATTTGAGGATAAGCCAAGCTAGACATATAGACTAGCTAAAAGAGGGCCTGATTGCAGCAGCAAGCCTCCACATGACCCTAAGGATAAAGGGATTAAGACGCCAGGTGATAGTCTTGAGAGAGGAAGGCTTCGTGATAACCAATCAAAGTTTCACCATAATGCCCAAGGATTATAGCATGCTAAGACATCATGGTCCATGATCACTAATGCTGGAAAGAGTAATATTCATCTTCTAGTGATGTAGGTTCTAGTGATATTCATCTTCTAGTGATGTAGGTTCTAGACCTTCTGGTGATATTCATCTTCTAAGACCTTCCTCCAATGATAATGAGACCGAAACTAGCAGTAATTCATCTTTCATGGATAGATGGTCAAGAGATTCAAGGTACACTCAACCAAGGTGGTGTGATCCATGTTTAACCAAGAAACAAAATAGGAAACTATAGAGGTTGAGGAACAAGAGATGTCTGAGAGGAAAGACGAACATCAAAGAGATGAGGACATCGAGATTAGTCACCCAAGAGTTCCCTCTCATGTATGGGTCCCTAAGTGATGGCTCTGAAATATAGCCATCTTCGTCCACATTTAAACTGGATATTATTCATATTTTTGATGAAATATCTCTCTAAACCCTGCCACTAATGCCTAATGATCAAAGGGGTATGCAATCCTTTCTTTCTATTTTTCCCTGCGTAGATAATGATGTTTGATGATGGGAATCACTACATTAAAGTCAAAGATACGGGATTTCCATTGACCATAAGAAACCAGGAGTTGTGAGGCGGAGGCAGACGCCTTAACGACCAACTATACGACCGAAACAAAATTCCGGCCATATAGTTTCAGTCTTATAGTTGTCGTCGACACCGCTAGGTCAAACATAACAACTTTCATGAAGGGACCCCTATATAAAGAGGCCTCGGGCGACGAGAAAAGGGCCCTGCCCTAGATCATCAGCCGCCTCCAGATCTCCATCCACCACACCGAAGAGCCACCGAAGGAATAGACTTAGATCTAATCTCCAAACCCTTCTCCACCACCATAGCCATATTCCACCACTTGTAATATTAGATGTCATCTTCGATTGGCAACATTGTAAGACTATTTGCTATCAATCTCATGATTTGCACAACAATGTTTATGATCTTTGATCTCATCTCTATGTGTGCCTAATTCTCCATGGGCTAAGGGCTTCCTCCTAGCCATGTAGCTTTTTGTGCATGTTATTTATCATAGATGGGATCATGTATTAGTTTGTATGACATGATGATTATTGTTTCCTCTCTTGCCTCAATCTAAGGACTTGTCAGGTACCGAAGACCTCGAGGATTGAGCCAGGTATAAGGAGTATGAGTAATGACTAATCTGTAGGTTGGGAACCCCAGTGACAGAAGGGGTAGTACCGTTGTATGTGAGGGATTTACTTGGGTTTAACGGTGACGTCACTATGCATATCATTAGTTCTCCTTCTTCTATGGATGTGACTAGTAGGTTATTTCTATAAGCGGTTGCGGAGGCAATAGCAATTATGGATGCACTACCCACATATAATTTATCTTGCTCTAACAATTACATGCATAATTTATTATTATCTTTTATTCCCATCAGATGTTTTGCACAGCTACAGGTGAAACCGAACGCCCTAGGCCCTCTCTCTCCATCATCGACAACAATAACAGATGCAAACTCTTGGTCCGGTAAAAACACAAAAGGGATTCTAAAACTCCCAAAGGTCCGTTAAAGTAACATCACTACGCATCTTCTTCCCGAGGATTCGATAAACCTAGGTATACTAGGGAAAAAGAGCTATACTACATTCGTAATCCGGATTGAAGGTATCAACCCTTTTTCTGGCACCGTTGCCGGGGAAGAAATAGCTACCCTGGTGAGGTTAGTAGGAACCTTGCTAGTTTAATTCTTGTTTTTAATTTTTATTTTGCTTTTAGTATTTATTTGAAAAACCAAAAAAATAGTTAGCTTTTAAATTCTTGCTTTTACTATTATAAGTCTCTGTTTAAGAAAACCAAAAAACATAGGAATATGGTTTAAAAGAAGCTTGGGGAGTTTGCTACTCCCAATAATGATTATTTGCGTACTCCTATTACTCAGCTAGCAAGTGTTGCTGATGATTATGAAATTAAGCCCCATTATTTAAGTTTGATTCAACAGAATCAATTTGGAGGATCTGTTGTTGAGGATGCAGGTATGCACTTGAATACTTTCACTGAAATATGTGATATGATGCGCATAAAAGACATTGACCCCGATGCGGTCATTTTGTGTTTATTTCCTTTCTCTCTTAGAGGAAGAGCAAAAGAATGGTTGCTATCTTTGCCTAGAAATACTATTACATCATGGGTTGAATGCACTTCTTTATGTATGACTAAATTTTTCCCACCCACAAAGACTATGCAACTAAGATATAATATTACTGGCTTTAGACAGGAAGAGCATGAGCCACTAGTGCTTGTATGGGAGAGGATGAAAGAATGCATGAGAAACTGTCCTAGTCATGGGATGGAAGACTCGTTAATTCTCCATTTGTTTTATAATGCTCTTAACCCTGTGTCTAAGTCTATGCTTGATACTACAACTGGAGGAACATTTATGGATAAACAAATTACCGAAGCAAAGCAGCTGCTAGACAATATGCAAGACAACCATGCCCAATGGAATGTGGATAGATCTAACACGAAGAAGGTTAACTCCGTCTCACCACAAGAAAATGAAGAACTCAATGCAAAGTTGGATGAGCTCATATTAGCTGTAAAAGGTAAGGAAACCCAGTAAGAGCTATCCCGGAATCAAATATTGAAGAAATAGACTTCATAGCTCGTAATGATTATAACCCTACTTGGAAGAAGAATTATAATCCTAACTTTGAGAAACACTATTCTAGTCCTGCAGGTAACTCTAATAATAATATGGGAACTAGTAATGGTAGTCTCCAAGAAACACTTAAGCTTTTTATAGACTCATAAAATGAACAAAACAATATCCTTGTTAAAATAATGGAGAACCATGATGCTATGCTTGGTAAATTATCTAACCAAGCTGTAAGTTTGAGGAATGATTTGCAGGCCCACCAAGAAAGAACGAGGATTGTTGAAGCATAGCTTGGTAAGATAACCGAGAGTCAAACTCTCATTCTAGCTAAATTTGCAGGAAAAGTTGAGCCTAGTCCTATTGAAGACCTCAAGATAATGAGAATCCAAAGGGAGGAGCCTGAAGAACTTGATTATAGTAATGCTCTTGAAGATCTTGTAAAAAGGATCAATATTAAGATTCTGGTAAATGAAGGAAATTAGGAAGCTATGTACCAACACTCCGTTAATCAGGTAGCAATAAAGGTACGTGAGCTTGCGGAAGAATATAAGCAAATTCCTGAAAAATTACCTATGAAGCTTGATTATATATTTGAGCCTACTATTAAGATTAAGATTGGTACCAATGAGATAGCTATACTTTGTGATCTCGGTGCAAGCGTTTCAACAATTCCAAAGAGTCTTTTTAACAAGTTAAACCTTGGCTCTTTTGAGATCACCGAGTTAAAATTACATCTAGCAGATTCTACCTACTAACAAGCTATAGGAATGAAGGAGAATACTTTAGTATACATTAAAGGTTGTCATGCTCTTATTGATTTTGTTATTGTTGACATGCCTAAAGATGCTACTGCTCCTATTATATTAGGCCGTCCTTTCTTAAGAACTATTAAGGCTTTGATTAATCTACAAGAAGGGAACGTGAAGCTTCAATTGCCTTCACGAGATCCTTTTGTTGTTCATTTCCCTAGGAAGAAGAAGGCCAAGCATGATGAAAAGGAGGCCATCACTTTGAAGGCCAACTATTTTGGAGTGGGTGTTCCACTCATCTGGCCTAAGTGAGCAAAATTGAGGTTAAGCTATTGTCCATAAAAGAGTGCTTCATGGGAGGCAACCCATGTGAAATAAAGGTTTGAGTAAAGTTTTTAACTTTTAGTTTAAGTTTATGTTTAATAAAGAGTGCTAGAAAGCTCCAATTGAGAAGAAGTTCGGTAGTACTAAAAATCATGCTTAATACATGTTGATGTTGGTCGACAATATTTACTATCATTTTTCTGTCAAAAACAAGGTATTTCACTAAGTTACAGGATAAGAAAGAATTCTCGAAGAAATAGAAATTTATTGATCTATATAGAAGATTTAGCGACCAACTATACGACAGGAATAAAAATTCTGGCCATATAGTTCTGGTCGTATAGGTATTTTTGCCATCAACAATTTTTCTTTCATATGTACTAACGGTTTAACGACCAACTATACGACAAGAATAAAAATTCTGGCCGTATAGTTCCGGTCGTATAGATATCGATGCTTTTGTACAAATTCTTTTCCAGGCACAGAGGGTTTGATGACCAACTATACTGCGGGTAAAATTGTTTCGGCCTTATAGTTCTGGCCGTATAGCTGCGCCACCTGGTGAAAACCCTAAAATTTTGACAGTAGGCCAACTATACGGCAGGAACACATTGTTCCGGCCGTATAGTTCCGCCTGTATAGTTGCGTCCGACCACAAAAACGCCACGGGAGGTACCTCCAACCCCAAAACTTCAATCTTTTTTCTCTCTTCTACCTCCAAACTCTCTAAAAACCTCAAGAGATCTTCATCTCTACTCAATTTCGTTCGATTTCCTCACACACAAGTGATCTAAGGTATGTTTATCATCCGATCCTCCAAATTCATCTTTGATCTATTGTCATTATCAATCTAGGGTGAGACCTACTATGAACTAATTTCCATGATTCTCTTGCCTAGATTATTATTTTGAGGGGATTCTTTAGTGTGCTATGATGAGGAATATGTTATACTTACTATTGTTGGATCAAAAAGTTTTATTTTTGTCTTTCTTCATTATTTTAGATGATGAACACAAGGAGCCAAACTCGTGCTCGTGCCGCAGCTAGTGCTTCTCGGCCTGTCATTCAAGAACGCATGAGGATAGGGTTCAGGAATGAGCTCCAACATGATCGCTTCAATAGAATCAAGAACCGAGAAGTGAGGGCAACCAAGTGGGTTTGCCCCGTTATATTGAACCAAGTCAGTATTTCTAATGACTTCAATTTACTTTGCAATAGAGCTAGCCTGCAAAAATTTGTGTACAATGATGTGGCTACTTATCGTTCGTTAACTATTGAATTTCTAAGTTCTTTGCAAAGAACCGTTAAACTATGGCAAGGAGAGGACACAATTTCTTTTTGAATTTTGAACAACAATTACACTTTAACACTAGATTAATGGTGCATGATAACCCATAAGTATAGGGGATCGTGTGTAGCCTTTTCGATAAGTAAGATGTCGAACCGAACGAGGAGCTAAAGGTAGGATAAATATTCTCTAAAGTTCTATCAACCCCTGATACAACTCTATGCACACTAAACATTTGCATTATCTAGGAAATAAAACTAGAGTAACAATACGAGTAATAGAGATAGCTTTGCATGATAATAAATAACAAGAAAGTAAAGCTAGTTGCTGCAGCAATAAAATACACTAAACTAACAGAATTATGAGTGTGAAATAGTGGTGGTAATTGTGGTGGCTTTGTCCAAGTTTAACTAGCGAATAGATCAGGTTCATTGTTTTCGATGCAGTTTTCTTTATGGGAGAGGCTAAATATACATGTGCTTCACAATTGGAATTACATGTACTATATGATTGGATTGTTAGCAAACATTCGTAAGTATTAATCAATGCATTAAGGTTTCCCCAACCATAGCCTTAAGTTTAATGGTCCTCTTACTCCCATACGTGCAACGTTCCGGTTCGCGTCCTCAGGTTTCTATCACTCCGGCAGAACTCCCCCCTTTCTTTTACACATACTACAAACCCTATGATGTTTAATCCATGCGAGCACAAATATAATGGACACCAAAGGATTGTACCATATCAACATACAACTCTAATGAATAAAAGACGTTCAACCATTCAATCTAAGAACAAAGAAACTACGCAAACATGACATAGATCATATGATTATAACTTATAGCATCAAACACCATATTTACATAGGACGGTACAAAGGTGTGTGGGAGGATGAACCACTGCATACTAGGAGGATTAGGTGATGGAGATGGCAGTGAAGATGGTAAAGATGGTGAAGAGGGCGGCGGCGGTGCGAGGGACTGCTTCCCCGTCGTCGGTATCATGGGGGAGCACCGCCCCTTAGCCCCTTCCTTCATGGCTTCTTGGGAGACCTCCCCATATAGATGGTATCAATGGGAGAGGCAAAAACGTGGCATTGGTGGTTGCAAATTCGTGGGTGGAGATGTCCTAGGCGAATTAGGTTTCCTCCCTTTATATAGCTTTTTGGATTCCCGTCACCCCATCTTGGGGTGCAGTAAATCGGGACTAAAAGGCCCGTCCGGACTCGGAATCGGGTAAATTTTATGTCTAGAACGTTTGTCGTGAAATTTCCAACAACGTTGTAGTTTAAGAGTTTTCCGATTGACGTCGTATTCGACCCGAAACGTGACCATATTAAAAATAAGTTCTAAGACAGATTTCTGGAAAAATCCCAATTTGACTCCATAAGGTTTCCACTTGTATTCTTCGTAATTCCTACACATCAAAGTGTAAAACAAAAATATTGTGCACTTTTGCAACTATTAGTAGGTTAGTCCAAATAAATCATAAACTTTATACAAAAAGGAGTGTCAAAAGCATATTATTAGCATGAAACCATCAAAAATTATCGATACGTTATGGACGTATCAACATCCCCAAGCTTAGTTCCTGCTCGTCCTCGAGTAGGTAATCAAAACAATATAATTTTTAAGGTGACATGTAGACAACACAAACTTGATCATCATTATTGTAAAAGCATTGATAGCTGAGATTAAGGTACTCTAAACATGAATCGTGAAAGATAGAGTTCTAACAATAAGATAGAGCAACTATATTGCAACATGAAAAGGCACAAACAAAAGATTCATGAATAACAATGCTTTGCAAGAAGTTTGTTTGTTTCACATAAAGAAAGCATAATGAGAATGGTATTCAGTTTGTCCCTCATAGAGTAGCATAACATAAATACATAGGACACCTTCAAAGTTCATAAGGATGACTAGATACAAATAGTTTAAGAACAAGCAATATCAAAGTTATGCATCAATCAACAAGTCTTGGGACAATACACATTAAACTAAGAATGGCCACTATGCTCTCTTAATAGGTGCATAAAGATAGAAGATGGAGACTTAACATAAAAGTAAAAGAAAGTCCTTAGAAGGAAGCAGGGATTCAAGTCTCATAAAGAGCTTCCAAAAATTCTGGTACTTATTAGCTTTCAGCTCTCATTGCCCCTATCATAAGCATCTTTAGGTGATTAGTTAAACTAAGAGGATATGCTTAACAAGTTATAAGTTGAAATCTCATGCCCCTTACTCACGAGTACCGAACCTCATGCTACTCAACTTCAGTGACAAGTAAGCTCTTGTCATTGTAAATATATATGTATCATAGAGAACCGCCAACGGGGTACCCCTTCCACATGATACAGGAGCTATCCCATAATCAAAATGACAAGGCAAACAGACAATGAGCATCTCAGCGATCTTTTTATTTGCTATTTTCATAGGTTTTTATTTAGGATGCTTCATAGAGTGCTCATTATGGTTATGCTGCAAGTTTCCACCATGATTAGCCATGGATTAGGCTAGCGGCCCAGGCGTTTCTCTAACACACATAGAAAATCCATGATCTTACAAGTTCCCCTTTTATTTCACACCGCCGGGATCCATAAGCAAAAGAATCATGATATCAACGGAATATAAGTGTAATGTTGAAAGCGTTCCCCATGATACATGGTTCTGCTAACTTTAACTTATAAAGCGCAAGCATATACACAACAAAGATGGACACAATGGTTCAAGTTTATTAAGTGCAAGAAAATAAAGTGTGTCATCAAGTTCGTGAGAGCTTTAATCACTAATTTTCACATAACAAGTTTAATTCAGAAGGTAGATCAAAACATGAATATACTTGGAATAGAAAATGCTAATAGGTAGGTATGGTGACTCTTTGGGATAACTTGGTTTTATTTGGAGTTGGATGCATGAGTGGAACTCATACTTGGTTATGGAGGCTAGCAAAAGACTGGGAACGACCAATTAAAAGAGCAATAATGGCCATAATCATGCAAAGCGATAAAACATCATTAATTAAAGCATAAAGTGATATAAAAAGTCGAAAACTGAAGGATCATAAAGGATATGGTAACTTGGGATAGTCATAACATGGTGTGAGCATACGCCAAGTCAATCCATATAAAGCATCAAAGGAGAATACCACAATACTATGCTTTAATATGCTAAAACAACGCATGATTCTTTCAAGGCACATTAAGCAATCTTAATTGTTTATAACATGTCATGCTACAGCAAAAATCACTAAGCATAAAGCCAAAATAATATCAAGCATGACATGACAAAGCATAGGCCACCGTAAAAAACGAGCTCCTTTTACCACTTAAGCATGAACTTTTCCTACTGTTTTCCAATCCAACCCACACTTATTTGAAAACTAATGTATAAAAGAGGGGGTCCAACCAATTTATTCAAGAAAACTAAGAAAACCAAGCAAACAAAAACGAAGAAAAAGACGCTCCAAGAACAACACAACTGTGCATGAATCAATAAAAATTAAGTGTTTGGAAGAAACCTGAGATTTTTATTGATAAAGAAGGGGATGCCTTGGAAATCCCCAAGCTTTGACGCTTGTACTTCTTGGATATTTCTTGGGGTGACACACGTGGCATCCCCAATCTTGAGATTTAGTACATTCTTAATCTCATTACATCACTCTTTCCATACACCTGAAATTTTTCCTTCATACAAAACTTCACACAATCTTTATTAGCAACATTAGTGCACTCAAGATAATAAGCCTTTGGGTTTAGTTCCAACACCAATAAAACTTCCACTAAAACACAAGCTACTGTAGCACTTCCCTCAAAAAGCTCAATTCTCCAAAAAGAACCCAAAAAAGGAATCAACAAGAAGCAAATGCAAATAATGGCAAAAATCTGTCAAAACAGACCAGCAGGTAAAGACAATTTTTTTCGAAGACCTTCTATTGCTCAAATCGAAAAGTGTTGAACTAATGAAAGTTAGATAACAACCTGGGGCAGAAGCACAAAAATTGACAGCTTAAACCAAGGTACAGAGAGTTTACACGAATTTTTACAGCGAAGCACAAAAATCTGTTTGACAGGAACTTTCCCAAGCATTACTGCTCTCTCATTACACGTTACTCTTGGCACAAAAAGAAAATAAAAAGGATAAGGAGCGGTTATTACAGAGGTAATAACTTCTAAGACTAATCTAAAACTTTTGGGTTATCTCCCAATAAGTAATTTCTTTTAACGCCTTTAAGTTAGGCATAGGAGCAAGATTCAAGTATTTTTGAATGAATAAGCATTAAGATCAATACGAGAAATATCTTTCTTTTTCAAGGCTTCATGCATTCCTACAAATTTTTAACTAAAAAGCTTCCATGAAAAGAGTGTGTAGCCTTTCTAAAGGTAGGATAAATATTTTCTAAAGTTCTATCAACCACTAATACAACTCTACGCATACTAAACGTTTGCATTATCTCGTAAAAAAAATAGAGCAACAATATGAGTAATAGAGATAGCTTCGCATGATAATAAATAACAAGAAAGTAAAGCTAGTTGCTGTAGCAATAAAATACACTAAACTAACAGAATCATGAGTGTGAAATAGTGGTGGTAATTGTGGTGGCTTTGTCCAAGTTTAAATAGCGAATAGATCAGGTTCATTGTTTTCGATGCAGTTTTCTATGTGGGAGAGGCTAAATATACATGTGCTTCACTACTTGGAATTATATGTACTATATGATTGGATTGTTAGCAAACATCCGTAAGTACTAATCAATGCATTAAGGTTTCCCCAACCATAGCCTAAAGTTTAATGATCCTCTTACCCCATACGTGCAACGTTCCGGTTCGCGTCCTCAGGTTTCAGTCACTCCAACAGAACTCCCCCTTCCTTTTACACATACTATAAACCCTATGATGTTTAATCCATGAGCACACAAATATAATGGACACCAAAGGATTGTACCATATCAACATACAACTCAAATGAACCAAAGACGTTTAACCATTCAATCTAAGAACAAAGAAACTACGCAAATATGACATAGATCATATGATTATAACTTATAGCATCAAACACCATGTTTACATAGGATGGTACAGAGGTGTGTGGGAGGATGAACCACTGCATACTAGGAGGACTAGGTGATGGAGATGGCAGTGAAGATGGTGAAGATGGTGAAGAGAGTGGCGGCGGCGCGGGGGACTCTTTCCCCGCTGCCGGTATCATGTGGGAGCACCGCCCCTTAGCCCCCTTCCTTCATGGATCCTGGGAGACCTCCCCCATGTAAATGGGATCAATGGGGGAGGCAAAAACGTGGCTTTGGTGACTGCAAATTCGTGGGTGGAGATGCCCTTGGCGAATTAGGTTTCCTCCCTTTATATAGCTTTTCGGATTTCCATCACCCCATCTTGTGCTGTAGTAAATCGGGCATAAAATGCCCGTCCGGACTCGGAATCAGGTAAATTTTATGTCCGGAACGTTTGCCACGAAATTTCCAACTTTGTAGTTTAAGAGTTTTCGTTTGACACCGTCTTCGACCCGAAACGTGACCATCTTCAAAAAGAGTTCTGAGACAGATTTGTGGAAAAATCTCAATTTGACTCCAACAAGGTTTCCACTTGTATTCTTGGTAATTCCTACACATCAAAGTGTAAATAAGAACATTGTGCACTTTTTCAACTATTAGTAGGTTAGTCCAAATAAATCATAAACTTTATACAAAAAGGAGTGTCAAAAGCATATTATTAGCATTAAACCATCAAAAATTATAGATACTTTATGGATGTATCAGTGCGTATGTTTTAATTTCCCAAACAATGATGGTAATGCCCTACGTGCAACCTTTACTGGCTTAGACCCTTCCCCTGAACAATATTATAATGGAATGAGTTTCACTAGAATAAGCAAGAGGGAGAATATTCAACACACCGCAATTCGCAATTTGTTCTATGTTACTGCTAACACCTTGCAGGCAAGAAATGAGTTCACAAGACTCAACGAGGAGGACATCTTAGTCCTTGCAAAAGGTGCTTACACCCATGTGACTTGTCACTCAACTTGGGTGCAATCCTTGTGCGCTACCTGGAGCACCAATCCTCCCAAAGCCAAGGACCAATCACAGGTGGAGGCGTCATCACTGTGCTTGCTATTTCCCTAGGCATCGACCTAGGTGAGTTGCAACCTGTTCTAGGTGAGCGACGTGTTGGTTTCTCTACTTTAAAAGCTTATGGAATGCTCACTAGGAGAGGTGTTGTTTATTACTTGCATATTGCTGGAGCTGGGCGTCTTTACCCCGCTCCTATGCCTAATGGTCTTTTCTCTATCAAGGAAGTATGTTTTCTATATGACTTGCAGGTTGAGAAACTCCAACCTGAGGGAGAAATTCTGGATGAGGACGAGGACCAAGAAGTTCCTTATCCAGAGGATAAGCAACAAACCTGGTTCGCCACATACCAAGACTTCCAAGAACTTGGAGGGACTGTGGAGAGGATGCATAGCCTCTCCTTGAACCTCTGAGGAACAACTAGTAATTTATCAACTCAATTTGCGAACTGGAGTAATGACTTGCAAAAGCCTAAGCTTGGAGAAGTTTCCTCATGTATCTTTATGTTTTCAATTCAAGTTTATAAGCACTCATGTTGGTTTAATTCCCCAACACTTTATCTTTAGTTATTTATATTTGCTTTCGAGATTTCCTAGCCAAGCTTTGCCGCCAATTTTCTATTCTTTATATTCCCTCTCTTAAAAACAACAAAAATATTTCTCCTTTTTTCTTTATTTTCCCTCTTTCTTTTCTTTTCGCCTCGAGGTTCTCATGTATTTGTAGGAAGAGTGATCAACTTTGAGTTTCCAAGAAGCAAATAAAAAGGAAAGAGAGAAGTGGAACCAAACATGAGAGGTATGCCTTATGACTCCCCACTTTTGAAGTTTGAGAAACCCATGCTAGTTAGTAGTAAATGTTGAGATATTATATTGGTGGAGTGAGTCTTTATATTTTAGTAAAGTTTTGTTTGCATGGGTATTCAGTTGTTCCAGCTCTTATAGTTAACCAAGTCTTGCCTAAAATTTGCTAAACAATTGTAACAAGAAAAAGCCTCACAACTGAAGGCTTGGGTGTTGTAGTGTTTAGTCTTGAAGGCTTATTTCTAGAGACACTCAACACCACGGAATATAATGATTGACTTGATAACTCTCTTTAAAAGGATTTGTTCGATTGAATTAATGTTTAGAGGTTTTTGTGAGCATGCCAAAGTTTGACTTGTGAATCATAAGAATGATATAGCTTTATGCGTGTCAAACTTCATGGGATGCCAACAACTCCGTTGGCCTACGAACGATCTTCATGGAGGAAACTCCTAGATTTTGGCTATGAGTTGATTAAACACATGTAGTAGCAATGCTATAGTGGGTAAGATTCTTGGCACTCCCGGATAGCTGTGTTCATGATGAAATTACTCCTCTAGCTGTTATGTGTAATCATTGTACAAAAGGAAAAAAAACCTTAGTGATGCCACGAGTGTCCATCACATCCTGATAAACTAATATTTTTTGGCATGCTCTCAATTACTTAAGAAATGAAATTCTTGAAAGACAATGAATAGAAAAGAAGTGCTTGAAAAGTCTTGATTTACTGATGTGGGAGAAATAAGATACTCTAGTGTATATGCATTTCATGACAACTCTTACACTCTCAATTTTATATGATTATACTTTATTGTTCAATGGCAAGCCTACGAGTTGATTACATGACATGTAATCAAGTTGACTCATTTTAATCATCCATGTTTACAATAATTTTTCCACGCTATAAGGATGCATAAAAACCCATATGATATGATTGCCATTAATCTATCTATGCTGAAGTTTTTTAGATTTATGAAGTGGAGGAAACATGAGACTACCAATCATGAGTAAGATCATCATCTCATTATTTCAGTTTAAATGCTAAGTTCCTTTTTGATTTTGGTTTTCTTGCTCGAGGACGATCAAGTTTATGCTTGGGGAGGTTGATGGCTCTAAAATATAGCTATCTACATCCACATTGAAACTGGATATTATTCATATTTTTTATGAAATATCTCTCTAAACCCTACCACTAATGCCTAATGATCAAAGGGGTATGCAATCCTTTCTTTCAATATTTCCCTACGTAGATAATGACGTTTGATGATGGGAATCACTACATTAAATTTAAAGATACGAGATTTCCAACGACCGGAAGAAACCAGACGCTTTAATGACCGGAAAAAAATTCCGACCGTATAGTTCTGGTCATATAGTTGTCGTCGACACCGCTAGGTCAAACAGAACAACTTTTGTGAAGGGACCCCTATATAAAGAGGCCTCGGGCAACGAGAAAAGGGCCCTGCCCCAGATCATCAGCTGCCTCCAGATCTCTATCCACCACACCGAAGAGCCACCGGAGGAATAGACTTAGATCTACTCTCCAAACCCTTCTCCACCACCATAGCCATATTCCACCACTTGTAATAGTAGATCTCTTCTTCGATTGGCGACATTGTAAGACTATTTGCTATCAATCTCATGATTTCCACTACAATGTTAATGATCTTTGATCTCATATCTATGTGTGACTAGTTCTCCTTGGGCTAAGGGCTTCGGCCTAGCCATGTAGCTTTTTGTGCATGTTATTTACCATAGATCGGATCATTTATTAGTTTGTATGACATGATGATTATTGTATAATATCTTGACTCAATCTAAGGACTTGTCAAGTACCCAAGACCCCAAGGATTGAGCTAGGTATAGGGAGTATGAGTAATGACTAATCTGCAGGTTGGGAACCCTAGTGACAGAGGGGGTAGTACGGTTGTATGTGAGGGATTTACTTGGGATTAACGGTGACGTCACTATGCATATCATTAGTTCTCCTTCTTCTATGGGTGAGACTAGTAGGTTATTGCTATAAGCGGTTGCAGAGGCAATATCAATTATGGATGCACTGTCCACATATAATTTATCTTGTTCTAACAATTACATGCATACTTTATTATTATCTTTTATTCCCATCAGATGTTTTGCAGAGTTACAGGTGAAACCGAACGCCCTAGGCCCTCTCTCTCGATCATTGACAACAACAAAAGACACAAACTCTTGGTCCGGTAAAAACACAAAAGCAATTCTAAAACTCCCAAAGGTCTGTTAAAGTAACTTCACTACGCATCTATTTCCCGAGGATTCGATAAACCTAGGTCTAATAGGGAAAAGAGCTATACTACATCCGTAATCCGGATCAAAGGTATCACTAAGTAGAATGGATTAGTTGCGCCATCATCTAGTCAGGTTGCCGCGGTTAGTAAACCTGTCATAGTTGATCAAGCCAAACAAGCAATAGTTCTGGAACCAAAAGCTATAGATGAGGATTTATGAATATCCATTGGAGTCACAGACATCGACGAAGCTCCAGAGACCGGTTTATATATCATACCCATTAAGGAAGAAGCAGTTTCGTCTAATGCTGAAGGATTGGAAGTGATGCATGTAAAATGCATACATGAACTTTGTAGTTTGTTAACATGTTTTACCACATATTTGCATCATATATAATGGTATATCCATGTTTTATATTGATTTTTGGGGATTTACCAATGATCCCCTTTATTTTGGTTATAACCCTGTAGGGCAGAAAAACCCTGTTTTCAACGTTTTTAATTTTTCAAGACCTATACGATGTCAAATGTACCTGCACTTTTGGGAATGCCAATATTTATCCACGAGAAGCATGTGGAACACTGGAATCTCACCAGGAGGGCTCGGAGGGCCAAACGAGCCCAGGTGGTGCGCACAGGCCTGGTGGGCGTGCCACCCATGCTCATTTGCTCCTCAACCGTCCGATCGCCTTGATTCTTTCGCCCACGGAGTTCTCTTGACCTAAAATCCCTATATAAGAACCCTCGAGGCATCCTCAGAGGAGGAGACACTAGAAACCACCACAGATGAAAACACCACCAAACGGAGTTAGATTTGGCGAACATTGGAGGGGGAAACTCTACCGGAACCATCTCCGAGGAGATCTCCACCCTCTCCAACATCTCCATCTTCATCACCAAGACGAAGAGGGAGTAGTCCACCTCCGGGCTATGGGTTTGTGGCAGTAGCTTGATCTATTTATCTCTTGTTATTCATACATCTAGTACCATATGAGCCGCCCAACATGATTATGGTCATATTTGAAATTCCTATGTGGTGGATCTTTGTTCTATGATTTGATATTTGAGATTGGAATATATTTTGTGTAAGATGTTTTACTAAATTCATATCATGCACCCCATTCTTCATTGATTGTTTTGATACAACTTGTATGGGGAGAAGTGTGTGTTAGATGGAGTAACATGGGGGTGGAGATTGAATTGTGACACATAATATTCAAGATCTACTTTGATTTTTACCTTTCTATTCCTGCCTCACTAGGGATAAAGTGAAATCATGTGCTACAGTTATCACGTGACAGTGTGATGACCTAGTTAGATCAAGGTAGCATATTAGTATTTCAAACATCATATAATATTTCTTAAAGCTATACTCTGATTTATTCTTAAATCAAGATTGCATGGAGATTTCCCTTTCTTGAGAAGTATAAGAGAGATGTATTACATCTCAATATTAGAATGTGATGCCCATATTAATTCCTTTTATCAAGCACATATAGAATTTCCATGAATCTTTATCATTCATGAATTGTTTTGTGATCACTACAACCTAAAAGAGAGGAGACAAGTGAACACATGAATCCTGGTCCGTTTTTTATCATAAGAAACACCTTTCCTTTGCATCCACCATTCTTTATAATTTATGAAATTTATTATTTTGAAAATACAAAAATACTTTCTCTACTTGCAATCACCCATAAAAACCCAAAAACAACTTTACTATCTGCCATCTCATCTAGTTTGTATTCCTTTACTTTATTTTATATTTTATTTCATATTACTAATACGAAACCTTGTGCTTGACAACCACTTGGTGGAGTTAGGGACACAAGACAAATTATTTTGCTTTACAGGTTGCTTGAATAGGAGAAGACAAATATCCACGCAATTCCTCGAGAGTTCGATATAAACCCTCGAGTCACCCTTGTGGGGAAAAGAAGCTTTCTACAACACTCTGCACTTGGAGTCCCAAAGGAAGTGGCTGCATTTGTTTCCATCAAGACTATTTTCTAGTGATGTTGCCGAGGAATTGGTGGAGACGTATCAAAGTGGTTGCAATGTGGTTAAACTCCCATGGCGGCTGCTAGATTATTTTCTGGCACCGTCATCTTCATCAACTTGTACAACAACCCAAGACTGGGGAGGTTGTACCACTGTGAGCTTTTGTTCTCCTTTTAGATTTTTAAAGTATTTTATTTTGTCTTTTTTTAGTATTTTTAAGTTTTCCTTAAAACACAAAAA
This sequence comes from Avena eriantha, assembly GCA_910589775.1. NCBI lineage: Eukaryota > Viridiplantae > Streptophyta > Magnoliopsida > Poales > Poaceae > Avena > Avena eriantha. The sequence continues at coordinate 517,476,850 of OU342742.1, read as the reverse complement.
CACATAAAATTAGTATTACATTTTTTCAAACATGGGAGAAAGAGGAACAAAAGTTTGTGACTACACAAACACCCCTAATGATCAATTCATGGCTAGACCCATTACCACTCCTGAAATTACTGCTAAATTTTTTGAAGTAAGTCCTGGACTTTTAAATCTTATAACTAGAGAACAATTTGGGGGAGTTCTAGTGAGGATGCCTCTATGCATTTGCATGATTTCTATCAAATTTATGATGTGGAGAAGTTTAAAAATGTGGAAAATGACAACTTAAACTATTGCCATTTCACTAAGAGGTAGAGCTAAAGAATGGTTATTATCGCTTCCTGTTGCCAGCATAAACTCTTGGGATGACCTAAAAGAAGCTTTCATTAAGAAATACTACACACCTATTAAGATCCTACTATCATTTAGATAATATGATAATGAACATGTAGCAACAGCTTGGGAGAGAGTTAAAAACATGCTTAGATCCTTCCAATCACATGGAGTAAATGAATGGACCATACTGCGCTTTTTATAATGGCCTAAATATTATATTAAGAAGCATTCTAGATTCTACTATCGGGGGTGCTTTTATGATTAAAACTCTGTCTGAAGCTAAAACTATCATAGAAAGCATGCTCCACAACCATAGTCAATGGCATACTGAAAGAGCACCAAACCCATCTAAGAAAGTTCACTCCATTAAAGAAATAGACTTCACAGGAAGTAAACTTGATACCATATTTGCCTACATATCTAAGCAAACTACTGATAATATTCCTCTACAAGAATTAGTAACAAATACCAATGGAAGTGTAGATGTCAACTACATAAGAAACTTTGGTAGTAATGTATATGGAAACAACTATAATAACCCATATGGTAGTCCAGCTTATGATCCAAACAACTATGGTAGCAGTCCCTTTGTCCATATCCTAATGCTAATGAAAGTAAATGGAAACTTGCCACCATTCCACAAGCTAATGAGAACATGGAGAAACAACAAGAGCCTAATAAAAATCTTAGTGAAAAAGTAGCTCACCATGCAACCATGATAGAAGAACTTCATAAGTCACTTCCATCCATAAGTTCTGATATTAAAGGCTTACAAAACCAAGCAGTTGGTTTATACAAAGCTCTATCAAAACTCGCTGATAATCAAGCAACCTTGTTAAGCATGTCTGCAGGAAAACCACAAGGACCACCAGCCATAGGTATGAACTCTATTACTATCACAACTAGTACACAATCTTTGGAAGAAACTTATAATGAATTAATGAATTATACTGATTTTCTTAGACCACTAGTATCACAACTCAATATCCAAGTGGTAGAAGAACCATTAAAATATGATAAATAAACTAGTATGATTAAAAATGAAAAAGAATCAACAAATGATAAACAAGTAGAAGTTAAAATGTTAAGTGAATCAAAAGAACCTCTACTTGATCTTGATAAATGTAGCTTGCATGAACTCATTAACTTGTTGCAAAAAATTCTAATGATCCATCATTTAATGGTCATCAAGCATGATTTGGCTCTTACTAGCAAATTATGTTATAAAAGAAAAGATTGAAAGATACAAAAGAGAATCTATGGTACCACCTAAGCTTGGGGATGTATGGATCCCCAAGGTATTAATCACTATTTGAAAAGAGACACGTCACGCTATTCAAGATTTAGGATCTAGTGTCTCAGTTTTATCTAAAGATCTATATGACTTACTTGAGTTGAAACCTATGGAAAAATTCTCAATAGATCTTTTACTTGCTAATGATTCAACTAAAAATTCTCTAGTAAAAGTTCAAGATATTATGGTTGAATTACATATGACATTTGTACCTATTGATTTTATTTTCATGGATATTACTTGGTAGACTTTTTGACAACCAAAGGTGTAGTCATTGATACAAAAGAAGGAAATGTGAATTTAAATTTCCTCACAACAAGTGTATGGAACACTTTCCAAGGAAGAAGGAGGTACCTAAGAAGCACAAGCTATCCCGTGAGTTCCACATCACCTAAACCAAGTAAGTAAAGCCTAGCTTGATTGAATGATCTAATGCTTATAAAATGTTTCTTAGGTGATTTAAACATCATCTACATCATTCCCAAACTTTGCCTAAAGAAAATCAAATCAAAAAGAATTAAAAAGGAGGAATGGTCATTTTGGCAAATTTAACTCTCATGCCTACTTTGGCTATTACTAGTACTCAAAACTTAACAGAAACAATTCTTGATCTTTGCACCCCTTGCTAGTACACATAATGAGGTACCAAGGCCCACCTTTTGATCTGCTAAAAACATTCTGTAAACTAATTTAAATGACAGTTTAAAATTGAATCTAATGCATATGCATAGATCACCCCTATTTCAAAAACCATCTTTTTGAGCTCCACTTTCAAAACCCTTGCAACAAGAGACTACCTATCATTAGTGGAGAACACCCAAAATTTTTGAAACCAAAGTTCAAAACTTTTTCTCTTGCGGCCATTTCATCAAACACATGGCAGGCAGAATCAAACACAAATAGCTAGCTCACTATTTCTACAGGGTTTGGCCACCCAATTGACGAGAAAACACTCCCTCTGTCTCCACTTGATCAAACCATGCCATTACCACTACATCCCCTACACCCTAGTGGCAAGGCCAAGCCATGCCGAACACCAACTCGCCGGCCAACCTTGCCGTCACCCCAGCAGACCACCTCCCCCTCTCTCTCCATGTCTAGGAGGTAGCCAGCACCTCACCGCCGCCCACTGTCCCCTGCCCGCCAAGACCCGTAGTGGACCACCGAGGAGAGCCCGCGCCCAGTGCCACCGCACCATGCCGAGCGCACGCCAGAGCGCCACACCCGGCACGCGTGCACAAGCCGCCGCTCAACCGCAGCCCGCGCCTACCGCTCCGCCACGACCCAGGGAACACGACGGACACGCCCGTTCGCCGCCCAACGCACCACAGCCACCGCTTGCCATGGACACCGCCGCTTCTGCCGTGCAGAGCGCCACCTCGCCCCGACCGGGTGCCACCGCCCCTACGGCCGCATTTAAGCTCTAGAGCACCGCCAGGGAACCGCCCATCGATCGCCACCCCCAGCCATGCCTCTACCCTGCCGTAGCCATGTCGACCGCCCATCCCGCTCGGTCTCACCATCGAGCCTATAAAAGGAGCCCTCCCTAGGCATTCTTCTCCACACCATTCCACTCCCCTCACCTCTCTGAACCTCACCCACCTCTAACCGGAGCAAGGCGAGCTCTGCCTCGCCAGAATTGGAGCCGGAGCAGCCGCGGTAGGAGGAGAAGGGCGTGGTTGATTGCGACCGCCCCAAGCTCCACCGCGACCACGCCTCGCCTCGCTGTCGTCTCCACGTCGTTTGCCCGCCTCGCCGACCCCGTTGGAGCCCTGGTATGCCCCCAGCAGACCCCCACCGAGCCGCTAGGGTTCGAGCTCGTCGGCGACATGTTCGTCGTCGTCGACGACCCTCGCCATAGATTTCTATTCTAATCGCACGACCCACAACACGCATACCCTTTCGTGTTATAAGTGCCGCTGACACGCGGGACCCCCCTGTCAGCTGAGCCCCGCGCCACGGAGCACGACTGGGTTGGCCCATTCCTTTTCCCGCGCTAGCCCACCTATTCAAATATGGAATTTTCTTTTTAGTTAAATCTAGTTTATGTCCAGTGTTTCAAAAATCAATTCTGTGAGTTTTACAAATCCAAATTGCATGAAACCAATTTTGAATGAAAGGTATTAAGATGATCTATCCAAGCCCGTTGGATTTAATTAAATTAGAGTTATAGATATCTCCTAATAAAAATAAGAAGACAAAAGCTTTTGCAACTTGCAACATTTTTATAAAATCAACCAAGTTAGCTTTTGATTTGATTCCAACTCTCAAAAATCACATTTTACCATATCTATCCAAATATGTAATAATATTAAGGTTTACATGTAGTGACTTTGGACTAGTACCAAAATAATGCTATATAGGCATTTCTAGTCACTTTAAATCATTAAATAATGAACTTAAACCAAAGTAATATTGATCCAACCCTTAAATATCATTCCCACATGTTAGAATATGTGGTGAGGACATGTGTCCACATGATCCCATATTTTGGTGGTGAATATTAAATTTTAGTTAATTTTTCAATGAGTAGAAATTACTTTTCTAAAATAAAAAGAAGGAAACTTTTGAATTAAACTTGTGATGCTTATGATGATAATAGATCATCAAATGTGTGTCCTAGCATGCTACTTAGCCTAGTTAAGTATTTTTTGGTTATTGTGTACTCTGTATGTCTTTATAGACGATAGTACCGACCAAGCTTTCGAGGAGGAGGAGTTCTACCAAGAAGAAGAAGAAGAAAACTTCAACCACTGCACCAACCAAGGCAAGCCACCATTAACAATGCAAGCTGCTATTAGTAAGCTAGCACTACTTAAGTGCAAGCCACACTTAGTAATGCAAGTTAGCACTTGCAAGTGTAGTACTTATCCAACTAGAATCAAACTAGATGGTTTAGCAAAGATGCCTTAAGCATGCTTTGATCACACCCCTTTAACTACTAGTACCCCAAGTCTTAGTTACAAGTTTTACCCTTCTTAGGCTATACAAAGTTCTTTACTTGTTTTGAAGGTAGCATAAAAAGTATAAAACTTGGCCTATTTAGAATCCTTTAGATGTCATTCTATGGCATGAGATTGAACCCCTCTTTTCCACCTTAGTGAACACTCTTAACTTAGTAGTTAGAGTAGATCAAAAACTTGAGTCACTTTAGGTGGGAACACTTGGTGAAAATGAATTATGAAAACCTTATAATGATGAGTCATTCTATTGAGATGTTTTGACATGTGTTGAGAAACACAATTGGTTGATGATGATTTAAATGTTGAGGCATGAGCCTTAACCCTTTTATAAAACTGATGGTTGGATTCGGATGCGGTACCATTCCAAATTTTCCATACAACCACATTACCTGAATTGGGTAAGGCTTAGCTAGAAATTTATATGCATTAGTATTGGTTCCCTCCCGGGAGAGGTCTGAGCTGAGGCTACCTCTCAATGTTGTCCACCTATGCAGTGCCCAAGATGACTGATGGTCATGGTTGGGAGACCATGCTCATAGGAGAGGTGCTTATACTAGGGTGTGTAAAGGGAAAGTTATGTTTGATTATCTGCATACTAAGTATGATGATTCAGGGTTATCCCTGATAGATGTATCGAATCTTGTGGTGAAAGTGTACCACCTCTGCAGAGTGTCAAACTATTCGAATAGCCGCATCCATGGTTATAGACAGTTGGAATGGCCATACTGTTTCGTTGTCAGATGTTTTCTAAATACTTTGAAAAGAATGATGAATCTTAAATTGACCACAACAGGGTTGTGTTTATGACAATAGTTTCCCCCAACTTAAGTGATTCTAGAGTTTTACCTTATCTTTCTTTGCTTCTGAACTCAGCTTAGGTTTCAAACTTAACTTTATAGTTAAGCATAGAGTTATCACTTTAACTTAGATTTATACTACTTGTTAGTGGTAGTTTGTGAGTACTTAAAGAGTACTCATGGCTTTTGTCCCTGGCTATTATCATGGCCAGACTATGAAGGAGATTATCAAGATGATGGCCAACAGGACGGTTATGATAACTAGGACCACCTTCCTTCGTCAGCATTGCCTGTGCCCCTAAAGATGGACCCCACCGCTACGCTATCTTTTATTTCCGCTGCTTGTTGTATTAAGACTGGATCATGAGATCCTTATTTGTGTAAAACCTTATGTATGGTTTGTAATGGATGATGTACTGTGATATCCAATCCGTTATGTCTCGCAAAAATGGTAATCCTGGGATTACGAGGTATGGCATAACGGGCATCTGGGATTAAAAATCCGGGTGTTGACAAGTTGGTATTAGAGCCATCCTGACCATAGGAGACCCTAGTTAGAATGGACGTCAAACAAAAACTTAGTTTCATAACCAAAGTGAGTATTTATGAAAAACTATCTCCTCTCTTACCCTTGTGGATTCTTTCTCAAAAATTCATGTTACTCAAAATTCTTCCACTAGCACTAAAAATTTGACACAGTTGATCACTTCACTAACTTCCTCATCCTTAATGCTTCTAGATGGAGACTCAGTTCAGCAAGTTTTACCAGTTGGGGAATGGAGGTCAGCTGATCTTCGAGAGGGATCTGGATTCACTGTCAGAGTTACTAGGACACCCACATTCGGAGTTTCTTGGAGCTCAACTTCTAGGACCCCCAGGAGGCGACTTACAGTGGCTAGTCACCGTAGATCTTAGAGGAAGCATTGAAGCGCCAACTTCTAGAAGAATTCAGTTCTCCATGAGAGAGAACAACTGGCTAGATGGATTAGCCAGGGAAATGCATGAAGCTCTCGCACGTCTATGTGCCCTCGGCGTCAACAAGACCCAAGGAACCCGTTTTGCCCACTATGGAAGACGTGACTTCATGGGACTGCCAATGGAAATGCCGGGCCACCCCGAGTTGAGGTGTCAAGTGGAGAAACTTGACTTCTTGCTTCACGACAGACAGCAGGAACTGGACAATGCCACAGAGTTAGCCAACCATAACCATGCCATTGCCGACCAGAAGGCCCAGACTTTCACCCTACTTGTCCAATACCGTCAGTATATTTGCCGCCAGCGTGCCAAGAAGGATAGCACCATCGCCCGTCTTCGCAAGAAGGTGGCCGACCTCGAGAAGACCGTCAAGGAGCAGGAAGCTCAGCTTGCAGCAAAGGAAGAAGAAGGTGAAGGTGAAGACATCCAGGGAAACATGGACTCGTACCTTAGTAACGATGATGATTTTCTGGCGGAGGATGTCGTAGACTTCTACACTGACGATGAGGACTCAGACTTCATCGACGATGAGTAGATGCACTAGAGCACTGTCGTAGCATGAGATGTATTGATCTCACTGTATCTTAGCTTGCAGAATGGTTCTTCAAACCATCTGTTTTCCCTTTGATTGTTGTGGTGTGTGTTGTATCGTGTGCTTGCTTGCATGAATGAAAATGAAGTTAGTAGAAAAACTTGAGTCTAACTCAAAGTTTTAGCTTTGAAAACCCAAAACCCTGAACCTTAGAATTTCCCTCTTATCCCTATATCTATCTCAATCTCCAGATGACTCGTGGAAACCAAGGAGGGAGCCTCTCATCGCAGGACCCAATGCTGCAGATCTTGCAGAATCTCGTAGCAGACCGTGAAGCAAGCAGGGCAGAACGCCAAGCCAACTTAGCAACACTTCAACAGATTGCCCATATGGCTCTCAACAACCAAGGGCATGGAAATCAGGATCACCATGGATCAAAACTCAAAAAATTTCAGAACACCAATCCCCCAATCTTCAACCAATCTGAGAACCCTTTAGATGCTGATGACTGGTTACAGACCATGGAAAACAACCTCGAAGTTGCAGGAGTCGATGAAAATGAGAAAGTTCTCTTTGCCACCCACTATCTGGAAGGAGATGCAAGAGCTTGGTGGAATAGCATCCGCAATATGGACCATGGTCAAGTGATGACATGGGAAGCATTCAAAGTCAAGTTCAGCCGCACCCACGTGCCGCAAGGTCTAGTCAAGAGAATGAGATATGAGTTCCGCAAATTAAAGAAAGGAAGAATGACTGTGGTGGAGTACCGTGACAAATTCCTATCACTTCCCAGATATGCACCCGATGAGATCAACACGGAGGCCAAGAAGAAGGAGAGATTCTTGAACGGACTGCATGATGAGATGCAGACTGTCCTCGTAAATATCCGCTTCCAGGATCTCGAAGAGCTAGTCGACTCTGCCATTCAGATGGAAGGGAAGATTAATCAGGCAAACGACAATCGCAAGCGTCGTATGATGCAGCAGTCTGGATCCAACAGTCACCAGAAGTACCGTCCCAACCCCTCACCAGGATATGCACCAAGGAACAACCGACCCCCAAATTCTCGCCCAAGCTACCCCAACCGTAGAGGAGGCAATGTGAAGTTCGGAGGAAACAATCACAACTCCGGTAATGCCAACAATTTCAACCGTGCACCTCCCAAGAACCACAACAACAACAATAGCAACACGGCACCCAGAACTGGCAGCAATGGTGTACCTGTTGCAGTCATGGACAAGTCCCAGATCACTTATTTAGAGTGTGGAGTGAAGTGTCACTAATCCAATGAGTGTCCCAAGAAGACTGCCGCCAATCCCAATGTGAATGCCCCAGCTCAGCAGCAGCGCCGTGTTCAGCCAGGAAGGAGATTTTCCCCAGGGAACCCTCAGAACCGCAACGGCCGTCTCTTCCACATGAATGCAGAAGAAGCCCAGGAAGCGCCAGATGTAGTGCTGGGTATGTTTTCTGTCAACTCAGTTTTAGCGAGAGTATTGTTTGATTCGGGAGCATCGCATTCATTTGTCACCGAAGAATTTGCATGCACTAGTAAGATTCATGCAACCAACCTGAAGCATGTCATGATAGTTCAAATCCCCGGTTCAACAACCAAAGCTAGAAAAATTTGCAAAGTTGTACCTATCAGAATACATGGGATAGATTTTTATGCCAACCTAATTGTACTTGGAACCAAAGGTTTGGAAGTAGTACTAGGTATGGACTGGATGTCAAGGCATAAAGGATTGACAGACTGTGCTAAGAAAGCCATCACCATGACCGGTAGTTCTGGAGTAACAATAGAGCATATCTCGAAAACCTTACCCCGTCAATTCAAGTGCAACCAGAGTGTAGCCTTGCCCACCATTGACCAAGTCAGAGTAGTCTGTGAATACCCCGACGTATTCCCAGATGAATTGCCAGGTATGCCCCTGGATAGGGATATTGAGTTCATTATCGAACTAATCCCCGGAACCGGACCAATAGCCCAGAGACCCTATAGGATGAACCCCTCAGAGTTAGTGGAACTGAAGAAGCAGTTGGATGCTATGCTAGCCAAAGGCTTGATTCAACCAAGTGCATCGCCATGGAGATCACCAGTGTTACTCGTCGACAAGAAAGATGGAGGCAACCGTCTGTGCACAGATTACAGAAAATTGAATGATGTCACCATCAAGAACAAATACCCTTTGCCAAAGATAGAGGATCTATTTGATCAGTTGACTGGAGCTCAGGTATTCTCAAAGATTGATCTTAGGACTGGTTATCACCAACTTAAGATTCGTGCAACGGATATTCCAAAGACCGCCTTTACTACTCGCTATGGTTTATATGAGTATACGGTTATGTCTTTTGGATTAACCAATGCCCCTGCTTATTTCATGAATCTCATGAATAAGATCTTTATGAATTTCCTAGATAAGTTTGTAGTTGTGTTTATCGACGACATCCTTATCTACTCCAAGTTAGAAGAAGAGCATGAGCAACATCTGAGAATCATTCTAAAAACCCTAAGAGAGCATCAGTTATATGCCAAGTTCAGCAAGTGTGAGTTTTGGCTGAAGGAAGTAGGATTCCTAAGACATATTATGTCTGCCGGAGGAGTCTCTATTGATCCCACAAAGATCAGAGATGTCGAAGAATGGAAAGCCCCAACCACTCAAACCCAAGTCCGTTCTTTTCTCGGATTAGCGGGATATTACTGCAAGTTCGTAGAAGGATTCTCGAGCATAGCCTGACCCATGACCCAATTGTTGAAAAAGGACAAGAAGTTTGAATGGACGGATAAATGTGAAGCCAGTTTCCAGGAGCTGACGAAGAGATTGATATCAGCCCCAATTTTGGTCATGCCAGACATCAAGAAGCCATTTGATGTGTATTGTGATGCATCCAATATTGGTCTAGGATGTGTATTGATGCAAGAAGGCAAAGTCATCGCGTATCTGTCTCGACAACTGAAGGAGCATGAGCAGAATTATCCGACCCATGATCTTGAACTAGCAGCTGTAGTTCTAGCACTGAAGACATGGCGACATTATTTGATGGGTAATCGCTGTGAGATTTACTCAGATCATAAGAGCTTGAAGTATATCTTCACTCAGAAGGAGTTGAATATAAGGCAAAGACGATTGATAGAGTTAATCAAGGATTATGACCTTGACATTCACTATCACCCCGGCAAAGACAATGTGGTAGCGGATGCTCTTAGCAGATTGCCGTGTAGGCTTAACACCATGATCAAGGAGAAGCAGCCAAGTTTGTATGAAGAGTTGGAACAGTTCAGGACTAAATTAGTCAGCAAAGGATCCCTAGCTAGCATTGAACTTCAACCCACTTTGATTAGCCAAATCAAGGAAGCTCAGAAGGGGAATGAAAGTATCGACGGCATCAAATGTCGTATTGGTACAGGAAAGGTACCTGGATTCACCGAAGACGAAGAAGGAGTACTGTGGTACAAAGGACGTATTTGTGTTCCAGCAGATTCGGAACTAAAGGAGGTTATCATGAAGGAAGCTCATGATACTCTTTGTTCTATCCACCCCGGAGGAACAAAGATGTATCAGGATTTGAAAGCAATTTTGGTGGCACAAGATGAAGAGAGAGATCGGAAACTACATCGCCAAATGTGACATCTGTCAAAGAGTCAAAGTAGAGCATCAGAGACCTGCAGGACTGTTGCAACCATTGCAGATTCTGGAATGGAAGTGGGATTCCATAGGAATGGACTTTATCACCGGCCTACCTACTTCTAGTAGGGGAAATGACTCAATCTGGGTCATAGTTGATAGACTGTCCAAGGTAGCCCACTTTAGACCTGTCAAGACAACTTACCAGAGTGCAAAGTTCGCAGAGCTGTACATTGCTAGGATTGTTAGTCTGCATGGAACCCCCAAGACCATCGTATCAGATCGAGGAACCCAGTTTACCTCGAGATTTTGGTAGAAAGTTCAGGAAGGTTTAGGAACCAAGTTGAACTTCACCACCGCATATCACCCGCAAACTGATGGACAGACTGAAAGAGTCAACCAGATCCTAGAGGATATGCTTAGAGCTTGTGTGTTGGAATATGGATCAAAATGGGAAGACTGCCTGCCTTTCGCAGAATTCTCCTACAACAACAGTTATCAAGATAGTTTGCAGATGGCACCCTTTGAATTCCTTTGAATTGGTCGCAAGTAGGAGAGAGTCAGATCTTTGGACCCGACATTCTCCGAGAAGCGGAAGAGAAAGTTCACAAAATCCGTGAGCACCTCAAGACAACCCAATCCAGACAAAAGAGTTATGTTGACAAGAGAAGGAGAGACCTGACTTTCAATATCGGAGATTTTGTATATCTCAAGGTTTCACCCTTGAAAGGAACTCAACGCTTTAGTCTGAAGGGAAAGTTAGCCCCCAGATATATCGGACCTTCCAAGATCCTGAACCGTCGAGGAGAAGTATCGTATCAGCTGGAACTTCCTGAAGAGATGTCAGACATCCACAATGTGTTCCATATCTGGTTACTTCGAAATGTCTGGAAGTGCCCGAGAAGACAGAAGTTTTCAAGAACATCGATCATAGAGCTGTGGAAATCAACAAGGACCTGACCTATCGGGAAGTACCCATCTGTATCTTAGAAGAAGCCTACAGAACCACCAGGACCAGGAGTATCAAGTTTCTCAAGATTCAGTGGAACAACCATACCGAGGAGGAAGCTACTTGGGAGCGAGAAGATTACATTAGGACAGAGTTCCCAGATCTCTTTAGTTGCTAGTTTTCTTTGTAAATCTCGGGACGAGATTTTTTTTAAGGGGGGAAGTTTTGTAACATCCCAAAACTTCAATCCAAGTTTATTAAGATCAAATCAACCAAAAATGGGGTTAACAAAAACTTTTCCAAAGTTAATATGAAAGAATTCATATATGTGTGCATTTAAAATAGGAGTTGTTTGAATTGCCATGATTGAATGATCCAATGCTTGTAAAATATTTCTTAGGTGATTTAAACATCATCTACATCATTCCCAAACTTTGCCTAAAGAAAATCAAATAAAAAAGAATTAAAAAGGAGGAATGGTCATTTTGGCAAATTTAACTCTCATGCCTACTTTGGCTATTCCAAGTACTCAAAACTTAACAGAAACAATTCTTGATCTTTGCACCCCTTGCTAGTACACATAATGAGGTACCAAGGCCCACCTTTTGATCTGCTAAAAACATTTTGTAAACTAATTTAAATGACAGTTTAAAATTGAATCTAATGCATATGCATAGATCACCCCTATTTCAAAAACCATCTTTTTGAGCTCCACTTTCAAAACCCTTGCAACAAGAGACTACCTGTAAGATCTCACCATGATAAGGTAAGATCCCTGTGATTGCAGTGCTAGTCCCTGGATCGAAATGCTAGCAGCCACAGTTTAAGATGAAGTACACAAAAACAAAGGTCATTATTACATCGCACATCCAGGAGTATAATAGTTCTTACAACTCACTTAGCCCAAGGCTAAGACACAAGTTCACATAACATATAATAATAGAGTCCTTAGTCTTCATGTGCCACAGGCAAGCATGTCGAGTGTAGACTCGCAACCCTATTCATCATCAGAGTAACCTGCAACATAATAAGTTACAGCCACAAGGCTCAATACATTTGGAATTGTATTGGCAAGTGATACCAAAGATACTAGTATAATCCAACAACTACATGAATATATGGCTAAGTGGGGTTATGGCTGGCTTTGCCAAAATAGTTTAACTTTTAGTTTTTGAAGAAGTTTGCATTCAAGCTATAAGATACCAATGATAGACATCACTGAACCTTTATCCCTGTTCACCCACAAGTTTTTAACTTAGAGAAATTTGGATGAGGAGATTATTGAACTACTTCACTGTCTTGAGGCTCAGAAGTTGTCCATAACCGGGGACATGGCTAAGTACTTAGTTTTACCCTCTCGAGAGGTGGTGCACTTTCCCCACAAGACTCGACATGCATCGAGACAAGACCTTTCAGAAGCAATCCCTCAGACCACCACGGACGCGTTCCATCCTATCATCACTACCACCCTCTGTCCGCCTGGCTGAGTTCTTGCAACTTAGTTGGTCAAGGCAGAGCCTATATGCCATGTGGTTGCACTGGAAGCTTCATGACAAGAATGTCTTCAATCTCTTTATTCCTGGGTGGCCATCCACAAGTGTGATACACCAGCTGACCATAGACATAGCCCCTGAGTAACCACTCAACATAATCCAAGCAAGTTCCAATCCACCCAGGTGTTTCATTAATAATAGTTGTTTTCTTAGTTAAACAAAAATAATATCATTCCATATTATCTTGATATGTATTTTCCACCCACAAATTCTACTAGCATAGCTAAGCATTCTAGCATACAAAGTCCTTTGACTAGAGGATACTACCAAGATATAATCTATATAGCATAGTATAGCAACATAGGAATAATTCTATCATGTCAAGATCTACCAAAATATCACTAGTGCAATAGTGAAAATAATAGGACATGGGATGAAATATCACTTGCCTTGGTAGCTAGGGGAATAGGTACAATCCTCACAGCAACAAACTTCACAATCCACACAATCTACACAAGATCAATACAACAATAATAATTCAATCAATAAAACATTACAAAAACATGAATGCATGCAACATGCAAAGATATGATCACAACTCCATAATTTACAGAGTCTACAGTACTGAGGATAGAATACCTCATCTAAATGCATAAGAAATACTCAAAAATAATCTATAGAACAATTTTTTGTGAATAAAATACTCCTAAAAAGGTTCTGTCTATAATTCCATTTTTCCAGAGGAAAAGTGTGAAACAAGGCCTCCATAATAAAGGTCTCATTTTTCTGAATCCATAGACACCAAATTTGTATTTTTCTGATTTGTGGAACAAAAGTTATTGAATTTCTAAGTTAAATACCAAATCAGCCTATTTTTCTATTTAAACGAAATAGTCTGGCGACGTGGCGTTTTCCTATTGGCTGATACCGGTTCGGCCAGATCGTCTGCTGCGAGCCGTCAGATTTAAGTGACGTTGGACGGATCAGATCAGCCGTACCCTTTCGCTTAAGTGATCTAATCTTAACCGCTAGGATCTGATCGAACGGTTGCTAAGCGTCTCGCCGGAGACTGGCGGTGCTAACGACGGCGCGCGGCGGCGGAGCGTCGACCGATGGGGTTCTAGCAATTCTACGAGGGCTGGGAGACCGTGGACACGTACCAGAGATCAGGGAGGTCGCGGCGGTCTCGATGGAGGGTACGGTGGTGAGGGGGGGTGCTCAGGCTTGGCCTGGATCCTTCGCCGGAGTTGCGGTTGCCGGCGGAACTCTCGGCTCAGCGACGGAGATGAAGACCTGGGGCTCAAACCAACCGGCAAAGAGGTCAGCGAGGTGCGCAAACGTCTGCACGACCTAGTAAAGACCAAAAAGGGGCGGCGGGAAACCTACCCTTACCGGAGAAGGCGACTGACGGCGGCGGCAGAGGAGTTCGCCGAAATCGTCTGTGTCGTCGACCTGGGGCAAAAGAAAACGTGTGGCTCGGTCAGTAGGTGCGCCAGGAGATGGGGAAATAGATGGGACCAAGGAGAGGGTGCCGGGCGGCCTGGGCTCACCGGAATCATCGCCGGAGTTCGTCGGACTGCGGCGGTTCGAGCTCGAATTTAGGGGAGCCTGGGGGCTCTCCGGGGTGGTGTCTGGGGGGAAAATGATGAGGAGGGAGAGGGGGTTTAGTAGGGGTAATCACCGGGGCATTTAATCGCGAGAAACTGACGGAATCGAATCGATTCGAAAACGGCCGAAGGGGAGAGGTCCTTCATCGGCAGTGAAGACGACGAGGTGACATGGGCGTGGGGCCAGCTTGTCAGCGAGAGGGAGTAGAGACGGGGGGGTGGGAAAAAAACAGAGAAGGGGAGAGGGAGTGGTCCGGGTGGGCTGTTGCCTATTGGGCCAGAATGGGCCAAAATGCTGCAGCTGCTGCTGTTTGAATTTTCCCTCCTTTTCTTTTTCTAATTCAGTTTTCTCCAAAACTTTTGATTTAATGGTTCAAATTGATTCAAACCAATTTGTGAAAATTTGTAAAAACTCAAACTAGGTTTTTAGGGTATTATAAAACATATTTACCTACTATTTTAATCCAAAGTACTCACTTGGACTTAATAGGTAATATAGCATTTTCTTTGGTTCCATTTTCATAAATTCCTAACCATGGCCCAAAATTGCACCAGATTTTTGGAGGACATTCTAAATGCAATGCAAAAACATGCCATGATGATATGAGTGCAATGATGATGATTTCAGATGAAATTTTGGGATGTTACACTACCTATCATTAGTGGAGAACACCCAAAAATTTTGAAACGAAAATTCAAAACTTTTTCTCTTGCGGCCATTTCATCAAACACATGGCAGGCAGAATCAAACACAAATAGCTAGCTCACTGTTTCTACAGGGTTGGGCCACCCAATTGACCACAAAACACTCCCTCTGTCTCCACTTGATCAAACCATGCCATTACCACCCCATCCCCTACACCCTAGTGGCAAGGCCAAGCCATGCCGAACACCAACTCGCCGACCAACCTTGCCCTCACCCCAGCAGACCACCTCCCCCTCTCTCTCCATGTCTAGGAGGCAGCCAGCACCTCACCGCCACCCACTGTCCCCTGCCCGAGCCAAGCCCCGTAGTGGACCACCGAGGAGAGCCCGCGCCCAGTGCCACCGCACCATGCCGAGTGCACGCCAGAGCGCCGCACCTGGCACGCGCGCACAAGCCGCCGCTCGACCGCAGCCCGCGCCTACCGCTCCGCCACGACCCAGGGAACACGACGGACATGCCCGTTTGCGGCCCAACACACCACAGCCACCGCTCACCATGGACACCGCCGCTTCTGCCGCGCAGAGCGCCACCTCGCCCCGACCGCGTGCCACCACCCCTACGGCCGAATTTAAGCTCTAGAGCACCGCCAGGGAACCGCCCATCGATCGCCACCCCCAGCCATGCCTCTACCCCGCCATAGCCATGTTGCCACCATCGACCGCCCATCCCACTCGGTCTCACCATCGAGCCTATAAAAGGAGCCCTCCCCAGCCATTCTTCTCCACACCATTCCACTCCCCTCACCTCTCTGAACCTCACCCACCTCTAGCCGGAGCAAGGCGAGCTCTGCCTCGCCGAAATTTGAGCCGGAGCAGCCGCGGTAGGAGGAGAAGGGCGTCGTTGATTGCGACTGCCCCAAGCTCCACCGCGACCACGCCTCACCTCACCATCGTCTTCCATGTCGTTTGCCCGCCTCGCCGACCCCCTGGAGCCCTAGTATGCCCCTAGCAGACCCCAACCGAGCCGCTAGGGTTCGAGCTCGCCGGCGACCTGTTCGTCATCGACAACGACCCTCAGCCGTAGATTTCTATTCTAATCGCACGACCCACAGCGCGTGTACCGTTTCGCGTTTTAAGTGTCGCTGACACGTAGGACCCCCTGTCAGCTGAGCCCCGCGCCGCGGAGCGCCACTGGGCCGGCCCATTCCTTTTCCTACGCTAGCCCACCTATTCAAATATGGATTTTTCTTTTTAGTTAAATCTAGTTTTTGTCCAGTGTTTCAAAAATCAATTCTGTGAGTTTTACAAATCCAAATTGCATGAAACCAATTTTGTCTGAAAGGTATTAAGATGATCTATCCAAGCCCTTTGGATTTAATTCAATTAGAGTTATAGATCTCTCCTAATAAAAATAAGAAGACAGAAGCTTTTGTAACTTGCAACATTTTTATAAAATCAACCAAGTTAGCGTTTGAGTTGATTCCAACTCTCAAAAATCACATTTTACCATATCTATCCAAATATGTAATAATATTAAGGTTTACATGCAGTGACTTTGGACTAGTACCAAAATAATGCTATATAGGCATTTCTAGTCACTTTAAATCATTAAATAATGAACTTAAACCAAAGTAATATTGATCCAACCCTTAAATCTCATTCCCACATGTTAGAATATGTGGTGAGGACATGTGTCCACATGATCCCATATTTTGGTGGTGAATATTAAATATTAGTTAATTTTTCAATGAGTAGAAATTACTTTTCTAAAATAAAAAGAAGGAAACTTTTGAATTAAACTTGTGACGCTTGTGATGATAATAGATCATCAAATGTGTGTCCTAGAATGCTACTTAGCCTAGTTAAGTATTGTTTGGTGATTGTGTACTCCGTATGTCTTTATAGACGATAGTACCGACCAAGCTTTCGAGGAGGAGGAGTTCTACCAAGAAGAAGAAGAAAACTTCAACCACTGCACCAACCAAGGCAAGCCACCATTAACAATGCAAGCTGCTATTAGTAAGCTAGCACTACTTAAGTGCAAGCCACCCTTAGTAATGCAAGTTAGCACTTGCAAGTGTAGTACTTATCCAAGTAGAATCAAACTAGATGGTTTAGCAAAGATGCCTTAAGCATGCTTTGATCACACCCCTTTAACTACTAGTACCCCAAGTCTTAGTTACAAGTTTTACCCTTCTTAGGCTATACAAAGTTCTTTACTTGTTTTGAAGGTAGCATAAAAAGTATAAAACTTGGCCTATTTAGAATCCTTTAGATGTCATTCTATGGCATGAGATTGAACCCCTCTTTTCCACCTTAGTGAACACTCTTAACTTAGTAGTTAGAGTAGATCAAAAACTTGAGTCACTTTAGGTGGGAACACTTGGTGAAAATGAATTATGAAAACCTTAGAATGATGAGTCATTCTATTGAGATGTTTTGACATGTGTTGAGAAACACAATTGGTTGATGATGATTTAAATGTTGAGGCATGAGCCTTAACCCTTTTATAAAACTGATGGTTGGATTCGGATGCGGTACCATTCCAAATTTTCCGTACAACCACATTACCTGAATTGGGTAAGGCTTGGCTGGATATTTATATGCATTAGTATTAGTTCCCTCACGGGAGAGGTCTGAGCTGAGGCTACCTCTCAATGTTGTCCACCTATGCAGTGCCCAAGATGACTGATGGTCATGGTTGGGAGGCCATGCTCATAGGAGAGGTGCTTATAGTAGGGTGTGTAAAGGGAAAGTTATGTTTGATTATCTGCATACTCAGTATGATGATTCAGGGTTATCCCTGATAGATGTATCGAATCTTGTGGTGAAAGTGTACCACCTCTGCAGAGTGTCAAACTATTCGAATAGCCGCGTCCGCGGTTATGGACAATTGCAATGGCCATACTGTTTCGTTGTCAAATGTTTTCTAAATACTTTGAAAAGAATGATGAATCTTGACTTGACCACAATAGGGTTGTGTTTATGACAATAGATTCCCCCAACTTAAGTGATTCTAGAGTTTTACCTTATCTTTCTTTGCTTCTGAACTCAGCTTAGGTTTCAAACTTAACTTTATAGTTAAGCATAGAGTTAGCACTTTAACTTAGATTTATACTACTTGTTAGTGGTAGTTTGCGAGTACTTAAAGAGTACTCATGGCTTTTGTCCCTGGCTATTATCATGGCCAGACTATGAAGGAGATTATCAAGATGATGGCCAACAGGACGGTTATGATAACTAGGACCATCTGCCTTCGTCAGCATTGCCTGTGCCCCTGAAGATGGACCCCGCCGCTACGCTATCTTTTATTTCCGCTGCTTGTTGTATTAAGACTGGATCATGAGATCCTTATTTCTGTAAAACCTTATGTATGGTTTGTAATGGATGATGTACTGTGATATCCAATCCGTTATGTCTTGCAAAAATGGTAATCCTGGGATTGCGAGGTATGGCATAACGGGCATCTGGGATTAAAAATCTGGGTGTTGACAATTCCCAAGTGTCCTAAGATGATTTGTATGAGTCATATTATATGCTAGAGATATTTAGGAACATTATATGCTTGCTGGAAAATTTAGAAAAGAAATTATTTGATATATAAGCAGCAACTATTATATTCTTGTGCCACTAATGTCACATCTTAGAAAAGAGATGGGAGAAAAGGTTTTGTGTTGAAGTTTTTTGTCAGGGAATAGTGGAATACCACACCAAGAGAAATCCAAGGATGGTGAAAACCATAAGGTTTGGGATGCCCAAGGAACCACACTAGACCAACTCAACGCTCGGTTTGGAAACCTCTAAACTTTGTTTTTTGAGCAACATAGAACTATTGTAGATACTTGGAGCGTTTGTTTTGTTATTTTATTTTTATTTTGCATTAAAAATACCACCACCACCATTATTATAAATTTTTATGATCAGCTACTGAAAAGAAACTTTACCTTAATGAGATTAAAAGTGAATAAGAATTCCATGGAATAAAATAAAAGGGGAGATAAAAACAAAAGCTGAAATTCATGGTGTGTTTAGTTCTTAAGCTTAAGTGTTTTATATGAAGCATGATCTGTTTTATGGATATTAATTTGTATCCTTTGCTTGTGCATATTTATGTTCAACATTAAGAAACAAGGTGAGAAAATAAATGTTGAAATTATAAAATAGATGGCACACTCTTTAGATCTCTTTTTGCTAAGCCTTTTTCTACACATGCTAAGACTTGTTCCAAGCCCCTTAAAACTAGACTAGGCATATGTACCTACTTGTGGCAAAAGCTAATTTCAAGTATAGTATGTATTTTAATCCTCCAAACATTCTTAAAAACACCCTTTTCATGTATTTTAAAGCTCATAAGAAAGTAAGGTTTGTGGTGATACCACTATGGAAATTTTTGTGCTTCACATCTTATTAGTGGTTGTTAGCTAAACCATGACTGGCATGGCACAAAGCTTTCAATGTTAAATGTTGAATATCAATCATGTTTAGGTTCTAACTATGGATTGCAATGATGTGAAATGAAGTGTGCACACTGGAGTAGGCATGTTGGTAGAAAACATTCTTGAACCACTAGCCAAAGCCATGCATGACATGGTGGAAACTTACAACATGATGATCCTTGTTGATATGATTCATATGTCTGTTTTTCTTGTCTTCTGGAGTAGAAATACTACCCCTCCCACCTTGAACACAACCAAGGAATTATATTATCTTTTATGCTGAATAAATAAATAAGCAAATAAACAAATGCCAAAAAGGGGGGCATATAGATACATAGGGGCAAGAGGTACTTTAGTGATGCGGTTTCATAAACCAACATGAGTATACAATGACATGCCTAAGTTGAGTAGAATGAGGAGTGCAAGGTCATATGCTAGGTGCATGAAACAATCAACTTGTAAGATGTTTAGCACATAAACCATATGAATCTTTAAAACAAAGTGAAATAAAAAGATACTGAGAACCCCATCCTTATTAGTATTGTTGACATGAATTACATAGCTCAAAATTCTAATTTAGATTCTTTATGGAGGACTAACATATGTATTCAATGCTTACTTTCGGTATAGGATGCAAAACATCTCAAGGGAAGACATAAAACTACGAAGTGAGTCTTCCAGTCAAGGGCATGAAACCAAGAAGTAGCCCAAAAATAAACGCATGAAAACACCAATGACAATCATGAAAAGAGTCTCTTATTCTATAGGTTCATCAAAGTGTGCTTGAAGGTTTATTGGGTTCATCATTTGTTTTATCACACCATCACTTATCGTTTAGCATATTTATAGATGTGTAAAAGACACAACTTGATAGTACACTTGCATATTATGTTTCATTGAAAGGAATTGAGCCTATGAACTCTACATGATAATGGAGGAAGCAAAGGTAACAAACTCCAAAGTCCATGTTTAGTTTTATTACCTTCATGCTTGAGGATGAGCATAGGTTAAGCTTGGGGATGTTGATGCATGTAAAATGCATACATGAACTTTGTAGTTTGTTAACATGTTTTCCCACATATTTGCATCATATATAATGTTATATCCATGTTTTATATTGATTTTTGGGGATTTACCAATGGTCCCCTTTATTTTGGTTATAACCCTACAGGGCAGAAAACCCTGTTTTCAATGTTTTTGATGTTTCAATACCTATACAAAGTCAAATGGACCTGCATTTTTGCGGATGCCAACATTTATCCACGAGAAGCATCTGGAGCACTCGAATCTCACCAGGAGGGCCAAACGAGCCCAGGTGGCGCGCCCAGGCCTAGTGGGCGTGCCACCCATGCTCGTTTTCTCCTCAACCATCTGATCGCCTTGATTCTTTTACCCACTGAGTTCTCTTAACCTAAAAATCCCTATATAAGGACCCCTGATACATTGTAAATGTATCTAAAATTTGTGATGTTCCATGCTTGGTTTTATCTACTTTCTTGTGTTTTGTCCACACTTTGGTGTACTTTTCATATGATTTCTTGGACAAACCTATTAACAAGAGCCACAGTGCCAGCCGCCTGTTTTCTGTTGTTTTTTGGTTTCGGGAAGTCAGAAAATGAATATTCTCGGAATTGGACGGGACAAAAGCCAAAGTCGCTATTTTACCGGAAGACGTCTGGAGCCAGAATACGAGATGGAGAAGGGTTGGGGCCTGGCCACACCACCTGGCCGCACGGCCAGGCCTGGTCCGTGCCAAGGGGTGGTCTGGCCGACCCCAACATCCCCTCGGCCTCTCCTTCCGCCTATATATTGCCTTCGATACCAAAACCCTAAGTACCCGATCAAAATTCCAAGAAAGAGTCTATAGCCGCCATCATCTCCAACCCTAGATCGGGAGGGATCTGAAGCTCTTCCCGGCACCCTACCGGAGAGGGGAATTCACCCTGGAGGCCTTCTTCATCATCATGCAAGCCTCCGGTGTGATGTGTGAGTAGTTCATATCTGGACTACGGGTCCATGTAGTAGCTAGATGGCTGGTTCTCCTCCTTTGTGATTTCATGTTTAGATCTTATGAGCTCCGTTCATGATCAAGATCATCTATTTGTAATCCATACATGTTGTGTTTGCGGGGATCCGATGGATATTGAGATGCTATTTCAGATTGATTATTGATTCTATCATGTCTTTGTTATTTGTGATCTTGCATGCTTTCCGCTGTTAGTAGCTATCTTGGCCAAGTAGATGCTAGCAACTCCAAGAGTTAGTATTTATGCTCGATAGTGGGTTCATGCCTCTGGTAATCTGGGGAAGTGACAGAAATCTCTAAGGTACTAGATGTGTTGTTGCTACTAGGGAGAAAACAACAATCCTTTGTTCATAGAACAATCGTATTGTTTACTTTACACGCAATTCGTAAAGCAATAATATGTTGCTTGCAACTTAATACTGGAGGGGGGTCGGATGATAACCTGAAGGTGGATTATTAGTCATAGATGCAGTTGGATGGCGGTCTATGTATAATGTTGTAATTCCCAATCAAGTCCAAAGGTGTCAAGATGATTAGTATATGCATGTATTGCTTTCTCGATGTTTGTCAATTGCCCCGATGTAATTTGTTCACCCAGCATGTTATCTATCTTAAGGAGAGCCACCTCTAGTGAACTATGGACCCGGTCCTTTCTTTTACTTACAATCTACAAACTGTTTACTGCTTTGTGTTTACTTTCTGCAAACTATTACTTCCTTCCATTCGATACGTTTAATCCTTTGTTTTCAGCAAAACCGGTGAGATTGATAACCTCATCGCAAGTTGGGGGCAAAGTTCTATGGTTGTGTTGTGCAGGTCTCCATGTTGCTGCTGGCACTGGTAGTGCGCCCTGCCAACGTTCAGCTAGCTACAACTTTGGGGTGTTTCCTTGCTCCTACTGGTTGATAACCTTGGTTTCTTACTGAGGGAAAACTTGTTGCTGTGCTCATCATATCTTCCTCTTGGGGTTCCCCAACGAGCTCGATATATTTGGGCCATCAACACCTTTTTCTGGCGCCGTTGCCGGGGAGTAGAGGACTTCGTCATAAGGGGAGTCCCTCAGAACCAATCTCTTTACTTTGTTATTTTTGTTTTTCTTAGTTTACTTTTGCTTTGTTTGCTTGTTTCTTTCTCAAAAACACACACAAAATAGTTTTACTAGTTTGCTTTCTTTATTAAAAACACAAAAAATGACTACTCTTGAAAACACTAAGTTGTGTGACTTCACTAGCACCAACAACAATGATTTTATGAGCACACCTATTGCTCCACCTGTCCCTGAAGCTACTTTCTTTGCGATAAAATCTGCTTTACTCAATCTTGTTATGAGAGAACAATTTTCTGGTATTGGTAATGAAGATGTTGCTGCCCATCTAAATAACTTTGTTGAACTTTGTGAGATGCAAAAGCATAGGGATATAGATGGTGATATTATTAAGCTTAAATTGTTTCCTTTCTCTTTGAGAGGAAAAGCTAAAGAACGGTTGAATTCCTTAACTAGGAATAGTATTGATTCTTGGACTAAATGCAAAGATGCTTTCATTGGAAAGTACTATCCTCCTACTAAGATTATATCTATGAGAAGTGAAATAATGAAGTTTAAACAATCTGATAATGAACATGTTGCTCAAGCTTGGGAAAGAATGAAATCTTTGGTAAAGAATTGTCCCACTCATGGACTGATTGCTTAGATGATCATCCAAACTTTTTATGCAGGATTGAACTATTCTTCAAGGAACCTATTGGATTCTGCTGCTGTTGGTACCTTTATGACCATTACTTTGGGTGCTGCAACAAAGATTCTGCATAATATGATGGTTAATTACTCTGAATGGCATACTGAGAGAGCTCCACAAGGTAAGAAGGTAAATTCTGTTGAGGAAACCTCCTCCTTGAGTGATAAGATTGATATTATTATGTCTATGCTTTTTAATGGGAAAGCCCATATTGATCCAAATAATGTTCCTTTAGCTTCTTTGGTTGCTCAAGAAGAGCAAGTTGATGTGAACTTTATAAGAAATAATAATTTTGGCAACAATGCTTATGGTAATAACAGTTATAGGCCTTACCCTCCTAATAATACTTATGGTTATAATGGCAAACCTGGATTACCTAGTGAAGGAAGAATTTTAGAAGTTGAAAGAGCCACTAAGAACTTTATGCAAATGCAATATGAACAAAATCAACTATTTTCTAAAATATGGAGGAACAATCTATCATTTTGAAGAAAATTAGCCATCAACTTGAGAGTCTAAATAGGGAAATTCCTAGTTTACAATTGAAACTCTCTAATGCTGAAAGGACTATATCATCTTTGTCGGAAGCTCAATCTTCATTGATTAATAAAATGGCTACTAAACCTGAAACTAATGATAAACCCTTTGCAGCTACCAATGCCATACAAGTAAGAATTGATGAAAATGTTAGACTATTAGCTGAATTACATGCTATGTGGGAAAGAGAAGACGAAATTGCTAGAAACATTAGTGTTTCTACTATCACCACCACTAGTGTCAAGGCTAGTAATAGTTCTACCACTCTAGATGATAATTTTGACTTTGATCTTGATGGTTGCAATATCTCTGAAGTTATTAAGTTCCTACAAAAGCTTGCTAAAAGTCGTAATGCTAGTGCTATGAGCATGGCATTTACAAAACACATTACTGATGCTCTCATAAAGATTAAAGAAGAAAAGATGAAACATAAAGCTTCTATTCCTATAAAACAAGAAGATGGTTGGGAACCCATCATCAATTTGAAAGTGAATGATTTTGATTTCAAAGCTTTATGTGATCTTAATAGTAGTGTTTCTATTATGCCTAGAAGGATTTATGATATGTTTGATTTGCCTCCACTTGAAGATTATTATTTGAATGTCCCACTTGATGATAATGCTAAAAAAACTCACGGGGAGTATTAATGATGTTCTTATTATGGTTAACAATGCCTATGTCCCCGTTGATTTCTATGTTTTGGATGTTGAATACAATGCTTCTTGTCCTATTACTTTGGGAAGACCTTTTCTTAGAACTGTTGGTGCCATTATTGATATGAAAGAAGGCACCATTAAATATCAACTCCCACTCAAGAAAGGTATAGAACACTTCCCTAAGTGGAGAGAGAAGATTTCTTTTGCCTCTCCTATGAAAACAAAATTTGCTCTTAATGCTTCTTCATTTTAGAACACTTGATTCTTTTTCTTGCTTCTTATGCCTAACTTAAAGGCGTTAAAGAAAAGTACTTATTGTGAGATAACCCAAAAGTTTTAGATGAGTCTTGGAAGTTATTACTTCAGTAATATCCGCTCCTTATCCTTTTTATTTGCTTTTTGTGCCAAGAGTAACCTCTAATGAGAGAGAAGTAATGATTGGGAAAGTTGCTGTCCCGAAACAGATTTATGTGCTTCACCGTAAAAATTCTTGTAAAATCTGTACGTCCTTTTGAGGCGTGAATTTTTGTGCTTCGGCCCCAGGTTGTTCTATAACCTTAGTTAGTTCAACACTTTTTTATTTGAGCAACATAAGGTCTTCGAAAAAATTCGACTTTACCCGCTGGTCTGATTTGACAGATTTCTGCCATTTTTTGCATTTGCTTCTTGTTGGTTCCTTTTTGAGTTCTTTTGAGGAATTGAGCTTTTTGAGGGAAGTGCTACAGTAGCTTGTGTTTTAGTGGAAGTTTTATTGGTGTTAGAACTGAACCTAAAGACTTATTATCTTGAGTGCACTAATGTTGCTAATGAAGATTGTGTGAAGTTTTGTATGAAGGAAAATTTTTAGGTGTATGGAAGGAATAAGTAATGAGATGAAAGATGGACTAAAGCTCAAGCTTGGTGATGCCACGCGTGTCACCCCAAGAAATATCCAAGAATTACAAGCGTCAAAGCTTGGGGATGCCCAAGGCATCCCCCTCTTCATCAATAAAAATCCTAGGTTTCTTCCAAACGCTCCATTTTTATTGTTTCATGCACAGTTGTGTTGTTCTTGGAGCATCTTCTTTTTCGTTTTCGTTTTGGTTTTTCGTTTGCTTTGTTTGCTTAGTTTGCTGAATAAATTGGAAGGACCCCCTCTTTCATACATTGGTTTTCAAATAGTTTGGTTTGGTTTGCAAAAGAGTAGGAAAGTTCATGCTTAAGTGGTAAACAGAGCTTGTTTTTGACTGTGGCCTATGCTTTGTCATGCCATGCTTGATACTGTTTTGGCTTTATGCTTACTATTCTTTACTGTAGCATGACTTGTTATAAACAATTGATATTGCTTAATGTGCCTTGGATGAATCATGCATTGTTTTAGCATATTAAAGCATAGTATTGTGGTATTCTCCTTTGATGCTTTATTTGGGTTGACTTGGCGCATGCTCACACCATGTTATGACTATCTCAAGTCACCATAGCCTTTATGATCCTTTAGTTTTCAACTTGTAGTATCACTTTATGCTTTGATCAATGATGTTTTGTCGCTCTACATGATTATGGCCATTATTGCTCTCTTAGTTTGTCGCTCCTAGTCTTTGGCTAGCCTCCACAACCAAGGATGAGTTCCACTCATGAATCCAACTCCTTAAACCAAGTTATTCCAAATAGTCCACCATACCTACCTACTAGCATATGCTATTGCAAGTATATTCATGTTTTTTTTATCTTCCAAACTAAACTTGTTATGTGAAAACTAGTGATTAAAGCTCTCATGAACTTGATGGCACACTTTATTTTTTGCATTTAATAAACTTGAACCGTTGGGTCCTTCTTTGTTGCATATATGCTTGCGCTTTATAAGTTGAAATTAGCAGAACCATGTATCATGGGAAACGCTTTCAACATTGCACCTCTACTTTGTACCCCGTTGATATCATGTTCTTTTGCTTATGGATCCCGGCGGTGTGAAATAAAAGTGGAACTTGTAAGATCATGGAGTTTGTATGTGTGTTAGAGAAATGTCTGGGTCGCTAGCCTAAGCCATGCCTAATCATGGTGGAAACTTGCAGCATAACCATAATGAGCACTCTATGAAGCATCCTCAATAAAAACCTATGCAAATAGCAACTAAAAAGATCAATTAGATGCTCATTGTCTGCTTGCCTTGTCATTTTGATTATGGATAGCTCCTGTATCATGTGCAAGGGGTACCCCGTTGGCGGTTCTTTATGATACATATGTACTTCCAATGACAAGAGCTTACTTGTGACTAAAGTTGAGTCGCATGAGGTTCGTTCTTCGTAAGTAAGGGGCATGAGATTTTGGTTTATAACTTGTCAAGCATATCCTCTTAGTTGTGTCACTTTAACCTTAATCACCTTCAAGATGCTTATGATAGGGATAATGAGAGTTGAAAGCTAATAAGTACCATAATTTTTGGAAGCTCTTTATGAGACTTGAATCCCTACTTCCTTCTATGAAGGCCCTTTCTTCCACCATTATATTGAGTCTCCACCTTCTATCTTTATGCACCTACTTTGAGAGCATAGTGGCCATTCTTAGTTCTATGTGCATTGTCCCAAGACTAGTTGATTGACGCATACCTTGATATTGCTTGCTTTAAACTATTTGTATCTAGTCACTCTTATGAACTTTGAAGGTGTCCTATGCATTTATATTTGCTACTCTATGAGGGACAATGTGAATGCTATTATGCTATATTTTCTTTATGTGAAACAAACAAACGTCTTGCAAAGCATTGTTATTCACGAATCTTTTGTTTGTGCCATTTCATGTGCAACATAGTTTCTTTGTCTTATTGCTAGAACTTTGTCTTTCACGTTATGATTGAAGTACTATGATCCCAAGTTTGAATGTTTTACAAATACTTTGACAAGTTTATGACGGTGCATGTCACCTAAAAAAGTATTCTTTCTTTTTATCTCTTACCTACTCGAGGACGAGCAGGAGTTAAGCTTGGGGATGATGATACATTGCAAATGTATCTATAATTTTTGATGTTCCATGCTTGGTTTTATCAACTTTCTTGTGTTTTGTCCACACTTTGGAGTACTTTTCATATGATTTCTTGGACTAACCTATTAACAAGAGCCATAGTGCCAGCTGCCTGTTTTTTGATGTTTTTGGTTTCAGGAAGTCAGAAAATGAATATTCTCGGAATTGGACGGGACAAAAGCCAAAGTCGCTATTTTACCAGAAGACATCTAGAGCCAGAATACGAGACGGAGAGGGCTAGGGCCTGGCCACACCACCTAGCCGCACGGCCAGGCCTGGCCCGCGCCAGGGGGTTGTCTGGCCGACCCCAGCATCCCCTTGACCTCTCCTTCCGCCTATATATTGCCTTCGGTACCAAAACCCTAAGTACCCAATCAAAATTCCACGAAAGAGTCTATAGCCGCCATCATCTCCATCCCTAGATCGGGAGGGATCTGAAGCTCTTTCCGACACCCTGCTGGAGAGGGGAATTCACCCTGGAGGCCTTCTTCATTAACATGCATGCCTCTGGTGTGATCCGTGAGTAGTTCATCTCTGGACTACGGGTCCATGTAGTAGCTAGATGGCTGGTTCTCCTCCTTTGTTCTTTCATGTTTAGATCTTGTGAGCTCCGTTCATGATCAAGATCATCTATTTGTAATCCATACATGTTGTTTTTGCGGGGATCCGATGGATATTGAGATGCTATTTCAGATTGATTATTGATTATATCATGTCTTTGTTATTTGTGATCTTGCATGCTTTCCGTTGTTAGTAGCTATCTTGGCCAAGTAGATGCTAGCAACTCCAAGAGTTAGTATTTATGCTCGGTAGTGGGTTCATGCCTCTGGTAATCTGGGGAAGTGACAGAAATCTCTAAGGTACTAGATGTGCTGTTGCTACTAGGGAGAAAATAACAATCCTTTGTTCATAGAACAATCGTATTGTTTACTTTACACGCAATTTGTAAAGCAATAATCTGTTGCTTGCAACTTAATACTGGAGGGGGTTCGGATGATAACCTGAAGGTGGATTATTAGTCATAGATGCAGTTGGATGGTGATCTATGTATAATGTTGTAATGCCCAATCAAGTCTCAAAGGAGTCAAGATGATTAGTATATGCTTGTGTGCTTTCTCGATGTTTGCCAATTGCCCCGCTGTAATTTGTTCACCCAGCATGTTATCTATCTTAAGGAGAGCCACCTCTAGTGAAGTATGGACCCCGGTCCTTTCTTTTACATACAATCTACAAACTGTTTACTGCTTTGTGTTTACTTTCTGCAAACTATTACTTCCTTCCATTCGATACGTTTAATCCTTTGTTTTTAGCAAAACCGGTGAGATTGACAACCTCATTGCAAGTTGGGGGCAAAGTTCTGTGGTTGTATTGTGCAGGTCTCCATATTGCTGCTGGCACCTGTAGTGCGCCCTGCCAACGTTCAGCAAGCTACACCTTTGGGGTGTTTCCTTGCTCCTACTGGATTGATAACCTTGGTTTCTTACTAAGGGAAAACTTGATGTTGTGCTCATCATACCTTCCTCTTGGGGTTCCCCAACGAGCTCGATATATTTGGGCCATCATGCCCCTAGAGCGTCCTCGGAGGAGGAGACGCCGGAAGCCACTAGAGATGAAAACACCACCAAATAGAGTCAGGTCTGGTGAAGATTGGAGGGGGAAACTCCACCGGAGCCATCTCCGAGGAGATCTCCACCCTCTCCAACATCTCCAGCTTCATCACCATGATGAAGAGGGAGTAGTCCACCTCTGGGATATGGGTTTGTGGTAGTAGCTTGATCTATTTCTCTCTTTTTCTTCATAGATATAGTACCATGTGAGCTGCCCAACATGATTATGGTCATATTTGTGATTCCTATGTGGTGGATCTTTGTTCTATGATTTGATATTTGAGATTGGTATCTATTTTTTGCAAGATGTTTTAATAGATGCATATCATGCACCCCGTTATTCATTGCTTGTTTTGATCCAACTTGTATGCAAGAAATTGTATGGGGAGAAGTGTGTGTTAGATGGAGTATCATGGGGTGGAGATTGAATTGTGACACATAATATTCAAGATCTACTTTAATTTTTACCTTTCTTTTGCTGCCTCACTAGGGATAAAATGAAATCATGCGCTATAGTTATCACGTGATAGTGTGATGACTTTGTTACATCAAGGTAGCATATCAGTATTTCAAACATCATATAATATTGCTTAAAGCTATACTCTGATTTGTTCTTAAATCAATATTGCATGGAGATTTCCCTTTCTTGAGGAGTATAAGAGAGATGTATTCCATCTCAATATTAGAATGTGATGCCCATATTAATTCCTTTTATCAAGCACTTATAGAATTTCCATGAATCTTTATCATTGATGAATTGTTTTGTGATCACTACAACCTAAAAGTGAGTAGACAAGTGAATCCATGAACCCTGGTCCGATTTTTATCATAAGAAACACCTTTCCTTTGCATCCACTATTCTCTATAATCTCCACAATTTATTATTTCGAAAATACAAAAATACTTTCTCTACTTGCAATCACCCATAAAACCCCAAAAACAACTTTACTATCTTCCATCTCATCTAGTTTGTATTTCTTTACTTTATTTACTTTTTTTATATTTTATTTCATATTAGTAATACGAAATCTTATGCTTGACAACCACTTGGTGGAGTTGGGGACACAAGACAAATTATTTTGCTTTACAGGTTGCTTGAAGAGGAGAAGGCAAATATCCATGCAATTCCACGAGAGTTTGATATAAACCCTCGAGTCACCCCTATGGGGAAAATAAGCTTGCTACAACACTCTACACTTGGAGTCCCAACAAAAAGTGGTTGCGTTTGTTGCCATCAGGAAACCGCAATGATGGTGGTAGAGGAACCTACTGAGTTGATACCCATATCCCAAGTTACCTTTTCATCATGGGTTGATGAAGTAGAAGCAGAGGATCTCAAAGTGGCACAATATTACATGCAATACATGATATATATAGAGAGAATCAGCTTTGGTAGCTAAATGTGAGGAACAAGAGTTATTGGACTATTTAGCATCACTACATCATCTCGACATCAATATGCTCTACTACTTGCCTGCTGAGTTCCAAGATACTGATGGAGATGTGTGAGGCAGCTAAAATTGACTTCGGACCTAGAGATGCCATCTTTGAAAAGCATGTGCAACTGGTTAAGCACCTAAAGACTTTCTATGTTAGAGGGCATATTGATGGAAAGCTGGTCTACAGTATGATGATAGATGGTGGATCTTGTTATCTTATTCAGTGTTTAAAAATCTTTAATTAAATGACGATGATCAGATGAACATTAATACGATACTAAATGAGTTCGAAGGAAAAGAAGGAATAGAGGCAAAATGCATGATTAGTCTGGAGCTTACTATTGGAAGCAAGTCACTTCCTACCTCCTTCTTCGTTGTTGATAGGTAAGGTAACTACAACATGTTACTGGGCCATGATTAGCTTCATGACAACCATTGTGTGCCATCTACAATGCACAAATAACTTATCCAATGGATTGGTGATGAAGTGGAAGTTGTCAAGGTCGATGTTTCGTCTTGCATTAACCTAGCTGATGCACCAGTTAACTAGCAACATCCTAATGCTACGTGATTATCAGCACATGACTTGTCCGAATTCGATTTCTTGAGTGCAACTAGGGACGGATTCATTTCAGTTTATGTAAAGACGATTACAAAGAATCATCCACAATCATACTAAATGGATCCCAATGACTGGTTGATGAAGCATTTGGAAGTTTATGGGACCAACACGGATGATATGTACGAATCAACTGAAGAACCATATGGATTAGACAAACCGGGGTACAAATTCACATCGGTCGATCGACTAGAATAACTGGACACTAGGGATGGTACTACACCAAGGCCTATCTAAGTAAGGATAGATCTTACAGCTGATTACAAAGATGTGCTAATCTTATCAAATAATATTTATATTGTTTCACATGGGAATACCATGAGATGTTAGTGTTAAGATGAGAGTTGGTTGAACATTGGTTACCTATTAAAGCTGTTTTCAAACCCCATAAACAGCTAGCTAGAAAATTCCAATCTAATATCTATGTTTGGATCAAAGAGTAGAATAGACAAGTCATAAAAGCTAATTTTGTCCAGCCCTGCAATTATGTTGAATGGATATCCAACATCATGCTTGTAGAGAAGAAAGGATCCAGCAAGATCAGGGCATGCATAGACTTCAGATATCTAAATAGAGCTACGCCTAACGACGAGTATCCTATGGAAATAGCTGACATTCTCATCAATGATCCACCGGGCACAAGGTTATCAGATTTATGGATGACAATGTTGGGTATAATCAAATATGCATGGCCAAAGAATATTAGGCTAAGATGGCTTTCTATTACCCCAACTTTGTTGGTTTATTCAAGTAGACGGTGATGACTTTTGGGTTACAAAATGTCGGTGCCAATCATCTGAGAGGTATCAACCTGATCTTCTTGGAGTCATATTGTAAGTATATATGTATGATGGTGTGGTCAAATCAGAAGCTGAGCTATCACACTAAGCTGATTTACGCTTAGCATTTGAGAGGATGCGAAAGTATGGTGTCAATATGAATTCGTTGAAGTGCACCTTTGGCATGTTAGCTGGAATATTTCTAGGGTTTAGCATACATCAACATGTCATAGAGATAGACCCCACAAAGATAGAAGGTATCAAGAAGCTAGAAGCTCTAGCTTGTAAGAAGGAAATGCAACAGTCTCAAAATATTCATAGTCTACCTAGACATGAAAGTGTAAGCATTTTCCCCTAAACTTCGGTCGAAGAACAATGATGAGTTCACCTAGGGAAAGAAAAGTAGAGGAGTTTGAGAATATCAATACATATCAATCCACTCCTCCGATTCTCAGAGCACCCGTTCATGGCAAATCGTATAGGTTGTATATTGCTACCGAGGAGAAGGTGGTTGATACCGAAGGCAAGGAGTATGATGGCACATACCTAAGCCGGCTCACCCTTTCTGTAGGTAAGTACTCTCTCTCCCTTCTCTTCTTCTTCCTCTGGTTATAAACTAATTATTGATTCTAGGGTTTATGCTTCATTACTACTACTATAATGAGATTTCCTAGGGTTTCTGGTAGGTTATAGATGCTTCTAGGATTTTATACATGTTCATTAGACTTCTAGTCTATGGTATGATCGACTGTTCTTAGGATTAGGCCTTTAGTTTTACCGTTGGTTTGATTAGTGTCACTTTCTTTAGTTTAAAAGGTGTTCATATCATTAAGTATCTGCTATTAGTGCTTACTCATGTTAATCTAGTGATTCGGTACAGATCCTTTCATTTCTAAGATCAATATTGGTATCCTTAATGTTAACTGCTACTTCTAATTTTTAACTAGTACACTGCTTCACTATTAGTCATGCATTTCACTAAGAGTATTCTAGTAGTAGTTGTTTAATTTACTGTTGCTTTGAGATTTTAACTCAAGCTTATTTCTATAAGTATGTTAGATTAAGATTTGTTCCTTGTTTCTTATGTAGGTGTTCAATTTAGAATGCTTATTTATTTATGTCCCTTATCATCCTTAGGTATGTCTTAGGATTATATCTAGGGATGAGGGGTGAGATAGGGAATTAGTGTTCTATTCTTGGTTAATTAGTTATTGCTTACTGTTCTTCTTCTTCCTCTAGCTAGTGGCTATGACTGTGCTAATATTAGGGTGTAGTTGTGCCTATGGTGTTCTTCACTTAGTTGGTGCTTTGTAATCGTATTGCTCCCTCTCTCTCGATTCCAATGGACTCTATGCTTCATATTCTAGGGGTTATAGCTAAAAACCTTTGTAGTTTTCAAAATGTGCTTGCTGAAGATCTATACACTACTAGGAAAAGGCTCATCAGTGGCACATGAGATTTGGCATTCTATGGCGCATATAGGATGCGCCACTACTACGTCACCACTAAATTATATTTCTGTGGCGCATATTGATATGCGCCACAAAATTCTCAGATTTTTTGGCACATTTCGCCATATGTGCCACAGAATTCATTTCAGTGCGCATATCAGGCCATGCTCCACATAAATCTTAAGATATGCGCCACAAATTATATTACAGGTATTCAAAGTAAAATACAGTCCTGGTACAGAATCAGGTATTTATACAGATCAATAGAAACAATACATTGCACATACTATATGAAAACCGACATATAATACAAACACAAGTAGAATGTCATCACACTTAAAGCTCGATCGAGATACATATATAGTGTCAAGTGCCGAACTTTTACACAAGTGCCGAATACAACAAAGTTCATATCATCTCCCATTACAAATGAAGTGGTCACCACCTACACTAGGATCAAATAGAATACAGTTGTGATGATGGTGAGCAAGAGTAGGAACCCGACCAATATCTTCATCCAGTTCTTCTTCCATGGGTGGTTCCTCCACTTGGCTACTGCCTCCTCTCTAGTCGCGTATCCTTTGTAGTAGTTTCCGCTGAACTTATTCACTTGTTTCTAATAGTCCTCCCACTCCTCGTAGACTCCTAGAACCCAACCCTTGTACACCACATACCACTTCACCATATCTATAGACAAGGCACATTAGTAAATCATGCAACAGAAAGAATTAAAGGGTTCACATGCACATATGTTCACAAAAATTGAAGCAAAGGATTCATAAACCTAAAAGATAGCATCGCGATCATCATAGAAGTAATAAGTCCAACAACAACATCTGTTTCAATCTAGGTGAGTTAAGTTTAGGACACTCTACACGTCCATCAATACACAAACTCATGAAGATAGTAAAGTTTATGATACACACACACACTACACGCATCCATCAAGAATATACACATACTCTATCATGCTAGGCACACATTGATCATGAAGACTTCTTCTCGCACCGCTTCGGGAATGGTTGATATCCCTCTTTCGTATTCCACGTCCTGGTGTCACCCTGCTTATGGAGGCGTTCTTCGATCTCCTGATACATTGCAAATGTATCTATAATTTTTGATGTTCCATGCTTGGTTTTATCCACTTTCTTGTGTTTTGTTCAACTTTGGAGTACTTTTCATATGATTTCTTGGACTAACCTATTAACAAGAGCCACAGTGCCAGCTGCCTGTTTTCTGCTGTTTTTGGTTCCAGGAAAGCCAGAAAATGAATATTCTCGGAATTGGACGGGACAAAAGGCAAAGTGCCTATTTTTCCGGAAGGGATCAAGTGCCAGAATACGAGACAGAGAAGGGCCAGGGGCCGCCCACACCACCTGGCCGCGCGGCCAGGCTGGGCCCGCGCCAAGGGGTGGTGTGGTGGCTCCCGGCACCCCCTTGGCCTCACCTTCCGCCTATAAGTTGCCCTCGGGATGAAAACCCTAAGTACCCGATCAAAAATCCACAAAAGAGTCTGTAGCCGCCGTCATCTCCATCCCTAGATCGGGAGGGATCTGAAGCTCTTCCCGGCACCCTGCCGGAGAGGGGAATTCACCCTGGAGGCCTTCTTCATCACCATGCAAGCCTCCGGTGTGATGCGTGAGTAGTTCATCCTTGGACTACGGATCCATGTAGTAGCTAGATGGCTGGTTCTCCTCCTTTGTGCTTTCATGTTTAGATCTTGTGAGCTCCGTTCATAATCAAGATCATCTATTTGTAATTCTGCATGTTGTGTTTGCGGGGATCCGATCGATATTGAGATGTTATTTCAGATTGATTATTAAATTCTATCATGTCTTTGTTATTTGTGATCTTGCATGCTTTCCGTTGTTAGTAGCTATCTTGGCCAAGTAGATGCTAGCAACTCCAAGAGTTAGTATTTATGCTCGATAGTGGGTTCATGCCTCTGGTAATCTGGGGAAGTGACAGAAATCTCTAAGGTACTAGATGTGTTGTTGCTATTAGGGAGAAAACAACAATCCTTTGTTCATAGAACAATCGTATTGTTTACTTTACACGCAGTTCGTAAAGCAATAATCTATTGCTTGCAACTTAATACTGGAGGGGGTTCGGATGATAACCTGAAGGTGGATTATTAGTCATAGATGCAGTTGGATGGCGGTCTATGTATTATGTTTTAATGCCCAATCAAGTCTTAGAGGAGTCAAGATGTTTAGTATATGCATGTATTGCTTTCTTAGTGTTTGTCAATTGCCCCGGTGTAATTTGTTCACACAGCATGTTATCTATCTAAGGAGAGCCACCTCTAGTGAACTATGGATCCCGTTCCTTGTCTTTTACATACAATCTACAAACTGTTTACTTCTTTGTGTTTACTTTCTGCAAACTTTTACTTCTTTCCATTCTTTACGTTTAATCTTTGTTTTCCGCAAAAGACGGTGAGATTGACACCTCATCGCAAGTTGGGGACAATGTTCTATGGTTGTGTTGTGCAGGTCTTCATGTTGCTACTAGCACCGGTAGTGCGCCCTGCCAAAGCTCAGCTAGTAACACCTTTGGGGTGTTTCCTTGCTCCTACTGGTTCGATTAAACCTTGGTTTCATAACTGAGGGAAAACTTGCTGCTGTGCTCATCATACCTTCCTCTTGGGGTTCCCAACAAGCTCTACATCAACCACGAGCCAGCAAAGATTTTTCTGGCGCTGTTGCCGGGGAGTCAAGGACATCTTCACAAGGAGAGTCCCTCATAACCAATCTCTTTACTTTGTTGTTTTTGTTTTGCTTAGTTTTCTTTTTGCTTTGTTTGCTTGTTTTGTTCTTCAAAAAACACAAAAAAATTAGTTTTACTTGTTTGCTTTCTTATTCAAAAACACACAAAAAATTAAGTCTCCTTTAGTTGTCACTATGTTTAGCCTTGCTCCAGTCACTATGTCACCCGAGAATATGATTTTTACTTTTAAACAAGGTATTTAGGAAAGTTTTAAGGAAGCTTGGTCTAGAATCTCTGATCTACATGAAAAAAACTGAGCCTAAAATGACTCAAAGCTTGTTCCTTAGCAGTTTTTACCTTGGAATTACTCTTTTTTCTATACGTTTGCTTTAGATGCTGTTGTGGGAGGAGATTTCCTCCATTGTAATTAGGATGATGCTATTAATGCTATAAAGAAATTGATCCTCACTTACAACTTGCCTAGCCAAATTGATACTTCTGTCGCAAAATACTTGCTAGGTTGGATAGTCTTGAGGCTAGCATTACTAGATTAGAGAGTTGCTATAATATGCTTAGGGAGCATCACGATTATGTTCCAAAGAACTCTGAACCATAAAAGTGGTTTCATAGAGTAAAGATTGAGATGAACAATGAAACTTTTCAAGCTCGTTGTGATATCATGTCTGAATTTTTCCTTATGCCCAAAGATATTTATAAATCTCTGAATACTTGGGGGCTCATTGAAGGAGGAAAAGAAATATCTCTTACTAATAAATACTACCATATTACCTCTTGGAATAGCTGAATGAGTGTTTACAAGGATCCTTTGAAAAACGGTTTCTTGGAATAGCTGAATGTGCAGGAAAAAGACAAATTACACTTGGAAGGTCCCTATTAGAACTCCTTGGAGCAATAATAGATGTGGTAAAGGGGACCATGCACCTTTCTTATCCACCAAACAATCATATTTTCCCCAAGGTTAAGAATAAAATTAAGAGAGGTAAGTGCAAGAAAGTTGGTCTTAATGCTTCTTCATTTGAGAACACTTGAGTCTTTCTTTGCTTCTTATGCCTAACTTAAAGGCGTTAAAGAAAAGTACTTGTTGGAAGATAATCCAAGAGTTTTAGAAGAGTTTTGAAAGTTATTACCTCTGTAATAACCTCTCCTTATCCTTTTTATTTGCGTTTTGTGCCAAGAGTAATCTCTAATGAGAGAGAAGTAATGATTAGAAAAGTTGCTGTCCCGAAACAGATTTCTGTGCTTCACCGTAAAAATTCCTGAGAGAGCTCTGTAGGTCGGATTAAGCTGTAATTTTTTTTGCTTCTGACCCAGGTTGTTATCTAACTTTCTATAGTTCAACACTTTTTGATTTGAGCAACATAAGGTCTTCTAAAGATTTCGTCTTAACTGCTGGTCTGTTTTGACAGATTTCTGCCATTTTCTGCATTTGCTTCTTGTTGGTTCCTTCTTGAGTTTCTTTGGGGAATTGAGCTTTTTGAGGGAAGTGCTACAGTAGCTAGTGTTCTAATGGAAGTTTATTTGGTGTTAGAACTGAACCTTGAGACTTATTTATCTTAAGTGCACTAATGTTGCTAATGAGATTGTGTGATGTTTTGTATGAAGGAAAAATTTCAGGTGTATGGAAGGAATGAGTAATGAGATGAAGGATGGACTAAATCTAAAGCTTGGGGATGCCACGCGTGTAACCCCAAGAAATATCCAAGAAGTACAAGCGTCAAAGCTTGGGGATGTCGAAGGCATCCCCTTCTTCATCAATAAAAATTCCAGCTTTCTTCCAAACGCTTCATTTTTATTGTTTCATGCACATTTGTGTTTTTCTTGGAGCGTCTTCTTTTTAGTTTTTGTTTTGTTTTTTAGTTTTCTTGGTTTGCTTAGTTTTCTGAATAAATTGGTTGGACCTCCTCTTTCACACTTTGCTTTGCGAATAGTTTGGTTTGGTTTGGAAAAGAGTAGGAAAGTTCATCCTTATGTGGTAAAAAGAGCTCGTTTTTTACTGTGGCCTATGATTTGTCATGCCATGCTTGATATTGTTTTGGATTTATGCTTAGTATTATTTGTTGTAGCATGACTTGTTATAAACAATTGAGATTGCTTAATGTGCCTTGGATGAATCATGCGTTGTTTTAGCATATTAAAGCATAGTATAGTGGTATTCTCCTTTGATGCTTTATTTGGGTTGACTTGGCACATGCTCACAACATGTTATGACTATCTCCAGTCACCATAGCCTTTATGATCCTTGATATTTCAACTTGTAGTATCACTTTATGCTTTGATCAATGATGTTTTGTCGCTCTGCATGATTATGGCCATTATTTCTCTCTTAGTTTGTCGCTCCCAGTCTTTTGCTAGCCTCCATAACCAAGTATGAGTTCCACTCATGCATCCAACTCCCTAAAACAAGTTATTCCAAAGAGTCCACCATACATACCTACTAGCTTATGCTATTCCAAGTATATTCATCATTTTTTTTACCTTCCACTTGTTATGAGAAAACTAGTGATTAAAGCTCTCACGAACTTGAAGGCACACTTTACTTTACTTTACTTGCCCTTAATAAACTTGAACCATTATGTATTCTATGTTGTATATGCTTGCACTTATTTGTTGGGAATTAGCAGAACCATGCTTTCATGGGGAACGCTTTCAACATTGCACTTGGTACTTGTACCTCGTTGATATCATGCTCTTTTGTATATGGATGTCGTCGGTGTGAAATGAAAGGGGAGCTTGTAAGTCCATGGAGTTATGTATATGTGTTAGAGAAACGCCTGGGCCGCTGGTCTAATCCATGCTGACATGGTGGAAACCTGCAGCGTAACCATAATGAGCTGTCTATGAAGCATTCTTCTTATAAAAAAAAGAGTCCTATATTGAGAAAAAAAGAGAAAAGAAAAAAAAAGATACTATGAAAATAGGAAAGAGAGAAAAAAGCACCATATTCCCATGGTAAATAAGAAGAATGTTGAGATGCTTGTTGTGTGCTTGCCTTGTCATTTTGATATGGGGATTCTTCCGTATCATCGGGCAAGGGGTACCCCGTTGGCGGTTCTCAATGATACACATGTACTTACGATGACAAGAACTTACCGGTGACTAAACTTTAGTAGCATGAGGAGCGGCCCTCGTATACAAGGGACATGAGATTTCTGACTTATACTTCGTCAAGCATGTACACCATAGTTTGTTCACTTTAACCTTAATCACCTTCAAGATGCTTCTGATAGGGGCAATGGGAGCTGAAAGCTATAAGTACCATACTTTTTGGAAGCTCTTTATGAGACTTGAATCCCAACTTCCTTTTACAAAAGGCCTTTCTTCCACTATTATATTGAGTCTCCACCTTCTATCTTTACAAGACGTCATAAAAGTAGAAGAAAGGCCTTCATAGAAGGAAGTAGGGATTCAAGTTTCATAAAGAGCTTCCAAAAATTATGGTACTTAATAGCTTTCAGCTCTCATTGCCCCTATCATAAGCATCTTGATGTGATTAAGGTTAAAGTGAACAAACTATGGTGTATATGCTTGACGAAGTATAAGTTGGAAATCTCATGTCCCTTGAATACGAGGGCGACTCCTCATGCTACTCAAGTTTAGTCACAGGTAAGTTCTTGTCATCATAAGTACATGTGTATCATAGAGAACCGCCAACGGGGTACCCCTTGCCCGATGATACGGAAGAATCCCCATATCAAAATGACAAGGCAAGCAGACAACGAGCATCTCAGCAATCTTCTTATTTACCATGGGAATATGGTGTTTTTTTCTCTAATTCCTCTTTTCATAATCTCTTTTTTATTTTTCTCATTTTTCTCAATATCTGACTCTTTTTTTATAAGAAGAATGCTTCATAGACAGCTCATTATGGTTACGCTGCAGGTTTCCACCATGTCAGCATGGATTAGACCAGCGGCCCAGGCATTTCTCTAACACATATACATAACTCCATGGACTTACAAGCTCCCCTTTCATTTCACACTGACGACATCCATAGACAAAAGAGCATGATATCAACTAGGTACAAAGTACAAGTGCAATGTTGAAAGCATTCCCCATGACAGCATGGTTCTGCTAATCCCCAACAAATAAGTGCAAGCGTATACAACACAGACGGCACAATGGTTCAAGTTTATTAAGGGCAAGAAAAGTAAAGTGTGCCATCAAGTTCGTGAGAGCTTTAATCACTAGTTTTCTCATAACAAGTTTAATTTGGAAGGTAGAAAAAACATGAATATACTTGGAATAGCATATGCTAGTAGGTAGGTATGGTGGACTCTTTGGAATAACTTGGTTTAGGGAGTTGGATGCATGAGTGGAACTCATACTTGGTTGCGGAGGCTAGTAAAAGACTAGGAGCGACAAACTAAGAGAGCAATAATGGCCACAATCATGCAGAGCGACAAAACATCATTGATCAAAGCATAAAGTGATACTACAAGTTGAAAACTAAAGCATCATAAAGGCTTATGGTGACTTGGGATAGTCATAACATGGTGTGAGCATGCGCCAAGTCAACCCAAATAAAACATCAAAGGAGAATACCACAATACTATGCTTTAATATGCTAAAACAATGCATGATTCTTCAAAGGCACATTAAGCAATCTCAATTGTTTATAACAAGTCATGGTACAACAAAGAATAGTAGGCATAAATCCAAAACAATACCGAGCATAGCATGACAAAGCATAGTCCACAGTCAAAAACAAGCTCTCTTTACTACTTAAGCATCAACTTTCCTACTCTTTTTCCAATCCAAACCAAACTATTTGAAAATCAATGTATGAAAGAGGGGGTCCAACCAATTTATTCAGCAAACTAAGAAAACAAAGCAAACGAAAAACCAAAACAAAAACAAAAAAGAAGAAGCTCCCAGAACAACTCAATTGTGCATGAAACAATAAAAATGAAGCGTTTGGAACAAACCTGGGATTTTTATTGATGAATAGGGGGATGCCTTGGGCATCCCCAAGCTTTGACGCTTGTACTTCTTGGATATTTCTTGGGGTGACACACGTGGCATCCCCAAGCTTGAGATTTAGTCCATTCTTCATCTCATTACTCATTCGTTCCATACACCTGAAATTTTCCTTCATACAAAACTTCACACAATCTTTATTAGCAACATTAGTGCACTCAAGATAATAGGTCTTTAGGTTCAATTCTAACACCAATAAAACTTCCGTTAAAACACAAGCTACTGTAGCACTTCCCTCAAAAATCTCAATTCCCTCAAAACTAAAAAGGAACCAACAAGAAGCAAATGCAGAAAATGGCAGAAATCTGTCAAAACAAACCAGCAGGTAAATACGAATTTTTTCGAAGACCTTCTGTTGCTCAAATTAAAAAGTATTGAACTAACGAAAGTTAAATAACAACCTGGGGCAAAATCACAAAACTTCACGCCTCAAAGGACGTACAAAGATTTTACACGAATTTTTACAGTGAAGCACAGAAATCTGTTTCTGGACAACAACTTTCCCAATCATTACTTCTCTCTCATTAGAGGTTACTCTTGGCACAAAAAGCAAATAAAAAGGATAAGGAGCGGTTATTACTGAGGTAATAACTTCCAAGACTCATCTAAAACTTTTGGGTTATCTCCCAATAAGTACTTTTTTTAACGCCTTTAAGTTAGGCATAAGAAGCAAGAAAAAGAATCAGGTGTTCTCAAATGAAGAAGCATTAAGAGCAAATTTCGTTTTCATAGGAGAGACAAAAGAAATCTTCTCTCTTCTTAGGTAAGTTTTCTATACCTTTTTTTAGTGGGAGTTGATATTTAATGGTGCCTTCTTTCATATCAATAATGGCACCAACAGTTCTAAGAAAAGGTCTTCCCAAAGTAATAGGACAAGAAGCATTGCATTCAACATCCAAAACATAGAAATCTACGGGGACATAGGCATTGTTAAACATAATAAGAACATCATTAATACTCCCCATGAGTTTCTTTTTAGCATTATCATCAAGTGGGACATTCAAATAACAATCTTCAAGTAGTGGCAAATCAAGCATATCATAAATCCTTCTAGGCATAATAGAAACACTACTATCAAGATCACATAAAGCTTTGAAATCAAAATCATTCACTTTCATATTAATGATGGGTTCCCAACCATCTTCTTGTTTTATAGGAATAGAAGCTTTATGTTTCAACTTTTCTTCTTTAATCTTTATGAGGGCATTAGTAATATGTTTTGTAAAAGCCATATTCACAGCACTAGCATTAGGACTTTTAGCAAGCTTTTGTAGGAACTTAATAACTTCAGAGATATTGCAACCATCAATATCAAAATCATAATTATCATCTAAAGTAGTAGAGCTATTACTAGCCTCAACACTAGTGGTAGTGATAGTGGAAACACTAATGTTTCTAGCAATTTCATCTTCTCTTTCCCACTTAGCATGCAATTCAGCTAATAGTCTAACATTTTCATCAATTCTTAGTTGTATGGCATTAGTAGCTGCAAAGGGATTATCATTAGTTTCAGGTTTAGCAGCCATTTTATTCAAAGAAGATTGAGCTTCAGCCAGTGATGCTATATTTCTTTCAGCATTAGAGTGTTTTTCCTCAATAGTTTTATTGAAAGCAGTTTGTTTACTAATAAAGTCCTTAAGCATAACTTCAAGTTTAGAGGGAGCACTCCTATTTTTGTTGTAGGAATTTCCATAAGCATTACCATTGTTGGGAGGATATGGCTTATAATTGTTGTTACCAAAATTATTCCTGTAGGCATTGTTGCTAAAATTATTATTTCTTATAAAGTTCACATCAACTATCTCTTCTTGAGCAACCAAAGAGGCTAAGGGAACATTATTTGGATAAATATGGGTTTTCCCATTAACAAGCATAGACATAATAACGTCAATCTTATCACTCAAGGAGGAGGTTTCCTCAGCCGGATTTACCTTCTTACCTTGTGGAGCTCTTTCATTATGCCATTCAGAGTAGTTAACCATCATATTATCCAGAAGCTTTGTTGCAGCACCCAAAGTAATGGTCATAAAGTTACCTCCAGTAGAAGAATCCAATAGGTTCCTTGAAGAATAGTTCAATCCTGCATAAAAAGTTTGGATGATCAATCAAGCAGTCAGTCCATGAGTGGGACACTTCTTTACCAAAGATTTCATTCTTTCCCAAGCTTGAGCAACATGTTCATTATCAGATTGTTTAAACTTCATTATTTCACTTCTCATAGATATAATCTTAGCAGGAGGATAGTATTTTATAATGAAAGCATCTTTGCCTTTAGTCCAAGAATCAATACTATTCCTAGTCAAGTAATTCAACCATTCTTTAGCTTTTCCTCTCAAAGAGAAAGGAAACAATTTAAGCTTAATAATATCTCCATCTATATCCCTATGCTTTTGCATCTCACAAAGTTCAACAAAGTAATTTAGATGGGCAGCAGCATCTTCATTACCAATACCAGAAAATTGTTCTCTCATAACAAGATTGAGTAAAGCAGGTTTCATCTCAAAGAAAGTAGCTTCAGGAACAGGTGGAGCAATAGGTGTGCTCATAAAATCATTGTTGTTGGTGCTAGTGAAGTCACACAACTTAGTGTTTTCAAGAGTAGTCATTTTTTTGTGTTTTTGATAAAGAAAGGAAACTTGTAAAACTATTTTTTGTGTGTTTTTGATATAGAAACAAGCAAACAAAGCAAAAGTAAACTAAGAAAAACAAAAATAACAAAGTAAAGAGATTGGTTATGAGGGACTCCCCTTGTGAAGATGTCCTTGACTCCCTGGCAACGGCGCCAGAAAAAGTTGTTGATGGCCCAAATATATTGAGCTCGTTGGGGAACCCCAAGAGGAAGGTATGATGAGGACAGCAGCAAGTTTTCCCT
Organism: Avena eriantha; assembly: GCA_910589775.1. Classification (NCBI taxonomy): domain Eukaryota; kingdom Viridiplantae; phylum Streptophyta; class Magnoliopsida; order Poales; family Poaceae; genus Avena; species Avena eriantha. The sequence goes on along the minus strand of OU342742.1, from coordinate 517,432,789 downwards.
CAGTAAGAAACCAAGGTTTGCAATCAAGTAGGAGCAAGGAAACACCCCAAAGGTGTAGCTAGCTGAACATTGGCAGGGCGCACTACCGGTGCCAGCAGCGACGTGGAGACATGTACAACACAACCAAAGAACTTTGTCCCCAACTTGCGATGAGGTTATCAATCTCACCGGTTTTGTTGAAAACAAAGGATTAAACGTATCGAGTGGAAGAAAGTAATAGTTTGTAGAAAGTAAACACAAAGCAGTAAAAAATTGATTGTAGATTGAAAGTAAAAGAAAGGACCTGGGTCCATAGTTCACTAGAGGTGGCTCTCCTTAAGATAGATAACATGCTGGGTGAACAAATTTCAGCGGGGCAATTGACAAACATCGAGAAAGCATACAAGCATATACTAATCATCTTGACTCCTTTGAAATTCGATTGGGCATTACAACATTATACATAGACCGCCATCCAACTGCATCTATGACTAGTAATCCACCTTCAGGTTATCATCTGAACCCCCTCTAGTATTAAGTTGCAAGCAACATATTATTGCTTTACGAATTGTGTGTAATGTAAACAATACGATTGTTCTATGAACAAAGGATTGTTGTTTTCTCCATAGTAGCAATAGAACATCTAGTACCTTAGAGATTTCTGTCACTTCCCCAGATTACCAGAGGCATGAACCCACTATCAAGCATAAATACTAACTCTTGGAGTTGCTAGCATCTACTTGGCCAAGATAGCTACTAACAATGGAAAGCATGCATGATCACAATAACAAAGACATGATAGAATCAATAATCAATCTGAAATAGCATCTCAATATCCATCGGATCCCCGCAAACACAACATGCAAAATTACAAATAGATGATCTTGATCATGAACGGATCTCACAAGATCTAAACATGAAAGCACAAAGGAGGAGAACCAGCCATCTAGCTACTACATGGACCCGTAGTCCAGAGATGAACTACTCACGCATCACACCGGAGGCTTGCATGATGATCAAGAAGGCCTCCAGGGTGAATTCCCCTCTCCGGCAGGGTGCCGGGAAGAGCTTCAGATCCCTCCCGATCTAGGGATGGAGATGTCGGTGGCTATATAATCTTTCTTGGATTTTTGATCGGGTACTTAGGATTTCCGTATCAGGGGCAATATATAGGCGGAAGGAGAGGTCGAGGGGGTGCCTGGGGCAGTCAGACTACCCCCTGGCGCGGGCCAGGCCTGGCCGCTTCGCCAGGTGGTGTGGCCGGGCCCCAGGCCCTCTCCGTCTCGTATTCTGGCTCCAGGTGTCCCTCAGTGAAAATAATGACTCTGGCTTTTGTCCCGTCCAATTCCAAGAATATTCATTTTCTGACTTTCCTGGAACCAAAAACAGCAGAAAACAGGCAGCTGGCACTGTGGCTCTTGGTAATAGGTTAGTCCAAGAAATCATATGTAAAGTACTCCAAAGTGTGGACAAAACATAAGAAAGTAGATAAAACCAAGCATGGAACATCAAAAATTATAGATACATTTGCAATGTACCATCCTTCCTCTTGTTGTCCAACATAAACTTCTTGAGGTACGTTGTCTCCTTGGTCTGTGTCTCTGATCCTTCGACCAACTGGCTATTCCGCATGTAGTAGGGATCCACTATCGCGACTTGCGGGGTACTCTCTCTCTCTTGATCTTCATTGCTAGATTGAGCGTGTATAGGTGGACCAAGTTATAGTCCAACCGTTTCAAGAGAAGCAGCTTGAAGACGTCCTCGTATGCTATGAATAATAGATCCACAAGGGCTTCATGGATGAAGCCCATGTTCGATGGCACCTTGGCCATGAAAACTGGGTAATTTGGATCTTTGTCTTTAAGAAGGAGGCCCTCTAGTGTCTTGATACCGTCATGCAAAGTTATCATGGGTCCACGTGTGACGTGGAGTAGCTCTGGAGTCAATATCGGATCACCAGCTACATGCACTCGGGGCAAGCCATGATGGCTGGCTGGTACGACGACCACGTCTTGAGCCCGGATCCTCTTTGGAGAAGGCTGGCTCACAGCCTTATTCTTATTCTTACTTCCCTTCCTTGTCTTATTCATAATAGGGTCCTCCACTTCTATATGCTCAGCAGCCACCTTTCGGAGTGTGTTAGGACTGAAAACCAATCCCAGTTTTTCCTATGGATCGGCGGCCAGTGGCGTCTCTTGAGAAAAACCTTGGAAGAGCAGGAGTTGCGTGTGAAGGGTTCGCAGCATAGAAAACAAAAAAATTCCTACGATGAGAACTATACGCCACAATCTATCTACTAGATACATGCAACGAGTGGATATACATCCATGGAGATCTTACCCTTGAAGACAACAAAGTTTTGTTAACGAGTAGGAACTCGTGGATGATGTAGTCATATGCTTGCCGATCTCAAGATCGTGTGGAAGTCCTAGCGCCACAAACCAGCAGCGCATCCGCACTCGCAGTCACGTTCAGGCCACCGAACAACCTCCGCCTCCTCACTCCAATGATGCAGCGGAAGCAGCAACTCCTTCTAGACTAAATGCCACCGGGAACATGTATCTCCCTAATCCGAGACCATGGGGGAATAATTCTAGAGGGGGAGAGAGATCCTTCACGAGGAGGTGTGAGGAAGAAGGGTGAGAGGGGTGGCCTTTTATAGGAGGAGGGGGGCTACCCCTCCCCATGGCCGGCTCCCCATGGGGGGTGACCCCTCACCTCCACCATTCATGTGGTGGTAACCCCCTCCACATAAAAGTGTCCCTTAACATTCCTCTTTAAAGTCTTTACTTTAAATGCATTAAATTTCACCAAATTTAATGCTCTCTCATTTAATAAAACTGTTTTATTAAATTTATTCAGAATTTTGTTAATTACTTTAATTAACAAACATTCACATAAAACCCCCTGCAACATTTCAATCTTACATGCAGAACCAATTTCAGCTATTTCACCCGAAACAGGTTCGGTGTCTATTGAAATAATTCTAGCGCTTTGCAATTCATTCGTCTAAAACACATTTGCTACAAATGGTATTGGTGCCCCTTAAGTGTGTCACCCTACGGTTCGTGAATAATGCAGACATGATCGAGACCCCTCTCAAATCAATAATCAGAAGCGGGACCTGGAGATCCATACTGACTCCTACACATTCTACGATGACTTCTGTGATCATGAGAACCTTTAACATTAGTAACTAAATCCCTTTGTCTCGCGATATATTACAGGTCCGAGATTCGATCATCGGTATCTCCATACCTAGTTTGATCTCGTTACCGACATGTACTCTTTTCTCGTTCCCGTGATATAACATTCTAGTGATCTCATCATTTGCTTGCAAGATAACCAATGTGATATCACAGAGAGGGCCCAGAGAATATATTGTGAGACCGTGGTTCCTTTGCGTTGGCTATGGTTCCATTGTTGTTACAATAGAGCACTATTGGATCCCACGCACTAGGAACCACACCCAGTTCGGTAATGAACTCCTTCATCCAAACCGCTTCCTATGCTGCTTCTAAAGCAGCAATATATTCCGCCTCCGTTGTTGACCTTGTTACCACGGGTTGTTTGGAGGTCCTCCAACTAGCTGCTGCTCCGTTCATGAGAAATACGTATCCAGATTGAGACTTTGAGTCGTCACGATCAGTGTCAAAGCTATCATCGACATAACAATTAGCAACCAGCTCTTCTTCACCTCCGTATACAAGAAACATTTCCTTAGTTCTTCTCAAGTACTTAAGGATATTCTTGACCGCTATCCAGTGTTCCAAACCTGGATCAGATTGGTACCTACTAGTCAAACTAATAGCATGTGCCACATCCGGTCTTGTACATAGTATGGCATACATTATAGAGCCTATGGTTGAAGCATAGGGGATCTTATCCATTATCTCTCTTTCTTCCGCCGTAGCCGGACTTTGACTCTTACTCAATGTCTTGCCTTGCAACATAGGTAAGAACCCCTTCTTACTTTCATCCATTTTAAACTTCTTTAAAATCTTATCAAGGTATGTACTTTGCGATAGCCCTATTAGGCATCTTGCTCTATCTCTATAGATCTTTATGCCTAATATATATGACGCTTCACCAAGGTCTTTCATAGAAGATTTGTTGTTTAGATAACTCTTAACACTATTTAAAAGATCTATATCATTTCCAATCAATAATATGTCATCCACAAATAATATCAGAAATGCCACATTGCTCCTACTCACTTTCTTGTAAATAAAAGCCTCTCCATAAGTTTGGACAAATCCAAACTCTTTGATCACCTCATCAAAGCGGAGATTCCAACTCTGTGATGCTTGCTTCAGTCCATAGATGGATCGCTAAAGCTTGCTGCCAACACCCGGATTTTTAATCCCAGATGCCCGTTATGCCATACCTCGCAATCCCAAGATTACCATTTTTGCGAGACATAACGGATTGGATATCAGAGTACATCATCCATTACAAACCATACATAAAGTCTTACACAAATAAGGATCTCATGATCCAGTCTTAATATAACAAGCAGCGGAAATAAAAGATAAGCGTAGCAGCGGGGTCCATCTTCAGGGCCACAGGCAATGCTGACGAAGGCAGATAGTCCTAGTTATCATAGTCGTCCTATTGGCCATCATCTTGATAGTCTCCTTCATAGTCTGGCCATGAGAATAGCCAGGGACAAAAGCCATGAGTACTCTTTAAGTACTCGCAAACTACCACTAGCAAGTAGAATAGTTCTAAGTAAAGAACTAAATCTAAGTTTAACTATAAGGTTAAGTTTGAAACCTAAGCTGAGTTCTGAAGCAAAGAAAGATAAAATAAAGTTCTAGAATCACTTAAGTTGGGGAGCTATTGTCAAAAACAGAACTCTGTTGTGGTCAAGTCAAGATTCATCATTCATTTCATAAGTCATTTTGAAAACATCTGACAACGAAACAGTATGGCCATTCCAACTGTCCATAACCACGGACGCGGCTATTCGAATAGTTTGACACTCTACATAGGTGGTACACTTTCACCACAAGATTCGATACATCTGTCAGGGATAACCCTGAATCATCATACTTAGTATGCAGATAATCAAACACAACCTTCCCATTACACACCCTAGTATAAGCACCTCTCCTATGAGCATGGCCTCCCAACCATGACCATCAGTCATCTTGGGCACTGCATAGGTGGACAACATTGAGAGGTAGCCTCAGCTCAAACCTCTCCCGCGAGGGAACTAATACTAATGCATATAAATTTTCGGCTAAGCCTTACCCAATTCGGGTAGTGTGGTTGTACGGTAAATTTGGAATGGTATCGCATCTGAATCCAACCATCAGTTTTATAAAAGGGTTAAGGCTCATGCCTCAACATTTCACCATCATAAACCATTTGTGTTTCTCAACACATGTCAAAACATCTCAATAGAATGACTCATCATTCCAAGGTTTGCATAATTCATTTTCACCAAGTGTTCCCATCTAAAGTGACTTGAGATTTTGATCTACTCTAAACTACTAAATTAAGAGTGTTCACTAAGGTGGAAATGATAGGATCAATCTCATGCCATAGAATGACATCTAAAGGGGTTCTAAATAGGTCAAGTTTTATACTCTTTATCCTACCTTCAAAACAAGTAAAGAACTTTAGGTAAAGTAAAGGAAGTAAAGCTTGAGATAATACTTGGGGTAACTAATAGTCAAGTGATATGCATCAAGCATGCCTATAGCATCTTGGATCAAGTTATCTAGCTTAATTCTAGCTTGCTAACAATAGCTTGCCTTGGTTGGTGAAGTGGTTGAAGTTTTCTTCTTCTTCATGGTAGAACTCCTCCTCCTCAAAAGCTTGGTCGGTACTATCATCTATAAATACATACAAAGTACACAATCACCAAACAATACTTACTAGTCTAATTAGCATTCTAGACACACATTTGATGATCTATGATCATCACAAGCATCACAAGTTTTATTAACTAGTTTCACTCTTTTTAATTTAGAAAAGTAATTTCTACTCATTAAAAAAATAACTAAGATTTAATATTCACCACTTAAAATATGGGATCATGTGGACACATGTCATCACCACATATCCTAACATGTGGGAATGTTATTTAAGGTTTGGATCATAATTACTTTGCTTTAAGTTCATTATTTAATAATTTAAAGTGACTAGAAATGCCTATATAGCATTATTTTGGTACTAGTCCAAAGTCACTGCATGTAAACCTTAATGTTATTATATATTCAGATAGATATGATGAAATGTTATTTTTGAGAGTTGGAATCAATTCAAAATCTATCTTGGTTGATTTTACAAAAATGTTGCAAGGTGCAAAATCTTATGTTTTATTATTTTTACTAGGAGAGATCTATAACTCTAATTGAATTAAATCCAACGGGCTTGGACAGATCATTTCAATACCTTTCAGGCAAAATTGGTTTCATGCAATTTGGATTGGTAATTCTCTCGGAATTGATTTTCAAACTCAGAGATAGAACTAAGTTTAAACTAAAAAGAAAAATCCTAATTCAAACTCACTGGGTCACGCGGGAAATGCTAACGGGCCGGCCCAGTGTCACTCCACAGTGCGGGGCTCAGCTGATAGGGGGGTCCACCAGTCAGTGGCTCCTAACGCGCGAAGTGGTACAGGGCGATGTGGAACGTTGGATTAGAGTGGGGATCAACTGCTGTGGATCGTCATCAGTCGCCGGCGAGCTCTAACCCTAGCGGCTCGGTGGGGGTGCATAGGGGGCGTACCAGGGCTCCAGCGATGACGACGAGGCGGGCAAACGGTCTAGTGGTCGACGGCGAGCTCAGGGACGGTCGTGGCACCTCTGGGGGTGGTCGCAATCAGCGGCGCCCTTCTCCTACAGAGGCGGCCTGCTCCGGTGTAATTCCGGCGAGCTGCTGCTCCCCGTGCTCCGGCTAGAGGTGTGGGACGATCATTGAGGTGAGGGAGTGGATTGGTGTGCTGCAAACGGCTGGGGGTGTCCTCCTTTTATAGGCTCGACGGCGAGACCGAGAGGGATGGGCAGGCGACGGTGGCGACATGGCTACGGGCTGCTAGCGGCATGGCTGAGGGTGGCGATCGACGTGCGGTCTCCTGGCGGTGCTCTAGGACTTTAATGCGGGCTTAGGGGCGGTGGTAAGCGGTCGGGCGGAGCTGGCGCTCTGAGCGGCAGAGGCGGCGGTGTCCACGACGAGCGGTGGCTGTGAGGCGTTGGGCGGTGAACGGGCATGTCCGGCGTGCTCCCTGGGTCGTGGCGACGCGGTGGGCGCGGGCTGTGGTCGAGGGGCAGAGTGTATGCGCGTGTCGGGCGCGGCGCTCTGGCGCGTGCTCGGCATGGCGCGGTGGCACTAGGCGTGGAGGTTTCTCGGTGGTCCACTGCTTGGCCTGGCTTGGGGAGGGGACAGTGGGCGGCGGTGAGGTGCTGGCTAGCTGCTAGACATGGAGAGAGAGGGGGAGGCGGTCTGCTGCGGCGGCGACCAAGTTTGTCAGCAAGGTGGGGCTAGGCTTGGCATGGCCATGCTGCTAGGAGGTAGGGGATGGGGTGATAATGGCATGGTTAGATCATTAGGAGACAAAGGGAGCAAATGAGGGACAAGTTTGGCTAGAACACTATTTAAAATAGTGAATTTGGTTTTGTTTGAATTCTGCCTGCCAAGTGTTTGATGAAATGGCCGCAAGAAAATACATTTTTGAATTTTGCAAAGATTTTTGGTGGGTGTGCTAGTACTAAGCTTGAGACCCTGTGGGTTCTTGGGTTTTGAAAATTGAGCTTATTTAAGTGGTTTTTGAAATAGTGGGATCTTCCCATATGAAATAGATTCAATTTTAAACCGTCATTTAAAATTAGTATTTGAATGTTTTTAGCAGATCACAAAGTGGGCCTTGGTACCTCATTATGTTTACTAGCAAGGGGTGTAAAGATCCCCAAATGTTTCTGTTAAGTTTTGAGTACTAGGAATAGCCAAAGTAGGCATGATAGTTAATTTTGCCAAAATGACCATTCACTTCACTTATTCATTTTGAGTTGTTTTTCTTTGGGAAAAGTTCAAGAATGATTTAGATGATGTTTATTTGACCTAAGAATCATTTTACAAGCAAAGAATCACAGAACCATGGCAATTTAAATCAACTCCTAAATTAAATGCACATACACATGAATGCTTTCATATTTTGAAATGGAAAAGTTTTTTTAACCCTAATTTTGATGATTTGGATCTTGATAAGCTTGGATTAAAGTTTTGGGATGTTACACTTGCACACCTTGTTAGCATACTTAGGATCGACAAAACCCTTTGGTTGTATCATATACAACTCTTCTTCAATGTCACCATTGAGGAAAGCAGTTTTTGACATCCATCTGCCATATTTCATAATCGAAATATGCAGCAATTGCTAACATAATCCTAACTGATTTTAGCATCGCTACGGGAGAGAATGTCTCATCATAGTCAACTCCTTGAATTTTTCGAAACCCTTTGGCGACAAGTCGAGCTTTATAGACGGTTACATTACCATCAGCATCAGTTTTTTGTTTGAAAATCCATTTATTCTCAACGGCCTTTCGGTCATGAGGTAAGTCCACCAAGGTCCAAACCTGGTTTTAGTACATGGATTCCATCTCGGATTTCATGCCTTCTAGCCATTTGTTGGAATCCGGGCTCATCATCGCTTCTTCATACGTCGCAGGGTCATCTATTTCATCAACCATGAAATTTACAACAGGATTCCCGTATAGTTCAGGAGTTGCACGTGTCCTGCTTGACCTGCTAGGTTTAGTAGTGTCCTCTTTCGGAGTTTCATGATCATTCCTCATTTGGTGAAGTCAACTCCGGAACGACTTCGGGTGCTGCGCCACTCGCCATTTCATGAAGAGAAGGTTCAATAACCTCTTTGAGTTTTACCTTTAGACTACTCACACCTTTCGCGAGAAACTCTTTCTCTAGAAAGGATCCATTCTTGGCAACGAAAACCTTGCCCTCGGATCTGTGATAGAAGGAATACCCAATTGTTTCTTTAGGGTATCCTATGAAGACGCATTTTTCCGCTTTGGGTTCGAGTTTATCCGGTTGAAGTTTCTTCACATAAACATCGCATCCCCAAACTTTTAGAAATGACAGCTTAGGTTTGTTTCCAAGCCATAATTCATACGGTGTCGTTTCAACAGATTTAGATGGTGCCCGATTTAAAGTGAATGCAGTGGTTTCCAGTGCATAACCCCAAAATGACTGTGGCAAGTCAGCCAGAGACATCATAGATCGAACCATATCCAATAGACTACGATTACGACGTTCCGATACACCATTACGTTGTGGTGTTCCGGCAGGCGTGAGTTGTGAAACTATTCCACACTCTTTCATGTGTGTGCTAAACTCGTAACTTAGATACTCACCTCCACAGTCGGACCGCAGAAATTTGATATTTATATTACGATGATTTTCCACTTCATTCTAAAATTCCTTGAACTTCTCAAAGGTTTCAGAATTATGTTTCATCAAATAGATATACCCGTATCTATTCACATCATCAGTGAAAGTAACAAAATAACGATATCCACCTCGCGCCGACAAACTCATTGGACCGCATACATCAGTATGCATGATTTCCAATAAATCTATCGCCCGTTCCATTGAACCGGAAAACGGCGTTCTAGTCATCTTGCCCATAAGGCATGGCTCACATGTATCAAATGATTCAAAATCAAATGATTCCAAAAGTCCATCAGAATGGAGTTTCTTCATGCGTCTAACACCAATATGACCTAGACGGCAGTGCCACATATATGCAGATATATCATTATTAAGTTTAATTCTTTTAGCATCAACATTATGGATGTGCATATGAGTATTATTGAGCTTCAACAGAAATAAACCATTCATCATGGGTGCATGACCATAAAAGATATTATGCATATAAATCGAACAACCATTGTTTTTGGATTTAAACGAATAACCACATCGCATCAAAAAAGATCTAGATATAATGTTCATGCTCAGTGCAGGCACCAAATAACAATTATTTAGGTTTATAACTAATCCCGATGGTAGGTGGAGTGGCAACATTCCGACGGTGATCACATCAAATCTTCATCCATTGCTGACACGCATCTTGACCTCACCCCTTGCTAGCGGTCGCTTGTTCTGCAACCCCTAATTCGAGTTACATATGTTAGCAACCGATCCGGTATCAAATACCCAGGTGCTACTGCGATTACTAGTCAAGTACACATCAATAACATGTATATCATATATACCTTTGTTTGCCTTGCCTGCTTTCTTGTCCACCAAAAACTTGGGGCAGTTGCGCTTCCAATGGCCAGTCCCCTTACAATAGTAGCACTCGGTATCAGATGGCCAGCCCGGGATTTCTTTTCAAGCGCAGCAACAGATTTGCCGCCCTTCTTTCCCTTCTGTTTACCCTTCTTGCCTTTCTTGAAACCGGTGGTTCTATTGACCATCAACACTTGATGTTCTTTCCTATTATCCACTTCTGTAGTCTTAAGCATTGACAGAAGCTCGGGGAGAGTCTTCTTCATGCCCTGCAAGTTATAATTCATCACGAAGCTCTTGTAGCTAGGTGGAAGAGATTGGAGAACATGATGTATGCCTAAATCAATGGGAATCGTTATTCCCAAGGACACAAGCTTATCGGCATTCCCAGACATTTTATGTACGTGCTCACTTACAGAGTTGTTCTCTTCCATCATGCAGCTAAAGAACTTTTCTGAAGCATTATAACTCTCTACGGCAGCATGGGTATCGAAAATCATTTTCAATTCACCCACGGTATCAAAGGCATTGCCATTTTCGAAACGCTTTCGAAGTTCTGGCTCTAGCCCATACAGTATGCCGCAATGAACTAAGTTGTGGTCCTCCTGACGAGTCACATAGACATTCTTTTCCTCGTCAGGGGCATCAGGAGCTGGTGGGGGGCCTAGCGGCGCTTCTAGCACATATTGCTTTTATGCAGCAGAGAGGAGAATCCTCAAATTCATAGCCCAGTTGGTGAAGTTGCTACCATTCGCAGCAAGTTTCTCTTTCTCCATGAACACATTGAAATTAAAAGTAGGTGGTGCCATCTACAACAAAATTTGTAAAGTTTATTTAGATAAGTTTATGATAGATTGAGTTCAACTAAACTCCCACTCAAAAACAACATCCCTCGTGTCTTTTTGGTGATTACATGAACCAAATCCACTACACCAAGTCCGATCATCACGTGAGTCGGTGTAGCTTCAAAGGCGAGCATCTATATGGGCATCATATCAACGATATGACTCATGCTTAACCTTTCGGTCCGTGTTCCGAGGCCATGTCTATACATGCTAGGCTCACCAAGTAAGAACCTTAGTACTCGTGTGTGTAAAACTATCTTACACCCGAAATATGATCATGGATTCAAGTACACCCGATCATCACATGATGTCTTGAAGCGGCGAAACATAAATGGTGCGTACTTAAGGAAGAACACATTTTTTATCTAGATATTTAAATGAGGGATCATCTTATAACACAAATAAAATGCCAAACTAACAATATAATATGCGAACATCATATGTGTAAAGTGAAATGATATGGTTCTTGCATTTGATCACTATCATATGCATCGTGGTATGATCTCTATCATTCCTTTGTGTGTAAGGCCAAGGTCTATGGAACTTACACGTTAAGTGTGTTGTAAGTGTATCAACTATACATCAACTCACAACAATACCATATCAAGACACAAGCCCATCAACGATCTAAACTAGATGCCTCTAATTTATCAATTGCAAGTTTTACGTGGCTTAGGGCTTTCAAAGATAGAACCATTCTTACCTACGAACATGGAACCACAACGATGATAACCAAATTATTAACAACTTGTTGTAAATTAGATATTGACTATAGTAGGAGAGATAGACACCTGCCAACCACTTATGCAAAACTAGTTGCATGTTAGTCGTGGAACTGGTCTCATGTGCGATGACATGTAAGGTTAGTCTGGGCCACTTCATCCCACTATGCCACCAATATCCAAAGTACATATAAGAAGCAATAACATGATCATCACCACCCACATACTCTTATGTGTTCTACCCGTGTAAAGCACCTACGCATAGATTAGGCTCTAATACCACTGAAGGGTTCGCAGCATAGAAAACAAAAAAGTTCCTACGATGAGAACTATACGCCAAGATCTATCTACTAGATACAAGCAGCGGGTCGATATACATCCATGGAGAACTTACCCTTGAAGACAACAAAGTTTTGTTAACGAGTAGGAACTCGTGGATGATGTAGTTGTACGCTTGCCGATCTCAAGATCGTGTGGAAGTCCTAGCGCCGCAAACCAGCAGCGTATCCGCACTTGCACACACATTCAGGCCACCGAACAACCTCTGCCTCCTTGCTCTAGTGATGCAGCGGAAGCAGCAACTCCTTCCAGACAAAATTCCACCGGGAACATATATATCGCTAATCCGAGACCATGGGGGAATAATTCTAGAGGGCGAGACAGATCCTTCACGAGGAGGTGTGAGGAAGAAGGGTGAGAGGGGTGGCCTTTTATAGGAGGAGGGGAGGAGGGGGGTACCCCTCCCCATGCTCTCTCATTTAATAAAACTGTTTTATTAAATTTATTCAGAATTTTGTTAATTACTTTAATTAACAAACATTCACATAAAACCCCCTGCAACATTTCAATCTTACATGCAGAACCAATTTCAGCAATTTCACCCGAAACAGTTTCGGTGTCTATTGAAATAATTCTAGCGCTTTGCAATTCATTCGTCTAAAACACATTTGCTACAAATGGTATTGGTGCCCCTTAAGTATGTCACCCTACGGTTTGTGAATAATGCAGACATGATCGAGACCCCTCTCAGATCAATAATCAGAAGCGGGACCTGGAGATCCATACTGACTCCTACACATTCTATGATGACTTCTTTGATCGTGAGAACCTTTAACATTAGTAACTAAATCCCTTTGTCTCGCGATATATTACATATCCGAGATTCGATCATCGGTATCTCCATACCTAGTTTGATCTCGTTACCGACATGTACTCTTTTCTCGTTCGCGTGATATAACATTATAGTGATCTCATCATTTGCTTGCAAGCTAACCAATGTGATATCACCGAGAGGGCCCAGAGAATATCTATCTGTCATCGGGATGGAAAAATCCCACTCTTGATCCATGAGCTTCTACATAACACTTTTGTAGCACTGAACCCACCTTTATAATCACCCTTTCACGGTGTGATGTTTGATCTTATCAAGATACTCTTCCAGTGTTAGTGATTAACATGATCTCATGGTTTAAGGACTAGGATTACTTTGTTAGATGATATAGAAATATAAGCACAATGACTTTGATCATAATGCTATACTTCGGATGAATGTTCATCACATCATTCCACTAATGTTGTGACCTCGTTACTAACAACATCCAATGTCCATGATCAGGAAACCTTGATCATCTTGTTAATCAACGAGCTAGTTTATAAGAGAGGCATAACTAGGAACTTTACTTTTGTTTATTAAAAACATATGTATTAACGTTTCCAAATTAATACAATTATAGCATGCAAAATAAACATCTATCATATACTTGGAATATGTATAATAACAACTTTATTATTGCCTCTCAGGGCATATTCCGTTTAGCGTGCATGTACTGGGAAGACCAGCTTGATTGTTGCGAGCGGTGAAGGGTTCTTCATCCACACAAGGCATATAAAATCCTTTGTCGGCACCGGTGTTGATAAAGCCATCGACTTAGACCAATGCATCATCATTTTTGTGGTTACCATCATGTGGTGGTGTTGTCGGGGGCGATGGCAGTTGAGGTGCAACGTCTTCGCCTTGGGGCGGTACACACGCTCCCAAGAGTTGTTGGTGACGACTAGTGGTGGCGATGATGACTGGCTTCCGAGGTGGTGGCCGGACATTCGAGGTGGCACCGGTGCGCCCTCCCCTTGTAAGATGAATCTGGGTCTTTGGCCATGTCAATGGCCAGTTGTGGCATTCTGCAATGGTCTTGTGTTCCTCGGCTCCCTGAGGTTGAAAGGGGGTCCATGTCATCGCACCCTGGCAACACCCGAGCCAACATGACCCTCATCATGTCATCATCCATTGGATTGTTGTGCATTGTGCGACTCGCCGGTTGTATGAGAGTGCCCTTAGCAATATCCTTCAACACACCGCTGGCAACTTTAAGCAGGAGTATGCAAGCAGTGTCCTGAGTCAAAACATGTTGGGCATCATGAGATGGCAGTCATCAAAGGCATAAAGGAGATTACGTGCACTAACTAATTATTTACCTTGGTGATGGTGTTGAACTCGGCTAATGTAGAGACACGGTCGGTGCCAGCGGCCGGCCTATCATCTGCATTCTCCCGTGTGGGTGCCTTATGAAGCACCACCATGATCGATTGCGCCTTGGTATATTTGGCGGGAGGGGCATCGGTGCAACCAAAATGAGCGGCTTCATCGTGGCATTGAAGGTCGGCGGGGTCACCAGGTCTGGTGACATGTTAACATTATTGCTTGAGTTGCTGCAGCTTAAGCTGGGCAGCTGTATCGGCCCCTGACGACCTCCCGCATTCCAAGCAGTTACCCCCTCAAAAAATGCAGGGAGATCATCACGTGGAGCTTCTCTTCCACTAACTTGTCCATTTTTTCTCTTTCACTGCTTTGTCCTCTAGTGTTTGCACCTTCATCTTCAGCTCTTCAACAGCGATTTCATCCTTAGCCACCAACTGGTTCTTCCTCTCCCTTCTTTTCTTGGCGTTCTCTTGATAGTACTCTTTAAACTTCATGCTCATACCAAAGCCGGACACACGGCCAGCTAAGGACAGCGGCAACCCCTTGTTCCTCTTATTGTAAGTGTTCGTCGCCCTATTGAAAACCATGTCCCATGGCTCCGTAAAATCCTGGGACGACTCTTTGGTAGGAGCGTTTAGTTCCTTCTCCTACAGAGACAAGGAAAGGTGAACCCATTTAGATTCTTGGCTTCATTATTTTAATTAGAACACAATAGACTTGAGATTGGTGGTAAATTCCTTACCAGCTCCTTCTCGAAGTCCTTCACCTCCGGATCATCTGTGACGAACTCCCCTATAATCGGGTCCAGGTAGTAGCGGGCCTTGACAAAGTTCCTTAGCTGCAAGTCTGTGATTTCAAGACACGGGTTATCTTTACCTAGGCGTTCAAGCTTGGCGTCCTCCTTGTCCCAAATGGGTTGTTTCCCTCTGTAACTGCCGCTTCCAAGCCAGTGGTTACCTATGTTCTGTTCCCACATACTCCTGCCCTAGTTAGTCCATTTTATAGCATCATCAGTATCTACATCCGCCTTGAATATCTTAAACTCTTCTTCGTCGAGCATCGGATTTTTCTTACTAATAACCTCCCAGCTTTCACCTTTGTCAATGCTTTTCTTTACCCGGGTTATCTAGCTGCTCCGGGGGTTGCTCATCTTCATGAGGGCTAGTTTGTTCACCAGGTTCCTTCTCTCCAGGTTTCTGAACCTCTCTGGGAATGTATATCGTTTGTGAAGCTTCTTAAGGAGGTTATTTACCAAAGCCACATTAGAAGCACATCTGATGTACTTCGTGTTGATCGACATGCTTTCTTGGACGATGCACCCGAGTTACATGCCGTACCCTTTGGCAAACGCCGCAGGCGCCATGGGTTGGCCACTTTCTGTGACTCTAGTGAACTCATCACAGACGTTGGCAAGCACTTGCGGCTTCAAATCCTTCATTTCATTCTTCTTCTTCTACATAGCGGTCGGGTTGCCACTACCGCCATCCATGTGAGCACCGCCATTGGTGCGGGTGCCACCATCGGTGGTGTCATCCTCCTCGCCGCCTTCACTAGTTTCATCGTAGTCGTCGTTGTCCCCCTCGTAATCAGCATCTCCCTCATTGTCCCTGATGGCCCAAATATATCGAGCTCATTGGGGAACCCCAAGAGGAAGGTATGATGAGCACAGCAGCAAGTATTCCCTCAGTAAGAAACCAAGGTTATCAATCCAGTAGCAGCAAGGAAACACCCCAAAGGTGTAGCTAGCTGAACGTTGGCAGGGCGCACTACCGGTCCCAACAGCGACGTGGAGACATGTACAACACAACCAAAGAACTTTGTCCCCAACTTGCGATGAGGTTATCAATCTCACCGGTTTTGCTAAAAACAAAGGATTAAACGTATCGAGTGGAAGAAAGTAATAGTTTGTAGAAAGTAAACACAAAGCAGTAAAAAATTGATTGTAGATTGAAAGTAAAAGAAAGGACCTGGGTCCATAGTTCACTAGAGGTGGCTCTCCTTAAGATAGATAACATGCTGGGTGAACAAATTACAGCGGGGCAATTGACAAACATCGAGAAAGCATACAAGCATATACTAATCATCTTGACTCCTTTGAAATTCGATTGGGCATTACAACATTATACATAGACCGCCATCCAACTGCATCTATGACTAGTAATCCACCTTCACGTTATCATCTGAACCCCCTCTAGTATTAAGTTGCAAGCAACATATTATTGCTTTACGAATTGTGTGTAATGTAAACAATACGATTGTTCTATGAACAAAGGATTGTTGTTTTCTCCATAGTAGCAATAGAACATCTAGTACCTTAGAGATTTCTGTCACTTCCCCAGATTACCAGAGGCATGAACCCACTATCAAGCATAAATACTAACTCTTGGAGTTGCTAGCATCTACTTGGCCAAGATAGCTACTAACAATGGAAAGCATGCATGATCACAATAACAAAGACATGATAGAATCAATAATCAATCTGAAATAGCATCTCAATATCCATCGGATCCCCGCAAACACAACATGCAGAATTACAAATAGATGATCTTGATCATGAACGGAGCTCACAAATCTAAAGATGAAAGCACAAAGGAGGACAACCATCCATCTAGCTACTACATGGACCCGTAGTCCAGAGATGAACTAATCACGCATCACACCGGAGGCTTGCATGATGATGAAGAAGGCCTCCAGGGTGAATTCCCCTCTCCGGCAGGGTGTCAGGAAGATCTTCAGATCCCTCCCGATCTAGGGATAGAGATGACGGCGACTACAGACTCTTTCGTGGAGTTTTGATCGGGTACTTAGGGTTTCCATATCAAAGGCAATATATAGGCAGAACGAGAGGCCGAGGGGGTGCTGGGGTCGGCCAGACCACCCCCTGGCATGGGCCAGGACTGGCCGCGCGGCCAAGTGGTATGGCCAGGCCCCAGCCCCTCTCTGTCTCGTATTCTGGCTCCAAATGTCTTCCGGTAAAATAGCGACTTTGGCTTTTGTCCCGTCCAATTCGGAGAATATTCATTTTCTGACTTTCTGGAACCAAAAACAGCAGAAAATAGGCCGCTGGCACTGTGGCTCTTGTTAATAGGTTAGTCCAAGAAATCATATGAAAAGTACTCCAAAGTGTGGACAAAACACAAGAAAGTAGAGAAAACCAAGCATGGAACATCAAAAATTATAGATACATTTGCAATGTATCAACATCGCCAAGCTTAACTCCTGCTCGTCATCGAGTAGGTAAGTGATAAAAAGAAAGAATAATTTTTGAGGTGACATGCACCATCATAAACTTGATCAAAGTATTTGTAAAACATTCAAAGCTGAGACCATAGTACTTCAATCATAACATGAAAGACAAAGTTCTAGCAATAAGACAGAAACTATGATGCAACATGAAAAGGCACAAACAAAAGATTCCTGAATAACAATGCTTTGCAAGACGTTTGTTTGTTTCACATAAAGAAAACAAAGCATAATAGTATTCAGCTTGTCCCTCATAGAGTAGCAAATATAATGCATAGGACACCTTCAAAGTTCATAAGAGTGACTAGATACAAATAGTTTAAAGCAAGCAATATCAAGCTATGCATCAATCAACTAGTCTTGGGACAATGCACATAGAACTAAGAATGGCCACTATGCTCTCAAAGTAGGTGCATAAAGGTAGAAGGTGGAGACTCAATATAATGGTGGAAGAAAGGCCTTCATAGAAGGAAGTAGGGATTCAAGTCTCATAAAGAGCTTCCAAAAATTATGGTACTTATAGCTTCCAGCTCTCATTGCCCCTATCATAAGCATATTGAATAGATTAAGGTTGAAGTGAACAAACTATGGTGTACATGCTTGACGAAGTATAAGTTAGAAATCTCATGTCCCTTGAATAGGAGGGCCGCTCCTCATGATACTCAAATTTAGTCACCGGTAAGTTCTTGTCATCGTAAGTACATGTGTATCATAGAGAACCGCCAACGGGGTACCCCTTGCCCGATGATACGGAAGAATCCCCATATCAAAATGATAAGGCAAGCAGACAACGAGCATCTCAGCAATCTTCTTATTTACCTTGGGAATATGGTGCTTTTTTCTCTCTTTCCTCTTTTCGTAATCTTTTTTTTCTTTTTCTCTTTTTTCTCAATATAGGACTCTTTTTTTACAAGAAGAATGCTTCATAGATAGCTCATTATGGTTACGCTGCAGGTTTCCACCATGTTAGCATGGATTAGCCCAGTGGCCCAGGCGTTTCTCTAACACATATACATAACTCCATGGACTTACAAGCTCCCCTTTCATTTCACACCGATGACATCCATAGACAAAAGAGCATGATATCAACTAGGTACAAAGTACCCGTGCAATGTTGAAAGTGTTCCCCATGACAGCATGGTTCTGCTAATCCCCAACAAATAAGTGCAAGCATATACAACATAGACGACACAATGGTTCAAGTTTATTAAGGGCAAGAAAAGTAAAGTGTGCCATCAAGTTCGTGAGAGCTTTAATCACTAGTTTTCTCATAACAAGTTTAATTTGGAAGGTAAAGAAAAACATGAATATACTTGGAATAGTATAAGATAGTAGGTAGGTATGTGGACTCTTTAGAATAACTTGGTTTAGGGAGTTGGATGCATGAGTGGAACTCATATTTGGTTGCGGAGGCTAGCAAAAGACTAGGAGCGACAAACTAAGAGAGCAATAATGGCTATAATCATGCAGAGAGACAAAACATCATTGATGAAAGCATAAAGTGATACTACAAGTTGAAAACTAAAGGATAATAAAGGCTTATGGTGACTTGAGATAGTCATAACATGGTTTGAGCATGCGCCAAGTCAACCCAAATAAAGCATGAAAGGAGAATACCACTATACTATGCTTTAATATGCTAAAACAACGCATGATTCATCCAAGGCACATTAAGCAATATCAATTGTTTATAACAAGTCATGCTACAGCAAAGAATACTATGCATAAAGCCAAAACAATATCAAGCATGCAATGACAAAGCATAGGCCAAAGTCAAAAACAAGCTCCCTTTACTACTTAAGCATGAACTTTCCTACTCTTTTCCAAACCAAACCAAACTATTTGAAAACCAATGTATGAAAGAGGGGTTCCAACCAATTTATTCAGCAAACAAAAGCAATCGAAAAACCAAAACAAAAACAAAGAAGAAGACGCACTAAGAACAACACAACTGTGCATGAAACAATAAAAATGAAGCGTTTGCAAGAAACCTGGGATTTTTATTGATGAAGGGGATGCCTTGGGCATCCCCAAGCTTTGACGCTTGTACTTCTTGGATATTTCTTGGGGTGACACACGTGGCATCCCCAAGCTTGAGCTTTAGTCCATCCTTCATCCCATTACTCATTCCTTCCATACACCTGAAATTTTTCTTTCATACAAAACTTCACACAATCTTTATTAGCAACATTAGTGCACTCAAGATAATAGGTCTTTAGGTTCAGTTCCAACACCAATAAAACTTCCACTAAAACACTAGCTACTGTAGCACTTCCCTCAAAAAGCTCAATTCCCCAAAAGAACTCAAAAAGGAACCAACAAGAAGCAAATGCAGAAAATGGCAGAAATCTGTCAAAACAGACCAGCAGGTAAATACTAATTTTTTCGAAGACCTTCTGTTGCTCAAATCAAAAAGTGTTAAACTAACTAAAGTTATATAACAACTTGGGGCAGAAGCACAAAAATTCACGCCTCAAAAGGACGTTCAGAGATTTTACACGAATGTTTACGGTGAAGCACAGAAATCTGTTTCGGGACAGCAACTTTCCCAATCATTACGTCTCTCTCAATAGAGGTTACTCTTGGCACAAAAAGCAAGAAAAAAAGGATAAGGAGAGGTTATTACTGAAGTAATAACTTCCAAGACTCATCTAAAACTTTTGGGTTATCTCCCAATAAGCACTTTTTCTTTAACGCCTTTAAGTTAGGCTTGATAGTTTGAGAAGATGCTCACATAAGAAATATGAATTGAAGTAAAAGAGAGCATCAAGAAGCAAATTCAAAACACATTTAAGTCTAACCCACTTCCTATGCATAGGAATCTTGTATACAAATAAATTCATGAAGAACAAAGTGACAGGCAGAGGAAGATAAAACAAGAGTAACTTCAAAACTTTCAGCACATAGAGAGGTGTTTCAGTACCACGAAAACTTCTATGACCATATTTTCCTCTCTCATAATAATTTTCAGTAGCCTCATGAATAAACTCAACAATATAACTATCACATAAAGCATGCTTTTCATGATCTACAAACACTAGAGCTTTATTATAAACATTTTCAAAATAATCCTCAGGAACATGACATTCGTCCTCCTTTGGTAAGCATGGGGGACAATCAAATAATGTAAGGGGTAATGAGTTACTCTCATTAGAAGGTAGGGATGGGTAGATCCATTCTTCCTCCTCTTGATCATAACTCTCCTCCTCTTTTTCATCCAATGAGCTTCTAATTTCAGTAATTTTTTCTTCCATAGGCTCCTGCAAGGCATTAGTCTCTTCCATTGGTGGAGAGCATCTATTAAGATATTCAAGAATATAGCCATTTTCTACCTTGTAATTATCAAAGAAAAATTTAAGTATATCATAAACCTCATATTTATCAGGTGAATCATAAGTATTTTCAAGCAAACTAGCAAGTTCAAATGTACCCTTCCAAGCAATAAATTCTTCAGTTTGTTCCACATCATAAAAGTCATAATTCCCTTTAACATAAGAAGATATGGTAACATTATCATTATATTCACATTGAAAAGGGAGGTGTTTATACCTCCTACAGCAACAAGATTTCTTAAAGCAATAAGTAACATTATAAGTATAGCACACGTTTATAGCAATGGTATGCAATTTATCAATTTGTTCCCATAATGTTTCCCTTTTTGTGACAAGCGGTGTTCCTTATAATAATATTTTTGTTCTTCCGTGAACCCACCTTGCCAATAAGATTCAGTTTCAAAGAAACCAACCATTGATAGAAAGAATGATGAAGCAAGACAATAACAGACCAATGAAAATAACAACTATAGTAGGAACTAATTTTTTGTGTTTTTGATAAAGAAACAAGCAAACAAAGCAAAAAGTAAACTAAGCAAAACAAAAACAACAAAGTAAAGAGATTGGTTATGAGGGACTCCCCTTGTGAAGATGTCCTTGACTCCCCGGAAATGGTACCAGAAAAATTTGTTGATGGCCCAAATATATCGAGCTCGTTGGGGAACCCCAAGAGTAAGGTATGATGAGTACAGCAGCAAGTTTTCCCTCAGTAAGAAACCAAGGTTATCAATCCAGTGGGAGCAAGGAAACACCCCAAAGGTGTAGCGAGCTGAACGTTGGCTGGGCGCACTACTGGTGCCAGCAGCAACGTGGAGACCTGCACAACACAACCACAGAACTTTGCCCCCAACTTGCGATGAGGTTGTCAATCTCACTGGTTTTGCTGAAAACAAAGGATTAAACATATCGAATGGAAGGAAGTAATAATTTGCAGAAAGTAAACACAAAGCAGTAAACGGTTTGTAGATTAAATGTAAAAGAAAGTACCAGGGTCCATAGTTCACTAGAGGTGGCTCTCCTTAAGATAGATAACATGTTGGGTGAACAAATTATAGTGGGGCAATTGACAAACATAGAGAAAGCATACAAGCATATACTAATCATCTTGACTCCTTTGAGACTTGATTGGGCATTACAACATTATACATAGACCGCCAACCAACTGCATCTATGACTAATAGTGCACCTTCAGGTTACCATCTGAACCCCCTCCAGTATTAAGTTGCAAGCAACAGATTATTACTTTACGAATTGCATTTAAATAAACAATACGATTATTCTATGAACAAAGGATTGTTGTTTTCTCCCTAGTAGCAACATCATATCTAGTACCTAAGAGATTTCTGTCACTTCCCCAGATTACCAGAGGCATGAACCCACTATCGAGCATAAATACTAACTCTTGGAGTTGCTAGCATCTACTTGGCCAAGATAGCTACTAACAACGGAAAGCATGCAAGATCACAAATAACAAAGACATGATAGAATCAATAATCAATCTGAAATAGCATCTCAATATCCATCGGATCCCCGCAAGCACAACATGTTGAATTACAAATAGATGATCTTGATCATGAACAGAGCTCACAAGATCTAAACATGAAAGCACAAAGGAGGAGAACAGTTGTTGATGTTTACGCACTTCTATTCTTGTAGACAGTTGTTGGGCCTCCAAGTGCAGAGGTTTGTAGAACAGCAGCAAGTTTTCCCTTAAGTGGATCACCCAAGGTTTATCGAACTCAGGGAGGAAGTGGTCAAAGGTATCCCCTATCAAGCAACCCTGCAATCAAGATACCAGAAGTCTCTTGTGTCCCCAACACACCCAATACACTTGTTAGGTGTATAGGTGCACTAGTTTGGCGAAGAGATAGTGAAATACGAGTGGTGTGGATAATTATAAGTGGTAACGGTGATAGAAAATAACTTGATGGCATGGAAAAGACTAAAGTAAAACTAAAATAAAGATGGAAGTAAGCAAACATGTAACAGATCTAATAGCAAACGGTGTATCAATGCTTAGAAACAAGGCCTAGGGATCATACTTTCACTAGTGAACACTCTCATATAAATATCTTATCTTTATGATACTACTCTTAACTACTCTCTGGTTGGACACTCTAATCGATGGTAGGGCTATAACAGCACACCTCAAAGTAAGCCTTTCCCATCTAGAAAACCCCACACTGTCACCTTGAGTACTAGATGAGTCCAACAAACACCACAATTTCATAAAGACATCCAACTCCAAATATAACTCATAACAAGTATTTGTAATCTCTACCCTAAGTGCCACCATGGTGAGCACGCTGTCACTTGCACACACATGGGGAGAGCCGAGATTCATTAAAGCACTTGAGTATCAAGGTAGATCTATAGATTACAAGCTCATGATCTTAATAAGATCATGTATAGATAGAGAGATGAACACATAGCTACCGGTAGAGCCCTTAGCCTCGAGAGAGAACTACTCCCTCCTCATCATGGGAATTAGCAATGGTGATGGAGATGGCGGTGGAGATCGATGGAGATGGCTCCAGGGGCACTTCCCCGTCCCGGGAGGGTGCCGGAACAGAGACTTCTGTCCCCCGAATCTCCCCTTCGGTGGTGGCGGCGCTGCGGAACTTTTTGTGGCTGGAGGCTTGACGATTTAGGGTTTTGGCTTTGGGAGGCTTCTTATAGGCCAGAGGGTAAAGTCGGTGGAGTGCTAGGGGACCCACACCACCTGGTGGCGTGGGTAGGGCTAGCCCGCTCCTGGGGGGTGTGGCTAGGCCCTGGCCCTCCTCCGTCTCGTATTCTGGCTCCATGAGTCTTCCGGTAAAATAGGAACTTTGGCTTTTGTCCCGTCCAATTCTGAGAATATTCATTTTCTGACTTCCTGGAACCAAAAACAGCAAAAAATAGGCAACTGGCACTGTGGCATCTTGTTAATAGGTTAGTCCAAGAAATCATAATAAAAGTACTCCAAAGTAGGAACAAAACACAAGAAAGTGGATAAAACCAAGCATGGAACATCAAAAATTATAGATACATTTGCAATGTATCAACATCCCCAAGCTTAACTCCTGCTCGTCCTCGAGTAGGTAAGTGATAAAAAGAAAGAATAATTTTTGAGGTGACATGCACCATCAAAGACTTGATCAAAGTATTTGCAAAACATTCAAAGCTGGGATCATAGTACTTCAATCATAACATGAAAGACAAAGTTCTAGCAATAAGCAAAGAAACTATGATGCAACATGAAAAGGCACAAACAAAAGATTCATGAATAACAATGCTTTGCAAGACGTTTGTTTGTTTCACATAAAGAAAACATGGCATAATAGTATTTAGCTTGTCCCTCAATAGAGTAGCAAATATAAATGCATAGGACACCTTCAAAGTTCATAAGAGTGACTAGATACAATAGTTTAAAACAAGCAATATCAAGTTATGCATCAATCAACTAGTCTTGGGACAATGCACATAGAACTAAGAATGGCCACTATGCTCTCAAAGTACGTGCATAAAGATAGAAGGTGGAGACTCAATATAATGGTGGAAGAGAAGTCTTTTGTAAAAGGAAGTAGGGATTCAAGTCTCATAAAAAGCTTCCAAAAATTATGGTACTTATAGCTTTCTGCTCTCATTGCCCCTATCATAAGCATCTTTAAGGTGATTAAGATTAAAGTGACACAACTAAGAGGATATGCTTGACAAGTTATAAACCGAAATGTCATGCCCCTTACTTACGAAGACCGATCCTCATGCTACTCAACTTTAGTCACGAGTAAGCTCTTGTCATTGTAAGTATATGTGTATCATTAAGAACCGCCAACGGGGTACCCCTTGCACATGATACGGGAGCTTTCCCATAATCAAAATGACAAGGCAAGCAGACAATGAGCATCTCAGCGATCTTTTTATTTGCTATTTGCATAGGTTTTTATTGAGCATGCTTCATAGAGTGCTCACTATGGTGATGCTGCAAGTTTCCACCATGATTAGGCATGGCTTAGGCTAGCGGCCCAGCCGTTTCTCTAACACACATACAAACTCCATGATCTTACAAGTTCCACTTTTATTTCACACCGCCGGGATCCGTAAGCAAAAGAACATGATATCAACGGGGTACAAAGTACAAGTGCAATGTTGAAGCGTTCCCCATGAAACATGGTTCTACTAATTTCAACTTATAAAGCGCAAGAATATACGCAACAAAGAAGGACCCAATGGTTCAAGTTTATTAGAGGCAAAAAGTAAAGTGTGCCATCAAGTTCATGAGAGCTTTAATCACTAGTTTTCTCATAACAAGTGGAAGGTAAACAAAAGCATGAATATACTTGGAATAGCATAAGCTAGTAGGTAGGTATGGTGGACTCTTTGGAAAAACTTGGTTTAGGGAGTTGGATGCATGAGTGGAACTCATACTTTGTTGTGGAGGCTAGCAAAAGACTGGGAGCGACAAACTAAGAGAGCAATAATGGCCATAATCATGCCGAGCGACAAAACATCATTGATAAAGGATCATAAAGGCTATGGTGACTTGAGATAGTCATAACATGGTGTGAGCATGCGCCAAGTCAACCCAAATAAAGCATCAAAGGAGAATACCACTATACTATGCTTTAATATGCTAAAAGAATGCATGATTCATCCAAGGCACATTAAGCAATCTCAATTGTTTATAACAAGTCATGATACAACAAAGAATACTAAGCATAAATCCAAAACAATATAAAGCATGGCATGACAAAGCATAGGCCATAGTCAAAAACAAGCTCTTTTTAACACATAAGCATGAACTTTCCTACTCTTTTCCAAACCAAACCAAACTATTTGAAAACCAATGTATGAAAGAGGAGGGTCCAACCAATTTATTCAGAAAACCAAGAAAACTAAAAAACAAAAACGAAAACGAAAAAGAAGACGCTCCAAGAACAACACAGCTGTGCATGAAACAATAAAAATGAAGTGTTCGGAAGAAACCTGGGATTTTTTATTGATGAAGAGGGGGATACCTTGGGCATCCCCAAGCTTTGATGCTTGTACTTCTTGGATATTTCTTGGGGTGACACGCGTGGCATCCCCAAGCTTGAGCTTTAGTCCATCCTTCATCTCATTACTCATTCCTTCCATACACCTTAAAAATTTTCATTCATACAAAACTTCACACAATCTCATTAGCAATGTTAGTGTACTCAAGATAAATAAGTCTCAAGGTTCAGTTCTAAGACCAAATAAACTTCCATTAGAACACTATCTACTGTAGCACTTACCTCAAAAATTTCAATTCCCCTAAAGAACTCAAGAAGGAACCAACAAGAAGCAAATGCAGAAAATGCCAGAAATCTGTTAAAACAGACCAGCAGGTAAAGCCGAATTTTTTCGAAGAACTTCTATTGCTCAAATAAAAAAGTGTTAAACTAACGAAAGTTAGATAACAACCTGTGGCAGAAGCACAAACATTTACAGCTCAATCCGACATACAGAGCTCTCTCAGGAATTTTTACGGTGAAGTACAGAAATCAGAAATCTGTTTCGGGACAGCAACTTTCCCAATCATTACTTCACTCTCATTAGAGGTTACTCTTGGCACAAAAAGCAAATAAAAAGGATAAGGATAGGTTATTACAGAGGTAATAACTTCCAAGACTCAACTAAAACTTTTGGGCTATCTCCCAATAAGTACTTTTCTTTAATGCCTTTAAGTTAGGCATGATAGTTTGAGAAGATGCTCACATAAGAAATATGAATTGAAGTAAAAGGGAGCATCAAGAAGCAAATTCAAAACACATTTAATTCTAACCCACTTCCTATGCATAGGAATCTTGTAAAGAAACAAGTCATGAAAGCACAAAGCAACAAGCATAGTAAAGAAAAACAAGTGCAACTTCAAGACTTTCAACAGAAGAGGGGAAACTTAATATTATTGCGATGTATAAAACCATGTTTCCCTCTCTCATAATAACTTTCAGTAGCATCATGAATAAAAGTAACAATATAACTATCACATAAAACATTCTTATCATGAGCCACATGCATAAAAGAATTAATACTCTCCACATAAACATAGTCATTCTTATTAATTGTAGTGGGAGCAAATTCAATAAAATAGCTATCATTATTATTCTCATCACCATAATCATCAAATATAGGAGGCATATTGTAGTCATAATTAATTTTATCCTCAATAGTAGGTGGACTGAAAATATCATACTCATCATTGTAATCATCATATATTGGAGTCATAGTATCATCAAAGTAAGTTTTCTCCTCCATGCTTGGGGGACTAAAAAGATCATTTTCATAAAAACTAGCTTCCCCAAGCTTAGACTTTTCCATAGCATTAGCAATAATGGTGTCCAAAGAATTCATACTAACAACATTGCTATTAGCACGGAAATAAAGTTCCATAGGTTTTTTAATTTTCTCTTCAAATACATCATGTCCTAACTCAAGATAAATACTATAAAGCTCTCTAATTTTGTTGTTGTTTTCCATTAAGCCTAACTAGTGAAAACAAGAAACAAAAAGACAAAATTGCAGAATCTAAAGGAAATAACTTCGAGCACTCACACCGGAGGATGTGAGTACCTTTTAACTTACCTCCCCGGCAACGGCGCCAGAAAATAGGCGTTTGCCGTGGGAGATTCTTCTTCTTTAATCCTCCGGTGTGAATACCTTTTACCTTACCTCCCCGGCAACGGCGCCAGAAAATAGCTTGATGTCTACGCACTTCTATTCTTGTAGACAGTTGTTGGGCCTCCAAGTGCAGAGGTTTGTAGAACAGCAGCAAGTTTTCCCTTAAGTGGATCACCCAAGGTTTATCGAACTCAGGGAGGAAGTGGTCAAAGGTATCCCCTCTCAAGCAACCCTGCAATCAAGATACAAGAAGTCTCTTGTGTCCCCAACACACCCAATACACTTGTCAGGTGTATAGGTGCACTAGTTCGGCGAAGAGATAGTGAAATACGAGTGGTATGGATAATTATAAGTGGTAACGGTGATAGAAAATAACTTGATGGCGTGGAAAAGACTAAAGTAAAACTGAAATAAAGATGGAAGTAAGCAAACATGTAATAGATCTAATAGCAAACGGTGTATCAATGCTTAGAAACAAGGCCTAGGGATCATACTTTCACTAGTGAACACTCTCATATAAATATCTTCTCTTTATGATACTACTCTTAACTACTCTCCGGTTGGACACTCTAATCGATGGTAGGGCTATAACAGCACACCTCAAAGTAAGCCTTTCCCATCTAGAAAACCCCACACTGTCACCTTGAGTACAAGATGAGTCCAACAAACACCACAATTTCATAAAGACATCCAACTCCAAATATAACTCATAACAAGTATTTGTAATCTCTACCCTAAGTGCCACCATGGTGAGCACGCTGTCACTTGCACACACATGGGGAGAGCCGAGATTCATTAAAGCACTTGAGTATCAAGGTAGATCTATAGATTACAAGCTCATGATCTTAATAAGATCATGCATAGATAGAGAGATGAACACATAGCTACCGGTAGAGCCCTTAGCCTCGAGAGAGAACTACTCCCTCCTCATCATGGGAATCAGCAATGGTGATGGATATGGCGGTGGAGATCGATGGAGATGGCTCCGGGGGCACTTCCCCATCCCAGCAGGGTGCCGGAACAGAGGCTTTCTGTCCCCCGAATCTCCCCTTTGGTGGCGGCGGTGCTGCGGAACTTTTCGTGGCTGGAGGCTTGACGATTTAGGGTTTTGGCTTTGGGAGGCTTCTTATAGGCCAGAGGGTAAGGTCGGTGGAGTGCCAGGGGGCCCACACCACCTGGTGGCGCGGGTAGGGATAGCCCGCACCTGGGGGGTGTGGCCAGGCCCTGGCCCTCCTCCGTCTCGTATTCTGGCTCCGTGAGTCTTCTGGTAACATAGGAACTTTGGCTTTTGTCCCGTCCAATTCTGAGAATATTCATTTTCTGACTTCCTGGAACCAAAAACAGCAGAAAACAGGCAATTGGCACTATGGCATCTTGTTAATAGGTTAGTCCAAGAAATCATAATAAAAGTACTCCGAAGGTGGAACAAAACACAAGAAAGTGGATAAAACCAAGCATGGAACATCAAAAATTATAGTTACATTTGCGATGTATCATGCGACCAGGTGGTGTGGCCAGACCCCAGCCCCTCTCCGTCTCGTATTCTGGCTCCAGATGTCTTCCGGTAAAATAGCAACTTTGGCTTTTGTTCCGTTCAATGCCGAGAATATTCATTTTTTGTCTTCTTGGAACCAAAAACAGCAGAAAACAGGCAGTTGGCACTGTGGCTCTTGTTAATAGGTTAGTCCAAGAAATCATATGAAAAGTACTCCAAAGTGTGGACAAAACACAAGAAAGTAGATAAAACCAAGGATGCAACATCAAAATTATAGATACATTTGCAATGTACCAGTCCCAACCGCTCTAGCAACGGTCGCCTCCTCCAGTGGTGGTGTGATCCTCATCTCCTCCTCCTTTTTTGGGACACCCGCCAGAATGACTCATTGGCCTCTCTATTTTGTTCTTCGATGCTCATGTGTTTATAAGGGCCGGCCTCGTCGTTGCCTGACATGTTTGCACTTTATAAAAAGAGGCAAAAAGTTAGCACAAATCTCGACCGGAAAATTCGGCATGACCTTTGCTAATTTTTTGACCAAGGAGTGCCCATTTCTCAATCGAAACGGAAGTGAATCGACACTTCGGGAGAAATGGGTAACTCAATTGAAGAAATCCCTACAAGACAAAATAGCCCCATCCCCGTTGACAGCCCCATTGACCCCATCCATCATCCATTAATAGATACATGTGTATAAAAGATCCATCATCCATGCAGCCCCATCCATCATTCACACAACGGTATAACATATACATAGTACCAAGTAATTGTCAACATACATAGTACCATTTCACAAGAGTACCATTTAGAATAGAAACTTCTACTTCACTAGCACCATTTCACTAGCAGTATGGCTCCAAGTGAACCTGAAACTTCTACTTCTATTTCACATATAAGAACCAGTGCATGTATATTAAGGATTTCAGCACCAATAAACTGTTCACTAAGAAATACATGCATAATTAGTGGTGGCAAAATGACATAGTCAAGATCACAATGAAATAGTCCATATCACAAAAAAGTATAGCATGTATATTCCATCTAATATTGTTTATTAACAGTAGAACATTACACTACAAATGACCACCAGGTTTAGATTATATGAATCCATTAAGGTTAAAAAACTACTGCTCAAGTTAAGTTAAATAGGCAGCTGAAGACAAACTTCAGTTTTGTTATAAAGCTACCATTGCAGTAATAAAGTTTCAAAGAAAAAACAAAGAAGCAAAAAATTCCCAGTATGTCTCCAAGTGAACCTGAAACTGCTACCAAACAATCCCTTGAAACATCACTGTAATAAACCACACTAAGGAATCATCAAAGTAGAGCATATTAGCATATGTTCTTAGAACAATTAGTGCTTGATCAGATTTTGCATCATTGGCAGATCAAGAACACAACAAGATTTATAAGTGGAAAATCAAGTAGAATATAAGAAATCAACTACATGATCCATGAAATAAATAATGTATCATTTCACTAATCACATGATCATCAATAAGTTACAAATAGCACTAACACCTTCAGGACATCAAGGAAATGAGAAGAAAACCAAATAATAAATTGAGTAAGAAATTGATCTAGCACACATCTAGAATATTAATGAATTGTTCCAATATGTATTGATCTATCCATGAAAGCTCTACTAATATCACCACACTAACACTAGGCAAGACCACCAGGGACAACAACAAGATGATATATTCAATTTGCACAAATATTTAGGCCTATAGGCCATCTACCAACACAATCACAGTCAATTGAATATTACCTAGCAATAATATGACCTACATTACAACATCTCAATTAGCACCTAGTATCTGTTCAGGAGATCATCACCACAACCAGAATTTAAAAATGACACGTTAACTAAATTTTAACACCTAAAGTTCAGAGATTTTTCACAAACAAAATCAATCATGCTAACAAATTATACCAGCATGATCTACTAGTAGACTAGATCACAACTAACACTAGAAAGCACTCAAAAACATCTCCTAAGCATCTGAACTTGTTAATTGACAGAAGTATCTTAGTGCTGACATATTTCATCCTCTAGAGTTGTGACCATTTTTCGTTTGTGAGAATAATGGCTGAGCTTCTTTCCAATTATCTCCCACAGATCTAGCCAATTATGGATTCGATTGCAATTCAAGAAAGTTCCAAACAGAAGATCAAAGAAATTGGGGCAAAGATTAGTGGAGATGTACCTGCGGTGGGGAGGTGGTCGTCGACGAGGGTGGCGGCAGTGCTCCCACTATGCGTGGTATGGACCTTCTCCTAGCTCGCGAGCGGGAAGGCCTCCTCCTCCGACATGATGGTGCGGGCCTCCTCCTCCTCCTAGGTCACATGCAGGGCGGGGCGGGCCTCCTCCTCCCCCGACGTGGCGGTGGCAGCCTCCTCCTCCTACTAGGTCATGTGGCGGGGCGGGTTGGGCCTCCTCCTCCTCCGGAGAGAGCGCACGGTGCGAGCGAGCGGCGGAGGCTAGGGTCCATCGGTGGATAAAGGAAGGAAGGCGCGCGTGTGGGATGGGGAAAGGCCGAACCAGCTATTTTGACTAAGTGACAAATTTCTATGGCACATATTAGGAGGTTGCGCCACAGACTTCGTGAAATTCTGTGGTGCATCCTTCTAATATGCGTGATGCATTGCAAATGTATCTATAATATTTGATGTTCCATGCTTAGTTTTATCCACTTTCTTGTGTTTTGTTCCAACTTTGGAGTACATTTCATATGATTTCTTGGACTAACCTATTAACAAGAGCCACAGTGCCAGCTGCCTGTTTTCTACTGTTTTTGGTTCCAGGAAAGTCAGAAAATGAATATTCTCGGAATTGGACGGGACAAAAGCCAAAGTGCCTATTTTTTCGGATTTCATCAAATGCCAGAATACGAGACGGAGAGGTGTAGAGGGCGGCCACACCACCTGGCCGTGCGGCCAGGCCTGGCCCGCGCCAGGGGGTGGTGTGGCTAGCCCAGGCACCCCCTCGGCCTCCCCTTCCGACTATAAGATGCCCTCGGGACGTAAACCCTAAGGGCCCGATCAAAAATCCACGAAAGAGTCAGTAGCCGCCGTCATCTCCACCCCTAGCTCGGGAGGGATCTGAAGCTCTTCCCGGCACCCTGCCGGAGAGGGGAATTCACTCTGGAGGCCTTCTTCATCACCATGCAAGCCTCCGGTGTGATGTGTGAATAGTTCATCCTTGGAGTACGGATCCATGTAGTAGCTAGATGGTTGGTTCTCCTCCTTTGTGCTTTCATGTTTAGATCTTATGAGCTCCATTCATGATCAAGATCATCTATTTGTAATTCTGCATGTTGTGTTTGCCGGGATCCGATGGATATTGAGATGCTATTTTAGATTGATTATTGATTCTATCATGTCTTTGTTATTTGTGATCTTGCAAGCTTTCTGTTGTTAGTAGCTATCTTGGCCAAGTAGATGCTAGCAACTCCAAGAGTTAGTATTTATACTCGACAGTGGGTTCATGCTTGTGGTAATCTAGGGAAGTAACAGAAATCTCTAAGGTACTAGATGTGCTGTTGCTACTAGGGAGAAAACAACAATCCTTTGTTCATAAAACAATCGTATTGTTTACTTTACATGCAGTTCGTAAAGCAATAATCTGTTGCTTGCAACTTAATACTGGAGGGGGTTCAGATGATAACCTGAAGATGGATTATTAGTCATAGATTCAGTTGGATGGCGGTCTATGTATAATGTTGTAATGCCTAATCAAGTCTCAAAGGAGTCAAGATGATTAGTATATGCATGTATTGCTTTCTCGATGTTTGTCAATTGCCCCGCTGTAATTTGTTCACCCAACATGTTATCTATCTAAGGAGATCCACCTCTAGTGAACTATGGATCCCGGTCCTTGTCTTTTATATTCAATCTACAATCTTTTACTCCTTTGTGTTTACTTTCTGCAAACTTTTACTTCTTTCCATTCGATACGTTTGATCCTTTGTTTTCCGCAAAACACGGTGAGATTGACAACCTCATCGCAAGTTGGGGACAAAGTTTTGTGGTTGTGTTGTGCAGGTCTCCTCGTTGCTACTAGCACCGGTAGTGCGCCCTGCCAAAGCTCAGCTAGTAACACCTTTGGGGTGTTTCCTTGCTCCTACTGGTTCGATTAAACCTTGGTTTCATAACTGAGGGAAACTTGCTGCTGTGCTCATCATACCTTCCTCTTGGGGTTCCCAACGAGCTCTACATCAACACCGCCATCAAGAATTTTTCTGGGTGTCATGCATTGAGCCATCAAACATTTTTCTAGCGTCTTTGCCTGGGAGTCAAGGACATCTTCACAAGGGGAGTCCCTCATAACCAATCTCTTTACTTTGTTATTTTTATTTTGCTTAGTTTCTTTTTGCTTTGTTTGCTTGTTTTGTTATCAAAAACACAAAAAAATTAGTTTTACAAGTTTGCTTTGTTTATTCATAAAACACACAAAAATTAAGTCTCCTTTAGTTGTCACCTCTTCCTTAGCTCACCATGTTGATCCCCAAATTCACCCTGAGAGACCTTTCAATTGGTAGTGGTTCTATAATTGGGAAAGATAATATTGAAGAATTCTTTAATCATGTTAGTAAGCATGAAGATACTAAGGATAGATCCCTTGCAGCACTTGCTCCAAACTATGAGATTGATGCAGCTTCTTTAATTCACATGTTAGAAGCTAGGTTTGTTAATCTCAACCCCTTAATGCAAGTAATGCTTCTTAAGCTTAAAGAAATTGAAGACCTTGAAAAGAGGGATTTTATTCTAGAAACTTTGTTTAAGGAGTTCTATGTTGTTGCCAAGGAAGCTAGGAAAGTCTTTGAACGTTTCAATATGCTAGGCTCATGTGTAGATGTTGTTGGTACATGAGAAAAGATGAACAAAACCGAACTTAATGGGGAGGAACCTAAGATACCAACACCCTTTAAACTAGTAGCAATACATGATGCCATAGAAAAGAATCTTGATTGGATTGTTAATGCAAACCCTTTTGATGAGAATAGTGAACCTAAGAGTATTGAGAGAGGATCCTCTAGAACTTACTTGGATGATATACCTTGCCTTGTTGAAAATATTTCCGGTATTGATCTTAATGCTTCTTCATTTGAGAATACTTGATCCTTTTTCTTGCTTCTTATGTCTAACTTAAAGGCGTTAAAGAGAAGTACTTATTGGGAGATAACCCAAAGTTTTACATGAGTCTTGGAAGTTATTAAATCTGTAATAACCTCTCCTTATCCTTTTTATCTGCTATTTGTGCCATGAGTAACCTCTAATGAGAGAGAAGTAATGATTGGGAAAGTTGCTGTCCTGAAACAGATTTCTGTGCTTCACCGTAAACATTCGTGTAAAATCTCTGAACGTCCTTTTGAGGCGTGAAATTTTGTGATTCTGCCCCAGGTTGTTATCTAACTTTCGTTAGTTCAACACTTTTTGATTTGAGCAAAAGAAGGTCTTCGAAAAAATTCATCTTTACCCGCTGGTCTGTTTTGACAGATTTCTGCCATTTTCTGCATTTGCTTCTTGTTCGTTCCTTTTTTAGTTCTTTTGGGGAATTGAGATTTTTTAGGGAAGTACTGCAGTATCTAGTGTTCTAATGGAAGATTATTTGGTGTTAGAACTGAACCTTAAGACTTGTTTATCTTAAGTGCACTAATGTTGCTAATAAAGATTGTGTGAAGTTTTGTATGAAGGAAAAATTTCAGGTGTATGAAAGGAATGAGTAATAAGATGAAGAATGGACTAAAGCTCAAGCTTGGGGATGCCACGCGTGTCACCCCAAGAAATATCCAAGAAGTACAAGCGTCAAAACTTGGGGATGCCCAAGGCATCCCCTTCTTCATCAATAAAAATCCCAGGTTTCTTCCAAACGCTTCATTTTTATTGTTTCATGCACATTTGTGTTTTTCTTGGAGCGTCTTCTTTTTTCGTTTTCGTTTTGGTTTTTCATTTGCTTTGTTTTCTTAGTTTGCTGAATAAATTGGTTGGACCCCCTCTTTCATGCATTGGTTTTCAAATAGTTTGGTTTGGTTTGGAAAAGAGTAGGAGAGTTCATGCTTAAGTAGTAAAGGGAGCTTGTTTTTGACTTTGGCCTATGCTTTGTCATTGCATGCTTGATATTGTTTTGGCTTTATGCATAGTATTCTTTGCTGTAGCATGACTTGTTATAAACAATTGAGATTACTTAATGTGCCTTGGATGAATCATGCGTTGTTTTAGCATATTAAAGCATAGTATAGTGGTATTCTCCTTTGATGCTTTATTTGGGTTGACTTGGCGCATGCTCACACCATGTTATGACTATCTCAAGTCACCATAAGCCTTTATTATCCTTTAGTTTTTCAACTTGTAGTATCACTTTATGCTTTTATCAATGATGTTTTGTCTCTCTACATGATTATAGCCATTATTGCTCTCTTAGTTTGTCGCTCCTAGTCTTTTGCTAGCCTCCGCAACCAAGTATGAGTTCCACTCATGCATCCAACTCCCTAAACCAAGTTATTCTAAAGAGTCCACCATACCTACCTACTATCTTATACTATTCCAAGTATATTCATGTTTTTCTTTACCTTCCAAATTAAACTTGTTATGAGAAAACTAGTGATTAAAGCTCTCACGAACTTGATGGCACACTTTACTTTACTTGCCCTTAATAAACTCGAACCATTATGTATTCTATGTTGTATATGCTTGCACTTATTTGTTGGGAATTAGCAGAACCATGCTTTCATGGGGAACGCTTTCAACATTGCACTTGGTACTTATACCTAGTTGATATCATGCTCTTTTGTATATGGATGTCGTCGGTGTGAAATGAAAGGGGAGCTTGTAAGTCCATGGAGTTATGTATATGTGTTAGAGAAATGCCTGGGCCGCTGGTCTAATCCATGCTGACATGGTGGAAACCTGCAGTGTAACCATAATGAGCTGTCTATGAAGCATTCTTCTTATAAAAAAAGAGTCCTATATTTAGGAAAAAAAAGAGAAAAGAAAAAAAGAGATACTATGAAAATACGAAAGAGAGAAAAAAGCACCATATTCCCATGGTAAATAAGAAGAATGTTGAGATGCTCGTTGTCTGCTTGCCTTGTCATTTTGATTATGGGAAAGCTCCTGTATCATGTGCAAGGGGTACCCCGTTGGCGGTTCTCTATGATACACATATACTTACCATGACAAGAACGTACCGGTGACTAAACTTGAGTAGCATGAGGAGCGGCCCTCGTATACAAGGGACATGAGATTTCTGACTTATACTTCGTCAAGCATGTACACCATAGTTTGTTCACTTTAACCTTAATCATTTCAAGATGCTTATGATAGGGGCAATGAGAGCTGAAAGCTATAAGCACCATAATTTTTGGAAGCTCTTTATGAGACTTGAAGCCCTACTTCCTTTTATAAAAAGGCCTTTCTTCCACCATTATATTGAGTCTCCACCTTCTATCTTTATGCACCTACTTTGAGAGCATAGTGGCCATTCTTAGTTCTATGTGCATTGTCCCAAGACTAGTTGATTGATGCAAACTTTGATATTGCTTGTTTTAAACTATTGTATCTAGTCACTCTTATGAACTTTGAAGGTGTACTATGCATTTATATTTTCTACTCTATTGAGGGACAAGCTGAATACTATTATGCTATGTTTTCTTTATGTGAAACAAACAAACGTCTTGCAAAGCATTGTTATTCATGAATCTTTTGTTTGTGCCTTTTCATGTTGCATCATAGTTTCTTTGCTTATTGCTAGAACTTTGTCTTTCATGTTATGATTGAAGTACTATGATCCCAGCTTTGAATGTTTTACAAATACTTTGATCAAGTCTTTGATGGTGCATGTCACCTCAAAAATTATTCTTTCTTTTTATCACTTACCTACTCGAGGAGGAGCAGGTGTTAAGCTTGGGGATATTGATATATTGCAAATGTATCTATAATTTTTGATGTTCCATGCTTAGTTTTATCCACTTTCTTGTGTTTTGTTCCAACTTTGGAGTACTTTTCATATGATTTCTTGGACTAACCTATTAACAAGAGCCACAGTGCCAGCTGCCTGTTTTCTGCTGTTTTTGGTTCTAGGAAAGTCAGAAAATGAATATTCTCGGAATTGGTAGGGACAAAAGCCAAAGTGCCTATTTTCCCGGATATCATCAAATGCCAAAATACGAGACGGAGAGGGGCCAGAGGGCGGCCACACCACCTGGCCGCGCGGCCAGGCCTGGCCCGTGCCAGGGGGTGGTGTGGCCAACCCAGGCACCCCCTCGGCATCCCCTTCCGACTATAAGATACCCTCGGGACGTAAACCCTAAGGGCCCGATCAAAATCCAGGAAAGAGTCTATAGCCGTCGTCATCTCCATCCCTAGATCGGGAGGGATCTGAAGCTCTTCCCGGCACCCTGCCAGAGAGGGGAATTCACCCTGGAGGCCTTCTTCATCACCATGCAAGCCTCCGGTGTGATGCATGAGTAGTTCATCCTTGGACTACGGATCCATGTAGTAGCTAGATGGCTGGTTCTCCTCCTTTGTGCTTTCATGTTTAGATCTTGTGATCTCCGTTCATGGTCAAGATCATCTATTTGTAATTATACATGTTGTTTTTGCGGGGATCCGATGGATATTGAGATGCTAATTCAGATTGATTATTGATTTTATCATGTCTTTGTTGTTTGTGATCTTGCATGCTTCGCGTTGTTAGTATCTATCTTGGCCAAGTAGATGCTAGCAACTCCAAGAGTTAGTATTTATGCTCGATAGTGGGTTCATGCCTCTGGTAATCTGGGGAAGTCACAGAAATCTCTAAGGTACTAGATGTGTTGTTGCTACTAGGGAGAAAACAACAATCATTTGTTCATAGAACAATCATATTGTTTACTTTACACGCAATTCGTAAAGCAATAATCTGTTGCTTGCAACTTAATACTGGAGGGGGTTCGGATGATAACCTGAAGGTGGATTATTAGTCAAAGATGCAGTTGGATGGCGGTCTATGTATAATATTGTAATGCCCAATCAAGTCTCCAAGGAGTCAAGATGATTAGTATATGCATGTATTGCTTTCTCGATGTTTTTCAATTGCCCCGCTGTAATTTGTTCACCCAACATGTTATCTATCTAAGGAGAGCCACCTCTAGTGAACTATGGATCCCGGTCCTTGTCTTTTATATTCAATCTACAATCTTTTACTCCTTTGTGTTTACTTTCTGCAAACTTTTACTTCTTTCCATTCGATACGTTTAATCCTTTGTTTTCCGCAAAACACGGTGAGATTGACAACCTCATCGCAAGTTGGGGACAAAGTTTTGTGGTTGTGTTGTGCAGGTCTCCACGTTGCTACTAGCACCGGTAGTGCGCCCTTCCAAAGTTCAGCTAGTAACACCTTTGGGGTGTTTCCTTGCTCCTACTGGTTCGATTAAAACTTGGTTTCATAACTGAGGGAAACTTGCTGCTGTGCTCATCATACCTTCCTCTTGGGGTTCCCAACGAGCTCTACATCAACATCGCCATCAAGCATTTTTCTGGGCGCCGTGCATTGAGCCATCAATGCGCCACAGAAATTGGAAATTTAGTCTAAAACAACCGCTACGCTGGTCTGTGATGCAAAACAGATGATACCCTAGTGGTATTAGTTTGCTCCACTATTATAAACCTCGGGCAGCTAGGTTCGAATCTTGGAAGTCTCCAAATTTTCATTTCTTTTCCAAAAGAATTTTTAATTATGTTAATCAAGCAAGAACATACATATTTGCAAGTGCATAATTATATTATTCTCAAAAAACCTCAATCATATATATAAAAAACCCCAAATCATATACATCAATATCTATATACACACACGAATATCATGATATATAGTTTTAGTCGAGCTAGTGTCTCTTCACAATCTTCTTGTCCTTTTTCGTCGCGGTTGAATCCTTTAGCCCAGGCACTTTGAGATTTCTTCTCATGAACGGACAACCTTTAGTAGGTAGTGTGGTATTCCTTCCTTCTGTAGCAGTAGTAGGCATGTCGAAGTACTTGTCAAATTCCTCTTCGATCTTTGGATCGCCGTTCTTGTCGAAGTTTTGCTCGTTGGCATCTCCTTCCATTCTGATGATGCTCCTCTTGCCCCTCCTCACTACAACACGGTTGGGCTTCGACGGGCTGGTAATAAAAAACATTGATCAACTTGGCTAGCAAGTACCCAAGGCTCATTTTTTGCAGAGGCGTTCTTCGCTGATTTGGCATCTGGTATAACCATGGTGGTGAAATACTGGCCTTCTTTTTCTATGTTCTTGGCCCATATAACACGGAACATTGGTACCGTCTCTCCATAATAGTCGAGCTCCCATATCTACTCGATCCTTCCGTAGAATCTTTCGATGACAGTAGTCTTGTCATCACCAAAGGATAGCATAATTACTCCTGAGTTTTGATATGCTATTTTTGTCCTTTTCCTCGGTGTAGAATCTATAACCATTTATGTCGTATGACTGATAGGTCCTTAGGTTGTGCGTTGGGCCCTACGACAAGGAGAATATGAGTTTTTGATCTTTCATAGAAGACGTCTATGGGGGATTGTCCAGTAGCCTTTTCTTCAACCAACCCATGAAGCTGGAGTTGTGCTCTCTGGTTATGTCTCCCTCCTTCCTCGGCCGGCCCAGGTCGATGTACACCTGCTCGATTAAGCTTTTGTGCTCTTCCACCCAAGGGCCAACCAATTCAATATGTTGTAGCACGACTCAGTGTGCCTATCAAAGTCGGCACGTCGACCCTCAATGTCGACATGCAGTGAGCAGTAGCCCTCATGGTGACCATATCTAGCGAGCCTGCCGAGGTGCTTTTTAGTGGGTATTCCAACATCCTCATTCTCGGTGGTTAGATAATTCCGGTAGAAGGAAATGTACTCGTAGATCAGAAAGCCCTATCCTATGCTTCCATGTATGGGACCTGTTGCGAACGAATCCTTTGATGACACCGTGCAACCTTTCAAACGACATCATGTTGTGTAGGAATGTCGGCCCGAGCTGGATGATGTCATCCACGACATGTACAAGTAGATGCACCACGATGTCAAAGAATTCGGGCGGGAAGTAAATCTTGAGCTTGCATAGTATCACCACGATATCTTCTTGTAGCCTGTCGAGCTGCTTCGCACCCATCGACTTCCTAGAGATGACGTCGAAAAAGTTGCAAAGGCCAAACAACATCTCATGGACATGCTCGTCCATTATCCCTCAGATCGCAACGGGAAGTATCTGCGTCATCAGCACATGAACGTCATCAGACTTCATACTGCTGAACCTCTTCTTCGCTATATCCAGATATCTGCTTATCTTCCCCGAGTAACCATGAGGAACTTTCAATCCTAGGAGGCACCTGAAAAACTGCTCGAGCTCCTTCTGACTCAGAGTGAACTAGGCAGCATGAAGCACCACCTCATTCTTCTTAACCCTTTTGCAGTGACCTTGAGTCCCTTCCGTGATCATCATCATCATCACTATCAGGGTACTAAACATCTTTCTTGGTGCCAAGCAATTTAAGGTCCTTTCTTGCTTTCCCATCCTTGGTCCTCTCCAGCATGTTGAGCAGAGTGCCAAGCAGACTCCCAGTAAAGTTATTCGTGATGTGCATTACATCGAGGCTACGGGGTGTGTGGAGGACCTTCCATTATGGCAGGTCCTAGAAAACAGACCTTGCTTTCCATACACCTAGTAGTGGCTTTGTCATCGGTCGATTCTTTCCCGGTGCAGGGCACTCTACCCAATTATTCAAAAGCTCCTCGATTTCTTTGCCGCTCCTCGGATGTGGGGCTCTTTCGAGCTCATCTTTACCATTGAACAAGTCACCGTGTTTTCTCCACGGGTGATCCATGCGGAGCCACTTTCGAGTACCCTGGAACACGGTTTTTGAAGATGCAGGATCCCTTGGTAGCTGGAGATGCGGGGTCTCATCCATGCAGTCGACACATGCATTGTGTACGTGGTTCACCAGGGTCGATACATATGCGTAACCAAGATAGTCATGCACTGTCGTGAGCAACGCGGCTCTCGGAGGAAATTATTCTCTAGTGTAGGCGTCCCACGTACGGGCTGGCATCTCCCAAAACGTGGCTAACGCCTCTCTCAACAGCCTGAGATACAGATGCATATAGATACCTGGTTGTTTCAGCCCATGAATAAGAATGCTTATATGTACGTACCTTTTCTTCATGCACAACCACGGGGGAGGTTGTACGTCCATACAAACACATGCTAGGTGTTATGCGTGCTACTATGGTTGCCAAAAGGATTGAGTCTATCGGTGCTCATACCTAGCCCAACGTTCCTTACATCGCCCCCGAACTCTTCGAAATCGATGTCCAAAGCATTCAACTGGCTAACATCTAAAGGGTGTGTCAGGATCTTTCCCTTCTCGGGATCATCTTCGGCTTTCTCCCTTTCCGTGTGCCATTGAATGAGCTTTGCTTTCTTAGAATCTATGAAATATCTCTGCAGACGGGGGTGATAGGAAAGTACCATACCACCTTTCGAGGAACTTTCTTGTTCCCTCTCTTGTACCGTCATTGGCCGCACACCGGACATGTGGTTCTCTTCGTATACTCGTTCGAATAAAGTACGCAATCATTGATGTAAGTGTGGTATTTAATGTGTGGTAGGTCGAGAGGGCACACTACAAGAAAAGTTGGCTTTTATAATGGATGATTTTCGTGGTTGAAGGCCCGTTTTTCATGGCTAAAAAGTATTCTGTGATGGATGTCCTTCGTGGTAAAAGCCCCGTCACAAATGAATCAACCATGGTTTTTTCGACTGTGGCGGATCACACCCTTTGGCCACGAAAACTTGTTCTGTCGTAGATCTGTTTGCCAGCCACGCTGAC
This sequence comes from Avena eriantha, assembly GCA_910589775.1. Classification (NCBI taxonomy): domain Eukaryota; kingdom Viridiplantae; phylum Streptophyta; class Magnoliopsida; order Poales; family Poaceae; genus Avena; species Avena eriantha. Next base: position 517,390,955 of record OU342742.1, on the reverse strand, counting down.
TGCTGACATCATGCAACCTGCCACATGGCAGCCGTCGTTAACGTCTGGTTACCGCCATTAACGGTTGCAGAAACTGTGGTGGAAGCCAGACCTAGCCAAGGCCTGCTAATAACTAAATGAGTTTGCCCATGTGGAGAGCCCAATAGGAACACGGCCATTTACTGTTTAGTCCTGCACTGTCTAGAATCGACCCAGTACTGCAGCCAGCAGCGGCCCGGACATTTTCGGGCCCGACACTGTTTCGGCCTATATAAGGCCCAGGTTACAGCCTGACACTGTTCAAGCATGTTGCCAATCTAGTCTTTTACTGTTCAGTCGTGTTATTATTCTAGCCTTTTAAGAATTTCGCCCCGTTACTATTTAGGCCCTTTAGTGTTTGGGATTTTGCCCATTTAGGCCGGCACTGTTCGACCTGTTACTGTGCTGGCCTGCCACCGTACTGGCCTTTTACTGTTCTGGACGTTTACTGTTTCGGCCATTTACCGTTGAGACCATTCGTCGTTCTGGGATTTCACTGTTCCGGCCTTTTCTCTGCTCTGGTCTTCTACTGTTCTGGCCTTTTACTATTCTGGCCTTCTACTCTTCTAGCCTTTTATTGTTCTGGCCTTTTACTGCTATAGCCTTTTACTGTTCTAGCCATTTACTATTCTGCCATTTTACTGCTATGGCCTTTACTGTTCTGGCCTTTTACGATTTTAGCCTTTTACTGTTGTAGCCTTTTACTGTTACTAGTTAAATGTCCGTTCTTTGCCACGGTGTCTTAATACTAATATTTTATACCGTCACACATGTAAACATATAAAATGTTTTCTTTAGTGTTCTTGTGTAAAAAAGTGCTTTAAAAAGCATTATGTTTCTTTGTTTCCAAACTATTTCAAATATCAATTAACAGATCATTTAAATTATTTAAGGTTACGTGTCATTAGTCTAGGATTTACCTTGTTATTTATAGGCATTCTTTGTGGAGAAGTATTGCACATAAATATTTATGTATATAGAAAGGATAGTCAAACAGAAAATGCACATACGCGTCTTAGACCTGTCGGCAAGAATCACATTTTCAAAGACTAATAATCATCAAGAAAGTTGGTCAAATGTGTTCTAGCTACATCAACCAGAAATGAGCATGGAGAAGGCCCCTCTTCTGGAACTCTATCACATAGACATCTGCCTTCAGAACATTCGAAATATGCTTCTTAGTAAGCATCATTTTCATCATCTCAATCTTCTACCTGAACACTTGGGCCACAAGATCTGACTAGTCATATGGGATTTGGCCTGGAAACAGTCCATCTTGTATATCCTGCCAGTTTGGGCTGCATGTTATCGTCAGGAAGATTTGATGTTTGCCATACGTCGTCGGGGTTTCTGTGATGTTTGTATTGGTGCACTTATTTGGAAGTTTAATGAGTATCATATGTATAATAAAGATACTAACATTCATTCACTATATTTTGGTTCTTGAACCAGTGACCTCAAGCTTAAAGAAAATCACGTGTATATTTGTGAGAATAAAGTGAAGAATGAATACTATGGGTAATTCTCTGATTATATCAAAGAAAATCTATACATACCTTTTCACGAGAAAAAAAGGTAGGCGTCAACCAAAAGCAAACAATTTAGGTATCGATATCTATAAAAGTGGTCTTGATAAATAAAATCTCATGTGAAATTCAAAGTTTATTTTTGTAGGATCAAGTCTAGAATAAATTATATCGGATCATATAGAAAGATATCTAAACAGAGAAGGATTTGGTATGGTCCATAACATTTAGACAAGCAAATAATTTAGATAACATAAAACATTTTACCGTTAAGCAACCGCTTTGTCATAAGACAACAAGGATCATTAGTATAAAACCAATATGCATCTGATTAAGCATTTACGGAGATTCTATACTGCCCTTGATATCCATGCTTAACACAAACAACACCAAAGTGGCAACAAAGCAAATAACCACGAATCTATTACAGTCAGAACACCTAATAACCTATTTATCCAAAAAAGAGTTTACAGCTGACAACAAAGGACAAAATGACACCCAACCACATATTCTTCATGTCATAGTCAACGTGTTAAATGCAACCATGAAGATATCTTAAGATCTATCACTTGATAATTAAAATGTTTAAATTAAATATAAAGGAGGCTTCAACATGACAACAAATTAAGCACCTCGGTTTTGAACTCTGTCCAAGTGCAGTATCGGTTCTTATTCAGTTTCAATGAAAGTTGAATACAACTATTTAAATGATACCAGACCAATAAATTTTCAGAGCCAATCCTTTACCGCCTCATTATTTTGAAGTACACGAACTATATTGATGCCTATGGCTAGTGGTCTCCAAATTCCAGGCTACTCATCAAGAGAAAGAATGGAGCTACTTTTGAATCTATTAAATTAGAACTAGGGTAATATGTTTGATGCAATCGGGTATTTGAATCTTGCACGTTGAGAAAGCACAGTAGGATATTTTCAAGAAATTTGGTTCATGGCTCTAGCAATTTGTAGTTTACTCAACTGTTTCCATACTAGTGTGTACCACAACCTCGAACATTAATTTTGTGATAGGTATTTTCAGAAAAACAAGCAAGTCTAAAGATTAGCCACACAAAGCTACAAGGGCGAACCTTCTGGACAAGGTTGGCGGTGCCTTTGCCATTAGACAGGTAGGCGACCTCGTCGACGGTGACACGGGTGGTCTTGGAAAATTTCTCCAAGCCCATTAGCTCCTAGTTCCGTATGACACAGAAAACCACAAGAATTTGATGAAGACTCTGCTAAATAATAGTAGCAATATCTCACCTTGTTGTACATGGCATATTGTATAGTCCCAAACTAAAAGAAGATAGCTAACCACATTGAGTATTGAAGTTATCGTTGCAAATAAGTGTCATTGCTAAAAACAATGGTAGTTCAACTCAAATTTGTAATAAAGAGAACACACAACAATGGCCATTACTTTTTGTATGATTTTAGCTATTTTTCAGGTTTCCATAAATAAGTACCACCATGTACCAAAAACAGAGCCCTAGTCAGTGTATTTGGTAAACACTAAAGGTTTGCTGAAAATTCCTAGCCAATACAAAGTTCCAGACGTAAGAGTTTAACTTGGTTGGTTTCTACAAATGTTGAAGTGAACTAAAATCAACACAAAATAATTTCACACATTGAATCTGGTAGCATTGTCGCATCCTATATAACTAAGAAGATCACCCTCACTATTCTATTTCTCTCAACATGCATCTATGCCACATCACCAAGCATCCTAACCTTCCATGTCATCATGTTTTTCTCACGATTTATCTCTATTTTTTATGGAGATGACTCAAATGCTGAAAGGTCGTTGCACTTCATCTCTATGTCGGCTCCACTTAATCTTCCTCTTTACTTTTCTCAACAATAAATTCTAGATGTTGATGTCCCAGGTTCACCGTGCATTGTATTGAAGCTTCCTGCCACACTTCCACTTTGTCATGGCCTCTTCCGCTTCTCATTCAGTTTCTTCCCAATCTAAAGATCTAATTAATCCGTCCAACACCCTGCACCTCCCCGCTCATATACATCCTCTTCGTACACCGATTAATTAGAATATTCCATGCAGCTCTACTTCAAAGTCTAGAGTCCAGACGCTACATCTCTATCTTCCTTCACCACGGCTGGTCATCGTCCTCCATAGTCGTTAGGCATCTGCACCTGATGAACACCATCAACCCGCTATTTTCCATCACACCTTCACAGTTAGGCATCTGCACATGCTCAATACTGTCACCCTGCTCTTCCCCATCACACCTTATTTAGATATACATTTAGGTACTGATCGGATACCACAAAGGTGTGGACGATGTGTGCAAGAAGGCTGCTCGATTAAATGAGACTTGGACAACTATAGGGGCCTACACATTATTGTGATTGGTGGACATGCATGGAGGATTATTTTTCTTGCTGCTAACCCCGCATACAGGTCAGGATGGAGACCAATGATATGATCCTACACTTTTGGGCAAAGATCCTGGTATATAATGCTACAATTATTTCCCTACACATAAATACTGTAGCTAGTTTCACTTTTTTTGGGTATGCTGCTTAAATTCCTTGTAAGATAAAGTTGTTTTGCCCATTTACATTGTTTCCCAGTCTAGACCATTTTATTATCCTATTTTTTGCGGGTGAGTTCAAAACAATATACTGAAGGCCCTGATATTTCAGTGATAACCTTTCAGAATATTTATTCCTAAAGGTATTTTGTACAATGAGCTCTGACACGTACACAATTGTTTTTTTCTTTATGTGATTATTTGAAAGGTGAACCTGTCGGTACTCTGATCCTATGTTTCAGAAAAGTTGCATTTGTATGTTGTATCATATGATTGGTCTATTCGAGTAATTGCCTTAATCTTGACACACTGCTCAAATATGAAAATTCCTTTCTTTCTAGCAGTCTCAAACACGGTAGGAAGTATTTTATGATTTTTTATGAAAAGGTATATATCAAGATATGCTACCTATTACTTCAGCTACCAAAATGTTCAAAGCTATAGTAGATTTTTTAATCTGATGACAATGTGATCGCCTTTGCTAAGGTAGCTGATGCAACATTTTTACTTTGGAGTTTCTTTAGGGAATTTTCTTTTGGTGTTGTGAGGACGGATGTCCATGTCCCCATACGATTTCACATTTCAGGGTTTTCTTCTTTAGTTTAGTGAAAATAGTTGATTAGGTTACAACTTTGTGTTGTTGGTTTGAGGGTTAGTTGGCCAAATAAGCAATCAAACATATAGTAAAATTTGATATTGCCCACCTCTTTGAAGATAGATCTCTTCACTTAGTAATGTTTCATGCAACTTAGGCTGGGCTACTGCAATATTTTCTCTACAGTTATTTGGTCAAACCCCGAATCTTAGTGCCGGTCTAAATAATAAACTAAACAAAGAGATGGTGAAATTGTATTGCGCTTTAGAAATTTTAGTCAGTATTTTGTTTCGGAAATACATTTACTCCGAGTGACCCGCTAAAAATTAAATTAACCCGTAGGCATAAATTTTTCTTTTAAGGGAGCAGAATAGATTTTTCTTGCATTTGGCTATGTTTTCCGTCGCAACACGCGGGGCATCATCTAGTTACCTATATGGAAAAAACTACCACCAACACCAAATTCCCAAACTATGTCTTACTAAACCTGAAAACACATGAAGTCACGAGCCAGGTAGTCCACACGAATATTCAGATCCGTCTTCCATTATGATTCAGACCCCTCTAGCAAGGTACTTCACATTAATATAGCCCCTATATATGAACTGCGAAAGAAAATCGAAGGTGCTCTCAGGACACTTTTCATGTGCAATGCGCGAAAGAAAATGGAAGACTTGCAAGGGGACAAAGCATCTTAAAGGTTCCTTAAAACCTTTACTAACCTGCCAAGAACAATTGGCTTTCCTCTGTATCCTATGAAGAGAACACTCAAACATCGGGAAATTCCAAGGGGAATCATCAAATGTCAAAACCTAGATTTGATAGAAGGAGTTCATAATACCTGATTGTTGAGAACTAAATGCTACAACGTAGTAAGCCTCGAGGTGGAAGAAGATTCCTGCACTTGCATCAACATAATTCCAAATTCGTGTGTTGAAGTTATTTGACTCGAACCAAATGGTTAGCTCGTGGAAGGAAAGACCTTAATCAGGGTGATCCACATGGAAAACTCCCCTTGCTCGAACTGGAGCTCACGCTCGACGGCGTGGGTGTACTGGAGGATGGCTCCTGCCAGCTTCTTCCACGACACGAGACCTCGAGGTTGTTCTCATGTGCACGAACTCCTGTGTTACTGGTAGGGGACGAGCAAGATGGATGGCACGGAGGGGTGACCCCTGTCGGTGTTAGCGAACTGGTTGTGCACTAGAGGTATCCCGACGGCGGCAGCAACTAGTCCGTTCGCCAGATTCAAGAGCTGACGGGGAGTCAAAAGAAGAACAAGGGTACGGAGAGGGGATTTGAGGATTTTGGATTGTCTCATGAGGTAATAATCACCACAAACTCCAAAAGTTGACCGTCGATTGCCATGGACTGACCCGCGTAGGGCTGGCCGGTGATTCTGAGGCGGCACCGAGGGATTTGTTCAGCGTCGTATAGGGATTAAGGAGGCGGTGCCGGGATGTTGGGTGTTGTTGATGGTGGCGACGGAGCTGGGCGGACGAAGAAGATTGACAGGGCTCGGCGGCGCAGTAGGAGGTGAGAAGGTGGTGTAATAGTTGGGGAATCGTGGTTGTTTTTTCTCCTCTCACTCGTGGCCTCCTAGGAGACATGGATTGTTTTTTCGCTCCTCCTGTTCGTGGCCTCTTTGGAGACGATCGTGTCTTCTTTAGATTGTTTCAGCGTGGGAGTTTTGTGCGTGTGGGACAGGAGCCGTCCGGGGTTTCTTCGGATGGCAGAATTTTGTGGCGAGAGGCTGGTCTACGTACCAACGATCTCGTCGTCTTCACCTTTAATAAGTACTAGAGATGGTCTTTTACTGTACTGGCCATCTATCGTTCTCTCATTTTACTGTTCTGGTTGTTTTGGACCATCCATGTGCACATTGTTTAAACGTTCGGCATGCTACTGCTCCAGCCTGTTACTATTTCGTTCTTTTTTGTTAGCGCATACTTTTGGCAGAACATGTGAATATCAAGACATTAATTAATAAACACGCACAAATTTAAACTACTTATTACACAACATTAAAAGTTTGTTATAACAGGTTATACAACAAGATCGTAATTCCGAAAGATTACAATGTGTTAGTACCATCAATAAGAGATCGGTACATGGCGATTCGCTTCAATATATCATTTGTCCTCTTCTTCAACATTTTAACTATAGATCTAAGAGTAGCTACACCCTTTCATTATGCATACAATATAGCCTTTATATATTTATCACCTGCAGGAGTTGTTCTAGGTGGACTATTAAGTAAGTTGTTTGCTTCGGAAATGCAATGGGAGGATGAATGGGAAGAGGGATCACAACTTTTAGTCTTGCCTTCCAAGGAATCCTACTAGGTTTTAAGTGCAGTTTTCTAAAATATGGTGAAAGTGGTTAAAACAAAGAACAAGGAAAACACATAGTGTTATATAAACTAGAGAACATTTAAAGTAAGTATAAACTTACAGTAGCACGTTCAAGCTGATAGTAGCTCCTTCTTGAGCGGGTGCGACTCCTGGTCAATCTGCCAGAAGAATCTGAGCTAAGCAGTTAGAACTCTGGTCCTTGTACTCCATTATCATTTCTCTACATGATATTTGAAACCAAGTTAGCTGGTTTGGAAGGATGAAAACTCTTGAAAAACACCAAAAACATAGCATAAAAATTACCAGATGTATGTTTCAAACTAGATAGCTGGTTTGGAAGGATGAAAGCAGGTGAAAACACTAACATATAGCATTAAAATGACTAGATATATCATTCAAACTAGATGGAAATTTTCCGAATTAAGTATTCGCAGATAGAAACACAATAGAATATGAATGCAAATGTCATGGCAAGGTATTATGTAGAATTACTTATTAACTTATTAGGCATACAGGTTATACAACTAATTAACATGACAAGAAACTGGCCTAAGTAACACAAGGAAACCTTACGATTCAGCCTTGCTGGGCGTCAGATTGGAAGTGTTGGATCCTCTATGAGTTGTTTGCATGACCCGTGCGAGCGCTTAGAAAGAATAGCATCTATGAGTTGGTGTTGGAGGATTTAACCGATAGCGTGAGAATGTAAGAAAGAGAATAAAAGCGAGAAGCTAATGATGTGGATAGGACCTACAAGATAAAGGGTGCAAACGAAATGGCAATAGCATCTAGGATATTGAGCAACATCCTAGCGATTCCATAGCTTACGAGTGCGAAAAATATAGAAAACGGGAAATAGAAAGTATCGCTGCACGGTGAGGATAGGTGGGACGGGAAAGAGGGCACCGGGGGTAGAGGCTCGGCATTTTGGGGTCAGCAAAGAATGATTCAGTGAAGTGGCCCCAATAGGGTAGACGACGGCGGTTGCGAAGCAGATCCGGTGCAGCGAGGGAGTCGGTGAAATAGTTCCGGTGAAGAGCACCGACAGTGGAAGAGCTCCGATGTGGAGGAGAGGGCCGGCGGTGAAGCAGCTGGAGGAAGATCGAGGTTGGAGGGGTGTGGGCAGGGAAGAGACGATAGGGAGAATATAGGTGGGATGACGCATATTTACCACCTATACCCCTCTATTATTGTAGTACTCCCACGGTCCTTGTTTCCGGAGCAGGGATAGAAGAGGAATTTTGCATTTGCAAAAAGTGGGGTAGGATATTTGAAGATGCGCGGGATATTTGAATAGATGTGCGCGGGATGTTTCGTCGCCATGCGGAAATTTTGAGGTTGAAGCTTTGGACGTACGCTACTTCGACGCAGCCGCTCTCACGTGTTGGCCCCGTCTAGACCCACATGCCAGCGACAGTATGCTTACCAACATATAAATGAGTTTCCACACATTTTTCGAATGACAAACAATATATTTTGAAGGCTTTTATACAAGATGACCAAGGTCACGGCCATATCTCTGTTATAGTTTATGATAGCGTGTCCATATCTAGTAGATCGCTGCATCTTGGCATTTCAAAAGAAGATTCTAGATTTGATGGATAATGCCCAACTTTCATGAATTTCCAAACTTTCGCTAAATCTATGCAATAAAATGACTTTTTGACAATCTGAAGTAAGTATGTCAAATTTCGAACTAGAAAGTGTGTGATATACCTTGCCCTTGACTTTTTAAAATAATTCAAAGATACCAAGTAGTCAAATATTGGAGAACCACCGAGAGTTTCACAAAATTCAACTTTTTGATATGAATGGTAAGACACCTAATTTCAGCCATTTTTAAAAAAAATACAAAGAAACTAAATATAAAAAGAAATACATCCATTATTTTCTCTCTTCGTGTCTCACTATGTGCACTAGCTAGTTTCCATGGAAAAATATAATCTTAAAATTTGATAACTTTTGAGAAATAATTGTTTCACAATATATGGAGTACCATGTAAGAATATGCATGGCTTTCAAACCAGATGACCAAGGTCATGTCCATATCCTTTCTATAGTTTATAATAACCTATCCATATTTGCTAGTTGGTGTGTATTGGCATTTAAAATATTATTTACAAAGGAAGCTTCCGAATTGGAAATTATTTCAATTTTCTAAGCCACAACAATGGATTTTGTCATGAAGCTACTACAAAATATGGCTTAAAATCCCACTGCCCCATTTTTCACTCAAATTATATATAGCCTAGGGTTAAGTTTAGGGTTCGGGGTTTTATTTTGGGTTGAGGGTTTAAGGGTTCATGATTTATGGTTTAGGATTTCAGGGTTTAGGATTTTAGGGTTTAGGGGTTTAGGGTTCATGATTTAGGGTTTAGGGATGTTCAGAGTTTTAGGGTTTATGATTTTATAGGTTTCGGGGTTTAGGGAATTTTTTATAATAATGTTCAAGCTTTATATATGTGGTTATATTCATGGAATAGAATGGCGTTATCGTAATTTAATAAAATTATTTCAAATTTTGATCTATAAGTGCATTATACCTCCTTGGTAAGGGTTTAGGGTTCTAGGGTTAGGAAGTTAGGGTTCTAGGGTTAAGAGGTTATTAGGGTTTACGGTTAAGGGTTTTTGATTTTCAAAAATGTTCAAGCTTTATACTTATATTCATTGAATAGAATGGCGTTACCACAATTTAATGAAAGTATCGCAAATTTTGATCTATAAGTGCACGGTACCTGCTTGGTTTAGGGCTTATGGGTCGACGATTTAGGGTTTTACGGTTTAGCTTTTATGGGTTGTTTAGGGTTTAGGGATTAGCGATTTTTCAATAATGCTCAAAGGTTTATGCTTATATTCGTCGAATAGAATGGTGTTACATGGTTTAATGAAAGTATCTCAAATGTTGATCTATAAGTGGATGATACCTGCTTAGTTAGGGTTTATGGGTCGTGGGTTTTGGGTTTTAGGTTTTTACAGTTTATGTTTTATGGTTGTATATGTAACATCCTAATTTCAGCAACCCTGATTAGTTTTCCAGAATGCAAAAATCTGGGGGAACAAAAACTTTTTCTTATTTAAATGTGTAGTGCTTTCTTGTTGTTTTTTGTGCTTGTTGTTATGATTGTATAGCTTATGATATACTCCTTACCTCACCCTTAGTTGACAAATGCTATTTAACAAAACTGCCTTGGCTCTTTCTTACATATTCTCAAATGTTCTAGCATTTCAAAACCTGAGTCAAGATGCCTTTGCAACCCCAACTATTTTAGTAGCTTCTATTGCCAAAATTAGGGATATCTATAATATATAATCTCCTTACGTTTTCAAGATAGAATTCAACTACTCTTACATCTAGGTTTCTTTAAACCTTTTTATAAAACTTTGGAATTCTACTCTTGGTAGAGATACCAAGGACTCTGAACTTATTCAAACTCCAAACTTTCAAAATGCCCATCCTTACCTCAAGCTAAACTTGATGGTAAACCTAGTAGTAGTTGAATTACTTGTAAGATGAATTGCCTTGATCTGCTGTCTGATTTTCCTTGTTCTGCTGATTGACGTGTTTGCTTAGGAGTAGTATGAGCTACTCTAGGGGCTCATCATCTAGCATCTAGCTAATCCAAGAGTGTCAACCCTAAGCAAGTTAACCATGATTGATCTAATAAATAGCCACTAGGTGATCATCTAAAACCATGTAACATCCCAAAACTCTAATCCAAGTTTATTAAGATCCAAACCCTCAAAATTAGGGTTAACAAAAACTTTTCCAATTAAAAATATGAAAGCATTCATGTGTGTGTGCATTTAAATTAGGAGTTGATTTGAATTGCCATGGTTCTGTGATCCTTTGTTTGTAAAATGATTCTTAGGTGAAATAAACATCATCTAAATCATTCCCAAACATTTCCCAAAGAAAAACAACTCAAAATGAATAAATGAAGTGAATGGTCATTTGTGCCATTTTAATCAACATGCCTACTTTGGCTATTCCTAGTACTCAAAACTTAACAGAAACAATTGTGGATCTTTGCGCCCGATGCTAGTACACATAATGATGTACCAAGGTCCACCTTGTGATCTACCAAAAACATTCAAACACTATATTTAAATGGCATTGGAAAATTGAATCTATTTTCATATGGGAAGATCCCACTATTTTAAAAACCACTCAAACAAGCTCAATTTTCAAAACCCACAGTCGCAAGCTTAATACTAACACATCCACCAAAAATCTTTTCAAAAATTCAAAAAGAAATTTCTTGCGGCCATTTCATCAAACACATGGCAGGCAGAATCAAACACTAATAGCTAGCTCACTGTTTGCAACAGGGTTTTGCCCCCAAAATGATCCCCATTTAATCCCTTTGTCCCCTCTTGATCAAACCAGACCCTAACCAACCCATCCCCTACCCCCTAGCAGCATGACCATGCCAAGCCGAGCACATGCTGGCCGGCGGATCATGCCATCGCCGCAGCAGATCGTCCCCCTCTCTCTCGCCATGTCTACTAGCTAGCTCTCACCTCACCGCCACCCTTTGTCCCTTCCCCGAGCCAGGCCAAGCCATGGACCACTGATAGCGCATCGCACACTGCCTGTCTGCGCCATGCCAAGCACGCGCCAGAGCGCCACACCCGACACGCGCATACACTCCGCCCCTCGACCGCAGCCCGCACCCACCGCTCCGCCACGACCCCAGGAGCACGCCAGACATGCCCATTCGCCGCCCAATGCACCAAAGCCACCGCTCGTCGTGGACACCGCTGCCTCTGCCGCGCAGAGTGCCAGCACCGGCCAACCGCATACCATCGCCCCTAGTCTCGCATTGATCATGTAGAGCACCGCCAGGAGACCGGTGACCGCCCCCTAACACGAGCCACGCCGCTAGCACGTTGTGCAGCCCTCGCCGGAGCCGCTTGCCCATCCCTCTCGGTCCCGTCGTCGTCCTATAAATAGACCCACCCCCAGCCATTTGCAGCACACCACTCACCTCCCCTCACCTCACTGACCATTCCCCACCTCTAGCCGGAGCAAGGCGAGCAGCAGTTCGCCGGAATTGCACCAGAGCAGGCCGCCTCGGGAGGAGAAGGGCACCGCTGATTGCGACCACCCCCTGAGCTGCCTCGACCATCCCTGAGCTCGCCGTTGACCACCAGTCCGTTTGCCCGCCTTGCCGTCGTCGCTGGAGCCCTGGTACGCCCCCTATGCACCCCCACCGAGCCGCTAGGGTTAGAGTTCGCCGGCGACTAGTTCGTCGTCAACGACGATCCCCAGCCATCGATCCCAGTTCTAATCCAACGACCCATATCGCCCCATACCGCTTTGCGCGTTATGAGCCGCTGACTGGTGAACCCCCTGTCAGCTGAGCCCCGCGTCGCGCAGTGTCACTGGGTCGGCCCGTTAGCGTTCCCGCGTGACCCAGTTAGTTTGAATTAGGATTTTTCTATTTTTGTTTAAACCTAGTTCCGTCCCCTAGTTTGAAATTCAATTCAGAGAGATTTACAAATCCAAATAAAGTGATTCCAATTTTGTTAGAAAGCTACTGAAAAGATCTATCCAAGCCCGTTGGATTTAATTCAATTAGAGTTAGATATCTCGCCTAGTAAAAATAATAAAACAGAAGTATTTGCACCTTGCAACATTTTTATAAAATCAACCAAGTTAGCTTTTGAGATGATTCCAACTCTCAAAAATCACATTTCACCATACATATCTTAATATGTAATAATATTAGGGTTTACATGCAGTGACTTTGGACTAGTACCAAAATAATGCTATATAGGAAATTCTAGTCACTTTAAATCATTAAATAATGAACTTAAACCAAAGTAATTATGATCCAACCCTTAAATCCCATTCCCACATGTTAGAATATGTGGTGATGACATGTGTCCACATGTTCCCATGTTTGAAGTGGTGAATATTAAATCATAGTTAATTTTTCAATGAGTAGAAATTACTTTTCTAAAATAAAAAGGATGAAACTATTGAATTAAACTTGTGATGCTTGTGATGATAATAGATCATCCAATGTGTGCCTTAGAGTGCTAATTAGACTAGTTAAGTATTGTTTGGTGATTGTGTACTTCGTATGTATTTATAGACGATAGTACCGATCAAGCTTTCGAGGAGGAGTTCTACCAAGAAGAAGAAGAAGAAGAAAACTTCAACCACTGCACCAACCAAGACAAGCTACTAATGGCAAGCTAACACTTGCAAGTCTAATGCTTAGCAAGCTAGGATTGAACTAGATGGTTTAACCAAGATGTTGTAGGCATGCTTGAGTATACCACTTTCACTAGTATTTACCCCAAGTATTATTTACAAGCTTTACTTCCTTTACTTTACACCAAGTTCTTTACTTGTTTTGAAGGTAGCATAAAGAGTATAAAACTTGACCTATACAGAAACCTTTAGATGCCATTCTATGGCATGAGATTGAACCCATCATTTCCACTTTAGTGAACACTCTTAACTTGGTAGTTTAGAGTAGATACCAACTTGAGTCACTTTAGATGGGAGCACTTGGTGAAAATGAATTATGAAAACCTTGGAATGATGAGTCATTATATTGAGATGTTTTGACATGTGTTGAGAAACACAAATGTTTTATGATGATGAAAATGTTGAGGCATGAGCCTTAACCCTTTTATAAAACTGATGGTTGGATTCGCATGCGATACCATTCCAAATTTGTCGTACAACCACATTACCTGAATTGGGTAAGGCTTAGCCGGAAATTTATATGCATTAGTATTAGTTCCCTCACGGGAGAGGTTTGAGCTAAGGCTACCTCTCAATGTTGTCCACCTATGCAGTGCCCAGGATGACTGATGGTCATGGTTGGGAGGCCATGCTCATAGGAGAGGTGCTTATACTAGGGTGTGTAAAGGGAAGGTTATGTTTGATTATCTGCATACTAAGTATGATGATTCAGGGTTATCCCTGACAGATGTATCGAATCTTGTGGTGAAAGTGTACCACCTCTGGAGAGTGTCAAACTATCTGAATAGTCGCGTCCACAGTTATGGACAGTTGGAATGGCCATACGGTTTCGTTGTGAGATGTTTTCAAATTGACTGATGAAAGGAATGATAAATCTTGACTTGACCACAACAGGGTTGTGTTTATGACAATAGCTTTCCAACTTAAGTGATTCTAGAACTTTATTTTATCTTTCTTTGCTTCTGAACTCAGCTTAGGTTTCAAACTTAACTTTATAATTAAACTTAGATTTAGCACTTTAACTTAGCACCATACTACTTGTTAGTGGAAGTATGCGAGTACTTAAAGAGTACTCATGGCTTTTGTCCCTGGCTATTCTCATGGCCAGACTATGAAGGAGACTACCAAGATGATGGCCAGCAGGATGGCTATGATAACTAGGACTATCTGCCTTCGTCAGCATTGCATGTGCCCCTGAAGATGGACCCCACCGCTACGCTTATCTTTTATTGCCGCTGCTTGTTGTATTAAGACTGGATCATGAGATCCTTATTTGTGTAAGACCTTATGTATGGTTTGTAATGGATGATGTACTTTGATATCCAATCCGTTATATCTCGCAAAAATGGTAATCCTAGGATTGCGAGGTATGGCATAACGGGCATCTGGGATTAAAAATCCGGGTGTTGACAAGTTGGTATCAGAGCCATCCTGACCATAGAGGAAGCATCGAAGCACCAACATCCGGGAGAATCCAGTTCTCTGTGAGAGAGAATAACTGGCTAGATGGATTAGCCAGGGCAATGCATGAAGCTCTCGCACGTCTATGTGCCCTCAGTGTCAACCAAATCCAAGGAACCCGTTTTGCTCACTATGCAAGACGTGACTTCATGGGAATGCCGATGGAGATGCCAAGTCACCTAGAGTTGAGACGTCAAGTGGAGAATCTTGACTTCTTGCTGCACGACAGACAGCAGGAACTGGACAATGCTAGAGAATTAGCCAACCAGAACCGTGCCATTGCCGACCAGAAGGCCCGGACTTTCGCACTGCCCGTCCAGGATCGCCAGTCTCTTTGCCGCCAGCGTGCAAAGAAGGATCGCACCATCGCCTGTCTTCGCAAGAAGGTGGCCGACCTCGAGAAGACCGTCAAGGAGCAGGAAGCTCAGCTTGCAGCAAAGGAGGAAGAAGAGGAGGGTGAAGACATCCAGGGAGACATGGATTCTTACCTCAGCAAGGATGATGACTTTCTGGAGGAGGATGCTATGGACTTCTACACTGACGATGAGGACTCTGACTTCATAGACGATGAGTAGATGCACTAGAGCATTTTCGTAGCATGAGATGTATCGGTCCCACTTTATCGTAGCTTGCAGAATGGTTCTTCAAACCATCTGTTTTCCTTTGATTGTTGTGGTGTGTGTTTGTATCGAGTGCTTGCTTGCATGAATGAAATGGAGTTAGTTGAAAAACCTGAGACTAACTCAAAGTTTTATATTTGAAACCAAAAACCTGAACCTTAGAACTTTCCCTCTTACCCCTGTATCTACCTCAATCTTCAGATGACTCGTGGAAACCAAGGAGGGAGCAGTTCGTCGCAAGACCCAATGCTGTAGATCTTGCAGAATCTCATCGCAGACAGAGAAGCAAGCAGGGCAGAACGCCAAGCCAACTTAGCAACACTGCAACAGATCACCCAGATGGCTCTCAACAACCAAGGGCATGCGAATCACGATCATCAAGGATCCAAGCTGAAGAACTTCCAGAATACAAATCCCCCAATATTTAGCACGTCAGAAAAACCCATTAGATGTTGATGACTGGTTGCAGACGATGGAGAATAACTTGGAGGTAGCCAGAGTTGATGACAGCGAGAAAGTTCTCTTTGCCACCCACTACTTGGCAGGAGACGCAAGAGCTTGGTGGAACAGTATCCGCCTGATGAACCATGGTCAAGTTATGACATGGGAAGCATTCAAAGTCAAGTTCAGCCGCACCCACGTGCCGCAAGGTCTAGTCACCTGAATGAGGGATGAGTTCCGAGAGTTGAAGCAAGGCAGAATGACTGTGGTAGAGTACCGTGACAGATTCCTGGCACTTGCCAGATATGCACCTGATGAGATCAACACGGAGGCCAAGAAGAAGGAGAGATTCTTGAACGGACTGCATGATGAGATGCAAATGGTCCTCGTCAACATCTTCTTCGAAGATCTCGAAGAGCTAGTCGACTCTGCCATTCAGATGGAAGGGAAGATTAACTAGGCAAACGACAACCGCAAGCGTCGTATGATGCATCAATCTAGATCCAACAGTCACCAGAAGTACCGTCCCAACCCCTCACTAGGATATGCACCAAGGAACAATCGACCCCCAATGTCTCGCCCAAGCTACCCCAACCGTAGTGAAGGCAATGTGAAGTCCGGAGGAAACAATCACAACTCCGGCAAGACCAACAATTTCAACCGTGCACCTCCCAAGAGCAACAACAACAACAACACTGCACCTAGAACTGGCAGCAATGTTGTGCCTGTCACCACAAAGGACAAGTCCCATATCACTTGTTTTGAGTATGGAGTGAAGGGTCACTACTCCAATGAGTGTCCCAAGAAGACTGCCGCCAATGCCAATGTGAATGCCCCAGCTCAACAGCAGCGTCGTGTTCAACCAGGGAGAAGATTTGCCCCAGGGAACCCTCACAACCGCAACGGTCGTCTCTTCCACATGAACGCCAAAGAAGCCCAGGAAGCGCCAGATGTGGTGTTGGGTATGTTTTCTATCAACTCAGTTTTAGCCAGGGTATTGTTTGATTCGGGAGCACCGAATTCATTTGTCACCAAAGAATTTGCATGCACTAGTAAGGTTCACCCAACCAACTTGAAGCATGTCATGATAGTTCAAATCCCCGGTTCAACAACCAAAGCTAGAAAAATTTGCGAAGTTGTGCCTATCAGAATACATGGGATAGATTTTTATGCCAACCTAATTATACTTGCAACCAAAGGATTGGAAGTAGTACTAGGTATGGACTGGATGTCAAGGCATAAAGGACTGATAGATTGTGCTAAGAAAGCCATCACCATGACCAGTAGCTCTAGATTCACAGTAGAGCATATATCTGAAACCTTACCCCGTCAATTCAAGTGAAGGTAGCATACAGAGTATAAAACTTGACCTATACAGAAACCTTTAGATGTCATTCTTTGGCATGAGATTGAACCCATCATTTCAACTTTAGTGAACACTCTTAACTTGGTAGTTTAGAGTAGATACAAACTTGAGTCACTTTAGATGGGAGCACTTGGTGAAAATGAATTATGAAAACCTTGGAATGATGAGTCATTTTATTGAGATGTTTTGACATGTGTTGAGAAACACAAATGGTTTATGATGATGAAAATGTTGAGGCATGAGCCTTAACCCTTTTATAAAACTGATGGTTGGATTCGGATGCGATACCATTCCAAATTTGCCGTATAACCACATTACCTGAATTGGGTAAGGCTTAGCCGGAAATTTATATGCATTTGTATTAGTTCCCTCACGGGAGAGGTTTGAGCTGAGGCTACCTCTCAATGTTGTCCACCTATGCAGTGCTCGAGATGACTGATGGTCATGGTTGGGAGCCCATGCTCATAGGAGAGGTGCTTATACTAGGGTGTGTAAAGGGAAGGTTATGTTTGATTATCTGCATACTAAGTATGATGATTCAGGGTTATCCCTGACAGATGTATTGAATCTTGTGGTGAAAGTGTACCACCTCTACAGAGTGTCAAACTATTCGAATAGCCGCGTTCGCGGTTATGGATAGTTGGAATGGCCATACTATTTTGTTGTCAGATGTTTTCAAATTGACTGATGAAAGGAATGATAAATCTTGACTTGACCACAACATGGTTGTGTTTATGACAATAGCTTCCCAACTTAAGTGATTCTAGAACTTTATTTTATCTTTCTTTGCTTCTGAACTCAGCTTAGGTCTCAAACTTAACTTTATAGTTAAACTTAGATTAAGCACTTTAACTTAGCACCATACTACTTATTAGTGGTAGTTTGCGAGTAATTAAAGAGTACTCATGGCTTTTGTCCCTGGCTGTTCTCATGGCTAGACTATGAAGGAGACTACCAAGATGATGGCCAGTAGGACGGCTATGATAACTAGGACTATCTGCCTTCGTCAGCATTGCCTGTGCCCCTGAAGATGGACCCCACCGCTACGCTTATCTTTTATTGCCGCTGCTTGTTGTATTAAGACTGGATCATGAGATCCTTATTTGTGTAAGACCTTATGTATGTTTTGTAATGGATGATGTACTGTGATATCCAATCCGTTATGTCTCCCAGAAATGGTAATCCTGGGATTGCGAGGTATGGCATAACAGGCATCTGGGATTAAAAATCCGAGTGTTGACAAACCATTAACCAGATCACTTTTGAAGTTATTCATTCTAGAAGCCTCCTAGCCATTGAAGACCAATATCAAGCATTGATCTATTCTACTCAATCTACACTTTAACATCATCCACTTTATGATGCTTTGATACCTTGCAACCAACCAAAAACATCCCCTCTTGTACGCTAGTCCAAAAAGCCTAAATCTTCCAAAATATGACTAAGTCTGGAAACTATTTTAACATCACTTCATTGAATACCTCTCTCTCTCTCAACCCTTGTGCATTTTTGGAAATGCACTTGAACCATCTTGCAAACCATTTTAAGGACTACCAAGGCACACTCTTTCCCTTGGATAGATCATCTTTTAATCCATTGGTTCTTGATGGTTCTACAGGCAAGACAATAATACCTCCTACAAATCTTATCAACATGCCTACTTGGTTAGAATCTCACACCTTCATCCTACCTTCTTTGGACCAACTCTTTGCATGATTGTGTTGTACTCATAAAGTTCTAGCAATAACAACTTCACTTGTTCCAATTGGATCATTTTGCCTCCAAAACCCACAAGGTTTTGAAGCCTATTTAATAACATGCTGTGGCACCCTTATTTTATTCAAAGTTCGGAATCAATCTTTGGAGATCTCAACCATGATCAACCTCAAACCTCTGTACCATGGTGATATACATCACTTGGTATATCTATCCATATATCCCATGATCCAAGGGTAGCCCTGAGCTCCAATATCCAACCATGTTTTTATGGTATGAAAATAACATTACCCTAGATCCTTAATCTCATGTTTTCCACCAACATCAACTTTGATTCTCAACTACCAAGGTTGAAAATGCTAGATACACCTTGTGGACATCATCTACCCTGGATATAAAAATTTATCAAATATTATCCATAATCCTTTTGACCCAAAAACAATTAAATCCCATTAATTAACAAAAACCCCAAAATTCCTTCCATAAAGGAAAGTTTGGATTTTTCCAAAACACGTCTCCAACTTTAGGCTCATATGAGGCCTATATATCATACCCTATATTCCCACTTCAAAAATATATATTTTCGAAGAGTTTTAATAATTCTTTTTGCCTATTTTCTTAATAGGCAGAAATGAGAAAATAAATATACTAAATACTTTTTCTTCTCAATTAATCATGGAAAAATTCACCAATGTGTAAAATCATATTTGGGACCATATCACCTCAAAATCTCACTTGGTCCATCTCAAAAATATCAAATCAAATCTCAAAAACCATTTCTGCACTATTTAGATAATTCATATAAAGTGGATCACAAATCCTCAAATAAATCCCAAATAAATCCTGAATGTAAATATTGACCATACCTATCTACCAGTAGCATTGGATCATCTAGACCTGATACAAACCTAAGAAGTTCTTCATAATCAACCATATGACCAAGACTTGAAATAAATCAAGGTCATGATCTAATCTCTATCCAACCTTCATCAAAACTTGCTCAATACCTCTCCTCAACACCAGGACACACCCATGTCGACCACCACTGTAGCTAGGTACTGTAGCACCACCTCCCCCTTGACTCTTATGCTTGGAAGGAGAGGGTCATGCCCCATTAAACAAAAATAAATCATTAAGTAGATAGTATAGCACGACCATAGGGCCCTCACACACTCTCTCCACCACCCAAGCCTGCCAATGCTTGACCTCCACCCCCTCCCCTTGCTCCCATGCACCATGTCCACCATGGACCTCCTCCTCCCCAAATAAATAGCCCGAGGCCACCCCAACGCCTCCCTTCGCCCTCATTCGCCCCCTATGCTCCCACTTACCTCCCTAGAGCCCCCTCTCTCCCTTCCTTGCTCTGTCCTGCTAGAAAGAATTAGACCAAGGAGCTTCGACCTTCTCCACCAAATCGGGCAAGGCTCCTTCCACCATGCCTCTCCCTCTCTTCATGTCACAATACTATGACCCCTTCCACTCCTTCATCCTTCCCCCAGAAGCTTAGACCCTCTCGCCCTCTCTATTGACCGGGAGAAGGAGGAACTCCCTTCTCGGCCTTCTTCAAGATCTGCTCGAGGTGCTCTCTCTTCTGCACCTCTACTCTTGCATGTCCCCCAGATGGACGCACCTCAACCTTATCCTTCTAACCCTAGTCTTCTTTTGTCCCAGGACTGTCCCTACCGTCACTGCCATCGAGCTCGGTCGCCACTCGTCTCGGGCGTCCTCGCGTGAGCAAGAGCCATTCGCAGAAACCGGCTGTGCCGCCCATCTCCGAGACCGCCTCGCTCCACCTCTTCTCCGCCTCCCCTCCTTCGACACCGGCGAGGCTCGCTGAACCCTCCCCGATGAGCCACTTTCGCTGCTGCGGTTCCCAATCGGCGCCCTTGATGAAAGGAAGAAGAAGCACCGGCACCATCCAATCATCTTTAGCCCAACAGCCTAGATTTGCCCATACCTCTTCACCGCCCCAGTGTCACCGACGCGCGGGCCCTGCCCCAGGTTCGATTTTCAGGCTCTAGCCCACTGATCTGGCGCCAGCAGGCTGGCTGCTACGCTGCATGGACCCAAATCCCTTCTGGAACCGGCCCAGTAAGCCCCTATCTCCTTAACTTTTTAATTCTAATTTACAAATCTGTTTATTACCCTTGTTGGTTTAATTCAAAATGAAAATGCAAAACCCCATATTATGACCAGATATAAATTATCTTCCATGCATACATGTTCTCCCTAACATGAAGTACAACAAGTGGACCAAAATAATGTTTAAATTTATTATAGTAAATCACCCACTCAAATATATCATTTTTACTAATAAAATCCTTCTGTGAGTTCTACAACCCCAATTTGAAAAAATCACTTTGTTCTTGAAGGTATCAGTGATAACTTTCATGTCACCTTGGCCACTTACTAACTTGCTTCCTGGTTTGTCTATAACAAAATTAACAAAAACATCCCTAATTTGTCCTTAGAAATTTCTCTAGACCAAACCAAATTTGGTATTGACCTAATTCCAACTCCCAGACCCCCTGCACACCAACAGCCTCCAAACTCGAGGAGCGCAAAATTTTACAAGCCCTGGTTTAATTATTCTGATTTAAACTATTCTGTGTATAGATATTTCACTAAATAAATCACTCCAATAGTTTTGTATACCAAAAAATAGTGATTCCAATTTCTTAAGAAAGTTATGCATGTACCTAACATGTGTCCTTGAAATCATCTCAAAAGCTCCTGTAGATTAATTCTGGTTAAAAAGACAAAAACCTTCCAGAACAGAATTTGGGAATTTCCCAAGGGCATTCTGGTAAACATTTTGAGATGATTCCAACTCTCAAAAATCACCAACTCAGTTATACATAACGTACCCTTAGAACAAATTTATTTGGCTTATAGATCTTTTAAGGTGAATTTTTCACCTAAACTAGAGGTTATTTCACTAGAAAAATCATAACTAAATATAGAAAATTCATAATATCATGAAACTACTTTTGTTGGCCTTGTTATTTTAATACCTATATGTTGATATCATTTTTCTACATTGATATCATACAGACCCAAACCTTAGTTCAAAACTCCTTCATTAGGTAGTATTTGATAAATAAATCACAAAGGCAAATCCACAAAGGCAATTAAAGTATTTCCAAATGCGATGAACTCAATCTACCAAAACCTACTGAACTGAATGATGTGTTGTATGTTGTTGGCTGCATTGATGCTTGTATGCCTTGTGTTGAGTGTGCCCTTTGTTTGCTTGCATGTGATCAATAACGACGATAGATGCGATTATATCGGAGACCAGAAGAAGATGGTTATTATTATTGGTTATTATGGTATTCTAAGAAGAAGTCTAGGGACATATAATGCCAGTTTGCTGATCACAGGCAAACCACCTTCTTGCTCATAAGCCGTGTCCTACTATTTTATGTATGCATGTTTTATCTACGGTTTATACAAACTGCGATGTTTTTTCTATATGATGAAGTATACTGGTAGTGGCTTGACTTCTCCAAACCATTATGCCTTTGTACTTTAAGTACAACCCCCTTGATGACACCTATTTGACCTTAGTATGGTAGATGGTGTATAACACCATACCCCTTTGGAGACCCCGTTTTAGCCGAAGAAAAGCTATAGGATGGGAAGACCTCCGGAAAAGTTTTACAAAATGTTTATGGCAAAACCTTAGTGAGGTTTGACCTACCAAGAGAAGTTTGAGAAAGGAAAAAAAATTGGTTTTACAAATGATCTTGGAAAGGAGGAGGAGAAAATGTTTATAAAAACGCACCCGGTTCTTTGCAGCTTAGCTATAACAACTCCCCCGTGCAACCACATTACCCCACACTGGGACGGGGCTTAACTGAAAGTAGTTCACTTTGATATGGGTATTCTCACTGCTACGTATGGGGGATCATCTCCCTCAAAATCTAGGCTTACCTTTACAGAAAGGGTCAACTGTTATACAGTCACCTGGAGGAAGTAGAGTCACCCAAAAATAGTGATTCAAATTTCTGCAGAAATTTATGCAATGTACCTAACACGTGTCCTTGGAATCATCTCAAAAGCTCCCGTAGATTAATTCTGGTTAAATAGACAAAAACCTTCCAAAACAGAATTTGGGAATTTCCCAAGGGCATTCTGGTAAATATTTTGAGATTATTCCAACTCTCAAAAATCACCAACTCAATTATACATAACATGCTCTTAGAACAAATTCATTTGGTTTACAGATCTTTTATGGTAAATTTTTCACCTAAACTAGAGGTTATTTCACTAGAAAAATCGTAACTAAATATAGAAAACTAATAATATCATGAAACCACTTGTGTTCGCCTTGTTATTGTAATACCTATCTGTTTATATCATTTTTTCTATTGATATCATACAGACCCAAGCCTTAGTTCAAAACTCCTTCATTAGGTGGTATTTGACAAATAAATCACAAAGGCAAATCCACAAAGGAAATTAAAGTATTTCCACATGCAATGAACTCAATCTACCAAAACCTACTTAATTGAATGGTGTGTTGTATGTTGTTGGCTGCATTGATGCTTGTATGCCTTGTCTTGATTGTGCCCTTTGTTTGCTTGCATGTGATCCATAACGACGATAGATGCGATTATATCGGAGACCAGAAGAAGATGGTTGTTATTATTGGTTATTATGGTATCCTAAGAAGAATTCCAGGGACATATAATGCCAGTTTGCTGATCACAGGAAAGCCACCTTCTTGCTCATAAGCCTTGTCCTACTATTTTACTTATGTGTGTTTTATCTACGGTTTATACAAACTGCACTATTTTTTTCTATATGATGAAGTATACTGGTAGTGGCTTGACTTCTCCAAACCATTATGCCTTTGTACTAATAAGTACAACCCCCTTGATGACACCTATTTGACCTTAGTATGGTAGATGGTGTATAACACCATACCCCTTTGGAGACCTCGTTTTAGCCGAAGAAAAGCTATAGGATGGGAAGACCCCCGGAAAAGTTTTACAAATATTTTTGGCAAAACCTTGGTGAGGTTTGACCTACCAAGAGAAGTTTGAGAAAGGAAAAAAATGTTTTGGTTTTACAAATGTTGTTGGAAAGGAGGAGGATAAAATGTTTACGAAAACGCACCCGGTTCTTTGCAACTTAGCTATAACAACTCACCCGTGCAACCACATTACCCCGGAATGGGACGAGGCTTAACTCAAAGTAGTTCACTCTGATATGGGTATTCTCACTGCTACGTATGGGGGATCATCTCCCTCAAAATCCGGGCTTACCTTTACAGAAAGGGTCAACTGTTATACAGTCACCTGGAGGAAGCAGAGTCAACGATGTGAGTGATCGGTTGAACTATGAGCCCTTCATTGAAAGTGCCCCCTCCAGGTCTGAGTGGGGTGCTCCGGTTGGTCCATGGATACAGACGTCCCAGTCTTGAGGGCAACAACTCATTGGGTAGGGGCCATGCCGGAGTGGACTTTCCGAGGGTTATGTTTGATTATCCGAACCCCGCATACTAGTGTATGACGATTCACGGTGAACCGCGGAGGATGTATCGAATCTTATGGGTAAAGTGTACAACCTCTGCAGAGGGTAAATCTATTCGAATAGCCATGTTCGCGGTTATGGACGGTTGGACAAACTACTGTAGAGCAGTGATTGATTTCAAAAAGGACTCCGAAAAAGCAAAGGCTTTAGAAATGATTTGACCATGGGAGGGTCGGAAAGGAAGGAAAGGAGTTTGGTCATGTGATGACAGGAAGGAAGAAACAAATGGGTGACCCAGTCCTAGTATTTGTCCAAACTTTTCAAACAGGTTTCCAAATAGTTTTACAAAAGTTTTCAACAAAGATGTGTAGATGCTATATCTACAAGAGAAACTATTTTAGAAAAGAACCTCTCTTGGAGCCCCCTACTACCACAACCATATTCCATATTCTCCTGTTATTATCACTCTCTTAAGGTGGTTTGCAAGTACATTCAAAGTACTCACTGGCATTGTCCCTGGCTATTAACTTGGTCAGATATCGAGAAGAAGGTGAAGTTGATGACTATGTGATCTAGGACGTTCTCCCAGTCAGTTGCATGTAGGTTAAGCCATGGTTCAGGAGCTACGCTTGATGACGTTCTGCTGATGATTATTGATGTAGCCATAATGGCATATAAGGTATGACATGTATCCGCTTAAGTAATGGATGTTTACCTTGATACTTGTCGGTTATGTGCCACGACTAACTAATCATGGGATCGTGGTGTATGCATAACATGGATTCTCGGAGGATTAATCCGGGGGCCCCACAAACTTGGTATTAGAGTCATCCACACTATAGGAGAACCTTAGTTATCATGGTTGTTAGACAGGAAAACTATTTTTGGAAACACCGGCTTTCGAAAACTAATTCCTTAAAACATTTCGAGCGATTCTACCTCTTATCTCTTTCTAGTTTAAATGATTTAGAAAATGGTTTCCTCTAACTCTCGTCCAAATTTCAAACCTACGAATTTCAAAAAAATAAGACTTTGAACTAGGTGAAGACAGTGAGAATAAGATAAAGAGAAGCAACTACTAGCAAACACAAGGAGACTACAAGATCGCCCTACCAGCAGAATCCTCATAATCCGAAGAAACCAAGTGTTTCACTATCAAGAAGCATCCAAGATATGACGAAGGCTTCATCTGTAGGATAGTGACCCAGACCTCAACAATGTGACATATAGGAGTAATAGTCTTAGAAATAGGATTCCCCTATATCGCGAGTAGTTAACTCCTTGGTCCCTATAGTAGACTGTGTTTGCTTGCCAAAATGCATGAAGTGTTGCCTGATGTGTGTTGTTTGCGAAGGACATTGCGATCGCCTCACTCTGCTCGCCTTGTATGCGTGTTGTGGCTTGTTGTGACCTTAGTAAAATGTGACTCGAGAATCGATTACCCCACCTAGTACCTTAGGCACACTTGTCTATTGTCGGTAACAAGAATACTACTAATCCCGGGAGTGATGAGAGAAAAAGCATTACAAGAACTAAGAGCTCAACATCATCAGGTTAGGACAAGTTGAAGACTTCTCCTCGGTAGGGTGGCCTACTTCATGAAAATCACTTCTCAAGACTCGTCATCAACACTACGTGCCATTATTCATCTACTAACAATAGAAAGAGTCTCGTTGAAGACGGAAGTCAATCACCTAAGGATCCTTACTATCCGTAGGAAATCACAAGATTTACCCGCCAAGACAAAAAGTGAATACCTAACTACACTAACCTTCGGTATATTAGAGCTTCCGATCACCTCAAGAGACTAACGATTCTAGTTGACCCTACCCAAACCGACGGGAAGTTCCTCACCAGAAGGCCAGAATACTCCAAAATCCCGAAGACGGGGATGCATGAAGACCACGAGTCTACTTCGCCATCGAGCGAAAGCAACGTCAATAGTTTTAGTAAAGATAACCTCTTCGAAGTTGGATGCCTCTAACCTGACTAAAGACTAACAAGAAGTGTCATTAACCGCCAACCTTCCCAGAGCCAACTCTCTACCACTTTGCTAGGAAACCACCCCGATAGGGTTGAATCAATAGAAATTCACTCAAGGACCTCATATCAAGACCCAAGGAGATACAGACTTCTGCAGCAACGTGCCAGCCCTTCAAGAGAGAAGATCTGCACCACTCTCGAAAGACCTGATGTCTATGCACTTATATTCTTGTAGCCAGTTGTTGGGCCTCCAAGTGCAGAGGTTTGTAGAACAGCGGCAAGTTTCCCTTAAGTGAATCACCCAAGGTTTATCGAACTCAGGGAGGAAGTGGTCAAAGGTATCCCTCTCAAGCAACCCTGCAATCAAGATACAAGAAGTCTCTTGTGTCCCCAACACACCCAATACACTTGTTAGGTGTATAGGTGCACTAGTTCGGCGAAGAGATAGTAAAAAAAAAGTGGTATGGATATAAGACAACGGTGCTAGAAAATAGCTTGATGGCGTGGAAGAGACTAAAGGGAGACTGAAATAAAGATGGCAGCAAGCAAACATGTAACAGATCTAGTTACAAATGGTGTTTCAATACTTAGAAACAAGGCCTAGGGATCATACTTTCGCTAGTGAACACTCTCATATAAATATCTTCTCTTCATGATACTACTCTGAACTACTCTCCAGTTGGACATTGCAATCCATGGTAGGGCTATAACAACACTCCTCAAAGTCCGCTTTCCCCATCTAGATAACCCCACACTGTCACCTTGAGCTCTAGATGGTTCCAACAAACACCACAATTTCATAGAAAAATATCCAACTCCAAATATACTCATGATAAGTATTTGTAATCTCTAGCCTAAGTGCCACCATGGTGTGCACGCTATCACTTTCACACACATCGGGAGAGCAGAGATCTATTAAAGCACTTGAGTAGCAAAGTAGATCTACTTGATTACAAAGCTCATGATCACAATATGATCATGCATAGAGAGAGATGAACACATAGCTACCGGTAGAGCCCTTAGCCTCGAGGAAGAACTACTCCTTCATCATCATAGGAATCAGCAACGGTGATGGAGATGGTGGTGGAGATCGATGGAGATGGTGGTGGAGATCGATGGAGATGGCTCCGGGGGCACTTCCTCGTCCTGGCAGGGTGCCGGAACAGAGACTGTCTGTCCCCCGAATCTCCCCTTTGGTGGCGGCGGCGCTGCGGAACATTTTGTGGCTGGAGGCTCCCAGGGTTTCTAGATCGGGAGGCTTCTTATAGGCGAAGAGGCGAGGTCGGTGGCCGGCCAGGAGGCCCACACCATGCCCTGGCCCGGCCTAGGGCTGCCCGCGCCAAGGGGTGGTATGGCCGCCCTGTGGCCCCCCTTCATCTCTCCTTTAGACTCCATGTGTCTTCCGGTAAAATATTGACCTTGGCTTTTGTCCCGTCCAATTCTGAGAATATTCATTTTCTGACTTTCCTCGAACCAAAAACAGCAGAAAACAGGCAGCTGGCACTGTGGCATCTTGTTAATAGGTTAGTCCAAAAAAGTGTATAAAAATACTCCAAAGTGTGGACAAAACATAAGAAAGTAGATATAAAATAAGCATGGAACATCAAAAATTATAGATATGTTTGCAACGTATCAAGACCCTAGTGAAGCTCTAAGGTGGAAAGACTACGTCTTTCCTCTCCATCCCAGAAGACCATTAATCAGAAGATACTTTAGAAAAGATCTCCAGATCCGATGTCTCTTTGCCAAACAACAACTCGTGAGTCGTCAGAGAAGAAATTAACTGAAGATACTACCGAGTCCCTCCTCTAACTCAGCTGAAGACCCACCTGAAGGGCCGCAGATTCTAACCCCTCAGTTCTAACCTGCTTAGAGGACTCGTGACTTCAAAAGATACGAATAGTCTATGTACGAATAGAGTAGTATATGAGCCTCGTAGGACCAGTTCGCAGACATTCTCTGAAGATTCCAACCCTAGAAGGAAAATGAGCGATAGTTCTCAAACACCATTCGGCGACTCCAAGAAGGAAGGATCAAGGTATTCCCGAGCTACCCTAGTTTAACCCCAAGGGGGAAAGACCCGTGTCTTCCCACAATAATAGAGTAACCATCTGTCAGAAGCAACCTCGGGAGTTTGACCTAAAATTGTGAGCCAGGATACGATAATCCCTTAAGAGAAACACCGTAAATCCTTATAGAAGGAATATCATCCTCACAATCCCGATTGAATCCTGCTTAACACTCGTGCATCCAAGATGACTAAAGTGCAACCTCACCGTCACAGTGACCATGTTCAAAGACAAAGCCAACAAGTTAGTACACGAGAAACACAAGGCACTAACTCCAACACAAAATCCCCTAACCTTACTCTCCCGAATTGTTGGGGGGATACCCCCGGGTAAGGTCACGCCGGGGTATAAAGGCCGAGTTAGCCGAGGTTCGGCAAGGCCAAAGCGGATGCTGGCCGAGTCACCTCAAGGCAGGCCAAATCACAGGGTAACCCGGACCAGGGGACATCCACCTAACTTGCTCTCAACCGACTTAAGCCATGAGTCGGAAAGATGTATCTAACTTTTATGCAGGAATAGGTGTGGCCGGATCAACTATGTAAGATTCGGGTTATATCAAGCTTGAAAGAGAAGGAAGGTATCTTGCTGGTCGGGTGACAACTGTACGCAGAGCATGAGTGAAGCGGACAGTGGCTGGACCACCGAGGCGTGGCCGACAAAGGTGACGAAGCCAATGTCGGCTGACGCAGGCGCCGCAGAGGCTCACGTAGCCTCTGCATGGGTGAGGCGGGGGAAAAGTGACCCGGTCTGCATGCTATTTTGGGAGGAGGCATATTCCCTGGAATATGCCTCCACGTATGCCATAAGTGGAGACCTAGCCACCCCTATATAAGGAGGGCTAGGGCCTCTATAGAAGGGGTTGATTCTTGACCGGGTGGTTTCTAGGAGATAGCTCTGTGGGCTAGCTAGTGGCGAGAGTAAGAGATTTCCTTCCTCCTCCTCTCCCGAATACAGCTCTAGGAGCACTTGTAATCTATGAAGGTGAATCGAATATAAAACTTCTGTGTGTGGAATCACCCCACTATCCCTCCCTAGATTCCCCTAGTGCATTTAGTCCCCACCTTTAGCCTATCCATGGCATCTGTCGTGACACCACCATGACAATTTGCGCCCACCGTGGGGCTAGTGGCGCTAGAAGGGGTCAAGATCCGGATGTGAAACCTCATCGGCACCGGCGAACGCATCGTCTCCAGGCTCGTTCAGCGCTTTGGAGCGCTGGATTTCGTCAGCGACAACGCTGGCTGCTTCGGCACGCGCCCTCTTCCGCGCAACGGCCTCTTCGCCAGGCTCGGCGCGCACAAGGTCTACATTGCTATGGACATGTCATGTGTTCATCCGCGGCACGTCGTCGAGGCAGGCAAGCCACCCCTTAGCGTGGTTCACGGGGCGTGTACCACTCGCTCCCCGGACCGCGCAGAGGTGATGATGACAGCGCCTAGGCTGGCGCAAGCAATGATCCGGCACTAGATCCAGAAGTAACGCCCAAGGCACCAAGGAAAAGTAGAGGTCCCCCACTAGAGAGGCCAGAAAATGTGTTGGGGGAAGCGATGGATAGCTTGGCAAACCCTATAGCAGCAGCAGTAGATCAGGCTCAGGCACAGGCCCAGCTAGAGGAAACTAGGAAAAAAGTACTAGAGGGTGCGAAAAAGATAGCCGCGGCTCAGTAGTCGTTGAACATGACGCTGCGTGAGTATGCAAAGGCAAATAAAGTTGATGTTGTAAAAGTAAAGGGGAGAAATCTCATGAGTGAAATGAACAAAGAGGGAGATACTAGGATTGAGGAGTCAGAGAACTGTTTGTCCGTGGGGCTGCCGAAGTATAGTACCCCGGCAAAGAACCTTAGGGCAGCAGACGCAGCTGCATCCGAGTTAGAGGGTCTAACGGGTGAAGCCCGTCAGAGACAGCAAGATAGGGTCAATGAGTTGGTTTGGATCGCGAACAGGCAAAACGAGGAATTGCTCAGGGCAAACCCGGAAAGAGCTGGGGCCTCCAAGATCGTTCATTCGGCGGTGGGTAACCCAGAGAAATCTGCTGGAGCCGCATCGTCTCCTCATGGAGGTCCTAGGAGAGAAGAGGTAGTAACCTCGGCCAGGAGGAACAAACAGATCGTCCCATATGACCTGACAAGGGCAGGGAAAGGAAAATAAGTACAGAGAAATGACGATCGACGAAGTGTGAGCCGAGGAGAAGCTGGTCGAGGTAACGATGACCAAGGCAACGCCGGTCAAGGAAATGCTGTAAATGGCAATGCCGGACAGCGAAACTCGGCAGGAGCAGGACAACCGCAGCAGCAGAATATACCAAGGCAAGAGCAAAGTGCTGGCCGAGGTATGCAACAGAGAGGTGCTCCACGAGAGCAGGACCAGTATAACGATGGAGATTTGGAAATGGTGAACGTCGGATACCCAAGGCCAGACTATCATGTGATAGGGTCGAGATTGGGAAACAGGGATTTGATGCCTAATGATGCCAGATTAAAACTGGATTGGCTGTATAGGTCGGAACAGATTGAATGTCAAGGTCCACCGGGTCCTGCGTGTTTTGGGCCCCGGATCATGAAGGAGCCGCCGATACCTAACTTCCAGTTACCCAGAGGCACAAAGACGTATGACGGCAGTACAAAGCCGGAGGATTGGTTGATAAACTATGCTACAGCTGTAAAAATTGCTACAGGCAACTTGAGATGGGTTGTGAGATACGTACCCCAGATGTTGGAGGGGCCAGCGAGGGTATGGTTAAACAATTTGCCACCCGGAAGTATTAACTGCTGGATCGATTTTGAGGAAATGTTTATCAGCAATTTCTCAAGTACGTATCAGAGGCCAAATAGGCCACAGACCCTAGCTATGTCTAAGTAGAGACCGAACGAGACGGACCGAGAGTTTTTAACCCGGTGGTGTACCGTGAGAAACTCATGTGAGGGTGTGATAGAGTCACGGGCCATAGCATGGTTTGCGCAAGGGTGTAGATATGCAAGCGAGCTTTGGCAGAAGTTGCAAAGAAAAATGCCAACTACATTGGCAGAGATGATCTGGATTGCTGATTCGTATGATTTGGGTGATCCGACTCAACCCAGGCTCGTGTCAAACGAGACAAATGAGGAGTACTACCAGAGAGATGGGGCCGGACCACCCCGGAGGAATGATTACAGAGGTAAAAGAAGAGATGACAGACCGGATCACCGGTACAATTCGCAACAAGTTGCTGCTATGAATCAAGATCAGCCCGGAGCAGGGGGCAGTCAACATCAGAAAACTGGAGGGCAACAATGGACACCGAGGAATGATGGCAAGAAAACTTGGACGCTAGAGCAAAAGAAATAGTGGCAAGAAAAGAAGGACCGTCTGAGGTATAGTTATGAGTCAATGTTGGATCAGCCGTGTAAATTTCACGCGCCAAATCCAAGTAACCCGGCGGGTCATACAATAAGGCAATGTGAGTGGATGCGTAAAATTGAACAAGGGTGGGTCGGGGAATGCTCAGGCACCCCGGAATGATCAACCTCGGTAGGAGTTACCCCGGCAGCAATTGCTGTCCGGAGCGAACACGCAACAGCTAATGTTGCCTCCCCCTCCGCCGAGGTATGATAACCATGAGAGAAGGTATGCAGTGCATCAAGTAGAAGACCAGCATCGGCCGGATCAGAGGTACCCCGGAAATGAGGGGAGAAATGAGTACAGAGAGCATCATCAGAGTTATTGTGTGTTTACCACTGAGGAAACGGACAGAAAGAGCTTGCAGCGCCGACATATGGAGGTGAATGCGGTAATACCAGCTGTGATGAGGTATATGCCTTGGTCGGACCAGGAAATCACCTGGAGCATCAAAGATCATCCCAAGCTTATGTCGAGTCCTGGTTCGTATGCGTTAGTGCTGGATCCGACATTCATTGGGCCGAACATCAATGTGAGGTTCTCCAAGGTACTGATTGACAATGGCAGTAGCATTAACATCATGTATGCGGATACAATGAGCAAGTTAGGTATCTCGGAGAACATGTTCCAGGCTACGAGGACAACTTTCCATGGTATTGTACCAGGCATTTCTTGTGAGCCCATAGGCAAGGTCCGGGTTGACGTATTGTTCGGCACGAAAGATAATTGCCGAACTGAAAATTTGGAGTTTGAAGTGGTGAACTTAGAGAGTGCGTACCACGCGTTACTCGGAAGACCAGCGCTGAACAAGTTCATGGCAAGTTGTCACATCAGTTACTTGAAGATGAAGTTGCTCGGGCCAAACGAGGTGATTACCATTACTGGAGATTTCTGACGTTCCATTGAGTGTGCGTTAGCCGGGTCTAACCTAGCCGAGTCACTCGTGATTGCGCGAGAGAAAATAAAAATCCAAGAGGTGGCGGCATTGGCTCAGTCCGCGCAGCAGTATATGCCGGCACTGAGTAACCCGCATGGAAGTGTCTCATTCCAAGCCACGAAAGATACCAAGAAGGTGCCTGTTGATGATTTGTTCCCAGAGCGCACCGTAACAATTGGTGCCGGGTTAAATGACAAATAGGAAAGCGAGCTCGTCAACTTCCTCCGTGAGAATCGGGACATTTTTGCTTGGTCCACACAGGACTTGCAAGGTGTTCCGAGGGAGTTGGCCGAGCACTCTTTGAATGTAAGACCCGGAGCAAAGCCGGTGAAGCAACCTCTCCGCCGCTTCGCTGAAGATAGGAGGAAAGTCATCAGGGATGAAATAGCTCGATTGTTGGCTGCAGGATTTATCATGGAAGTTCTTTATCCGGATTGGTTGTCTAATCTGGTGCTGGTGGAGAAGAAGAAGGATGATCCGAATGTGGCAGTGGTTTGGCGTATGTGTATCGATTACACGAACCTGAATAAGGCGTGTCCAAAAGATCCATTTCCACTGCCCAGGATAGATCAGGTCATAGACTCAAATGCTGGATGTGAACTATTGTCATTCATTGATGCATATTCTTGTTTCCACCAGATACCTCTGAATCCGGATGATCAAATAAACACTGCATTTATCACCCCATATGGGGCTTATTGCTATCGCACCATGCCCTTTAGTTTACGTAATGCAGGGGCAACGTACCAAAGATGTATGCAAAAAAATTTGCACGACCAAATTGGTCAAAATGTACAAGTGTATGTGGATGATGTGGTTATCAAGACCAAAGAAAGCAAAATGCTCCTTGACGATATCAGGCAGACATTCGCAAACCTAAGAAGGTTCCGGATGAAGCTTAACCCGGAAAAATGTACCTTCGATGTCCTGGCTGGAAAGTTACTCGGAATTCTTGTCTCCAGCCGAGGTATCGAAGTTAATCCAGCTAAAATCCGGGCCATTGAGCGAATGGAACTGCCGAAGTGTCTTAACGATGTCCAGAAGTTCACTGGTTGTCTGGCATCGTTAAGTCGGTTTGTGTGTCGGTTGGGAGAAAAGGCATTGCCTCTCTATCAACTCATGAAAAGTCGGATAAGTTCGTTTGGACGCCGTAGGCCAATGAAGCCTTTGCCCACTTAAAGAAGATGTTAGCCACTACACCAGTGTTAGCCTCTCCACTATCAAAGGAGCCAATGTTGCTCTACATAGCCGCAACCAACAGAGTTGTAAGTGCAGTGATGGTGGTAGAGCGCGACGAAGAGGGTAAGTCGGTGCAAAGGCCAGTGTATTATCTAAGCGAGGTATTATCTGCCTCAAAGCAGAACTATCCACACTATCAGAAAGTGGCGTATGGGGTGTATATGGCAGCTAAGAAGCTGAAGCACTATTTTGAGGAGCATCCCATCAGAGTAATATGTGAGGCTCCCATATCCGAGATAATGAGTAACAAGGATGTGAGTGGCAGGATTGCAAAATGGGAAATTGAACTAGCTCCCTATGCGCCACAATATGACAGAAGAGAAGCAATTAAGTCTCAAGCTGTGGCGGACTTTTTTGTCGATTGGGCCGAGGTGCAATATGAGCCGCCACTGCCAGATCCGAACTACTGGAGAATGCACTTTGACGGGTCGAAAACAAAAAACGGGCTAGGTGCCGGAGTTGTACTTACCTCACCAAAGAAGGACCAGCTTAAATATGTGCTGCAGATCCATTTCGCGGCATCAAACAATGTCGCTGAGTATGAAGCACTTGTGCATGGGCTCAAAGTGGCAAAAGAAATTAGGATACGTCGGATCCTATGCTTTGGCGACTCGGATTTGGTAGTACAGCAAGTGTTGGGACTGTGGGACGCCCTTGATCCAAACATGGCGCTGTATAGATTTCATGTGCAGAAGATATCTTGTTACTTTGAGGGATGTCAATTTCACCATGTACCCTGGGTGGAAAACAAGGCAGCCGACGTACTGTCGAAGCTCGGATCAATCCGACAAGCAATTCCACCCGGTGTAGCATTGGAACACCTCAGAAAACCTTCTATCAGGCCGTCCCTAGAAACCGACTCAATTCACGTCCTGGAGGATACAGAGTCCGGAGCGGTGCCCATGGACATTGACATGGGAGGTCGTGCGCGAAACCCGGGGACTGCCTTGGCAAACCCGGGGACTGCTTCGCAAGACCCGGGGACTGCTCAGCATGATCCGGTTGAAGTTATGCTGGTGGACCGGATGGAAATTGATGAAGAAGTGTTCCCTGTGCAAGCAATACCAGCTTGGGGACTACCTATATTTCAATTCCTGAAAAATTGAACTTTACCCACTGAGGAGGTGCTATCCAGGCAAACTCAGAGGAGAGCTAAGGCATACACAATCATCAATTCCGAGCTATACAAAAGGAGCATGACTAATGTCCTTCAGCGGTGTGTTGACCCGGAAGAAGGGCTTGACATCCTCCGAGATATACATCAAGGGGAGTGTGGGCATCATGCCTCGTCACGAGCCTTGGTGGCAAAAGCTTTTCGGCATGGATTCTACTAGCCAAGTGCCTTAGAACAAGCAGAAGATCTGGTGAGAAAGTGCAATGGTTGTCAGAGGTATGCTACCAAGACACATATGCCAATGTCGGAGCTCAAGACCATACCAATCACCTGGCCATTTGCCGTGTGGTGTTTGGACATGGTTGGCCCGTTTAAACCAGCAAGGGGAAATATGACTCACATTTTGGTCATGGTGAACAAATTTACAAAGTGGATCAAAGTGAAGCCAATAAGAAAATGTGATGGAGCTACAGCCGTGACATTTCTCAAAGACATCATCTTGAGATACGGTTATCCTCACAGTATCATAACTGATAATGGCACAAACTTTGATGAAGGAGCATTTGCGTGTTTTTGCCGAGATAAGAAGATCCGGCTGGACGTTGCCTCGGTAGCCCACCCCGCTTCGAACGGACAAGTGGAAATATCCAACGGATTGGTATTATCCGGGATAAAACCCCGGCTCATTGAGCCGCTGCAAAGATCAGCGGGGTGCTAGATAGAAGAACTACCAGCAGTACTGTGGAGTTTAAGAACAACTCTGAATCGATCAATAGGCTATACGTTGTTCTTTCTGGTATATGGGGCAGAAGCTATATTACCAGCCGACATAGAGCATGATTCGCCTAGGGTCACCCAATACACAGAAGCCGAAGTGCAAGAGGCCTGGCAAAATGACGTTGATCTGCTGGAAGAAGCGAGAGAATTGGCATTGTCCAGATCCGCCATATATCAGCAAAATCTCCGACGCTACCATAGCTTGAAAGTAAGCCCCCGAGTTTTCCGGGAAGGAGATCTGGTACTCCGGTTGGTACAACGTACCGCTGGCATGCATAAGTTATCCCCCCCCATGGGAAGTGCCATTCATTGTGAGCAAAGCATTGCACAATGATTCGTATTATCTTATCGATGCAAAGCCACAGGAAAAGAACAAGGCGGACAGGTCCGGCGAGGAATCTAAGCATCCATGGAATGTAGCTCTACTTCATCCTTTCTACACTTAGCAAAGAAGTGTATGTATCTGAATCTTCTCATATGTCGGTATGTATGCCGGCAGTGAGCTTATCAATGAAGTGCTGGCACCTCGAGCAGTAACTCGGGGACTGCCTTAATAATGATTATTGTCTTCTGTATTTATTATTTTTACGTCGGCTGGCATAAGTTGTTCTACTTAGGCCGAATTAGTAATGTGTGAGCACCAAGAACCCAATTCTTCAACTTGCTGTTGTCCAACAAGAATTGGCTTCATGGCAAGCAAGAGAACAAGTTTGGAATTGCGTAGCACATGAAAAATGACTAAGGAAAAGAACTTAATCGAGCCGACGTTTGTTTTTCGACCTAACCTCATGTGTACTTTAAATTTGCTATGCTGAGTTATTTTGAGCTAATCCTAAAGTTTCCAAGTATTGTTAAGACAATTTTTGAAACTCGGACTCATAAGTCATAAAACCGAACCAAGGTAGACGCGAGCCGAGCCAAAAGATTGGAAAAACAAGAAAACGAAACTCGGGGACTACGCCCAAGTCAATGCAGCATAGAAACTTAGTAGCAAAATATTACTTGTGCACTTGATACAACTGCACCCGGCATACCGGGGATCTGATAAAAAATTTAAGTTTTTCGCTCAAGGAGCAGCAGGAGGAGGAAGTTCGGTGTTATCTTCGCTATCTTCAATGTCCAAGGCATCGTCCTCTTCATCCTCATCTGAGCCATCTTTGACGTTCTCAGTGTTTTCATCATCAGCGGTATCTAGAAAGCTCGGTCCCTCATTCTGCTGGTGAATGAGGGCGTATTGGATGAACCTGTGAGCGCAAGCCTTGCACCGAGCCACCCAATCCGGGTCCGTAGACCACTTTGATCCAGTCCACATGCGTGCGAGGAGGTTGAGGTCAATCTTCTCGTACCACGTGAGCACGTAGTGGAGAACGATCTCAGCTCCGGCGCGCCCAGCAGATTCTCTCCAGAGATCGAGCTGAGTCTCACAGTCCATAAGCCGGGCAAAAAGAACAAACAGATTTTCTGGGGTATCTTCTTGAGGCCAAAAGGCGTTGAAGATCCGGATTACCACGTCCATAACATCCTTGCCATAGTTCCTCACAATCTCAATTCGGGAAGACAAGCTGACGATCAGATCTTCGAGGTCAAGAGGAATGGAGCCAGGACCAGACGGAGTACCCCTTTCCTGGCAGAACTTGGTAACAACATTGGATGCAATAACATCACTCTCAGGGAACTTGCCTAAAAAAACAGGTGGAATAAGTAAAGGAAGCAGACCCGAAAAGATTAATGTCGGTTGAAGGAAAGGAACTTACTTGAGATATGGCTGTGAACCCGGGATAGCTCCTTGATGCAGTTATCGCGTCTCTCCCGGAGTTGCTCAAGTTCAGCATTCGCCGACTCAAGCTTGATGTCGGCCTCCTTAAGTAGATCCTGGCCCTTGGCGATCTGGAGATTGAGGCGCTCGCGCTCTTCAGTATAGTCCTGGCCAGCCTTTTGGAGCTCGGATTGGTGTTGTGCTTTCAATTTCTTCATTTCTGCATTTAGCTTTACAATCTCATCGTCCTTGGTCCGGAGGAGGGCGAGCTCATCATCTTTGTTTTTGAGCTCGTCCTAATGTTGTCCTGCTTGTTCGAGAAAATGCAGCATCATATCAGGCACGGGCACACTATCTTCAAGAGATGCTGAAATAGTTTATTGACCCGGCAGAGCCGTGGTATGAATGTTTGTTGAGCCAAGGAGGAAAGGAGATGGAAAGCATGACAAGGTCACACAAAAGTAACTTACCCTTGATCTGGTCCAAGTTCCTCCTCATGAGGGTATTCTCAGCCTCCACCCCAGCTGCGGAAACCGAATGATGGGTTAGTTCAGCAGAAAAAGATGAAGAAAAATGGAGAAATGTCAAGGAAGAAACTTACCCCTTTTCTCGTGTTCAGCGAGAAGTGCACTATGCTTTGCACGCAGCATCTTATGAGTGTCCAGGAGACACTGAAACTCAGCGCTCCGGCGGTTGGTGGTCACCTGCAAAGAGTACAAAAATATAACTTAGCCTGGTGCATATTCGAAGTGTACAAAATCCGGGCCAAGTGGAACTTAACCCGGCTCTAGGTGTGCGCATATTCGAAGTGTACAAAATCCGAGCCAAGTGGAACTTAACCCGGATCTAGGTGTGCGCATATCCGAAGTGTACAAAATCCGGGCCAAGTGGAACTTAACCCGGCTCTAGGTGTGCGCATATTCGAAGTGTACAAAATCCGGGCCAAGTGGAACTTAACCCGGCTCTAGATGTGTGCATATTCAAAGTGTACAAAATCCGGGCCTCAGATCTTCAATAATGAACTCAATGGGATCTTCCACCATAGTATGCTTTCTGCTCCTGAGGTGAGACATTGACAATTGCCCCTTCTTTTTAGTCAACTTCGGGTTCGTCAGGTAGTCACCGCGCTCTCAATTTCTTGGACTTGAATGCCTTGCTTTGAGTTCGATCCACCTATTATACCAGTGCTTTTCTTTTCTATCCGTGACTTCAACCATCTTCTCTATCGATGAACCTTATATCGCCTTTGATTTTTCCATGTGCAGAACTAGCATGTTTCCCTAGATGAGGGATACTCATTATTATTATGAATAGATTACTCAATCAATAATCAAGATATCCGTCGATCAGGCCCTTGCCAGTCCTGTTGTTGGAGGGCTTTATGGTATTCCAGTGACCTTGAGAAGTCTTAAGCAACTCTTTTATTGGAAGGGCATGAAGACTCAGGTGCGTAAATTCGTGCAGGAATGTGATATTTGTCAGCGCGCCCGAAGGTGAACTGGACTCGCATTCACTTGCTGGGAAAAAGAGAGTGGATCAGGCTACGACTGAGGCTGAGGATAGGTCACAGGACGGATGAGGTAAAGTATTCCAAAACGGCTTACCTGATCTTCCCTCCCCCAAGGGAAGACTGTTTTCTCACTCCGTTCGTATCATCAACCCCCTGCCCCCAATCTTGGGGGTTCAATAAAAAAGGAAAAGAAAAAGAAAAGACAAGAAAAGAGGAATAAGAAGATCGGAAAAGAATGACTTATTTTAAAATTTTAAATAAAAATATAAAATTTGACCTCTTAGTGTTCTAAGTTAAAAAGTCTAGTAAAGTAAAAAAATCTGTGAAAAACACGATCGCCTGCCAGTGGAAGGCTTTCTGCGTTCAGTCAATCTACGCAGAGTGAATCACCACAAACCCCAGCAAGCTGCTGCTAAGACCATGATCTATATCTGTCTACTTTTCTCAGGGAGATGGTTAATACAAAAGATCGGAAATGTCCGTTCGTTCTTCTCCACCTGATGACGAAGTGCCCGGTCTCAAATGTAAGTGCTTTCTGGCTAAGGCTTGATAGCCGCCTAAAAAGCACACAGGAAAATCAAAGAAATGGATAGGCACGAGCCACTTTAGAGCTCTGGCACCGGCTTTCGCAGAGGAAGTAATGAGAGCCATGAATAGGAATCCGAAATTCTTTCTTATTACCCGAAAGGGTGGCTCACGGAGGAAAGCATTTAGCACAATAGCATTGAGATCATCTGTAATCCAGAAGGTGACTTTCTTGTAACCTTCAACCACGGTAGTAGGGTTCAAGAACCTTCCCTGAATGGCTGGCACTTCTATGTGTTTGTGTTGTAAGTGAAGTGTTTTACCCATGACAAGGGGTGTACGAGCCATCCATATGAGAGAAATACTCACAAGCCTATGACTCCTTCCCTATCATTCATTAAGGACAACTAGATAAAGGAAAACGGAATTCTATAGTCGTATTCCTCACGAGCTGGAACCACTAAAGGAAACATACAGATTCTCCGTAGGATTTAGATGGAGAAATCAAGCATTGGGTCGAACTCTTCTTTGGTGTTAAGGTAGTAGCTGTGAATAGCCATCGACTACCTGGAAAGGGTAGAAGAACAGGACCTATTCTGGGACATACAATGCATTACAGACGTATGATCATTACCCTTCTAACCTTTCTAGCTTTGGAGCATTGCTCTTGGACAGATCAGAGAGCTCTTTCATCTGAGTGAGGATGGTGATCTTCAAGCTTCTTCATGGGAAAAGGCTCACTTTTTCTAAGTAATGGGGAAGAGGACTGAAACATGCCACTGAAAGACTCTACTATGAAAGTACGCTGTACTGGACTTGCACCCCTAGTTACGCAGAAGCTTCATAGGGTCTTTCTGTCCAGGTGCAGGTAGTCCGCATCTTCACAGACATGTCTATTTCACCGAGCCTCTCTCCGAGATAGTGCCCGGATCGTTACGCCTTTCGTGGAACTTAACCCGGCTCTAGGTGTGTGCATATTCGAAGTGTACAAAATCCGGGCCAAATGGAACTTAACCCGGCTCTAGGTGTGTGCATATTCGAAGTGTACAAAATCTGGGCCAAGTAGAACTCAACCCGGCTCTAGGTGTGTGCATATTCGAAGTGTACAAAATCCAGGCCAAGTGGAACTTAACCCAGCTCTAGGTGTGTGCATATTCGAAGTGTACAAAATCCGGGCCAAGTGGAACTTAACCCGGCTCTAGGTGTGTGCATATTCGAAGTTATCAAGGAGCTACGTTAGTTTTCTAAGGAGCATCCGGCCGAGTAACAAGTTACTCCCCCGGAGGCTTGGGGACTAATGGTTATATCACTAATATCTACAACTGGCTAAAGAAAAGAGGAAGTAACGTACCTCCATCATCCGACCCGCGAGGTTAATTGCCTTAGCGGCTGTGTTCATTTGAGCGGAAAATTCAGCGGGGCCAAACTTCTCCGGAAGATCGTCGTTGTGGACAAACTCCGCCTTGTTCCAATTATTGACAAATTCAATCAGGGTCGGAGGGTATCGCTCGCCGCTGAGCATATGGGGCGCCACTAAGGCCTTCGCATGCGCCTCCCTCCTCTCAACCAGGGCAAGGGCCGGGCTGGTGTGCAAAACAAGTTGTTGCGCATCAGCTAGCTCGGTAGGGGCGTCCTTCGGTGCTGGAGGTTTCTTGGAAAGCATGGACGCGAGAGTGCGCTGTCCAGCCTCGATGGACGCTGCCCTGGTGGCGTCAGGGGCCTTTTTGCCCTTGGGCTGCTGAGAGGAGGAAGTGGTTGCAGCAGATTTACCCTTGGGAGCTGTTTGGGTACTTTCTCACCGAGACTGGGAAGTATCGGATGAGGCGGAGGGGCTTGGCGCTATTGCTCTTGCTGCTGGAGTTGGTGCTGGTGCTGGAGTTGGTGCTGGTGCTGGTGCTGGTGCTGAAGGTGGTGCTGGTGCTGCTGCTGGTTTCTTCTTCGGTGGAGGTGCTGAGGTAGCCTCGGTAGTAGCTGGTTGCGGCAAAGCCAAAGTGGTGGATGTCGCTGCCTCGGCTGGGCCAGTCTCCCCCGCTCCAAGGTCACCCCCATCTTGACGAGGTGAAGTGGAACCCGGAGCAGCCGCTGAACCCTCCGGAATAGGGCTCAGTGGGCGTGAATCGTCGCCACGCGGGGGAGAAGGGCTGTGTCGGAGCGGCGAAGCAATGCTAGATCCACTCGGGGGACCTCCACCGCGGTGCTGCCGAATCAAACAGTGTCGGATGAGAAACTATAACAAAATAAGAACAAGTAAGTGGCAGAGGAAAAGAGGCTTACGCATCCGAGGTCAGAGGCTCCTTGGGCTTCCGAGCCCTTCATGCTGGGGCCTTGGTTGCAGGCTTGGAGGCAGTTTTGTCCCGGGACTTCTTTCGTCTTTTGGCTGGCTGAGAAGGTCCGGAGGAAGAAGTTGATGCATCTCCCCGCTTCTTCTTCGGTGCAAACGGAACAGGATCACCCACGGCGAGGGGAGGGTCCTCATGGATCTGCCCACCGGGGTTAGCTGATGCCGGAAAAGCATAAGAAAGGGGGACAACGTCAAATGCTTCCATCACCTCGACATCCGAGTCATCTTCATCGTCGGGCCAATCTCTAATGGAAGAGAGTTTACCGGTGGGTCGCTTCGTCGCATCGGTCATTGGAAGGAACATCTCCTGGTCTGGCTCCTCCTCATCCGAGGTCTCCCGGTCAGGCGCCCATTTGAGGGTGGGATCGGTGCCATCCTCGATGGTTTGCTGAAGGAATTGCTAAGGAAGAGAAAAAACGATAGAGTAAAATATACAACAATGACCGACATAAGATTTAATTCGGAGAAAGTTTGCCGCACAAAGCTTACCACGGGAGGAAGCCTATCTCGGCAATAGTGCTCGATCCCCCACGTCCACTCAGAGGAGAAGTCCTTGTGGGTGGTGAAGAGGGCCTTAACCCGGCGGTAAATCTCTGTGTTGCTCAACTCTAAAGACAAGGTACGGTTGGGGTCGCGGCCCTAGCTCATGTGACACAATTTATGAGTGCGCTTCTGAGGGGGAGATCCGGTTGCGGACGAATGTGATCATGGCGTCCTCGTTGCGCAACCCAAGCTCCTTCAGCTCCGCGAACCTTTTATTGACCTTGTTGGCCAAGACCGTGGGCTTCTTGGGGATAGCGTCCCACAACTCCGGGTTAGGAGGACCCGGAGTATAGGGGCGCAGCCGGATCAAGTCTTCGGTGCCGGCGTTCCGGACATAAAAGAAAGTTTGGGCTCATCCCTTGCAGGAGTCCAGCCCGGTAACCCGGGGAAAGACGGAGAACCTCCGGGGAGAAATGGACGCAGCGCCGAACTGCGTAAGTTGTTTGTTCTCCGGCTCTAGATCAACATTCGGAATTACGTTACGACGAAGGCCAAAGAACCGGATCCATAGCTCCCTTGTGGGTCATAATCTGGCATAGCCTTCGATCGTAGAGGCGAAAGCGGAAAGAGAGGTGATGGCATTGGCAGGAAGGTGGTGCGGCTGGAGTTTGTAGGTGTTCAACCAGTCATGGAAAAAATCACTAACTGGCAAGCCAAATCCTCGCTGGAAATGTGACAGGAACACCACATACTCACCTGGATTGGGCGAGGGGGCAAGTTCGGCGGAGGCGAGGCGTGCGCTGGCGCCTGCGGGGATGCGCCTGGTGCGGTAGAGCCAGTCCAGGTCATCCTAGCAGACCCAGGATCCGGCCCATGCACCGCGGTCCGCCGCCGCAACGTCTTCTTCCATTGGCAGCGGCCTAGACAGACGAGGACCCGTGGCGGAGGAGGTGCGCACCGGCGGCGGCGACGCAAATGCGTGTGGAAGCAGTGCGGCGGCGGCACTGCTACTCAAACACGGCGGCGGCGGCACTGTCGCGGGGGAAGACGAGGAAGAAGAAAGGGCAGAGGGGCGCAGAACTGGGGAAAGAACCTAAGAAGCGCACCCCTCCCCTATTTAACCGCTCCCTCAGGGAGGTAGTGGGATCGCGTTTGCGGGCAGGCCACATCGTGTGGCCGTGTACAAACCGGATTGACCAATAAGCATCGAGCCACACGGAAGGCCACAGGGCACATCGGATCCCATGACGTGACGTTATGATACAGTTAACGAGGAGGCAGGCACGATGTGACGTGCTCCACAGTGATAACTGACAATTACTGTGGCTAGCCCTTAAAATGAGGCGATGTGATGATTAGCCTCCACGTGGGGAAGCGTACAAGAGAAGGAAGAATGACCCAGATGAGAATGTGGTAACCCGGCCAGCAAGTGAAAACTTGGAATGTGCCAAGGGAAAGTAAACCCATGGAATCCGATATGAGGAGGTAACTCGGAAATGAAACTCAATACTCAGTAAAATTGAACCTGCTATAGCCTTAGCAGCCAAGGCAGCTAAGACCGCACCAGCTTCGGGGACTAATGTTGGGCGGATACCCCCGGGTAGGGTCACGCCGGGGTATAAAGGCCGAGTTAGCCGAGGTTCGGCAAGGCCAAAGCGGATGCTAGCCGAGTCACCTCAAGGCATGCCGAATCACGGGGTAACCCGGACCAGGGGACATCCACCTAACTTGCTCTCAACCGACTTAAGCCATGAGTCGGAAAGATGTATCTATCTTTTATGCAGGAACAGGTGTGGCCGGATCAACTATGTAGGATCCGAGTTATATCAAGCTTGTAAGATAAGGAAGGTATCTCGCTGGTCAAAGGTGACAACTGTACGCAGAGCGTGAGCGAAGCGGACAGAGGCTGGACCACCGAGGTGTGGCTGACAAAGGTGACGAAGCCAATGTCGGCTGACGCAGGTGCCACAGAGGCTCACGTAGCCTCTGCATGGGTGACGCGGGGGAAAAGTGACCCGGTCTGCATGCTATTTGGGGAGGAGGCATATTCCCTGGAATATGCCTCCACGTATGCCCTAAGTGGAGACCTAGCCAGCCCTATATAAGGAGGGCTAGGGCCTCTGTAGACGGGGTTGATTCTTGATGGTTTGGTTTCTAGGAGATAGCTCTGTGGGCTAGCTAGTGGCGAGAGTAAGAGAGTTCCTTCCTCCTCCTCTCTCGAATACAACTCTAGGAGCACTTGTAATCTGTGAAGGTGAATCGAATATAAAACTTCTGTGTGTGGAA
Organism: Avena eriantha; assembly: GCA_910589775.1. Classification (NCBI taxonomy): domain Eukaryota; kingdom Viridiplantae; phylum Streptophyta; class Magnoliopsida; order Poales; family Poaceae; genus Avena; species Avena eriantha. The sequence goes on along the minus strand of OU342742.1, from coordinate 517,346,205 downwards.
TCACCACACTATCCCTCCCTGGATTCCCCTAGTGCATTTAGTCCCCACCTTTAGCCTATCCATGGCATCTGCCGTGACACCACCACGACACGAATCTCGGGACGAGATTCTTTTTAAGGGGAGGAAGGTCTATAACATCCCAATTTCAGCAACCCTGATTAGTTGTCCAGAATGCAAAAATCAGGGGGAACAAAAACTTTTTGTTATTTAAATATGCAGTGCTTGCTTGTTGTTGTCTGTGCTTATGCTTATGATTGTATAGCTTATGATATACTCCTTACCTCACCCCTAGTTGACAAAAGCTATTTAACAAAACTGCCTTGGCTCTTTCTTACATATTCTCAAATGTTCTAGCATTTCAAAAATTGAGTCAAGATACCTTTGCAACCCCAACTATTTTAGTGGCTTCTATTGCCAAAATTATGGAGATCTATAATATATAATCTCCTTATGTTTTCAAGATAGAATTCAACTACTCTTACATCTAGGTTTCTTTAAAACCTTTTTATAAAACTTTTGAATTCTACTCTTGGTAGAGATACCAAGGACTCTTAACTTATTCAAACTCCAACCTTTCAAAATTCCCATCCTTACCCCAAGCAAAGCTTGACGGTAACCCTAGTAGTAGTTTAATTGCTTGTAAGATGAATTGCCTTGATCTGCTGTCTGATTTGCCTTGTTCTGCTGATTGACGTGTTTGCTTAGGAGTAGTATGAGCTACTCTAGGGGCTCATCATCTAGCATCTAGCTAATCCAAGAGTGTCAACCCCAAGCAAGTTAACCAAGATGGATCTATTCTATAGCCACTAGGTGATCATCTAAAACCATTAACCAGATCACTTTTGATGTTATTCATTATAGAAGCTTCCAAGCCATTGAAGACCAATATCAAGCATGGATCTATTCTACTCAATCTACACTTTAACATAATCCACTTTATGATGCTTTGATACCTTGCAACCAACCAAAAACATCCCCTCTTGTACTCTAGTCCAAAAACCCAAAATCTGCCAAAATATGACTAAGTCTAGAAACTATTTTAATATCATTTCATTGAATACCTCTCTCTCTCAACCCTTGTGCATTTTTGGAAATGCACTTGAACCATATTCCAAACCATTTTAAGGAATACCAAGGCCAACTCTTGACCTTGGATAGATCATCTTTTAATCATTGGTTCTTGATGGTTCTATAGGCAAGACAATAATACCTCCTACAAATCTTATCAACATGCCTACTTGGTCAGAAGCTCACACATTCATCCTACCTTCTTTGGAACAACTCTTTGCATGATTGTGTTGTAATCATATAGGTCTAGAAATAACAACTACACTTGTTCCAATTGGATCCTTGTGCCTCCAAATCCCACAAGGTTTTGAATGCTATTTAATAACATGCTTTGGCAGCCTTATTTTATTCAAAGTTTGGAATCAATCTTTGGAGATCTCAACCATGATCAACCTCAAACCTCTGTACCATGGTGATATACATCACTTGGTCTATCTATCCATATATCCCATGATCCAAGGGGATCTCTGAGCTCCAAGATCCAACCATGTTTTGATGGTATGAAAATAACATTACCCTAGATCCTTAATCTCATGTTTTCCACCAAAATCAACTCTGATTATCAACTCCCAAGGTTGAAAATGCTAGATACACCTTGTGGACATCATCTACCCTGGATATCAAATATTAACCATAATCCCTTTGACCCAAAAACAATTAAATCCCTTTAATTAACAAAAAACCCAAAATTCCTTCCATAAAGGAAAGTTTGGATTTTGCAAAAAAACTTCTCCAAATTTAGGCCCATATGAGGCCTATATATCATACCTTGTCTTCCCACTTCAAAAATAAATATTTTTGAAGAGTTTTAATAATTCTTTTTGCCTATTTTCTTAATAGGCAGAAATGAGAAAATAAATATACTAAATACTTTTTCTTCTCAATGATCATGGGAAAATTCACCAAAGTGTAAATTCATATTTGGGACCATCTCACCTCAAAATATCACTTGGTCCATCTCAAAAATATCAAATCAAATCTCAAAAACCATTTCTACACTATTTAGATAATTGATATAAAGTGGATCACAAATCCTCAAATAAATCCCAATAAATCCTGAAAGTACATGTTGACAATACCTATCTACCAGAAGCATTGGATCATCTAGACATGATAAAAATCTAAGAAGTTCTTGATAATCAACCATATGACCAAGACTTGAAATAAATCAATCTCATGATCTAATCTCTATCCAACCTTCATCAAAACTTGCTCAGTACCTCTCCTCAGCACCAGGACACACCCAGGTCGACCACCACTGTAGTCAGGTATTGTAGCACCACCTCCCCCTTGTATCGTATGCTTGGAAGGAGAGGGTCATGCCCCATTAAACAAAAATAAAGAATTAAGTGGACATTTGCTGCATCTGTCGCTCTCTAGCCCTTCAGCACGACCACAGGGCCCTCACACACTCTCTCCACCGCCCAAGCCCGCCAATGCTTGACCTCCACTCCCTCCCCCTTTCTCCCATGCATCATGTCCACCATGGACCTCCTCCTCCCAAAATAAATAGCCCGAGGCCCCTCTCCCCCTTCCTTCCCCCTCATTCGCCCTCTATGCTCCCACTTACCTCCCTAGAGCCCCCTCTCCCCCTTCCTTGCTCTGTCCTACTAGAAAGAATGAGAGCAAGGAGCTTCGGCCTTCTCCACCAAATCGAGCAAAGATCCTTCCACCATTTCTCTCCCTCTCTACATGTCACAATACAGTGACCCCCTCCACTCCTCCATCCTTCCCCCAGAAGCTTAGACCCTCTCGCCCTCTTTGTTAACCGGGAGAAGGAGGAACTCCCTTCTCGGCCTTCTTCAAGATCTACTCGAGGTGCTCTCTCTTCTGCACCTCTTCTCTTGCATGTCCCCTAGATGGACGCACCTCGATCTTATCCATCTAACCCTAGTCTTCTTTTCTCCCAGGACTGTCCCTACCGTCGCCGCCGTCGAGCTCGGTCGCAACTCCTATCGGGCGTCCCCGTGCAAGCAAGAGCTAGTCGCGGAAATCGGCCGTGCTGCCCATCTCCAGGACCGCCTCACTCTACTTCTTCTCCGCCTCGCCTCCTTCAACACCGGCGAGGCTCGCTGAACCCTCCCCGACAAGCTACCGTCGCTGCTAGGGTTCTCGCCCGACACCCTCGATGGAAGGAAGAAGAAGCACCGGCACCGCCCGATCATCTTTAGCCCAAGGGCCTAGATCTTCCCATACCTCTTCACCGCCCCTGTGTCGCCGACGAGCGGGCCCTGTCCCTGGTTTGATTTTCAGGCTCTTGCCCACTGATCCGATGCCAGCGGGCAGGCTGCTACGCTGCACAGCCCAAATCCCTTTTGGAACCGGCCCAGTAAGCCCGTATCTCCTTACCTTTTTAATTCTAATTTACAAATCAGTTTATTACCCTTGTTGGTTTAATTTGAAATGAAAATGGAAAACCCCATATTATGACCAGATATAAATTTTCTTACATGCATACATGTTCTCCCTAACATGAAGTACAACAAGTGGACCAAAATAATGTTTAAATTAATTATAGTAAATCACCCACTCAAATATATCATTTTACTAATAAAATCCTTATGTGAGTTCTACAACCCCAATTTGAACAAAACCACTTTGTTCTAGAAGGTATCAACGATACCTTTCATGTCACAACTTGGCCACTTACTAACTTGCTTCCTGGTTGTCCATAACAAAATTAACAAAAATAGCCCTAATTTGTCCTTAGACATTTCTCTAGACCAAACCAAATTTTGTATTGACCTAATTCCAACTCCCAAACCCTAGGAGCCCAAAATTTTACAAGCCCTAATTGATTTATTATGATTTAAACTATTCTGTGTATAGATATTTCACTAAATAAATCACTCCAGTAGTTATGTATACCCAAAAATAGTGATTCAAATTTCTGCAGAAAGTTATGCAATGTACCTAACATGTGTCCTTGGAATCATCTCAAAATCTCCTGTAGATTAATTCTGGTTAAATAGACAAAAACCTTCAAAACAGAATTTGGGAATTTCCCAAGGGCATTCTGGTAAATATTTTGAGATGATTCCAACTCTCAAAAATCACCAACTCAATTATCCATAACGTGCTCTTAGAACAAATTTATTTGGTTTACAAATCTTTTATGGCGAATTTTTAACCTAAACTAGAGCTTATTTCACTAGAAAAATCGTAACTAAATATGGAAAACTGATAATATCATGAAACCACTTTTGTTGGCCTTGCTATTGTAATACCTATCTATTTATATCATTTTTTTTACATTGATATCATACAGACCCAAGCCTTAGTTCAAAACCCCTTCATTAGGTGGTATTTGACAAATAAATCACAAAGGCAAATCCACAAAGGAAATTAAAGTATTTCCAAATGCAATGAACTCAATCTACCAAAACCTACTGAATTGAATGATGTGTTGTATGTTGTTGGCTGCATTGATGCTTGTATTCCTTGTGTTGATTGTGCCCTTTGTTTACTTGCATGTGATCCATAACGACGATAGATGCGATTATATCGGAGACCAGAAGAAGATGGTTATTATTATTGGTTATTATGGTATTCTAAGAAGAATTCCAGGGACATATAATGCCAGTTTGTTGATCACAGGCAAGCCACCTTCTTGCTCATAAGCCTTGTCCTACTATTTTACTTATGCATGTTTTATCTACGGTTTGTACAAACTGCACTGTTTTTTTCTATATGATGAAGTATACTGGTAGTGGCTTGACTTCTCCAAACCATTATGCCTTTGTACTATTAAGTACAACCCCCTTTATGACACCTATTTGTCCTTAGTATGGTAGATGGTGTATAACACCATACCCCTTTGGAGACCCCGTTTTAGCCGAAGAAAAGCTATAGGATGGGAAGACCCTTGGAAAAGTTTTACAAAATGTTTATGGCAAAACCTTGGTGAGGTTTGACCTATCAAGAGATGTTTGAGAAAGGAAAAAAATGTTTTGGTTTTACAAATGTTGTTGGAAAGGAGGAGGAGAAAATGTTTATGAAAACGCACCCGGTTCTTTGCAACTTAGCTATAACAACTCACCCGTGCAACCACATTACCCCAGAATGGGACGAGGCTTAACTCAAAGTAGTTCACTCTGATATGGGTATTCTCACTTCTACGTATGGGGGATCATCTCCCTCAAAATCCGGGCTTACCTTTATAGAAAGGGTCAACTGTTATACAGTCACCTAGAGAAGCAGAGTCACCGATGTGAGTGATCGGTCGAACTATGAGCCCTTCATTGAAAGTGCCCCCTCCAGGTCTGAATGGGGTGCTCCGGTTGGTCCGTGGATCCAGACGTCATGGTCTTGAGGGGAACAACTCATAGGGTAGGGGTCGTGTCAGAGTGGACTTTCCGAGGGTTATGCTTGATTATCCGAACCCCGCATACTAGTGTATGAAGATTCGCGGTGAACCACGACGGATGTATCGAATCTTGTGGGTAAAGTGTACAACCTCTACAGAGTGTAAATCTATTCGAATAGCCATGTCCGCGGTTATGGACGGTTGGACAAACTACTATAGAGCGGTGATGGTTTTGATTTCAAAAAGGACTCCAAAAAAGCAAAGGCTTTAGAAATGATTTGACCATGGGAGGGTCGGAAAGGAAGGAAAGGAGTTTGGTCATGTGATGACCGGAAGGAAGAAACAAATGGGTGACCCAGTCCTAGTATTTTTCCAAACTTTTCAAACAGGTTTCCAAACTATTTTACAAAAGTTTTCAACAAAGATATGTAGATGCTATATCTACAAGAGAAACTATTTGTGAAAAGAACCTCTCTTGGAGCCCCCTACTACCATGGCCATATTGCATATTCTCATGTTATTATCACTCTCTTAAGGTGGTTTGCAAGTATATTCAAAGTTCTCACTGGCATTGTCCCTGGCTATTAACTTGGTCAGATATCGAGAAGAAGGTGAAGTTGATGACTATGCGATCTAGGACATTCTCCTAGTCGGTTGCTTGTAGGTTAAGGCATGGTTCGGGCTCTACTCTTGATGAGGTTCCACTTATGATTTTTGATGTAGCCATAATGGCATATAAGGTATGACATGTATCCGCTTAAGTAATGGATGTTTACTTTGATACTTGTCGGTTATGTGCCACGACTAACTGATCATGAGATCGTGGTGTATACATAACAAGGATTCTCGGAGGATTAATCCAGGGGGCCCACAGTATAGGGTTTAGGGTTTAGCGAATTTAGAATAATGCTCAAGCTTTATGGTTATATTTGTCGAATAGAATGGTGTTACCTAATTTATTGAAAGTATCTCAAATTTTGATCTATAAAGTGCATGATACCTTCTTGGTTAGTGTTTATGGGTTGAGGGTTTGGGGTTTTAGGTTTTAGGTTTTAGGGGTTGTTTAGGGTTTAGGGAATTTTCGAAAATGCTCGACATTTTTGCTTATATTCGTCGAATAAAATGGCGTTACCAAATTAAACGAAAGTATATCAAATTTTGATCTATAAGTGCATGCTATGTGCTTGGTAAGGGTTTTGGGTTTTGGGTTTTGGGTTTTGGCTTTCGGGAATTTTCAATAATGTTCAAGTTTCTTTATGCTTATATTCATGGAATAGAATGGCATTACATCAATTTTTGAAAGTATCTCAAATTTTGATGTATAAGTGCACGATACCTGCTTTGGTTAGGGTTTATGGGTCGAGGGTTTAGGGTTATAGGTTTTTATGGTTTAGTTTTATGGGTTGTTTAGGGTTTAGGGTTTAGCGAATTTTCAATAATGCTCAAGATTTATGCTTATACTCGTAGAATAGAATGGTGTTGGCTGATTTAATGAAAGTATCTCAAATTTTGATCAATGTGTGCATGACACCTACTTGGTTAGGGTTTATGGCTGAGGGTTTAGGGCTTTAGGGTTTAGGGTTTAAGTTTTAGGGGTTGTTTAGGGTTTAGGGAATTTTTGATATTGCTCAGGATTTATGCTTATATTCGTCAAAAAGAATGGCGTTACCCAATTTAACAAAATTATCTTAAATTTTGATCTATAAGTGCAGTTACGTGCTTGGTGAGGGTTTAGGGTTTAGGGTTATAGGCTTTAGGGGTTTAGGATGTTTAGGGGTTTAGGGGTATGAGTTTTAGGGGTTTATCTAGGGATCAGGGTTCCAGGAATTTTCAATAATGTTCAAGCTTTATGCTTATATTCGTAGAATAGAATGGTGTTACCCAATTTCACGAAAGTATCTCAAATTTTGATCTATAGTTGCACGATACCTGCTTGGTCAAGGTTTCCGGGTTTAGATGTTATGGTTTAGGATTCCGTGAATTCTCAATAATATGTTCAAACTTTATGGTTATATATATTCGTGGAACAGAATGGTGTTACCGCAATTTAATGAAAGTATCTCAAAAATTGAAGTCGATGATACCCTGCTTGGTCATATTTTTTGTTAAATAAAATTAAAGGTACCCAAGTATTAAAACAAGGGAGAAACACCAAGAGTTCCTTGAGATTTAGGCGTTGTTTGGTTGGGCTCTAATTCTGGCTTTTGATTTTTGGCTTATAATGCCAGGAACGTGTTTTTGGCTTTGTTTTATTAGCTTTTACTCTGACATAGTGGAATGATAGTATAAGACAGGTTGGATGATTTTAACGATTTTATCTCGGTTTAGAGAAAAATGCTTGAATTTTGAACAACAAGCGATGGGAATCTCTACTTCCTGTAATTCTGGCTCACTGGCATGTGGGTCACTTGCATAGTGGGTCCAAAAAGTCAGTGTAGGTCAGAGTGGGCGGGCAGGTAAATATTGAAGAAGGGCTAGGAAACATAGATGGGGTGATGCACTTGGGAGAATGCAAATTTACCACCTATATCCCTCTGTTATTGCAGTGCTCCCTCGGATTTGTTTCCGGAGCAGGGATAGAAGAGGAATTTTGCATTCTAGAAAGAGGTGAAGCATGTTTGAATGGATGCGCAGGATATTTTAATGGATGGGTGCGATGTTTGGGCACCGTACCAAAATTTTGAGGTCGAAGCTTCTAGCATACGCTACTCTGGCGTGGGGCCTCTCAGATGTGCTATCACCGTCTAGACCCACACACTAGCGAGAGTGGCTTCCCAGCATTTAAACGAGTTTCTAGGCATTTGCAGAAATTTTCGAACAATTTAAGGCTTTCAAGAAGATGACCATCATCCAAAAAAAAAGGTGACCAAGATCATGGAAATAGTTTATGATGATGTGTCCGTATTTGGTAGATCGGCGCATCTTTGCAAATCAACCAATATGTCTGGTTCCAAATTTGAAGTTTGTTTTCAAATTTCCAAGTAACAACAATGTGTTTTGTTGTGAAGCAACTACAAAGATGATGGCTCAAAATGCCACCACCCCCTTTTTTCACACAATGTATAACGCCCTTTCAAGCTTCCAGGCTAAATTTGTGCAATAAAATAATTTTTGGGGATGGATGTTTGAATGGATGGGCGGGATATTTTGGTGCTTTGCCGAAATTTTGAAGTTAAAGCTTCTAAGGTACGCTACTCCCACTTGGGATGTTGTCCCCGTCAAATAGACCCACGGGCTTATATGCTTTCCAGCATTTAATGAGTTTATAGACATTTGCTAAAATTAATGAACATTAATTCAAGGCTTTCAAACAAGAGGAGGAAGGTAACAGACATAGATTTTGTACCTTTTTCTTGTTTTGTACTACTCCGTACATTGAAGCATCTTCGCCAACCAAGCTTACAAACGTGTCCATATTTGGTAGATCGGTGCATCTTGGTAGTTCAAGCAATTGTTTACAAAGGAGATTCCAGATTTCATGGAAAATGCCCTACTTTCATGTGTTTCCAAGCTTCCTAGCTAAGATGTGCAATAAAATAACTTTTTGACAATTGAAAGTAAGTATATCTAATTACGAACTACAAAGTGTGTGATATAGCTTGCTCTTGACTTTTTAAAAATAATTTAAAGGTACCAAATTACTCAAATATTGGAGAACCACCGAGAGTTTTGCAAGATTTCAATTTTTTGATATGAATAGTAATGACACCAAATTTGGGCCATTTAAAAAAAATAAAGAAACAAAATATAAAACGAAATACAACCATTCGTTTCTCCGTTGGTGTCTCACTGTGTGCATTAGCTAATTTCCATGAAAAATATATAAAATTTGATAACTCTTGAAAAACCCATTTCACAATATGGCGTACCATGTTTGAACATTCATGGCTTTCAAAAACTAGATGACCAATGTCAAGGCCATATGTGTTACCATACTTTATGATAATGTAACCATGTTTGGTAGATTGGTGCATATTGGTATTTCAACATTGTTTACAAAAAGAGCTTCCATATTTGTAGTTATTTTAAAAGCCCCAATCTATAATAATGGCTTTAATTTTGTCATACGATATATGGCGTACCATGTATGAATATGCATGCCTTCCAAACCAGATGACCAAGGTCATGGCCATATCTTTTCTATAGTTTATAACAACATGTTTGTATTTGGTAGATTGGTGTGTATTATTCGCATTTAAAATATTATTTATAAAGGAAGCTTCTAAATTTGAAGTTATTTTCAATTTTCAAGCGACCACAATGCCTTTTGTCGTGAAGAAACTACAATAAGTATGGCTCAAAATCCCATTGTCCTAGTTTCCACACAAGATATATAGCCTGCGGTTTAAGGTTCGTGTTTTTTGGGTTGAGGGTTTCAAGGTTTATGGTATATGATTTAGGATTTTAGGGTTTAATCTTAGGAGTTTAAGGTTGGTATTTAGGGTTTAGGATTTTCTAGGTTTTAGGGTTTATGAATTTTCAATTATAATGTTCAAGATTTATATATATATATATGCTTATATATATTCGTGGAATAGACTCGTGTTATCGCAATTTAATGAAAGTATCTCAGATTTTGATCTATATGTGCATGATACCTAATTGGTAAGGGGTTGAGGGGATGAGGGTTTAGGGTTTAGGGGTTTATGGTTTAGGTTTCTTGGGAATTTTCGATAATGTTCAAGCTGCTTTATATATGCTTATATTCATGGAATTGAATGGCCTTAGCACAATATGAGGAAAGTTTATCTGAAATTTTGATCTATAAGTGCATGTGATACCTCATTTGCCAAGGTCGTTTAGGCGGAGTTGAGGGTTTAGGGTTTAGGGCATTTTCAATAATGTTCAAACTTTATTGTGTTATATTCGTGGAATAGAATGGCGTTACCACAATATAATGGTAGAATCTCAGATTTTGATCTATAAGTCCACGATACCTGCTTGGTTCGGGTTTATATGGTCGAGGGTTTAGGGTTTTACGGTTTAGGTTTTATGGACCGAATAGGGTTTAGGGGGTTTAGCGAATTTTCAATAATGGTCAAGCTTTACGCTTATATTCATCGAATAGAATAGAGTTACCTAACTCATTGAAAGTATCTCAAAATTTGATCTATAAGTGCATGATACTTGCTTGGTTAGGGTTTAGGGTTTTAGGTTTAGGTTTTATTGGTTGTTTTAGGGGTTGTTTAGGGTTTAGGGTTTTAGGTTTAGGTTTTAGGGGTTTTAGAATGGAGTGACCTCTCTAAGAAGTGGGTATAATTTGGAAATCCACAATTTCACATGTTATGATTTTCCATGTTATTGTTATCAGCTAATACTATATGTTTACGCTCATCAGAAGTTCACAAAAATCAAATCTGTTTGCTTTAAAGGCAATGGTTTTGTCTTATATTAATAGATTTACTTGCTCTTTACATAATTTAACCTTTCCACTTAATTTCAATTAGTACCACGGACCAGCTGCTCAACCCTTTCTGCTACCCTCCTCTTGTCAAGCTTGGGGATTGAAAGGGGGCCCCTGTATGCCCTTCCAAAGGCAGAGGGAAGAAAAATGGTGCATGGCCACCCTTCGATTGAAAGAGGGGACCCTGTATGGCCTTCCAAAGGCAGAGGGAATAAAAATGGTGCATGGCCACCCTTCGCAAAAGGTACCCATTGTATCAGGTATGGATTCCAAGTGGTTTAGACCAACTTGATGTAAGATCTTGTATCTCACTTTTTTGTCGTCGCCTTACTTCTCTATCAATTTTCTCAAGAAGGCTGTCCCTTGTGTCGCTCGCCCCATTATAAACAAGATGTTTGGAAACGACAAGTTTCTAACTCTGTATAGCGAGGGTCCTAAAGGCATGCGACAACTATATGATGTGGATGTCTCCCTGATAACCCACAAGTATAGGGGGTGTATCGCAGTATTTTCGAGGGAAGTGAAACCCAATTCATTGATTCGACACAAGGGGAGCCAAAGAATATTTATAAGCCTTAACAACTGAGTTGTTAATTCAGCTACACCTGGAAACAATCTTGCTCACAGCAGTTTATCAGTAGCAACGGTTTTGTAGTAGGAATAGCAAAGTTACAGCAGTAGCAAAGCAAAGACAGTAGTAGCAAAAGCAATAAACAGTGGGATTCGAGTGCGGTAGGCATAGGGATGGATGGACGGGCGTTGCATGGACAAGACAATTCACATAGCAATCAGAACATAGGGCAATTGCAGATAAATAAGATAAAGCACCCAAGTACTAGACAATCCTAGGCATGTGTCCCATATATAGTCATACGTGCTCGCAATGAGAACTTGCACAACATCTTTTGTCCTGCCAACCCATTTGCAGCGGGGCCTCTAGGGAACTACTTGCAATTAAGGTGCTCCTTTTAATAGAGCACCGGAGCAAAGCATTAACACTCCATGAACACATGTGATCCTCATATCAAATCCATTCCCTTTCGGTTATCCCGATTTCTGTCATGTCGGGGCCATAGGTTCCGGAAAACAACGTGTGTATACAACTTGCAGATAAGACCAAGAACAATACTATCATAATGAATCAATAACATGTTCATATCTGAAATCATGGCACTCGGGCCCTAGTGACAAGCATTAAGCACAACAAGTCGCAACAAAGTCATAAAGCACCAATAAAAGATACTCGGCACCATGCCCTAACAATCTGATGCCATTACATGAACGATCTCATCCAATCCCTACCATCCCCATTGAAAGGGCATGTATGCCCCATGTGTGGTTTTGGTAATTAATGACAATCCCTATGGACTAATGTGCAAATTGAGTTTCACTTGTATGTTTGTCCATTGGCATCGCTTGGACCATGTGTTGGTTTCAAGGATGAAAAAGAAGAAGCATCGTCCAAGGGCTTTGTGCCTATTGGAATCAAGTAGAAGAAGAAGAAGATCAAGTTTGTCTTGAAGAAGAAGAAGAAGATGGAGTTCCTCATGGCTATCTTCAAGACTTCATCAAGCAAGTGCAAGCAAGTGCAATCAAGAAAGGTGTTCCATCTTGAAGGTGACAAGATCGTCTACATCAAGCTCAAGTGGGATGCTCAAGGCAAAGATATGATCTTGATAGGGTTTCTATTTTACCGGTCTCTTGTAGTATTGGGAGACCGGGTTTAGGATAGATAGCCGTACTATCAAGAGGGGCTCTCGAGTGGGTGATTCGTTCGTATCTTTCGGAGAGAGCTCAAACCTTTGCATACATAGCATCATCTTTCTTGGTTATTGTTTGTTTCTTGTCCATGTGAGGATCTAGAGCTTGTGGTTATCTTCATAACAAGCTCTAGTTCATCAAAAATGGTTTTCCCATGCATATCTTATTGTGTTTTTGATCTTGCGGGTTTTCCGGCTCCACACCTTGGGATGTATCTCACATATATATTTATGGTATTTTCTCCCTTAGTGATATCCAATATTTCGACTTTTTGTTGTTGACACTAACCATGTAGTATTGTTGTTGACACTAACCATGTAGAGGAAAACAAGAAGCTCAAGGCCCAAGTCACTTCTTTGAAGAATGACTTGAAGAAGTGTCATGAAGGGAAGACCACTCTCAAGAACATCTTGAGTGTGTGAAGATCCCCAAATGACAAGAGTGGGCTTGGATACAACTCCAACATCAAGAACAATCCCACCAACTTGTTGAAGCACAAGGGCAACAAGAAGAATGGCCAAGGTCAAGTGAAGAATCCGGCCAACATTGTGTGCTTCAAATGCAAGGAAGAAGGACATCATGTGAGATGTTGTCCATTGAAGAAGAAGCAACAAGGGAAGCGGCCTCAAGCTCCACCTCAAGCTAGAAGCGGGCCTCCTCCCAAGACTCAAGCTCTTCCTCACGGGGTGGCTTCTTCCAAGAAGAGAAGAACTTGCTACATATGCCGCGAGAAGGGGCACCTTTCTTCCTCATGCACCATGGGTAACTCCTCATCCAAGCCTATCTTGATATATGATGCATATTCTCTTGGTAAGGATGAGGTGGGCAATGTGTTTGCCAAATATGTTGGTGCCCAAAGTGGGGTCAAGAAAAGAACCATTTGGGTGGCCAAGCATATTGTGACTAACCTCTTAGGACCCAACTTGGTTGGGGACCAACAAGCTAAAACTTGATCAATAGGTGTTGTTGGAGGGCATTGGAGGCTTGGCTACATTATGAAGAATTGAGGGGCCTTCATCATTTATTTTTGTCAAGTCAAGCCAATTGGATTATCTTGCCTCTATCTCATATCCAATGTTCCTCCTTGCGGTAACATGTGCTCAACTCCTTTACATTGAAAGTTAGTTGCTCCCTTTTGCATGTGTTGGTTTTGTACCATTATATGTGTTTGTACATGGTGTGCTTCCCTCATACCTATATTGTGTTGTCTAGTATATTTGTGTATGTTGGTTGGCACATCATGTATTTATGTTCTTGTGTTTGAGCCTTTGTTGAATTTATTTGGTATATTTCTTGGCTCTTGGGAGTGATTAATGGTCTATCCCATTTTGGGGGAGTGTTATGCTTGGGCATTCCACAATCCTAAAATGTGTGTACATGAGGAATACCACTTAGTGTTGACATTACATGCTTGTCTTGTCTCTATGTGGTACGTCATTCTCATGAAGAAATAGTATTCCATAATGTCCATTAATCATCTCCTTTTTGATCTTTTTGCCTCTTGTCGAGATCTCTTGATTTATCACATTATGGGGGAGTCATATGCTTGGTGCATATTACAAACCTAGGAAATGTGAACATTTGAGGTTGTGCCACTTAGAATTGATATTGAGAATTATGTAGCTCCTATGTGGCACTTTTTGCTCAAACAAGTTCTAATTTGCTTTGTTTCTTTTATTGCTCATCTTGTGGATTCTGCACGTCGTTATCTTTCCAACAAAATTGGTTTCATCTCATTTGGAGTTCGGATGCAAAAGTTGTGGCATTTCTGGTTCTGAAGTTTCTCTGACCGGAAGTACCGGCCAGACGCCGGAAGTACCGCTCGGGCAGAAATGCCGCCGGTAGTACCGGTGTTAATTCCGGCCCAACTTCCGGTAAACCCGATTTTGGTTCTGTACTCTCTCTGCCTGGTTTGTGCTATTTGACGGTACTTCAGTCGGTATTTCAGGCGGTAGTACTGCTAGGACTTTCTTGCCGCCGGTAGTTCTGGCGAAGAGGCGGTAGTACCGACCAGGCTCGCGTTTGTGTTCTTTCTCTCACAGTTTTCTGACCGTTGGCTGGGTGCCACCGGTAGTACCGGCCACCCACCGGTACTACCGGTCGTTTCTAAGGGTAACGGGCAGATCGGGGAGCCCTTTAAAAGGTGCTCCCCTTTCCCCTTCGGCCCAATCCCTTGTTCTTCTTGGTTTTTGGTTTTCTCTCTCCTCCATTGTTGACCTTGAAGAGCTTGCCCTCTCCCCTTTCCCTTCCTATGATTCTTGCATCTTTTTGAGGGATTTGAGAGAGGAGATCTAGATCTACATGCCCCACCAAGCCAAATCCCTTCTTTGTGAAGGAATCCTTGGGATCTAGATCTTGGAGAGTTTTGTGTTCTCCTCTTGTGTTCTTCCTCCCTTATTCCCCCAATAGATTTTGTAGCTTTGGTGGAATTTGAGAGTGAAGGGCTTGCCTTTTGCATTTGGTGCATAGGTTTCAGTTCTCCTCAGAGATTCGGCGAGTTCAAGCCCTTGGGCTTGTTTCTCTTGGGTTCTTGGAACCCTAGACGGTTGTGTGGTTGGATAGTTGACCTTTTGTGGTCTTGTTTCCTTTTGTGGCTTTGTAGCCTTTGTGGCATTGTTCTTTGGGCTCCAATTGAGTTGTGGAGGTTCCCCAAGCTTGTTGGCCTTTTGTGGCATTGTGGAGCCTTTGTGGCGTTTAATTGAGTTGTGGAGATTGCCCCAAGCCTTGTACGGGTTCGGTGACCGCCCTCAAGTGTCCCATAGTGGAACGTGAGTAGGCCTTTGTGGCGAGCTCACAGGAGAATAGGGTGAGCCTTTTGTGGCATCGGTGAGTTGCGTGGCTTTGCATCCTTGGTGAGGCCTTGTGTGGCGTTGGGTGAGCATCGAGCCACCACACCTCGAGGTGAGCCATTTATGGCGTTCGAAGTACATTGCGCCCCCGCACCTCTCCAACAGAGACGTAGCTTCTTGGAAGTGAACTTCGGGAAACAAATCATCGTCTCCGCGTCCATCGGTTATCTCTCAACCGAGCCCTTTACCTATGCAATTTACATTGTGATAGCCTTCGTGCTTGAAGTACTATATCTTGCTTTCACCTTGTTGCTTGTCTTGCTTAGCATAGGTTGTTGGTGCACTTAGTGAAACTAGTGGATATAGGTTTTGGCTTGATAAATTAAACGTTAAGTTTTATTCCGCATTTATTAGAGCCTAAACCGTAATTATTTTAAAACGCCTATTCACCCCCCCCCCCTCTAGGCGACGTCCATTTCCCTTTCACCCATAGCCTACAGAGGGGGATTACTCACTCATAGATGGGTGAAACATGGATGGTCGATGGAGAAGTGATGGTGATGATGGTGGCGAAGATCTCCTCCAATTCCCCGTCCCGGCAGGGTGCCAGAATGGAGTTTCTAGTGCTGTTTCATGGAATCTGGTGGTGGCGGCAGAGCGGAACTCCTTCTGGAAAAACGTCGAACCCCCCCCCCCCCCCCAAAGTTTATAGGTCAAGAGGCTCCTTATAGGCAAAGAGAGAGGCCGAGGGGGTGCCTGGGGGGGCCCACACCACCCCCTGGCGTGGCCTGGCCAAGCCCGCGCCACCAGGTGGTGTGGCCACCCCCTGGCTCTTCTCCGTCTCGTATTCTGGCTCCTGGAGTCTTCGGGTGAAATAGGATTTTTGGCATATTTTCGGGATTTTTCCTGATAGTTGGTTTTTTGCACAAAAAGTAGACACCAAGGCAGTTCTGCTGAAAACAGCGTCAGTCCGCATTAGTTGCATCCAAATCACACAAGTTTAGAGGAGAAACAATAGCAAAAGTGTTCAGGAAAGTAGATACGTTTTGGACGTATCAACTCCCCCCAAGCTTAGCTTATTGCTTGTCCTCAAGCAATTCAGTTGAAAACTGAGTGCGATAAAAGAACTTTCACGAACACATTTGCTTCATATGATGTAAATATTCTCAGTAATGTGATCAACTACTTGGAAAATTCATAATAAAGAGTATGCAAATAAGTCTACTTAATAGTCATTGCAAGCTATGAAGAGAATCCAACTCAAGAATAATAAGTAGCATGAAGCACAAACATAAGCAACATTACAATGCTCATAGAAAGGTATGATAGAGTGGTATCTCGCTTGCCTTTGATTATGAATGCCAAGGCACCTCTGAAGTTCAAGTGATGACTAGAAGTAAAGATATCAAGAATACAAGCATCAAAGTCATAACACAAATAATCAAGTAATGGAACAAACACAAAGAATGACAACTATGCTCTCAAGAAGGTGCTCAAAGAATATGTGGAGACTCAACAAGTAGAAGAAAAAGGTTTTGAATAATTTTGAAAAGCTTCCAAATGCTGAAAGTATGGTACTCATTAGCTTTGAGCTCTCATTGCCCCTATCAAAAGCATATTTAATGTGGTTAAGGTGAAAGTGAGGTCCAATCTGAGTTATATGCTTGACAGACTATAAACTGAAAATCCCAAGTCCCTTGCGTACGAGGGCCGCTCCTCATGCTACTCAACTTTAGTTACCGGTAAGTTCTTGTCATCGTAAGTATGTGCGTATCATTGAGAACCGCCAACGGGGTACCCCTTGCCCGATGATACGGAAGAATCCCCATATCAAAATGACAAGGCAAGCAGACAATGAGTATCTCAGCAATCTTCTTATTTACCATGGGAAAATGGTGCTTTTTTCTCTCTTTCCTCTTTTCAAAAAACTCTCTTTTTTTTCTTTTTCTCAATAGCTATTTCTCTCTTTTTTTTATAAGAAGAATGCTTCGTAGATATCATTATGGTTACGCTGCAGGTTTCCACCATGTCAGCATGGATTAGACCAGCGGCCCAGGAATTTCTCTAACACACATACATAACTCCATGGACTTACAAGCTCCCCTTTTATTTCACACCGACGACATCCGCAAACAAAAGAGCAAGGTATCAACTGGGTATATATTAACAAGTGTTGAAAGCGTTCCCCGTGACAGCACGGTTCTGCTAATCCCCAGCCTATAATTTGCAAGCATATAACTTTCATGGAGAGTTCACAATGGTTCAGGTTTATTAAGTGCAGGAAATAAAGCGTGCCATCAAGTTTGTGAGAGCTTTACTAACTAATTTCCCATAACAAGCAAACATTTTATTCGGAAGAAAACAAGGCATATTGAATATGCACGGGAGCAGCAAATGATGCTAATAGGTAGGTATGGTGGACACTTTGGAAATATTCGGTTTAGGGAGTTGGAAACATG
Source organism: Avena eriantha (assembly GCA_910589775.1). NCBI lineage: Eukaryota > Viridiplantae > Streptophyta > Magnoliopsida > Poales > Poaceae > Avena > Avena eriantha. Next base: position 517,328,418 of record OU342742.1, on the reverse strand, counting down.
AGTAAAACACTCAGTGGAAGTGAAAGCTAGCAAAAGTAAGGGAGCGACAAACGAGAGAGCAATAGCTGTCATTATCATGCTTGCAACAAAACAGGACTACTCATGGCATGAAAGTGATTCAAGATCCTCAAGGCAAAATAATTCATCGAGGCTTAACTGTCTATTACAGTCATGTGCATGCGTGAGCATGTGCCAAGTCAATCAAATGAAAACATTCAAAGGAGGATACCACTGTGTCATACCAATTTATGAATAGAGCAATGCAAGCAAACATTCATAAATCATGCTACAAACTATTAGCGAGCTGGAGCTAATCATAAGAAAGCAAGAACTACCAAGCATCCAAAGATAACATACACCCTACTTGAATGGGCTAAGCAAGCTCACAATGATGAGTATATGTACAAAATAAAAACAAATAGAGTTCGTTACTAGCCTCTTACCACGCCTCAAGTTGTCATTGATCCTCATTATTGCTCTTCACTTGTGTAACTTGAATAATAATATGAAACCAATATCCACTGAGGACTGTTGAACCCTGTAGCAAACTCGCAAAAACCAAAGAAGAACGACAAATATTTTTGGTGTTTTCGATTTTTAAACAAGAACCAAAAGGGAAAAACAAACAAAGCAAAATCTGTTTGGGTTTTTCGGATAGTTCAAACAAAGCGAAAAGGGAAAAACAAACCAAGGCAAAAAGGAAGAAGCAAACCAAAGAGAAACAACAGAAATATTTTTGGTCTTTTTGTGTTTTTAGAAAGCAAAAGCAAAGAAGAACGAAAACTAAAAAGAGAATGAAAACATGAATATACAAAGTACCGACGCAACATGATATGGAGATGAGTGCGGTGTTGGCGTACCTCCCCCCAAGCTTAGGCTTTTGGCCTAAGTGGGTATCAATCCCTGTACGAATAGGGGTTCCAAGCGGGCGGATCTTGGTAAGAATGGTCGTAGCTAGGCCCATGAGAAGAAGAAGAAGCTCCCCAATCATAAGCAGGCTGCTGGTATGAAGACTCTCCCTCATTCGAGGGCTGGACCGAATCATCTGTGACCTCCCTTCTAGTGTCCTGCTCCTGTTGGGAGAGCTCTCCCAAGTACGTGTCAAGCTCCTCCTCGGTGAGGGACCATCCTTCCCTGTTATCAAGGTTAAACAAAATAGGTGCAGGCAAAAGAACAACACGCTCGTACTTGCTCTTTCTCCAACCCGCTTCGAGAAAGGTTATTTCATAAGATAACTCACTCAAACTAGCCCACGAGGAAATAAATTTATGTTGTATCATGGAATTAAAATCAAGCCTCTCTATGGGAAACTGTAGGTCTAGTTGATGAGGCACAAAACCATGCAATGCTAGCAAACGAGAAGCAATGAGGCCTCCACAAATTCCACCTTTCTCACGGTTAGCAGCAAGACGGAAAGCTATCAATGCACCCAAGTTGTAAGACCTATCTCGTCTAAGAGCAGCAGAGATAAATGCTAAATCAAACGAAGATAACTTATTGGCAGTTTTCCTAGCAAGAACACACTTGGCAATAAAGTAGGCAAAGTAGCGAATGGAGGGAAGATGAATGTTACGGATTTTTCCACTCTCCTTCGAGAAGCTACTCCCTTGGAAAATTTCTGCATATAAATCCATGAGTGGTTCAGGTCTCTCCTTAATCTTCTTACATGATCCCCATTGAGGTACCTTAATAGCTGCACAAAAATCATCAAGAGAAAGGTTGACAGCAATATTGTAAATTTTGTAATGGACCATGGGGTTAGGCAAAGAGTGACTGAATTGGAAGTCTTGCACCACAGACATGGTTAGCTTCACAAATTGACAAGGTTCATATTCCAAAAAGTGCTCTAACCCTGCATTAGAAACCAAAGTGTGGAAATCTTGTAGAATTCCTGCAGCTCTCATGAACTTAGAGTATGGATAAATGGAAGGAAAAACTTGCTCCTCCCGGTGGACCTTCATGACCTCAGGCACCCAAAGCTCATGTTGGTTTAGGTGGTGTTCACTCATCTTCTATTCTGAAATTTAAACACCTATTAAACAAGTGATTGCAAAGTAAATATAATGAAGGATTCTACGCATAGGGACTTGCAAGAGGCCTAAATATGCATCAAAACTATATCTCTAAGCATAAAACAAGCTTACAAACTCTCATAACTAGTCACCTATAGCAGCAAAATACTCAACATATAATCCACTAAACACAAATCTACTTGGACAAGGGGAGGAGTCACATACCAGGGAACAAATGCTCCAAATTTCAGCAAGAAAGATGGGCTGAGCAAGGAGATCAAAAAAATTGAGAGCAAGCACAGCAAGAACGCGATTTTGAGCTATGAACTAGAGCTTACTTGGGAGAGAGAAGAAAGTGGTAGGTGAGAGAGTTAGTGGGGGGCCAGGGGTAGCCCACACCAGGGCTTGGCGCCACCCAAGGCTGGCCGCGCCACCATGTGGTGTGCCTGCCTGGTGGGCTCCCCTGGTACCTCCCAAGTACTCCTCTGTCCCTTTTTTCACGTAAAAATTTAATATGAATTTTCTAGAATTTTTTGAGACACTTTATTTTTGGGCATTTTTCAGAAATAGAAGAATGATTTTTCTGACAGACAGATTTTTTTTCTTTTGGAAACATGATGCAAGGACAAAACAAGGCTAGAACTACAGAAGTTCTAACATGCAAGCAACTAACAACACAAAGAAAACTAAACGAAAGCAAAAACTAAAATGCAAAGGATAGAAATAAACGGAGATAATCATAATGAAAACATTGTTTTGTTCAATGGAATCCTTTTGTTAACAAGGTTGATCAAGTCTTGCTACCAAAACAATTGCATATGAGACAAAACTTTGTACTCCACTAATGATTATGTTACCTCAACCTTGATAGCAATGGTCCCAATCATAATAGTTTCAAATTTTTCTCTTGGTATGGGACAATATATTTCTCCAACTTGAATGCCTTCAACATGTTCAATTGAATTCAAACCATAAGTCCATTCAATCTTCTTGGGGAAATAGATAGTATGTTCCTTGTCATTAACATTGAAGGTCACCTTTCCTTGATTACAATTAATAACAGCTCCTACAATATTAAGAAAATGTCTCCCAAGAATAATAGACATATTATCATCTTCAGGCATTTCAAGCACAACAAAATCAGTTAATATCAAGCAATTGTGAGCCACCTGAATAGGTACATCCTCACATATACCTGTTCGGGATATACTTTCCGGGTATCCTCACAGTTCCTCACTGGCCAGGGTGGCCCACTTCGGGTTAGAGCTTTGCTTTCACGGGCGGCCCAGTCAGGAGAGAAGACGGAGTCCAATCCGGCTACGGGAAGGCCCAGAAGACTTACCGACTTAGGCCCATAATGTTACTTGTAGTTCAAGATGTACTCTGTAACCAACTCTTAGTCGTAGCCGGATTGATCTCTCTTGTAAACCCTAGGTCGGATATCTATATAAGCCGTCCTAGGGAGAGCCTTTAGGGAACAATACAATAGTCTACAATCTCAACTTGCATAGGCGATACCCTTGTAACCCATATTCCGGCTCTGCTGTATTACTGGATTGCTAGCAGGAGTAGGATCCATCCAAAGCCGGCGGATTTGAACCTGGGTAAACTTGTGTGCTCACCGTCCCGGAATACCGTACGTCTCACACCCCTCTCTTCCGCACGCCTTGAGGACCCCCTCATGGTGTACTTGTCCTCAATCCGACGACAATACCCACAGGAATGGTGGTAGATTTATCAGCCATTTGCAAAGGTATATCAGTTGGTATTAATTTTTCAAGTTGAAGCCTCTTATAGAGAGAGAAAGGCATAACACTAACTCTAGCTCCCAAATCACACAAAGCAGTTCTAACATAACTGTTCTTAATAGAGCAAGGGATAGTTGGAATCCCTGGGTCTCCAAGTTTCTTAGGAACCTTACCATTAAAGGAATAATTAGCAAGCAAAGTAGAAATTTCTTCATTAGGGATCTTCCTTTTATTTGAGACAATGTCCTTCATATACTTTGAGTAAGGAGGCAATTTAATAGCATCAGTCAAAGGAATTTGCAAGAATAAAGGCTTCATCCACTCACAAAACTTATTATAGTGTTCATCTTCCTTTGACTTGTGTTTCTTATCAGGGAAAGGCATAGATTTTTGGACCCACGGTTCTCTTTCACTACCATGTTTCTTAGCAATAAAATCTTCTTTAGTGTATTTAGTAGTCTTAGTGTGGTTTTCAGCTTCTTCTTCAACTTTTTCTTCATTAGGAACTTCATTTTCTTCATTACCACTTTCAGTTTCAGCATCAGAGATAGATATACTATTAGGATCTATAGCAGGTTCAGAGGGTTCTTCAACAGTTTTATGTTTCTTTTTCCTTTTCTTACGAGTAGAACCACTATTTTCAGCTTGTTGAGAATCCTGCTCAATTCTTTTGGGATGCCCCTCAGGATATAGAGGATCCTGGGTAGCAGCACCACTTCTAGTTCTAATTTCATAAGCATGTTTTTCTTTAGCAGCATTAACTAGCAAGTCATTTTTCACTTTAACGAGTTCATCTATTTGAGTTTGAACCATTTGAAAGTGTTTAACAATCATTTTAACATCATTAGAGGTTCTTTCCACAATATATTTCAACTCAACAATAGCTCTAGTGTTTTCCATTAGATGATTTTGCACCCTTTTATTAAAGTTATCTTGCTTAACAATAAAGATATCGAATTCTTCTAAGCATTGATCAAGAGGTTTAGAGTAAGGGATATCACCTTCATCAAAGTGCTGGAGAGAGTGTACCTCAATAGTGGATGAGTAGGGAATAGGCTTACATAATTCTTCTATAGGAGGTAAATTCTTGACATCTGCAGCTTTAATTCCCTTCTCCTTAAGACATTTCTTAGCTTCCTTCATCACTTCATCATTTAATTCCATAACTCCCCTCTTCTTTGATGTTGGAATAGGCACAGGAATAGATGGTTCAGATACAATTACTTCAGGTATAGCTTGTTTAGGAGGAGTCCAATCTTCATAATTCTTTCTTATTTTAGCCGTTAATTCCTTAGCTTCCTTAGGAGTCCTATTCCTGAAAACACAATCAGCACAACTATCTAGGTATGTCCTAGATTCCTTGGTTAGTCCATTATAAAATATATCAAGAAGCTCATTCTTAGGTAAAGGACTTCCAGCCTGTGCATGAATCAACGCACAAAACCTTGCCCAAGATTCAGGCAATACCTCTTTTTCTCCCTGTTTAAAATCAAAAAGTGCCTGCAAAATAGCATGTCTAGCACTGGGAGGAAAATATTTCTGCAGGAAAGTACTAATCAAGCACTCAGGGCTGTCAATAGATCCAGGAGGTAAATTAATAAACCAAGTTTTAGCTTCTCCTTTCAGTGAAAAGGGAAAAATCTTAGCAACAAAGTAAGTACGCATCTTAATATCATCAGAAAGCAAACCACTCATGGTAGAAATTTCATTCATATGTGCTACCGCACTTTCATTCTTAGTCCCACAAAAAGGTTCTTTCTCGACAATAGCTATGTAAGATAGATCGAGAGAGAAATGATAATCTTCATCTATAATGTTTATGGGAGAAGCAGCAAACTTAGCATCAGGATATAATTTGGGTCTAATAGTACGCCTCTCAAGGAGACTCTCAGTAGCGCTCCTATCATGGGTGTTCTTACATTCTTTAATAAACTCATCGGTTATCTCAACATAACCATCTTCAATATCATAACTTTCACTAGACTCAGGTGAGCTAACAGGTGTGGTAGTGTCTTTTAGGAGTTTCTGTATTTCCAGCTATAGTTCTAGCAATCGTAGCATCTAGGAAAGGACCTAATGAACCACTCTTATCCAGCACAGTAGAAGCAGCATCATAAGCATCAGAAGTTTTAGATTCAGTTGTAGTAGCAGTGTGTGTAGCATGTGTATGTGGTGGTGTAACGAGCTTACTTATAACAGATGGTGAATCAAGAGCAGCAGAGGTGTTCAGAACCGTACCTCTTCTTGTAGTGGATGGTAAAATAGGAAACTTGCCATCACGAGACTTACCCATGATGGATGGATAGCAGCGAACAATAGAGAATCCAAGTGAACTTAATAAATAAAGCTATGCTCCCCGGCAATGGCGCCAAAAAATAGTCTTGATGACCCACAAGTATAGGGGGTGTATCGCAGTATTTTCGAGGGAAGTGAAACCCAATTTATTGATTCGACACAAGGGGAGCCAAAGAATATTTATAAGCCTTAAGAACTGAGTTGTCAATTCAGCTGCACCTGGAAACAATCTTGCTCACAGCAGTTTATCAGTAGCAACAGTTTTGTAGTAGGAATAGCAAAGTAACAGCAGTAGTAAAGCAAAGACAGTAGTAGCAAAAGCAGTAAACAGTGGGATTCGAGTGCGGTAGGCATAGGGATGGATGGACGGGCGTTGCATGGACAAGACAATTCACATAGCAATCAGAACATAGGGCAATTGCAGATAAATAAGATAAAGCATCCAAGTACTAGACAATCCTAGGCATGTGTTCCATATATAGTCATACGTGCTCGCAATGAGAACTTGCACAACATCTTTTGTCCTGCCAGCCCGTTTGCAGCGGGGCCTATAGGGAACTACTGGCAATTAAGGTGCTCCTTTTAATAGAGCACCGGAGCAAAGCATTAACACTCCATGAACACATGTGATCCTCACATCAAAGACATTCCCTTCCGGTTATCCCGATTTCTGTCACTTCGAGGCCATAGGTTCTGGACAACAACGTGTGTATACAACTTACAGATAAGACCAAGAACAATACTATCATAATGAATCAATAACATGTTCATATCTGAAATCATGGCACTCGGGCCCTAGTGACAAGAATTAAGCACAACAAGTCGCAACAAAGTCATAAAGCACTAATAAAAGATACTAGGCACCATGCCCTAACAATCTGATGCCATTACATGAACGAACTCATCCAATCCCTACCATCCCCATAGCTTACAGCGGGGGATTACTCACTCATAGATGGGGGAAACATGGATGGTTGATGGAGAAGCGATGGTGATGATGATGGTCGATGATCTCCTCCAATTCCCCGTCCCGGCAGGGTGCCAGAACGGAGTTTCTGGTGTTGTTTCATGGAATCTGGTGGTGGCGGCGGAGCGGAACTCCTTCTGGAAAAATGTCGACCCTCCCGTAGTTTTTAGGTCAGGAGGCTCCTTATAGGCGAAGAGAGAGGCCGAGGGGGTGCCTGGGGGGCCCACACCACCCCCTGGCATGGTCTGGCCTAGCCGCGCCACCAGGTGGTGTGGCCACCCCTGGCTCTTCTTCGTCTCGTATTCTGGCTCCTAGAGTCTTCGGGTGAAATAGGATTTTTGGCATATTTTTCGGGATTTTTCCGGATAGTTGGTTTTCTGCACAAAAAGTAGACACCAAGGCAGTTCTGTTGAAAACAACGTCAGTCCGCATTAGTTGCATCCAAATCACACAAGTTTAGAGGAGAAACAATAGCAAAAGTGTTCAGGAAAGTAGATACGTTTTGGACGTATCACTCCCAGACGATGGCCACCACCTATTTGGGTGGCCGAGGTTGGTCCAAGTATGACCGTGAGAATGGTTTGAAGTAGGGGGACGAGGTAACATTCGATTTTAGCAAGCCTAGGCAGATACTTGCATGCCATCGTACACCTGTTGACCGAAGGACCAAGAACTGAGGTAGTACTAATTAATTTGCTTCTATACTCATCACAACCTCTAATGATTTTCTTGCGACTAACTGTTGTGCACCATTGTCTTTACGCATCATATGACCCTGACCACTTCTGCACTGCGCTTCCCCTTATGTACCACCCAGAAGGTTGCCAGCATCAAGCTGCTGGCACCGGCACCGGCCCCAGTTCCTGCAACGGCACCTGTTGACCTCAGTAGGAGAAAGAATAGAGGTAGTAACTTAATTCGCTTGTATACTCCCATCTTTGTCTAGGACTTACTGTTGTATAAGAAACCATTTTGCTTGAACACATCTCATATGCCTCTCTGACCACTCCTGCAGTCCCCTTACCTACCCCCTAGAAGGTAACCAACATCAAGCTCTTGGCACCAGCAACGGCATTGGCCCTAGTTTCTGCTCCGGTACCTGTTGACCTAAGGAGAAAGAATGGAGGTAGTAACTTAATTTGCTTGTATACTTCTCATCTTCCTCTACCATCCTTGTAGTCAGCTTACCTACCCCTCAGAAGGAATCTAGCATCAAGCTGCTGGCGCCAGCACCGGTTATGGGCCTTCTGTCTCCTGCACCAGCCCTTCTACAATTAGTGGCACCATCTCCTGCACCAGCACCAGCACCAACTACCGCACCAGCCCTAGCACAGGCACTGGCACAAGCTCCTTCATCACCCCGGGAAGCACCTTGTCAGACCATATCCTACACATGTGTCATCATAAGGTCGCACCGAATTATGTTTGTGAGTATATGGTGGCAAATAAACTGCTCTGAATGTCTTCTCAAGTTTCACATGATTCAGCGCATTTCTCTTAGTAATTATGCATCTATCTGTTTCTTTGACTCAGAAATTGCCTAAGAGTGCCACAAAGCAACTCTAGGCCAGACGAAAGGGCACAATAGTCTTCACGATTCAGAGCAAAGGATTGCAAATCGAGGGATGCTACGCCGTTAACTCGACTGATGGGCGCTTGGCAGATACTTCTAGGTGGGTCAAGTTCCAGAAAGCACCCAAACTTAGTATTGGAAGAACAGTCAAGGTTGATGTATCTAGTTGCCCTGAATGCCGCATGTTGTTCATGAACTTCCTAGTTGTCTAGCTCTTTGGTCGCATGCTATTGTAATTAATTATGTGGTCATCTTATCTCCACTAATCATATATGGGTGGTAAAACTGTGATGACCTTTTGCTAGATTGGAGCTATGACTAGTATGTACTGGTATGGTATATCTGTATCTATATGACGGTTCCCTATATGACCAAATATTATGACAATGATTGTGTTCCAGTGATCGAGTGTGTTTGGAGAAAAGGGCAAACTGATCGCGTGGCATGGTTTTTAGAGCTGAAACAAGAATGGTCTATCTCTGTACTGATATTGAATTTTAGTGTCTGTATTGCTGAATCAGTCATTTTGAAATGCTTCTAAATTGGTCAAGTGCTGCTAAATATGAACTAGGAATCTGTCGGTTTTTATGTCTTATTATTTTGTACTCCTTAATCGTTCAAATGGTATTGAATTTGTCAAAAGTTCTGTCGTTTCTACTGGCTGCTTGCTCTAGAGCTTTTGCCTTTGTGTCATCGGAACCGTTGGATGCATTTTGGACAGAGATGAGATGGTAAAGATATACGTCGTGATTTCACCAAGTGAAGTCATTGGATACCAACCCTGTTTTGGCGCATGTGGTGTGTGTTCATTAGATATTTTTATATGAATATCTATCAAAGGAATTATCGCTTTTTTCCTCCCTCGATGAGGTCTGTGTTTGAATCTAGCGAGCCATAGCCCAGGTGAAATCTGAGATAGGAGCCCATTGACCATAGCCCAAAAACTTTTTAATTTGTCCTTTTTGGCATTGTCCCCCGCCTCTAAAAAAACTCTACCTACCCATGTTTTTAAGAAACTAATCCATTATGTGGCTTTGTATAAATCGAGGTTCTAGTAGCACTGCCCTTTTATTAGATAACATGGACACACAAAATATTTTTTGGAAGACTGATACATAAATTGTAGTACTAATACATGTTTAATGATTCAATTTCTATAAATATCTTTGGTGTAGTGGCAAAACACTCACTTTATGTCTATTTGATTTGATTTGAAGGTCTTTAGTTCGAATCCCCTATGTGTACATATTTATATATATCTTGGGTTTATTTTTTTTGAGAAAGGGTTTACTTTTTAATATCGCATTACGAAGAGGCTGACATCACGAACCCACTAGCCTGCAGCATCCCTCGAGTTTAATGGTCGGGTTTGAAAAAAAAGTTAAATACTTGTAGAGAGGCTGGCATCTAGGACCCACCCGCCAGAACATACAGGCTGCATCTTCAACCCACAAGCCAGAACATACCAGAGAGGCTGACATGGGGGCCTCAGCAGCAAGACCATACATGGCTGCCACATCGAGCAACGTTACCAAGGTCAAGACAGCGGACGTGGCAAAAAAAAGTCCATCATACACAGGTTTCATGTACAGAGAGACCGACATGTGGGACCTAGTAGCGCGGCCTTATACAGGTCTTGCCTCGAGCAATGTTGCCAAGTTCGAAACAGGGAGGCACGAGTGAGAAAAAAGTCTAGCATGTACATGTTTCTTCTAATGAGAGGCTCACATGGGGATCCAGCAGCCTGGAAAAACGGCGGATGCATCGAGCAACGCTATCAAGTTCGAAACATGGAGCCGTGACCGAGAGCAAAAATTCCATCATACACACGTTTCTTCTAATGAGTGGATGACATGTGGGGTCCTGCATCATGATTAAACGGTAGATGCGGTGAGCAACGCTATCAAGTTCGGAACACGAAGGCGCAACCGAGGGAAAAAATTCTATCATACACACGTTTCTTCTAATGATAGGATGACATGTGGGGTCCAAGAGTTTGATTAAATAGTAGATGCATCGAGCAGCGCTATCAAGTTTAGAACAGGGTAGCGCGAGCAAAGAAAAAATCCATCATACACACGATTCTTATAATGTGAGGCTGACATGGAGGACCCAACGGCATGACTAGACGGCAGATAGATCGAGGAACGTTATCGAGTTGAAATCAGGGAGTCAATAGCCAAGGAAAAAATTCCATTATACACACGTTTCTTCTAATGAGAGGATGACATGTGGGTCCCAGGAGGTTGATTAAATGGTAGATGCATCAAGTAACACTGTCAACTTCGGAATAGGGTAGCGCAAGTGAAGGAAAAAAATTCCATCATACACGTGATTCTTCTAATGAGAGGCTGACATGTGGGACCTAGCAGCCTGACTAAACGGCAGACGCATCGAGCAATGTTATCGAGTTCAAATCAGGGAGGCGCGACCAAAAATTATGGTTCGCTAGAGACACTGACTTCTAGGACCCACATGCCTCAAAAGACTTCAGAGAGTCAACATCACACGAGGAAAAAAATCTTGCTTCTGCCACACGCTGGCCGAGCTTCCTCCATGTTTTTAGCGGTTCCGTCGTAGTAGAGGGCCGCGAAACCGGAAAAAAAAGTTTTCCATCGACCACGGTCGAGTCGAGAAATTCAACGTGGAAGACTAATGACCCACAAGTATAGGGGGTGTATCGCAATATTTTCGAGGGAAGTGAAACCCAATTTATTGATTCGACACAAGGGGAGCCAAAGAATATTTATAAGCCTTAACAACTGAGTTGTCAATTCAGCTACACCTGGAAACAATCTTGCTCACAGCAGTTTATCAGTAGCAACAGTTTTGTAGTAGGAATAGTAAAGTAACAGCAGTAGTAAAGCAAAGACAATAGTAACAAAAGCAGTAAACAATGGGATTCAAGTGCGGTAGGCATAGGGATGGATGGACAGGCGTTGCATGGACAAGACAATTCACATAGCAATCAGAACATAGGGCAATTGCAGATAAATAAGATAAAGCACCCAAGTACTAGATAATCCTAGGCATGTGTCCCATATATAGTCATACGTGCTCGCAATGAGAACTTGCACAACATCTTTTGTCCTGCCAGCCCGTTTGCAGCGGGGCCTCTAGGGAACTACTGGCAATTAAGGTGCTCCTTTTAATAGAGCACCGGAGCAAAGCATTAACACTCCGTGAACACATGTGATCCTCACATCAAAGCCTTTCCCTTCCAGTTATCCCGATTTCTGTCACTTCGGGGCCATAGGTTCCGGACAACGACGTGTGTATACAACTTGCAGATAAGACCCAAAACAATACTATCATAATGAATCAATAACATGTTCAGATCTGAAATCATGGCACTCGGGCCCTAGTGACAAGCATTAAGCACAACAAGTCGCAACAAAGTCATAAAGCACCAATAAAAGATACTAGGCACCATGCCGTAACATCTGATGCCATTACATGAACGATCTCATCTAATCCCTACCATACCCATAGCCTACAACGGGGGATTACTCACTCATAGATGGGGGAAACATGGATGGTCGATGGAGATGATGGTGGAGATCGATGGAGATGGCTCCGGGGGCACTTCCCCATCCCGGCAGGGTGCCGGAACAAAGACTTTCTGTCCCCCGAATCTCCCCTTCGGTGGCGGCGGCGCAGCGGAACTTTTCGTGGAAAAACGTCAAACCCCCCTGAGTTTTTAGGTCAGAAGGCTTCTTATAGGAGAAGAGGGGGACCGAGGGGGTGCCTGGGGCCACCACACCATGCCCTGGCTTGGCCAAGCCCAGCCCGCGCCTGGGGGTGGTGTGGCCAGCCCCTGGCCCTCCTACGTCTCGTATTCTGGCTCCTGGAGTCTTCTGGAAAAATAGGCACTTTGGCTTTTGTCCCGTCCAATTCCGAGAATATTCATTTTCTGACTTTCCTGGAACCAAAAACAGCAGAAAACAGGCAGCTAGCAGTGTGGCTCTTGTTAATAGGTTAGTCCAAGAAATTATATGAAAAGTACTCCAAAGTGTGGACAAAACACAAGAAAGTGGATAAAACCAAGCATGGAGCATCAAAAATTATAGATACATTTGCAATGTATCAACATCCCCAAGCTTAACTCCTGCTCGTCCTCGAGTAGGTAAGTGATAAAAAGAAAGAATAATTTTTGAGGTGACATGCACCATCAAAGACTTGACCAAAGTATTTGTAAACATTCAAAGCTGGGATCATAGTACTTTAATCATAACATGAAAGACAAAGTTCTAGCAATAAGACAAAGAAACTATGATGCAACATGAAAAGGCACAAACAAAAGATTCATGAATAACAATGCTTTGCAAGACGTTTGTTTGTTTCACATAAAGAAAACATAGCATAGTGGTATTCTGTCCCTCATAGAGTAGCAAATATAAATGCATAGGACACCTTCAAAGTTTACAAGAGTGACTAGATACAAATAGTTTAAAATAAGCAATATCAAGGTATGCATCAATCAACAAGTCTTGGGACAATGCACATAGAACTAAGAATGGCCACTATGCTCTCAAGAAAGTGCTCAAAGAATAAGTGGAGACTCAACAAGTAAAAGAAAAGGTTCATAGTTTGAAAGGCTTCCAAATCCTGAAAGTATGGTACTCATTAGCTTTGAGCTCTCATTGCCCCTATCATAAGCATCTTTAAATGGTTAAGGTTAACGTGACACAACTAAGAGGATATGCTTGACAAGTTATAAATTGAAGTCTCATGCCCCTTACTTACGAAGACCGATCCTCATGCTACTCAACTTCAGTCACGAGTAAGCTCTTGTCATTGTAAGTATATACGTATCATAGCGAACCGCCAATGGGGTACCCCTTGCACATGACACGGGAGCTATCCTATAATCAAAATAACAAGGCAAGCAGACAATGAGCATCTCAGCGATCTTTTTATTTACTATGTGCATAGATTTTTATTGAGGACGCTTCATAGAATGCTCATTATGGTTATGCTGCAAGTTTCCACCATGATTAGGCATGGCTTCGGCTAGCGGCCCAGGCGTTTCTCTAACATACATACAAACTCCATGATCTTACAAGTTCCACTTTTATTTCACACCGCCGGGATCCATAAGAAAAATAACATGATATCAACTAGGTACAAAATACCTATGAAGCGTTGAAAGCGGTCCCCATGATACATGGTTCTGCTAACTTCAACTCATAAAGCGCAAGCATATGCACAACAAAGAAGGACACAATGGTTCAGGTTTATTAAATGGAAGAAAGTAAAGTGTGCCATCAAGTTCGTGAGAGCTTTACTAACTAACTTTCTCATAACAAGCAAACATTTTATTCGGAAGAAAACAAGGCATATTGAATATGCACGGAAGTAGCAAATGATGCTAATAGGTAGATATGGTGGACACTTTGGCAATATTTGGTTTAGGGGAGTTGGAAACATGAATAAAACACTCAGTGCAAGTGAAGGCTAGCAATAGTAAGGGAGCAACAAACGAGAGAGCAATAATGGCCATAATCATGCAGAGCGACAAAAAATCATTGATCAAAGCATAAAGTGATACTACAAGTTGAAAACTAAAGGATCATAAAGGCTTATGGTGACTTGAGATAGTCATAACATGGTGTGAGCATGCGCCATGTCAACCCAAATAAAGCATCAAAGGAGAATACCAATATACTATGCTTTAATATGCTAAAACAACGCATGATTCATCCAAGGCACATTAAGCAATCTCAATTGTTTATAACAAGTCATGCTACAGCAAAGAATACTAAGCATAAACCAAAACAATATCAAGCATGGCATGACAAATCATAGGCCACAGTCAAAAACAAGCTCTCTTTACCACTTAAGCATGAGCTTTCCTACTCTTTTCCGAACCAAACCAAACCAAACTATTTGAACACCAACATATGAAAGAGGAGGTCCGACCAATTTATTCAGCAAACTAAGAAAACCACGCAAACTAAAAACCAAAACGAAAATGAAAAAGAAGACACTCCAAGAAAAACACAATTGTGCATGAAACAATAAAAATGAAGCGTTTGGAAGAAATCTGGGATTTTTATTGATGAAGAAGGGGATGCCTTTGGCATCCCCAAGGTTTGACGCTTGTACTTATTGGATATTTCTTGGGGTGACACGCGTGGCTTCCCCAAGCTTGAGCTTTAGTCCATTCTTCATCTCATTACTCATTCCTTCCATACACCTGAAATTTTTCCTTCATACAAAACTTCACACAATCTTTATTAGCAACATTAGTGCACTTAAGATAAATAAGTCTTAAGGTTTTGTTCTAACACCAAATAAACTTCCATTAGAACACTACCTACTTTAGCTCTTCCCTCAAAAGGATCAATTCCCCAAAAGAACTCAAAAAGGAACCAACAAGAAGCAAATGTAGAAAATGGCAGAAATCTGTCAAAACAGACCAGCAGGTAAATACGAATTTTTTTGAAGACCTTCTGTTGCTCAAATCAAAAAGTGTTGAACTAACTAAAGTTAGATAACAACCTGGGGAAGAAGATAATTATAGCTCAATCCGACATACAGAGATCTCTCACGAATTTTTATGGTGAAGCATAGAAATTTGTTTCGGGACAGCAACTTTCCCAACCATTACTTCTCTCTCATTAGAGGTTACTCTTGGCACAAAAAGCAAATAAAAAGGATAAGGAGCGGTTATTACTGAAGTAATAACTTCCAAGGCTCATCTAAAACTTTTGGGCTATCTCCCAATAAGTACTTTTCTTTAACGCCTTTAAGTTAGGCATAAGCAAAAACTTAAATGGATAGAATAGAAGTAAGCGGAGATAATCATGGTGAAAACATTGTTTTGTTCAATGAAATCCTTTTGTTAACAAGGTTGATCAAGTCTTGCTACCAAAACAATTGCATATGAGACAAAACTTTGTATTCCACTAATAATTATGTTACCTCAACCTTGATAGCAATGGTCCCAATCATAATAGTTTCAAAAAAAAATCTCTTGGTATGGGACAATATATTTCTCCAACTTGAATGCCCTCAACATGTTCAATTGAATTCAAAACCATAAGTCCTATCAATCTTCTTGGGTAAATATATAGTATGTTCCTTGCAGGTCACCTTCCCTTGATTACAATTAATAACAGCTCCTGCAGTATTTAAGAAAAGGTCTCCTAAGAATAATAGACATATTATCATCTTCAGGCATAAAAGTTTGAGAGGATTCTCTCATAAGGAATATGAGTTCAAGTAAAAGAGAGCATCAAGAAGCAAATCCAAAACACATTTAAGTCTACCCCACTTCCTATGCATAGGAATCGTGTAAGCAAATAAATTTGCAAAGAACAAAGTGACAGGCATAGGAAGATAAAATAAGAGTAACTTCAAAACTTTCAGCACATAGAGAGGTGTTTCCATACCATGAAAACTTCTACCACCATATTTTCCTCTCTCGTAATAATTTTCAGTAGCCTCATGAATAAACTCAACAATATAACTATCACATAAAGCGTGATTTTCATGATCTACAAGCACTAGAGCTTTATCATAAACATTTTCAAAAGAAACCTCAGGAACATAACATTCATCCTCCTTTAGTAAGCATGGAGTACAATCAAATAATGTAAGGGATAAAGAGTTACTCTCATTAGAAGGTAGGCATGGGTAGCTAATCCATTCTTCCTCCTTTTGTTCATCACTCTCCTCCTCTTTTTCATCTAATGAGATTTCAGGTTCATCAATTTCTTCTTCCATAGGATCCTGCAAGGCATTAGCCTCTTCCATTTGTGGAGAGCATCTATTAAAATATTCAAGAATATAGCCATTTTCATCCTTGTAATTATCAAAGCAAAATTTAAGTATACCATAAACCTCATACTTATAAGGTGAATCATAAATATTTTCAAACAAACTAGCAAGTTCAAAAGCACCCTTCCAAGCAATAAATTCCTCAATTTGTTCCACATCATAAAGTTCATAATTTCCCTTAACATAGGAAGATATGGTAACATTATCATTATACTCACATTGAAAAGGGAGGTGTTTGTACCTCTTGCAGCAACAAGATTTATCAAAGCAATAAGTAACATTATAAGTCGAGCACACGTTTCTAGCAATGGTATACAATCTATCAATTTGTCCCCATAAGTGTTTCCCTTTTTGTGACAAGCGGTGTTCCTTATAATAATCTTTTTGATCTTCCGTGAACCCACCTTGCCAATAAGATTCAGTTTCAAAGAAACCAACCATTGACATCAAGCATGATAAAGCAAGACAATAACAGACCAACGAAAACAACAACTAGAGTAGGAACTATTTTTTTGTATTTTTGATAAAGAAACAAGTAAACAAGGAGAAAATAAACTTAGCTTGAACAATAGTGAATCCAAGTGGACTTGATAAATAAAGCTATGCTCCCAGGCAACAGCGCTACAAAATAGTATTGATGACCCACAAGTATAGGGGGTGTATCATAGTATTTTCGAGGGAAGTGAAACCCAATTTATTGATTCGACACAAGGGGAGCCAAAGAATATTTATAAGCCTTAACAATTGAGTTGTCAATTCAGCTGCACCTGGAAACAATCTTGCTCACAGCAATTTATCAGTAGCAACAGTTTTGTAGTAGGAATAGTAAAGTAACAGCAGTAGTAAAGCAAAGACAGTAGTAACAAAAGCAGTAAACAATGGGATTCGAGTGCGGTAGGCATAGGGATGGATGGACGGGCGTTGCATGGACAAGACAATTCACATAGCAATCAGAACATAGGGCAATTGCAGATAAATAAGATAAAGCACCCAAGTACTAGACAATCCTAGGCATGTGTCCCATATATAGTCATACGTGCTCGCAATGAGAACTTGCACAACATCTTTTGTCCTGCCAGCCTGTTTGCAGTGGGGCCTCTAGGGAACTACTGGCAATTAAGGTGCTCCTTTTAATAGAGCACCAGAGCAAAGAATTAACACTCCGTGAACACATGTGATCCTCACATCAAAGCCTTTCCCTTCCGGTTATCCCGATTTCTGTCACTTCGGGGCCATAGGTTCTGGACAACGACGTGTGTATACAACTTGTAGATAAGACCCAAAACAATACTATCATAATGAATCAATAACATGTTCAGATCTGAAATCATGGCACTCGGGCCCTAGTGACAAGCATTAAGCACAACAAGTCGCAACAAAGTCATAAAGCACCAATAAAAGATACTAGGCACCATGCCCTAACAATCTGATGCCATTACATGAACGATCTCATCCAATCCCTACCATCCCCATAGCCTACAACGGGGGATTACTCACTCATAGATGGGGGAAACATGGATGGTCGATGGAGGTGATGGTGGAGATCGATGGAGATGGCTCCGGGGGCACTTCCCCGTCCCGGCAGGGTGCCGGAACAGAGATATTCTGTCCCCTGAATCTCCCCTTCGGTGGCGGCGGCGCAGCGGAACTTTTCGTGGAAAAACGTCGAACCCCCCTGAGTTTTTAGGTCAGAAGGCTTCTTATAGGCGAAGAGGGGGACCGAGGGGGTGTCTGGGGCCACCACACCATGCCCTGGCGTGGCCAAGCCCAGCCTACGCCTGGGGGTGGTGTGGCCAGCCCCTGGCCCTCCTTCGTCTCGTATTCTGGCTCCTGGAGTCTTCTGGAAAAATAGGCACTTTAGCTTTTGTCCTGTCCAATTCCGAGAATATTCATTTCCTGACTTTCCTGGAACCAAAAACAGCAGAAAACAGGCAGCTGACACTGTGGCTCTTGTTAATAGGTTAGTCCAAGAAATCATATGAAAAGTACTCCAAAGTGTGGACAAAACACAAGAAAGTGGATAAAACCAAGCATGGAGCATCAAAAATTATAGATACATTTGCAATGTATCAAAGACGCACCTTCTATGACGACCGTCGGACCAAGTCGTTGCGGAAGGAAATATTTCTTGTAGTGGCACATGATTTTCTTGTCCTCTTCGATACTTGTTGGCAATGTATTCCCCTTAGGAAGTCGGTCGTGCCAATATTCCATGTTTGCGTTGAAGCTCACATCGGTCCATTTGTGTTACACCTTCATCTCTAGAGCCTTGAGCGTTACACTCAATCGTGTATCCTCAGGGCGACAACCTAGATACAATGGAGTCAATTTGTCTATCTCCATTTGCACCAGCTTGGCTTTCTCTCTGGCTCCAGCTTTGGTGTTGCTCGTCTCCTTGAGGAGTAGTTCTTGAACATGAGGGTCCTGCAAGGCCAAAGTTAGCAGCGTCTGGGTGTTCACGTCTTCTCCTTCTTCATGATGATCATGCCCGCCAGCATCTCCTTCTTCATGATGATCATGCCCGTCGGCATCTCCTTCTTCATGATGATCATGCCCACCGGCATCTCCTTCTTCATGATGATCATGCCCGCCGACATCTCCTTCGTCATGATGATCATGCCTAGGAGACTCTTCGTCTTCTTGCCCGCCCACATCTTCATGACCACCATGTCCTACCGGCGCCTCATTAAGGTCACGAATGAAACCGTGCCTGAGCAGGTGACCCTCCAATTGTCCAGAATCAGGGTCGATCTAGTGCTAGAGTTTGCATGTTCAATATGGACACCTTATGATGGTCTTGATGTTCCGAATCATCCCCTCCTTCGCGTCTTTCTTGTACCTAGCAACTCATCCTTTGCTCATCTTGATGACCATGGTTGCCTGAGCGGTCACAATAGAGAGTAGCTAGGTTAGAACCACACCATATGCACACACACATGCATGGGCACCGGAAAAATTTGGCATGACCTTTCCTAAAAGTAGGACATATGAGTAGTGCAAAAATTTGCTGAAATGGAAATGAATCAACATTTTGGCAAATATGCATGCACCACACCGAGGCAACAACAAGCAAACAACAAAAACTTCTTCCCATGCAAACATTCATGCACCACACAAGCTTCATGTATAAACATCGTCTCGCCATGCGTCGTGCACACCGCCCGCACGACAAGCTTCACCTACAAAACATGCATATTCATGGACACGCACTCACCTAGTAGATTCAATAATAGCGAGACGAGACTGCGATGAGAGAGTGTGGAAAAATAGATCTACAAGTTGGTGGAGAGGAAATTAGTGAACAAATAGAGATGTGGGAGAGAAAACTAAGTATGTTTTAGATCTATAAGTTGGAGAGAGGCTTCCCCTTACCAATCTATGAACTAAAGTAGGTTTAATTAAAAAAAATGAGAAACCTATGGGCAAAAATGGGGTGGCAGGGAGGAGGAAGACGAAATGGGTGTGAGCAAAGGGAGAAGAGATGTAAAATGGGTGGTGGTGGATAGAGAGGGGTGAGCTACCACCTTTTGTACATGGATATGAACGCATCATTCTGTGGCGCATATAGCAGATATGCACCACAAAAGATCACATTTCCGTGGCACATATTGTTATATGCGACACATAATAAGGGGGCTGCACTTTTCGCGGTTGGACCCCCATCAACTTTCTATGGCGCATATTGTGATATGCGCCAGAGAAAACAAACATTTCGGTTGGGCATATCACCATATGCACCACAGAAAGTGGGTCAAACAGATTCTGTGGTGGGGCCTGTCTCCACTTTCTGTGGAGCATATGACTATATGTGCCACACAAAGAATACTTTCTGTGGCGCATATTGTTGGAGATATGCCCAAGAGGCAATAATAAAAGTGATTATTATTATAGCTTTGTGTTTATGATGAATGTTTACATCACATGCTATAATTGTATTATTAGGAAACACTAATACTTGTGTGTTTTGTAAACATAAGAGAGTCCCTAGTAAGCCTCTTGTTAAACTAGCTTGTTGATTAATTGATGATCATAGTTTCCTGATCATGGACATTAGGATGTGATTAATAACAAGGTTATGTCATTAGGAGAATGATGTGATGGACACACACCCATAGTAAGCGTAGCATAAGATCAAGTCATTAAGTTCGTATTGCTGTAAGCTTTCAAATACATAGTAACCTATTCCTTCGACCATGAGGTTATGTTAATCACCATCACCGGATGGATACTTTGATGACATCAAACGCCGCTTCGTAACTGGGTGGTTATAAAAGTTTCATTGGGTACTTTGAAAGTATGTGTTGAAGCGCATGAACCAAGATTGGGATTTGTCCATCCATATGACGGATAGATATGCTCTGGGCCCTCTCGGTGGAATGTCATCTAGTTAGCTTGCAAGCATGTGACTAGGTCACAAGGGATGACATATCACGGAACGAGTAAAGAGTACTTATCAGTAACGAGGTAGAACTAGGTATGGAGATACCGACGATCAAACCTCGGATAAGTATTGTATCGCAAGACAAAGGGAATTAGTTTCATATGTAAGTGGTTCAATCGATCGCAAAGTCATCGTTGAGTATGTGGGAGCCATTATGGATCTCCAGGTCCTGCTGATGGTTATTGATAGGAGATGTGTCTCTATCATGTCTACATATTCACGAACCGTAGGGTGACACACTTAAGGTTCGAAGTTGTTTTAAGTAGATATGGAATATGCGTTGGAGACCGAATGTTGTTCGGAGTCTCGGATTGGATTCGGGACATCACGAGGAGATCCGGAATGGTCCGGAGAATAAGATTCATATATAGGGGATCATTTTCTGAGTTAGGAAATGTTCCGGAGTGTTTGTATGAGGATTCTAGAAGGTTTCGGAATGTTCCGGAAGGTTCTAGAAAATATCTTGGAGTTTGCTTGAAAATCAAGATAGGGATCAAGGAGTCCTGGTGGGTCAAGACTAGGAGTCGTGGGGGAGGAGGACTCCTCCCCCCACCTCCCAATCCGCCGGCCTAGAGAGGAGGGGAGTCCTACAAGGACTCCCCCTCCCCAGGCGCCCTCCCTTCTTTAAATAGAGGGGCAGGGGCGCCCCCTCCTCCCGAGCTCTCATAACACCCAATCTCTGCCGCCTCTCTCCTCCACCTTCTTCTGCACAGGCATAGGCGAAGCCCTGCAGAATTCTCTACTCCACCACCACCACCACGCCGTCGTGCTGCTGGGATTCCGTGGAGAAGATCTACTACCTCCGCTGCTCGCTGGAACGGGGAGAGGAAGGTCTGCTTCGACTCCGCACGTGTGACCGTTTACGGAAGCGCTGCCGAAACGCGGCGCTGGAAGGATCGTCCACTTGACCGACTGCGGAAGCGCTGCTAGAACGCGACGCCGGAAGGATCGTCCACACGATCTTGAGATCGGCAAGTGATCGACTACATCAACCACAAGATCTAATCTCGTTAACACTTTCGGATCTACGAGGGTTAGTTCCTATCTATCTCGTTGCTCATGTCTAGTAGATTAGATCTTGGCTTTTATCTAGATTAGATCTAGGTTTTGCTCGTTCTTGCGGTAGAAAATTTTTGTTTTCCATGCTACGAACCCATCACATATGTCCATATGTGCCATAAAAAGTTGGTCGCCCAAGCCCGGTGGCGGGTCCCACCTCAATTCTCTGGCGCATGGTTTCCAAAATGCGCCATAGAATAGTGCAGGTTTCTGTGGCGCATATTCTTGCGTGCGCCACTAAATATTTTCTGTGGTGCATGGTTCTAGATATGCACCACAGAATAGCACGGCTATCTATAACTGTTTTCCTAGTAGTGATAGCTACTGTTGTGGACCTTCTCCTCATATTCTTGAGTTATTCCACCTATTCTTCCTTTGTCTCTCTATCAGATCTCTCTCTAAAGTATGAGAGTGTATTTTTGGTCCAACCTCGAGTGGCGAGTTATGAACTCTCGAGTGTGAGATCCCCAGCTATTTATAGTGCTCTAGAATCACTATGGCATTGACACCTCAAGCATGCATTTAGGTGAATCACCTGCTTGGGTATGTGTGAAACCGTATTTGTGTGTTAACCTATGTGCATGTGGCATGGGTTTTTTGCTGGTTAAGCCCATGCTGGCTTTAACTTATGTGTGTTCGCCAAATTTGGCATATGAACATTTTGTTCTTATATGCAGGGGTGGTATCTACATATGCCTAATCAGGCATGTCGGTTTATCTTTTGTCATATTCTCGTTTTGGACAATGACAAGTGCATATTCATTTTATTTTTAGTGATTTTAGTTTGGATTTCATCCATGAGACCTTGCAATTCCAATTGGATGATTGTTCCTAGTATACATTCCTATGAACTTTGACTGGTTTATTTTTCTCATATATCTTGTCTGAAATTTCTATTGTTCTTGGGTTCTTGACAGAATATAAAGCTTGGGTATATCCTTTGGTCTTTGATCTTGTATTATGGTTACTGTTACTTCTATTGGTTTATATTTTTCATATGATTTAAATTTCTGGAATTTTACTTGTTCTTGATAGAATCATGAGCCTGGGGTTTTCCTTTGGTCCAAGTTCTTATATTAGTATTTCTAACATTTCTATTAGTTTGGTTTATCTTCTGGTTTTGTTTGAAGATTCTGGGTAGGTGACTACCTAGGTGTTTTGGCTCTACTATTAAGTTGTAGCAATGCACTATGTACTACTAGTGAACTATGCTATTATCTTCTATGTTGTATTCAAGGTTGCTTACTATGAAGATTTTATTATAATGAGTTATTATCTTTGATTCTTGGTTAATTAAACTCAGGCTCCGAGTCTAGGACTTGTTCCTAGACTCTTGTTAAAAGGATTCTTACAACAAATGATTTTGCCTTAGGAAAAAACCAACATTTTAACATTAACCTTTTGTTTTCTTTGATGTTTGTGTTCTCATGTTGAAGATTGGTGAAGTGGCAACAAGGATAAGAAGTTTAGATAGTTCTAATGTAGGTTATGATTTTTTTATTAGGGATTTCTTTCCTTTCTTTTGGTCATATGACTTGTGAAGGGTCTTGTACTCATTTTACTTATGAATAAAAATCACTTTGGTTTCATTTACTTCAGCTTTCATTTAAATTCTGTTATTTGAGATTGATAAAATGTTTATATTCTAACTAGACTTATCTTTGTGCTCCCCGGGACGCGGCTATCATGAAATTCGTTGGATGATAAAATTCTTTGATGTACGAACATCCTAAATAAAAGCGCTCCGCGTCCTGGCCGTACGCGAAAAATCGCGCAAGAGTCCCTATGTATACTGTAAGTCTGTGCTGATATATATCATCACATCTGCATAAGATAACACATCAGTTGTGGTCGGTAACATACGTCACAAACTCGATCAGGTGTGCGATGGCGAGCAAGCAGGAAAGGCTAGAGTGTAGGAAGAGGATAATGTGTAAATAGTAGAATAAACTGGAGCTCGAGAATGTTTGTGAGAATGTTTAGTCCCACATCATTAATCAATAATGTTTTGCACTGATTTATATACCTAATGATGCCAACTCGTGTTAGTTTAAACACCTTTGTCTGTGAGACCGAATTAATGGGTATGTAAATAAAGGTTTTCTGACTTATTTTAACATCATTACTATGCATCGTTAACACAACGCGCCTATGACTCTTGCGGGGTCCATTCAACCGCATGCACAAGCTACCGCAACACGCTAATGTGAGAGAAGATGAAAAAATAAAAGCACGAACTCGTCGGAATCTCTATTTGTATAATGATGTCAATTTGTGCCAGTCTAAACACCTTGTCGGTGAGCCCAAATTAATGAGCCCGCAGACAAAGGTTTTCTGACTTTTTAAGCATCATTATTATGCACCGTTAACACGAAGCGCCTATGTTACATGTCACGTGTTAGGACCGGGAGGGCGTATGACTTGGTCGGGACACTGCACAGTCACATATAGCGAAAGGAAAGACAAACGTCGTCACATTGTACACCGTGACTCTTGCGGGATCCACTCAGCCGCATGCGCGAGCTATCGCAATACACGCTCACACGAGAGAAGATTATAAAATAAAAGGCAAAATCACTGGAATCTCCAATTGTATATCTCTAATAATGAACATTGTTTCCCTATATTTTATACATGATGACGCTGACTAGTGCTAGCCTAAACTTGTCCTAAGAGCACATGCTCTCATAAGGAGATTCAATAGAGAACAATGTGTGCCCACACATGCATAGGTCATCTATACGCATGCAACAGACGCTAACAATAACGACCGGAGGCAAATGAAAGCACATGTTTAGGTTGTCTAAAAACGCTGCACCGTAGACACGACCATGTACCGCAGAAACAAGACCTGCACTACACTCTTATGCGCGTTGCATCGTGTAAGTTTGGACCATAAGCACATCCATGTTCCACGGACTCTGGACTCACACGTACATATGGCGTTTGACATGATCAGGATGCTTTACGATCAAGTGTAACGAAAGGACAGAAGTGAAGAGAGAAAGATCATACACATACCTAGACAGATGATGATGTATTCCAATTCTTTGTTCCTCTCCACACACTCCTCCATCCACGACGTACATTGCCTCCATCACATATCCCACGTCACTTCCTCCACGGCGGCATGATCCTCTATCCACATGATATTCTAGTCCGCTTACTCCGCCGTGGGCTGATGGAGATTTCATGGTACTACAGTTTATCCTCCGACACTGACATGCTTCGCCACGATGGAGGTGGTGTAGGACATATGCTAGGGCAGGCCTCAAGTTCTGCGTCACACAAGACGAAGCTGCACACGAATAGTCCCTCCATGACGGCGTACTCCTCCCGCTCGCGGATGAAGACATAGAGAAGAAGAAGCAGCAGCCCCGAGACGATGCCCGTACCACAACAAACCAAAGGAAGAAGGATAGAATAAGAAGCAGTAGACCGTAGTACGAAGATGCGCATGGACGCTTCCTCCATAACGGCGTACTCCTCTCGCTTGCGGACGAAGACAGAGAGAATAAGAAGAAGCGGCCGATGACCGCGACACAACAAACCAGAGGAAGAAGTAAAGAAGAAGAAGTAGCGGCCTTCAGTACAAAGACGCACATGAATGGTTTCCCCATGACATAGTACTCCTCCTGCTCGCGGATGGAGACATAGATAAGAAGAAGTAGCGGCCCCAGGAAGATGCGCACACCACAACAAACCAAATGAAGAAGGAAACAAGAAGAATAAGAAGAAGTGTCCCGCAATATGAAGATGCACATGAACAATTCCTCCGTGACGGCGTACTCCTCCCGCTCACGGAGTAAGATGGATAAAAGAAGAAACAACGATCCCGAGACCGGCCTCGAAACCACAAAAATGAAGCCAAGGAAGGAGCATCACAACAGGATCGTAAACCCAAAAACATAGAAAAGGAAGAGAACAACCTCGAAACCCGCAGCATGATCAGCGCAGGCATTGATGGGCATGCATGTTGGTGTACGAAGACGGAGAGAAGAAGAGACAGGGATCACGATACTACGCCCGTGCCACAACAACAAAATGAAGGAAGAAGGAGCTAAGAAGAAACACCGACGCGGTATGCACGTCCTGTGACAATGCTCACAAAATAAGAACACATTGCAATGCAACGCACTCACGAAAACATTAAACAACCAAAATCTAACTAAATGAAAATAAATAGCAACTAAAAAATCCAGAAAAAAGCGTTGCAAGCGAACGTACCAATGAGAAGAAAATGCTGCAGACGCGTGTGATGGTAGCAACTAACTAGGAGAGAACCGATGTAGAAGCGTTGCGAGGTCATATCCCGCCCTCTCGAAAACGTGTTCGTCCACTTGCCAGTCCACTGTATAGGAAAAAAAATAGAAGCCATAAGGATTTTAGTTGGAGGACAGACGAACGCGAGGAAGCCAATGCCAGCGTGCGTCGATAAGGAGAAGATGCACCGTCTCTCGACACCACTAGCAAGGCGATGTAGAGAAACTACGTCGCATATCCTTCTTGATCTAACGTTTCCGCTGAAAGAAGAAGTGAGGAAAGAGGTAGATATGCAAAAAAAAACGAAGGAAGAAGAAAACGAGGACAAAGGAGAGCAGACACATGGCTAAAGGCACACGGCTCGCTAGTTGTCGTACGCCTCGACACGTCGGAGAAACTGTACAAACATGACCCGCCATACGAATCATCCGCAACAAGCCACAGACATCTATAGTCTACGACGCCAGCTGAGATCTCCAACCGTGATAACCCAGGTCATCTACGACCTACGCTGATAGATGGCATGGGCTTACGACGCCACGTCTCCTATAGATGGCCCCATGTGTGACCAACCGCTGTCAGCTAGAGTCTATGGTGGCACATTGGCCCTAGATGGGCCCCACGTCCGCGAGAAAATGAGGCATGCATGGGTTTACGGTCCCGCAGATGTCTATAGTCTACGACGCCCACTGAGCTCTCCAACCACGACAACCCAGTTCGTCTAAGACCTATGCTGATAGATGTCATGGGATTGTGACGACACGTCTCCTATGGAGGGCCCCAGGCCTGTGACAAACCGCGGCCATCTAGATTATATGGTGCCATGTTGGCCCTGGATGGGTTCCACATCTGCGATAAAACGTGGAAGCACGGACTTACGGTGCCATGTTGGCTCTGGCCGAGAGAAACCATGGCCGAAAGGGCTCACAACATCGTCTACGTCCTACGCTGACAAATGGCATGGGTTTATGGCGCACTGTCTGCTATAGGAGGAAGGTGCATGATAAACCGGGCATCCAGAGTCTACGGCGCCACGTCGGTTATGGGTAGGACTGAAGAACGCGAAACAACAGCCATAATAGTCTCACGTCGCCACGTCGGCTCCAAGAGGGACCCATGGCCGCGAGAAGGTGTGGCCGGCATGGACTCACTGCACTACATCAGCTCTCGTCGGGCCCCGCCACCCGGCGGAAGCGGAGGCGTGTCGTGCTGGGAACGTCTCTTATAGAGAATGATCTTCCCCGCGCACGCTGACAGTGGGCCCATGTCGTGCTCGCGGTCCATCATCCAGCGACGCGGGATACGCCGTAGTGGGTCCCGCCTCACAGGAGAGCAGGGTTCTATTGCGACTTCACCTCGTGTATTTTTTGGGCTCCATCTCACGATTGAAAATAATCAGGACAACATGGATAGCAAATTGAGCCGAAACAATCTAGCGATATTATTTACTTCTGATACTTTTGATTTATATGTAAAGTGCGTGTGATTTGAATTTTAATTCAAATTTGACTTAGGTCAAACCTCAATTTAGAATTCATTCAAAACATTTAAATTCATTATTGAACTTGACTTCAATTCCTAATGACCATTTGGTTACAAAATAACCTCACTAGAATCAAATTCAATCAGATTTTTGAAAATTTTAAACTAAACCTAAATTTCTATATGCATTCTAAGCAAAACATCAAATCACACATCTATCATTCCCTAATATTTATTCCTCGGGTCATTACATGCTAATAGCAGAGACTACAGAGACACGTGTTGTCTGAACACCCGATGATGTCTGAGCACCATATGATGCATGGACACTCTTTTCCTTATCCCCTGCTTTACGTGGCTGGAGCACATCGATATTAATTTTACCGAAACAACTAGCAATTTAAATCAAAAGGTATTCCTAGATGCTTATCGCAAGTTAGTGCGAGAAATCTTTGCTTCCTAATGTTAAAATATTATGAATCAACTAAATCGGCCATGCTCCATGGGTATTGAGAACAAAGACATTCTTGCAACTCTCTAAATGAAATGGATTTTAAACCACCATTGGGAAGAAAAATCCATTCAAATGATGAGCTTTACAACCATGCAGTATGCTAGTATGTAGTCTAACCGCCAACCAAAATACAAGTGTTGGATTAATCCTATTCGAAAAGCAAGGACGAGAAAAATTCAGTTAGATGGGCAACAATTCACACGCCCAATGACCAAATACTACCTATTTCGAGTTACATCACAAATCCGAAGGGAAACGATGCTTACCTAGATGGAATCCATGAGTTCGATCCCTCCGATTCGAGCCAATATTCTCATAGTCGATGGCCTTAGTAGGCTTGCCATTGCTTCATGTCCCGTGACAGGGATAGATCTGGCGGAGGCGAATTTGGAATGGGCGCCACGGCGTAGGGGCGGCTTGGGGACGGGTAATGACATAAGGCAGGAGGGCACGACGGTAGCGACAGAGGGGTCGGTGCGGGAGCTTCTCAGGTTGGGGAATGATTTGATCGAGAGTGATAAGCTGGTATGACGTGTCTCCACGTGGCCCCACTCATCGGGACACAATGGTCAAGGGATGACCCTTCCCTACAAGGTCCCACCAATCAGCATATAACGGTAAGGCCTTTTCTCCGATGGCAACCCACTGTCCGGGCATTTGTGAGGATCTGAGACAAGAGAGAGGAGAAAAGTGAGTAAAAATTTAGAGGCTAGGGAAAAGTGAGTAGAGTTAACCATCCAAGGGCACGTAAATATAAATCCCTAATTCCAAATGAGTTTAGTCAAATATTGTCTTGCGAGAGAACATGTGGTCTTTTGAGGATACGTGTTAGAGCACCTCCACTCGTTCGGCGTTTTCAGGCCAAAATCTAACGCTATTTAGTGATGTATGGATGAAACTTTCGTCAGGCGAATTCCTACTCATGTTCCTAGCGTCCTTTACGAAAATTCAAAATTTCTCCCAAAATTTGACGAAACATGACAAATTTGATACTAATTCAGGCGATTGCATTAAATTATAGTCGAGTTCGTACATATTATGTCAAATTCGGACATATACCTGAATTCAACTTGCGGTAGGCTAAAAAACTTGGACAAACATAGAAAAATAGTAAATGGTAAGAGGATGCCAACACTGGGTCATTCACATGCGGAGCCGGTGGTAGAAGACGGTGTAGTCGCCGTCGTCGCCACCGTCTTCGTCGCTCGGCGGCTACGGTGGCTGGGAGCTGCCCTGGCCAGCGTCACCGCAATGCTACGACTGCGCTAAGGGCATGTCCTCGTCGAGGATGACGAGCGGCACAACCTGGTATGCGCGCTCTCGGCGAGCAGCACGCGCAGCCTAGCGCTCGGCCTCCTCTGGCTCCTAGTCCATCTTGGACCCGGCGTACGCGTCGGCCCCCTTATCGGCGGGACTTTGTTGAGCGACGCCTCCATCTTGAGGAGGAAGTCCTCCTCAGTGTCCGGCGGCACCCACTCTATCAGCTCCGGTTTTCGTGCGCACTAGCAGGGCTCCTTCTTCGGCCTCATTAGGCGAAGGTGCCCGCTAGGCAGGTACGCGAGGCGGTGCTCGTTGATAACGATGTCATAGGTGCGCGTGCGCGATAGTGTGTGTGATGGATATTCCGGCTCACATTACCGGCCAGAGTGGTGCCATGACTCGTGGCGTGACACTGATGCTGAAGACGATGATGACGCACCAACTATCCTCCTCGGCATCTAGGAGGCCACCCCATGGCGCCGAGAGAATGTCAGCAGCGAGCATGGCGGGTAGCCTAGCCGAGGTGTGTTCCCGACGCTGATGTGCTCGAGGACGGCGGCGAGGGTGTGGTCGGGTGCGCTCCACAACCGGCGCCATCCTTCGGCATTGTTGCGCGCTGGTGGCAGGCCTCCGCCCTCATAGGCGGCTACCTGCTTCTCCCGTCTGCCAATAGAAAACTGATACCAGTAGGCGTGGTTGTCGAGATCCCTAGCGAGCTCGGGGTCGTCCATGGTGCCGATGTCTGCCTAGATCTCGTCGACCCTGTCGGCTCCTGCCGGCACCAGCGGCACGAGGACGCCGCCCGTGCTAAGATTCCACGTCTATGGGCATCAGAAATCCGGCAGCGCCGAGTAGCTGGGGTCGTGGAGGAGCCGCTCCCACGACTGCAGCCCGTTTGCCACCGGTCCATCGTCGGGAACCTTTCCGCCATGGCTCTGCCGAGCTCTCTTTTCGCCTGGAACTTGGTGCTTTGGGAGAGTAATGAAGGAGTGGAAGTGCATGCTCTGACGATGACGGGGCTGAGGAGCATTTATAGCCACAGCGACATCGGGAGGGGTGTAGCGGCGAGGATGGGAAATGGAAAAGCGACGAGAAGGTGGGTGGGCGATCGTTTGCCTGGCGGTGGCGCACCATTACGGCGACGCGTGGGCAAGCGGACATGTGGCTGTTTGCCCGGTGGTCCATTGCGGGAGTCGAGGCGACACAATGAGGATGAATTACGTGCACTGGCTGACAGGGTGGGGCCACCAGCATAGAATTTCTCTCTCGCCAAATCAGCTTGATCCAACGTTTCCAGACGACTCCCGGCTCCTCGGGTTTGGCCTAGAAACGCCGAATGTAATTTGGTATGGTCGGGTGAAAACTTGGGTCTTGAGAACGTAACTAGACGCAAATTCACCGTCCGGATAAGAAATCGGCCTGTTCTACCAGGAATGGAAATGGAGACGATCTTATTGCCTAAGATATGTAATAGGTGTCATTCGCGGAAAAAAGGTATCGTCCAGGGAGTAATTTTTTCAAGTATGTTAATTAAAAGTCACATCAGCTAGAAAACTAAAAAACCGCAGCATCAAACCAACCTGTGATTGGGTGGCTAGGAGGGTGGTTATACCCCAGTCCACCAGAGTTGAAACCCTAGGTTTGACACTGTGTGTTGCAAAAAAAGCAGAATATTCTTTCAGTGGGGTGACATTCTCGTCAATCTCAAGATCCGATCCGCCGACTCAGTCTTTCTGAGGTGCTTATAGAAGTAGAGTATGGTGCTCATAGGGATAGGGTGTGCGTATGTGTTCATAGAGGGTGGATGCATGTAGTTGTTATGAATGTCTACGATTGTACCGTGTTTAAAAAAACCTATAGCAAAGCCTCACGGCTACGGACCTTGTCGGTGAGAACGTAATTTTTTCAAATATTTCCTCCGGTCTATATCATTATTCTTAACTTTATCTAGATACAAATATATCTTAGTCTAAATATTTAATTAGATATATCTAAATTTAAATAAATTTGAGAATGAGATGGGTCAAATGTCTGACCGCTTGATTCCTTTGCCCCGTGCCCTGATCTTCCGCCAAAGTGCCAGTGGACCTCCCACTACAGTAGTAACCAAAAAGCTGAGGCTCAAACCCTTCCGGACGCTATCATTCAGAGAACTCCTCTAGTTTTCGAGTAACTTGTCTTTGAACCTCGAATCTCTTGGGATTTCAAAGCGCTAGGTTAAGGCTCCTTTTGTTATTAAATTTCGAGATTAAGTAAGGGTTTATCTGAAAAATGACTTTAAAATATCTCTCTCCGGACCATACCCTCGCCCCGCCAGCCGCCATCTCCACCCTCCTTTTCGTCGCCGTTCGGTTTGTTCCCCCTCCCTCTGCCCCCCTCTCGACCCTAGTCCTCCGCAGGCGAAAGCCAGAAGAAACACCAGCCGAGGACCAATGGCCACCGAGACCGAGACGTTCGTCACCGACGTGGCCTTCGGGCAGGAAGTGATCGTCACCACCGTGACGTCTTCCGGCGCGGCCGTGGAGGGCTGGCTCCAGGAGATCCGCTCCGTCCTCGGGGATCTCGTCGTCGGGCTCGACGTCGAGTGGCGCCCCAGCTACAGCCCCTCCCAGAACCCCGTCGCGCTCCTGCAGCTCTGCATCGGTCGCCGCTGCCTCATCTTCCAGCTCCTCCACGCCGACTTCGTCCCTCAGGCACTGTCCGATTTCCTCGCCGACCCCACCTTCCGCTTCGTCGGCGTCGGCGTGCAGGAGGACGTGGAGCGCCTCATCGACGACCACGACCTCAAGGTGACCAACACGGTGGACCTGCGCGGCCTCGCCGCGGAGGGGATGGAAAAGCCGGAGCTCCGCCAGGCCGGGCTGCAGGCCTTGGCGCGCGCCGTCATGGGGGCAGACGCCGCAACCCTTCAGAAGCCACAAAGGGTGAGGATGGGCCCGTGGGACGCCTACTGCCTCTCTCTCGTGCAGATCAAGTATGCCTGCATCGACGCTTTCGTCTCCTTCGAGGTCGGCCGGAAGCTGCTCACCGGCGACCTACCGGCGATCCCTGAGGTGATAGCCGAGGCGACTCCTGAAAACTCGAATGCTTAACTGTAGCTTGTACTAGTTGTTCTAGATTTAGTTCTTTATCTTTTAATGTTAGGCAAGCGTTTTAGAGTGATTCTGCAATGGAAAAATCAGACATTGGTGATGATTCGTACTAGCTTTAGATCAGGCAAAAAGTTGTGGCTGCAACTAGGTGCATGAGTATTAAGCCTTTGGTGTCAACGAAATATTCTGATCAACTATGCATTATTAGTGGACAATTAACTACTCCCTCTGTTTCATAATATATGATGTTTTAGCTAACATCTTATATTTTGAAATAGAGGAAGTATTTTTAACTCATTGTTCATGTCAATGCTGTTCTTATCACCGATTGGATGTTCCGAATTTCCAGCAGCTCTCCTTTGCTCTACAGTTTGCCGTTAGAACTTTTCAATCAGTTTATTATTTGGGACTCCCTCCGTTCCAAAATTGCTTTACAAATCTAAAACGTCTTATATTTTGGAACGGAGGGAGTATCATAATTTCATATTTTATACCCACCATACATGGTGGA
Source organism: Avena eriantha (assembly GCA_910589775.1). Lineage (NCBI taxonomy): Eukaryota > Viridiplantae > Streptophyta > Magnoliopsida > Poales > Poaceae > Avena > Avena eriantha. The sequence continues at coordinate 517,295,416 of OU342742.1, read as the reverse complement.
ATTGACGATGTGCATCATTCTTTTGTAGTGGACTGCCAACTATTTTTATTATGTGCTCCATGTCAGTGCTCCTTCTAGTAATCACAGATTGGGTGTTCCAAATTTCCAATAGCTCCATTGCTCTGAAGTTTGACACATCAAATTACATAGTTGTGTAGCTAGAATTTTGGCCGTTTTGTATCTGTCATCATAATTTGATTTCTGATATCACTTATACCACATTGTGCAATTGCTGTTTTTTCGCATATTCATTCGATACCCTATAACTAATTTGCGGTTGGTCTGGTATACATGTCAGATTTATTTTTTGACATGTAGATGTGCTCTACTTTTGAATCATTGCACATACATGTCAGAAATTACCCTTATCGCATCCAGAAGAACACTAGCATGATAGTCCCTTGTATTACAAATAAACTGCCAGAAAGGATCCATAGTCCAATTCTTCACAGTTCCGTCTTATCAGAAATTTATTTTCTAGAAATTGTTTTTATTAATTCATTTGTACCATCTGCCAAATTTGATATTTCGTTGAAATTCTCTTTATTAGTATGTATGATGTATGAAAACATACATTATGCTTGTGAGAGTTTACAACTAATTATGATGACTTCATTCAATTAATTCTCCATTCTTCCTAGTTCAAGTTCTTTTAATGTAGAATTCAAGTGAGTATGTGATAATTTTCTTTTTGGGGTGGAGCCGGTGATAAATTGACAAGGACATGACTCTTTGCTTGTTTGTCCTAGTGTAATGATTACTTCTATTCTATCTCTAAGAATAGATGGTCATGTTTCTGCATCGTACCAAGGGTGTACTTATTTTGTGGTAAGTTAAGCAGGGCTTTTATATCAAATGGTTAACTGATAAGAACAGAGTGCTATGCATTACCCTGATACGAACAGATAATTAGACCCATTGTCCCTTGTGCTCAATGATGTCAAAACATATCTTCTTGAATTATGTGCTATCTGAGAGCCAGGGGTAATCGTGTTTGATTTTGCCAGGCACTTTACCTGTATTAGGAACAGCTTAGAATTTCTTTATTTTTTTGCGAAAATTCCATTGATCTGAGGTATAGCTGATACTGTTACCGGTGGCTGAACTTGGCTTGTGTCTCAAGTGGTGTTACTAGTTAACGTTTGGTACGATCAGCAGCTTTTGATTTAGGCTGCTTGGTGTGTTATGCAATAAAAAGTTTGAGTGACCAGTAAACTGACAACAATCTCTGACAGTTCCTTGTATTCCTGATACAAGATTTTGTGCGTCACGAACGAGGTGGACGTGTGGATATGTGAACGATTGCGAGAGGAGAAAATTGCACACAAACCGGTCACTCAAACTTTTTATTGCACAAACCTGTGACTCTAGACGTAATTATTTGCAAGCAGCTATAATGATCTGTTTAGACTCTTTTAACAGCCTAGACAAATGACAATGGGGCCACCTTAGAGAATCTCCAAGAGATGCAAAAAAAAAAAGTAGAGGTCTACCAAAAAAAGATTTCTAGGGCACTAGAGGCAAAAAAAAAAGGTGGCTCTAAACATATGCCGGTGTACAAACAAAGTTAGACATACCAAAAAAAATGCACCGGCGCGGGCTGCTGCATACCCCCTCTCGCGCGGTCCCGAACCGATCTGAATTTTTCTCCCACATCGTGGGCCGCCGCTACGGCCATGGCCACGCTGTTTTCCATCCTGTTTGCAGCTCCAACGGCTTTCAGGGCGTGCAATTGTGGAGCTCCAACAACTATGTCGTCGAAATCGCGCACGGCAACATGCGGCTGTGACTCGACACGTTTGAACCGCGCAGTGTAACATGATGCGCCATTGACGCGAAAGGGGCGTGGAGGCTCGGCCGATCGCGACTAGACTAATATAATTTTATGACCTGATCTCCTGTGCATCATACTTTTTGAGATTAGTTGTTATCGTATATATATGCTATATTGCTCTAATTATGTGATACAATCTAGTCATACCGCTAGAGTCACTGGTTTGTGCAATAAATCTAATTGTGCAATCTGCTCATTAGAGCTCCTTGCATTGAATTACCGCTAAAGTCATCGGTTTGTGCAACAAATTTTTTGAGTCATTGGTCCATGCAACAATGACCCCGAGAGTTAATGGTTTGTGCAAGAGTAAAATGCACCAATGGTCACTGTACTTGTCGGGCAGCATGATATGGTTATTGTACTCTGTGAATATGCTGCGGCGGTCACTAAACTCGTCGACCAGGGTTTTGTACGGTCACTCGGTGTGTACGCACGTCTGTATGTGGTGATGTGGCTGTCGCGGGTCACGATGTGATGCACCAATGGTCACTGTGTGGGTCGGATAGATGTGGAGAAGAAAATAGGTGGGGGCTCTTCTGGAAAAAGACATCGTCGTGTATGAAACCCTCCCCTGTCCGAAACCCTTCCCATGTGTTGCGCCGCTCCGCGTTGCGGCCAACCGTTGTCGTCGTGCTGCGCAGACGCCGCCCAGCCATGCCTCGCTTCGTCTTGTCGCTCGGTCAATGGCAAACGCCAGCTCCACAAGCACCTTTGTCCGCCGCCGGGGCCCGTTCATCCCCACCATCGCCTACCCCGATTGTGGCCAGACAGTGGTGCGCGACGTCTCCGACACTTCAGCACACGAAGGCTGGAACTACTACAAGTGTAGGAGGCATGGTGTAAGTGATCTAGTTGGTCATGAACATGTTGAACTGATGTGAGCAATGTGCTAGTAGTTGCTATGGATTTAGGTGAAATGAGTGCGGATCTAGTTGGTCATGAACATATTGCAAATTTAGGTACATTGCCGGTGATCATAATTGTGCATTATGTATGGACATTTTGTAGAAGGGCTGCAACTTCTAGAACTGGGAGCTGGAGTATGTCATCTAACTTGTGGACCATGATGTTGAAAGGACAAGGATGTCGCCTAAAGGGGGGTGAATAGGCGATTTAAAATTTTTACGAGAGGGGCTTAACAAAGGCGGAATTAAACTAGAGTTTACTTTGTCAAGCACAAAACCTATATATATACTATGGTTCACCCATGTGCACGAACAACTTATGCTAAACAAGACAACCAACTATATGATAGCAAGATATAAGACTTCAAGCACGAAGGCTATCACAAAGTAAAGTGCATAAGTAAAGAGTTCGGGTATAGAGATAACCGAGGCACACGGAGATGATAGTGTTTTACCGAGTTCCACCAAACAAGGGAGTACGTCTCGTTGGAGGGGTGGGCGGTACTAAGACCACCAGCGCCACGAGAGGCCTCACCCTATTCTCCTGTGGACCTCGCCACAAAAGGCCTGATCCATTCTCCACTATCGGTGCACTTGTCGGTGGCAATCTGTAACCTCGCACAAAGCTTGGGGCACTTCTCCACAACTTAATTGGAGGCTCCCAACAAAGAAGCTTGGGGAAAGCTCCACAACTTAATTGGAGGCCGCAAGTAATCCACAAACCTGCAATACAACTAAACCGTCTAGGGTTCCAAGAACCTAAGAGTAAAAAGCTTCTCACCTTTCACCCAATCGAATTCTCACCGAGAACTCAAACCGATGCACCAAATGCAATGGCAAGAACACAAGAAGTGCTCAAGTCCTTCACTCCCAAATTCTGCCAAAGCTACAAAAGCTTATGGGGGAATAAGAGAGGAAGAACAATGGAGGAAATCTGCAAAAGACTCCAAGATCTAGATCCCAAGATGTTCCCCTCACTTAGAGGAGAGATTGATTGGTGGGCTTGTAGATCCAGATCTCCTCTTTCTAATCTCTTAAGGATATGCAAGAATCATAGGAGGGATTGAGAGATAGAAAGATCAAGAAGGTCAACTATGGAGGGGAAAACTTGCAAGAATGGGTAGGTAACCTTTGGGGAAGAAGGGCCCCTTATATAGGTCCTCCAAAATCCAACCGTTACAGCTCTAGAGCGCGCGAGCCATACATTTCGGTCAGTTTTTGGATGGTTTCCGATTTGGAAATCTCAATGCCAACCATAGGACTGCAATATGAGATTTCTGTGCTACACCGTAGTGTCTCGCCTTTTCACTCCGGACGTGCGGGCCAAGGCAAAACTGACAAAAACAACAATATGAAAACAACCATAACTTTTACGTCCAAACTCTGATTTTGATGATCTTGGGCTCATTTAAAAAAGGATAAAACGCTCTACAAGATCATGCAATAAAACATCATAGTCCAATAAGGGAGTATAGAACCAAATTGCGAAATGTTTAACTTATCTATAAAATACGAACAGGTAAAAACCTTATTGAAAACGCAATAGAGAATGCATATGAAATACATTTTCAATGAACTTGAGCTTGTCATGAAGATTAACACAAGCTCTAAATCCTTTCATGGATAAGAACCAAATAAGAACCAAGAAATATAATGCCAAGTATGCAAAGGTTTGAGCTCTCTCCGAAGGATATGATCAAGTTACTCACTCGAGAGCCCCTCTTGATAGTACGGCTATCTATCTTATAAACCGGTCTCTCCAACTAACACCACGAGACCAATAAGAAAAAAAACCTATCAAGAACATACATTTGACTTGCACATATTCCACTTGAGCTTGATGACGATAATCTTGTCTACCTCAAGATGGAATACCTTTCTTGATTGTTCTAGCTTGGTGAAGACTTGCAAAGTGCTCCCTCATATTACACTATGGTAGAGCTTCTCTTTTGGGAATATCTTCACATATCCATGAACACCATAGGATGGAAAGCTTCAAGAAAATGATGTCTTCGAGATGGCCCATCTTGAACTTGCACTTTATTTCTTCTTTCTTCATCATGTTGGTGTCTTGAAGGTACACAAGAGATATCACTCCATCTTATTATTCAAGACACACTTGCCATAGGCTCAACTCTCACATGACCAATCTTTGGATCACTCCTTGAACATCTTGGTCATCACTTGATCTTCTTCATTTTCTTCTTCTTAAATCAACCTTGACACCACCATATGGTTCAAGCAGCCTATGGACAAATCCTTAAGTATAACTCAATACAAACATTAGTCCACATGGATTGTTATTAATTACCAAAACCACACATGGGGGAACATATGCACTTTCAATCTCCCCCATTTTGGTAATCGATGACAATCCCTTTGAGAGGGTTTATATTAGGAATTAACTGAACAAAACTGCTAACATCAAATACTACACAAGTATGCGATGTTAGTACGACCACAATATAGAGCAAACTCCCCCACAATCTATGCACATGTGGATGAACTTGAATTTCATTGCATATATTGCCAACCATTATCGGTGGTGGAGTTTCCTCGATATATTCAACGTGCATATCAACATGCTAAGATGCAAAGCACAAGAGGCAAATGTTTAAGTACAAAACTAAAAGCACAAAACCAAATTCTCTTAAACCCTCTAAAACTTTTTCCCCATTGACATCGATTTCCGAAATGGGTGAAAAGAATTAGAAGGCCAATTAAGTGAGAGTTCCTCCATATGGTGTGTATTTCTCATAATATGAGTGGAATCAAATACATGTATTTAATGACGAATATCCGGAGGGAATCAAACTAAATTGAGGGTTTAATGATTGCAAAGAAATAAAATGGTGAAGAAGCATGAATGAATGAAGCAAGCAATCAAACGATCCAAAGAACCACTTCATAAAATAAAGATATAAAAAGAAGGATATATTATGATAAGATCGAAGTGATTTAAATAATATGAGGGTACTTCCCAATTATAATTTGTATTTGAATATATTATGGTAAGGACAAATGAGTGTTTAGATGAAATAGGAAGCTCCATGTTCGATAGATTTTTGTACGGAGTTATGGGGGTCAGGTTGACACGTTGATAGCTGCAAAGTGCAGATGCTAATCAAATAAGCCTTTCATGAGCAGGTTGTGCACGCGATGCATGCACGTGGCTAGTTATTTTACTTGATAAATTCGACGTGCATGGATTGAGCTAATAATTCCATCGATTCATCCAACATGCATGCATGAGCCATGCCCACGTTTCAGGCAGCTGGCATGTGAGCGTCTAAGCAACGTTGAAATGTAGGCAGCTAATTAACTTAATAAATTAGTCTATTTTCGCAGGTAAATATACAAGGTGTTCGTGCAGTCAGGCCGATGTACGAACGCGGTGTCGTGTGCACGCGTACGAGCCGGTATACTAGGTCGGTTAACAATATATATTTCGGCCAGCTGACACGGTTGATCGAGTCTATCAGATAAGCATCACGATCGAAGGCCGGCCGGCCACGATTCTCCCGGAGAGATAACACGTCGAGTTTGTTAATAACTTAAGATAAACATCTTCACCGTAATATTCTTAAAGGGAGAAGTGCCTCCATCGTTATCTATGCGGTGTCGTTAGCTGCCTATAAAAGGACAGCATACACACATCACACGGGAGCAACCCAGGCGCACACACCCGGAGATCGCTCACATATGCTCAGAGCTCTTGCGGCGGAGGCGATCGCCGCATGTATCCGTCCACTCCCAAGAGACACCATATACACGCATTTCTCCCAGCCTAAACACAGCTACATATTCCCATCCACACAACCCAAACCGATGAAACACGACCAGCTGGAGCAAGGAAAGGAGGCCATGGAGCTTCCTAATGGTGAGGATTATGGTTGACACACTCTCTCTCTCTCTTCTCTCTACATGCACCGCACACATGTGCATCTCACACAGTGACGCATGGATCCAGCGCGCAACTCTCGAACAAGGCGACGGTGCCGGGCTGCCGGCGCCGACTTCAGCACCGCCAAGACGACGGGCTCAAGGGCGTGCATCCCGGTGTCTCCTCCACCGCGACCAAGATGACGGTATCGAGGGTGCGCGGCTGCCGGCGTGCAGCCTGGCGCCATCTTCTCGGTGCCCAAGACCACAGGCCGGGACGCCGGCTTGTAGCACGGCGCCCCAACCTCCAAGACAACCGTATTGGGGCTACCGGCGCGCATCACCACATCACGGCTACTTCACCAATGGCGTTGAAGACAACACCGACGCCGACACTGCCGACGTGCAAGCCGGCCGGCATACTCCAGAGTCCAGGCAGTCGGCGTGCAACGGAGCCACCTCCATCTCAGTGAACCCGGCGGCCATAGAAGACAACGGCGGCGGAGCCACTGGCGTGCAGCGGTGCTAACTCCATCTCCGTGAACTCGGCAGCCCTAGGCGGCGGCGCGGGCGCTGCCGACGTGCGAGGCAGCATCCTCTCTACTTCCCATGAACGGCGCCAAGACGACAACGTCGAGGCTGTTGGCGTGCAGCTTGACGCCTTCTCCACGACACCCAAGACGGACGACGTTGGGGCTGCCGGCGTGTAGCCCAGCGCTCTCTCCACGACACCCGAGACGATGGCATCGGGGCAGCCGCAGTGCGGCGGCGCCACCTCCGTCTCGGTGAACCCGGTGGTCGTGGAGCGCTGGTGTAGGTGGCCAGCCGGCGTGCAACGATGCCATTCTCCTCTCCGCGATGCCAAAGACAACGGCACCGGGGCTGCCGGCGTGCAGCCCAGCGTTCTCTCCACCTCCCAGGAACGGTCGCATCGGGACTGTCGGCGTGCAGTCCGGTGTCTTATCCGCCAACTCCGCTCCCATGAACCGGGCGGCCGGCCGAAGACGATGGCACCGGAGACAGCTGGCGTGCAACGGCTCCCTCATCTCCGTGAACCGGGCTGGGTGGCCATAGGCAATCGCGACGGGCATGTCGATGTGCAAACCGGCGTCGTACTCCAGCCCCACGAGCTATAGGCGACGGCGTCATGCTGTAGTCTGGCGCCACTTCTATCTCTTCTAATCGACGGTGCTGAAGCCGGCAACCGAGAGATGGGGCGGCAGGCGCGCAGCACCAAGAATCTTCCACGACCGCCAACCTCGCCATTGCCGAGGTCTCGAGGGCAGAAGAACAGACCCGGAGGCACAGCTCTCAGGAGGCAGGACTCGGAGACTCGGCTCTCGTACCCGCAGTTGGGAGGAGATCACATCCAAGAAGAAATACACGCACACACTGCACCCATCCTAGCACCAATTCTTCATCCACGAGCACACAGCTAGCCATCTTCCGATCTCTACACAAATACAATATACACATACACCCATCAATCAGGAGCAAGGAGAATCAGCCATGAAGATTCCTAATGGTGAGAACTACGGTTGACTCTCTTTCAATGGCGCCGAAGACGATGACGTTGAGCTGCCAGCTCTATCTCCATGGCGCCGAAGACGATGGCATTGAGCTGTTGGCGTACAGCCCGGATCTCTCTCCATGGCGCTGAGGACGATGGCGTTGAGCTGCCGGCGTGAAGCCCGGCGCTCTCTCTCTCCACGACACTCGAGGCAGCGGCGTCAGGGCTGTCAGTGTGCAACCCGACCTCCCCTCCATCTCCCACTAATGGCCGCGAGACGATGGTGTCAAGGTCCCAGCGTGCAGCCCAACGCTTGCGCCACTTCACCCGGATGGCGTTGATCCCGAAGTGCATCCTGACGCCAAGGCGACGACTCCGAGGGTGCCTCGGCTCTCGGTGTGCAGCCTAGCGCCATCTCCATCTCCGCTGCCACCAAGACGACGGCCTCGGGCGCGCGGCTACCAGCATGCAGCCCGGCGCCATCTCCTTCTCCACTGCCACCAAGACGACGACCTCGGGGGCGCGTGTTGGCGTGCAGTCCGGCGCCATATCTACCACACCCAAGATGACAGCCTCGGCTGCCGGCGTGCATCCCTATGCCATCTTCATCTCCGCCGCCACCAAGACGACAACCTCAAGGGCGCGCGGCTGCCGGCGTGTAGCCTGGCGCCATATCCACCGCACCCAAGATGATGGCCTCGAGGACGTATGGCTGCCGGCGTGCAAACCGGCGGCATCCTCCATCTCAACTGCGACCAAAAAGATGGCCTCAAAGGCGAACGGCGGTCACTTCTTCATCTCGACGGGGCCATCTCCATCAAACTCTAACCGTGCTGGAGGCGACGGCAGGGTTGCGGCATCAAGACTGGTGCCATCTTCATCACTTCGCCCAAGTCGACGGCCTCAAAGGCGCGCGACAGCTGGCATACAGCCGCGCTATCTCCACTCCTACGAAGTCGTCGGCATGCAAGACGACGCCTTTGCCACCTCTACGACCCATAGATTACGGCGTCGAGGCAGCTGGCGCGCAGCGGCGCCATCTCCACTCCCGCTGACCTCCCAGCAGATGGCGGCATGCAGCCCAACGCCTTCTACACCCCGGCAAGAATACGATGCGCAGCCAAAGATGCTTTGAGGCACTTGAGTTCATCCACAATGATGTTCCATTCCCGGCGTTGCTCGTGCCACCGCCGTGGTCCCAAGTGCACCCATCTTGAAGTCTTACGGATGCATGCATGCTTGCCTACACTACGCACGTCTGCCCGTGCTGCTGAAGGGAGGGAGGACGCCTGCCGGAACCTTGGCCGGACTCATCGACATCTTCTCCGGCCTAGGCGAGACGACGCCGTGACGGTCGTATGCTGCACTCTAGAAGCTGATCGAGCAGGGGCTTGGCGAGAAATGTAGATTCCTGCTCTCATCGTCACATTCTTGAGCTACCTAGCTCAAGTGCTTTTTTAAGCATGCGAGCATAGCTCGTGCGTGCATGCCCACTTTGAGGCTTGTATACGCGCATACGTACATCGGCGCTAACGTACTCGAGCTAGCGTCCTTTCACCAGTCTATCATCCAGGTCTTGTATCGGACGGACATTCCGGACACTCAAGACGTCGAGTGTGCCTTCGAGGGCGCACGGCCATCCCGCTCACGCCCTCAAGACGCATCTGTACTTCTGGGGCTGCATCACTTCGCATAGAGCCGACTGTGTCGCCATCCTTGTGTTACACAATGGGACATGACACAATGACTCCACATCCACCTAAGAAGGCGGCGCATGAGACGCCGCACCAACTGTCACCATCGACTTCGGATCTAAGGCGGAGTGACACTCTCTTTGCTAGCCACACCGTGACGGGCTAGGTGGCTCCTTCGACACCACTTCTCCACAGGCCCGTGAGATGGCGGCTTCAGTCACGCTGACTACCGTGAACTCGGTGTCGGGCCGAGACGAGGCGTCGACCACACTCGCTGTGCCGCCGACTTGTGCATGCGTCGGTTTCATACCGACGCTAATCTCCATCGGCACTTACTCCCGCGAGACATACCCCTTGCGCACCCCGACGAGGCTGCTGGTCGTCGAGAAGTCCCAACTTAGTGGACCCATGCTACTTCAACTTCAACTACATTGACGCCGTCAAGACCGACGATGCATGACGGCGAGGGCAAGCATGGTCAGAACAAAGGCCACGCTACTCGCGGCGCGTGTACCGACGAGGACACGGGCTTTGCCACCGCCCACATACACACCACCACCACATCATGCATGGAGAATGCGAAGCGAAGACGATGAAGACGACCACACAGCTTAATCGGATGTGTCTCGCGGTGTAACCCGCAGGAGTAATTAACCGGGTGCCTTCCGGTCCCGGGAACCAGGAGATCGCAATCGCCACAATCGGGTTGGCCGCGCAAGCAGGCCACAAAGCGCATTGTATTAGGGATCTTGTACTTTGTTTCTCCAAGAGAGATTAATGAAATACGACTTTCCTGTCTTTTTCTTGTGTACTACAGTACACTGGCACGCCCGCACTTTTTTCTTTACCCGGACGCATGAGAAAAACATGCTACCATCTTCTTCCCCAAAGTAGCACTCTTCTACTCTCTAGACGTTTTTTCTCGTGTCAAACACTCCCCAAGGTTCATCCATAACAAAGTGCAGAATTATGGAATCCTAACTTCCCATAATCAAACAAAACACCAAACAAGAACAAGAAAGCAAATGCGTGTTCTTAGGTAAATTAGGAAAGTTCCCCAAGGTTTATGCACCAAAATAATTGCTTTCATTGCAAAGTGCATAAACATGGTATCCTTGCTCCCCCAAACTTACATAACAACACAAAGGCATGAGAGATCAACTTTCTTAACACCAACGAGTGCCAAAAGATGCAAATGAAAAGGTTAACCACCAAAGAATAAAAAGGAGCACAAGGTGGACTCCAAAGCAAAAGGATATCAACTAGAGATTTAGCCATAATCATGTGTATAAGTTTCTAGGTAGACAACAATCACCAAGATATACATCCACAAAGAAACATGTACACACAAAATGGATACTCAAGAATGAACAAGATATCCAAACGAAAGTCATAGATAATGGCAATAAGATTCTTGCTAGAAAGCATGGCCAAAGGCTCAAATTTATCTTATTGAACATCAATGACCTTCAAACATCAACAAATACATCACAACTATCACAAGGGAACAAGAGATAGTTGAAATGCATTGGGAAAGGCAACAAGTATCATAAAGAACAAATAAACCTGGCAAATTTATCCATATTGCACATGAGAGAAAATGAGGAAATGATTGGCAATAGAATTGCTAGATTGACATATGTGGGATTGGTGAATCATAAACATGATTTTTATATACTCCTCAAAATATGCATTCATCTCAACTTACTCATATAATGGTAAGGATGATATAATAAAATATTGCAAGAACCACAATAAAAGCAACTGAAGGAAATCATGCCATGATGCAACCACAAAGGTTGGATGCTAGAAAAGTATGCATGAGAGGGATACTTGTTACCGAGATACCATTGGTAGGATGTAGTAGATATGAGTTTGTTGTTTAACCTAGCTTACCTCTAATTATCATTTAGTCACTACATCTTCTTCTTATTGAAACAAGCATCTAATGTATCTCCAGTGTACCTAAAACACATTCAAGTATAAAATGGTACTCCCTCCGTCCAGGAAAAGATGTCGCGGCGATGTTTTTACGAAAACCCACCCGCCCTTTTTCACCTGAAGGAAAACGTCCCCGACACTCCTCTCTTCCTCGCAAAATATTATGAGAGCGATGAGTTCTACTCTCCCAGCGCAAATCCGCCTCCCGTCGCCTCTCCCCCTCGCCCTGCCGCCGGATTCTCCTTCTCCGCCGCCGGTTCCTCCTTCTCCGCCACCGGATCCGGCGGTACATCCTTGTTTAGGTTGAAAAATTCGAGCTGTCGGAGCTCCCTCCTGCGCAGCCTGGAGGTTGGGGATGAGCCGCCGGAGCACATGGCGCTGCCGGCGAGAAGCTGAAATGAGCTGCCAGAGCTCTACCGGTGAGACGCAGAGCTAAGCTCCGGCTAGAAGCCGGGACGGAGAAGCATAGGTTGGTCTGTCGGCTTGACGGTGCTGCTGGAGCTGCCGGCAAGACGGAGAGCTGAGCTCTGGCGAAAAGCTATTGAAGGATCGATCCATGTGCTGATCTGATCCCGGTGTCGCGCGAGATGGATCCCTGCGCTCCGCGAGATGGATCAGTCGCTGGATCGATTTGCTCCCGTGGGATGGATGTGCGAGGGAGGCGATGTGCCGGGCAGATGCGCGCGCTGCCGGAGATCGATCGATCGCAGCGGGAGCTTCGCGGCGCGCTGCCGGAGATCGATCAATCGCAGCTGGAGCTTCGCGGCGGGGGTTGAGGCGGACGGCCAGGACGAGGTAGACAAAAATGTCAGTTTGGAGTTCAAATTTAACGGCTAATTTTGACACGTTTTGATTGTAATAGGTACTTTTTTGCAAAGTTGTATTTGAACTGTGCCTGCGACATCCTTTTATGGATGGAGGGAGTACCAAAACTCATTGGGTCCAAAGTAGTTAAATACACTACAATACACAGGACAAACTCCACAAAAACATGTGCATATTGATATGAAATTGAATTTCATGCATATCTTAGCCAAAATAGGATTTGGTGAAGTTTCCCTTATATATTGGATCAAAGAAAGCAAGCATATCATAATATATACATCTAGTAAATATGCATGCACAAGACATTCAAGAACCAAAAAGAGATATAGTTTGAACAAAAACACCAAAAAAGCCAAGAAGGCACACCTAAGTGTGACACGACTAACAGTTGTCCAAAATATATCAAAGACCAAATCAACACATAATAGACCCCAAGTTCAACAAATGAATGAGGCAAAAATCCAAAGAGCAAAAAGGATAAATAAATACAAATACTCAATGATTTATCTTATTCAAATGGTTAAATCAAAACATGGAAGGAGAAAATCAACTCCCAAAAAAATACCAATTGAAAAAAATGGTTCCAACAAAAGAACCAAACTCTCAACACTTTTCAAGATGGCACAAGGTACCAAAGAAAAGGTTTATCTTCCAAAGACATAAAACATGGTATGGATGAAAACATGACATGAAGAAGCATAAAAGGAGTGTTCTAAAGAATATAGGACAACTCCCCGCATGATTAGTGCATTATTTAAGATTTTGCATTTGAATACAAAATGCACACACATGGGATCATCAACTCTACCTAATTCAAATAGACCACTGGATGATTTCAAGATAAATAAAGATCCACAAGATTCGAGGAAGACACGGGAGAAAAAACACAACAAATTATTGGCAAGAGATAAGGAAAATAAAGCAAAACCCAACGTGAACATGATCAAAAAGATCTACCACTTATTATAATACTCATTTTCTAAGGACAAGGAATATGCAACTATTTCTGGGTGGTAGATAACAAATATATCCAAGATCATATTCACAACGAGAAAGCACATGTCAAAAGTTAAGAGTTAAATCCAATACATGAAAGAGATCCTTGAGGGTTTCAACTAGTTAAACAATCATGCAAAGCAATGATTAGTAGAACTAGAGGAAAAATTCTTGCCAACTTAGATATAAGAATTCATATATGATGAAACTCATATCAAGGAAAGATCTCACAAACAAGATCTAAAAGATGAGGAATAAAATCATTAAACCAAACGGAACTTGTTTGGGCTCACGTGCCACATAGGAACTAGATAATTTCCAATATCAATTCTATGTGACACAACCTCAACTATTCACATTTTCTCGGTTTTTAATATGCACAAAGTGTATTACTCCCCCATAATGTGATAAAATAATTCTTCTCACAAGAGGAAAATAAAATACAACTAGAGAACATTAATGGATATTATAGAATTTGAATTTCTCATGAGCATGACATACCACGTAGAGACTAGATAATCTTGAAATATCAATTCTAAGTGGTATTCCTCATGTACACATATTTAGGATTGTGAGGTGCTCCAAAGGACGTCACACTCCCAAAATAGGATAGTCCATTAATCTCCCGCAAGAGCCAACTAAGATATAAACAAGATGCAATGGGCTCAAACGCAAAACACATACATGGTGTGCAAGCCAACATAAACAAACTTGATTTCTCAGGTTAAGCAAGTAGGAAGCACAACATATACAAAACATATGCAAGGTACAAAACTAATACATGCATAAGGGGCAAGTAACTTTCAATGTAAATGAGTTGAGAACATATTAGGAGCAGATATATGATAATCTAAATGACTTGGCTTGTGAGAATATAATTGAAGTCCCCTTAATTCTTCATGATGTAGCCAAGTCTCCAATGCCCTCCAACAAACACCTATTGATCAAGTTTTAGCTTGATGGTCCCCAACCAAGTTGGGTCCTAAGAAGTTAGTCACAATAGGCTTGGCAACCCAAATGGTTCTTTTCTTGACACCACTTTGAGCACCAACATATTTCGCAAACACATTGCCAACCTCATCCTTCCTAAGAGAATAAACATCATTAATCATGATTGGGTTGGATTAGGAGTTACCAATAGTGTAAGAGGAAGAGATGTGACCCTTATCACAACATAAGTAGCAAGTTCTTCTCTTCCCATTCTTTTCACTTGATTTCTCCACAATGGAAGCATTAGCTTGAATCTTCTTGGAAAGTGGCCTTTCTCCAACTTGAGATAGGACATGACCTTGAACTAGAGGTTGCTTCCCTTTTTTCTTCTCACCGAGAGGCTTCTTCTTCAAAGGACAAGATCTAACATGGTGCCCTTCAATTTTGCACATGAAGAAAACAATCTTGGCCAAATTCTTGACTTGTTCTTGGCCCTTATTATTGTTGCTCTTAGACTTATTCTTGATAGTGGAATTGTTCTTTACATTGGATTTGAATCCAATCCCACTCTTGTCATTGGGGGATTTTTTGCACACTCAAGATCTTGTTGAGTGTGGTCTTACCTTCATGACCCCTTTTCAAGTCATTCTTCAAAGAAGTGACTTGAGACTTGAGCTCTTTGATTTCCTCTATATGGTTAGTGACAACACATATACTAGAGGAAGTAGAAATTTCATTGCTAGAGCAACAAGTCAAAGAATGTAATTCATCACAAGATTTAGCAATAATGTGAGTGGACGAATTACTAGGACTAGGACATGGCAATATAGCATTATTAGTAGAGACTGTGCTAGTGACCACATGAGGCTCACAAGATGTTACCTTTGTACAGCTAGCCTTATAAGCTAACTTTATCCTAGCATGGGATGCTATAAGATACTCATTAGAGCTAGAGAGATTTTCATGACTTTCTTCCAATTTCCCATACTTGCTAGTTAGCAACTCAAGTTAAGACCTTAGCTCAACATTCTCCTTCAAAATAGATGCTTCACAAGAAGTAGAGTTAGTAGCACAAGCATCATCATTAATAGAAGAAGAAAACATTGCAAGCTCATCATATTTTATTTTGAGACCAATTGCCTTCTCAAGAGTTTCTTTGGTTGTGTGTGCTTCCTTTTTAAGCACTTTTACTTTGGCACAAGCATGGTCATGTTATTTAGTGAGTTTAGATATTATTTCATTATTTAACTCCTCACTAGTTTTAAGCTTCTCCTCAAGATAAACCCAAAGCTCTTGTTCTTCTTCTAGAGCAACTTTCATATTGTGAGCATCATTGGCATAGTAATGCTCGAGAGCACCCATATTATCAATGGTGTCCTCATGCTCCTCAAATTGAGTTTCTAGCTCATAAATATGTTCCTTGCTCTCAATAGCAACACCCAACATTATAAAAATTTAGAGCAAGCATTATTATTGTTAACAAGAGCATGATAAAAAATTGCCCTTTTCATGTAACAAGGCAACATCTACCTCTTCTTCCTAATTATCCTCATCCTCATCATCACAAAGAGGTATTGGGTTCCAAAGTAGGAGTTACATTTGAATCCCTAGCCATAAGGCATAGTTGGGAACCATGAAATGATGATGATGAAGAATTACTTGAAGCTCCATTCAAGATCTTGTCTTAGCCCATAGAATTTTAGGTTTCCTCTACATTGTTAGACACACAACAACTAGAGGAAATAGAAGCATTTATATCATGGCAAAAAGGGAAATCAAGCATATCATCATGAGATTTATTCAAACAACTTACACATGATATGGAAGGACTATCAACATGAGCATGTAAATCATATATAGTGCTAGACGTGTTTAAGTCCAAATATGAAGCATTGCAATGAGATAGATATGAAGGATCATCAAGAGTAAACTTACTATCAACATTGAAATATTCATCACCGCTCACCATACCATTACCTTGTGTCTTACAACACTTTGGTGAAGTGGAAGAAGATGTGAACTCATCTCGACCGGAAGTGGAAGCAACACAGTCATCCTCAATAATATTGGAAACATCATATTTCTCTTGAAGTTTTGTCCATAACTCATGAGTGCTCCAAAAAGGAATGATTGATGAAGTAACTACATAGCTCAAAGCATTAACAAGCACATTAGAAGCTTGAGCATTGAGATATAAGTTTTTATCATCCTCACAAGATAGATTCTAGAAATCCATTGGAGGAGAAAAACCTATATCTACAATACTCTCCAAATTTAGGTCCATGGCCCAAAAATGAATAAGCATACGAGACTTCCAAACATCATAATTTGTGCCATCGAATATGAAAATGTCATCATGCACTAATCCCCTATCCGACATCTTTTCTCTCATGGCGGTGAAGCCTAAAATGAGAGACCAGGCTCTGATACCAATTGAAAGGACAATGATGTTTCCTAAAGGGGGGGTGAATAGGCAATTTAATTTTTTTACGAGAGGGGCTTAACAAAGGAAGAATTAAACTAGAGTTTACTTTGTCAAGCACAAAACCTATATATACGATGGTTCACCTATCTGCACCAACAACTTATGCTAAGCAAGACAAGCAACTATGTGAGAGCAAGATATAAGACTTCAAGCACGAAGGCTATCACAAAGTAAAGTGCATAAGTGATGAGTGCATATTTGCATCATGTTTTACATTATTATTTTTCATTGTAGATGTAGGATCTTGGTATTTTACGGTGCTCGCGCGCACATTTTATGTCTATTTTCACCAAGATTAGGACAGATGATGGATCCAATGGATACAATTATTGGAGCAGTTGTACTATGGAGAAAAGGAGTAAAAAACAACGTAAATCGCTTATTTGGAAAATATTGATAATACCAGAAGAAAACCAGAAGCGAACAAGGGAGACAGAGAGTCCAACGACCAACTATACGATCGGAGCAACTTTTCCGCCCATATAGCTCTGGCCGTATAGTTGGCGCTGCCTCCGCCTCGTCAAATAGTTTCACCCCGTGCAATTGCTTCGAGGAGACAACATACAGAATACCTAGAAATCGCAGAAACCTCACCTCCGAAAGGCATCTGGAGGGGGAACTCATCCACGAGGGATCCATCTTCGCCCTGCGCAGATCCGGGAGGCTAAGGCATCGATCTTCATCATCCACCGCTGCATCACCACCATCTGCATCCATCCCATCTACATCTTAATCTTGTTGTAATTCCTATACTCGTTGTGGATTTATACAAGTACTATTCATCTATGATTGTTTCCATTACCATTGCCATGATGTTGATGCCTCCATGTCTGAGTAGATCATTAGTTCTTGGGGAGATGGAGAAACCCTAGTATGAGATTGAAATAAGATAAAGTCTATTATGATATTCATCGCTGTGACCATGTGTTAGATTTTATACATCTTGATGTTGAGAGAAGTCGACCTCTCAATATTTGCCTCTTGTGGGGACTTGATGGAGGGAACTACTTGTTGGTAGACGGAGGCGTGCTAGCACTTACAGTGACTATAAATCTATTAGCACCCCTTATGTATCAACTTGGGAAACCGAGGAAACTCACGGAACACTATCCATGCCATGGGATACGTCCTACGGGATTACATCCCTTAATAGCGCAGTAATTCGATCGATGTCGATTGCTGAATGCTGTGGTTATGAGGATGATGTGAGCAGTGTTGCTGCCTATTTGTCCAAATACGGAGTTCCTCCCACACATACACAGTTGAGAATGTTCATGATGATAATATTTATCTTAAATCTTTACAATACTAGTGGTGTATCCGCTACTCCCTGAGAACGCCTTTTCCCTATTGCAGTTCCAGTATCTCTTACATACGTGATACTTACTTTCTATATTAAGTTATTTTCCTTTACTTTATTATTTCTCTTATACCCAAAACCCCAAAACACCTTTTTACACAATACTCGCATTTTATCTTGTCACTTAGAACTTTATCTAGCATTTCTATCGCAATATTTATTTCAAGAATTATTAGACTTCAGACTCCTGCTCCCTATGGGATCGATATCTTTATTCTAAACTAGCTGCAAACAATCTGTGCACTTGCAGTCATCAATAAGTAAAGAGCTCGGTTATAGAGATAACCGAAGCACGCGGAGACGATGATGTTTTACTGAGTTCCTCCCAACAAGGGAGTACGTCTCGCTGGAGGGGTGGGTGGTGCTAAGACCACCAGTGCCACAAGAGGCCTCACCCTATTCTCTCGTGGACCTCGCCACAAAAGGCTTGATCCACTCTCCACTATCAGTGCACTTGTCGGTGGCAATCCGTAACCTCACACAAAGCTTGGGGCACTTGTCCACAACTCAATTGGAGGCTCCCAACAAACAAGCATGGGGAAAGCTCCACAACTTAATTGGAGGCCCCAAGTAATCCACAAACCTGCAATACAACTAAACCATCCAGGGTTCCAAGAACCCAAGAGTAAAAAACTTCTCACCTTTCACCCAATCGAATACTCACAGAGAACTCATACCGACGCACCAAATACAATGGCAAGAACACAATAAGTGCTCAAGTCCTTAACTCCCAAATTCCACCAAAGCTAGAAAAGCTTATGAGGGAATAAGAGAGGAAGAACAATGGAGGAAATCCACAAAAGACTCCAAGATCTAGATCCCAATATGATCCCCTCACTTAGAGGAGAGATTGATTGGTGGGGTGGTAGATCTAGATCTCCTCTTTCAAATCTCTCAAGAATATGCAAGAATCATAGGAGGGATTGAGGGATAGCAAGCTCAAGAAGGTCAACTATGGAGGGGAAATCTTGAAAGAATGGGTAGGTAACCATTGTGGAAGAAGGGACCCTTATATAGGTCCTCCGAAATCCAACCGCTATAGCTCTGGAGCGCGCGGGTTGGACATTCCGACTAGTTTCCGGGTGGTTTACGATTTGGACATCTGAATAGCAACCACACAACTAAAATCTGATATTTCTACGGGACATCGGAGTGTCTGGGCTTTTCACTGTGGACATTCCAGCCAAATCAAAACTAACAGAAACAACAAGACGAAAACAACCATAACTTTTGCATCCAGACTCCGATTTTGATGATCTTGGGAGTTTTAAAGAGGAAAAAAAGCTCTACAAGATCATGCAGGGAAACATCATAGTCCAGCAAGGGAGGATAGAACCAAATTACGAAAGGTTTAACCTATCTATAAAGTACAAACCGGTAAAACCTCCAATATTGAAAACGTAATAGAGAATGCATATGAAATCCATTTCGATGAACTTGAGCTTGTCATGAAGATTAACACAAGCTCTAAATCCTCTCATGGATAAGAACCAAATAAGAACCAAGAAATATGATGCCAAGTATGCAAAGGTTTGAGCTCTCTCCAAAGGATATGATCAAGTTACTCACTCGAGAGCCCCTCCTGATAGTACGGCTATCTATCCTATAAAATGGTCTCTCCAACTAACACCATGAGACCAGTAAGAAAGAAACCCTATCAAGACTTACCTTTGCCTTGCACATATTCCACTTGAGCTTGATGACGACGATCTTGTCTACCTCAAGATGGAACACTTTCCTTGATTGCGCTAGCTTGGTGAAGACTTGCAAAGTTCTCCCTCATATTCCATTATGGTAGAGATTCTCTTTTGGGCATATATTCACATATCCATGAACACCATAGGATGGCAAGCTTCAAGCAAATGATGTCTTCGAGATGGCTCATGTTGAACTTGCACTTCATTTCTTCTTTATTCATCATGTTGGTGTCTTGAAGGTACACAAGAGATATCACTCCATCTTATTCTTCAAGACACACTTGCCATAGGCTCAACTCTCACATGACCAATCTTTGACCACTCCTTGAACATCTTGGTCATCACTTGATTTTCTTCATTTTCTTCTTATTAAATCAACCTTGACACTACCATATGGTTCAAGCAGCCTATGGACAAATCCTTAAGTATAATTCAATGCAAACATTAGTCCACAAGGATTGTTATAATTACAAAAACCACGCATGGGGAACACATGCACTTTCAGATGTGTTGGAGAATGATTCTGCAGTTGAAGCAATTGGCTAGGCAGAAGAGAGAAGGGAGGAATTGGAGGTTAGGAAGGAGGAGAAGGAAGCAATTGGAGATGCGGAAGAGAAGAAGAAAGCTAAGGAGAGCAAGTTGATAGAGCTGAAGATGATGACCAACATCCAAGAAGCTGTTGATGGCCATAAGAAGATGTTTAGTCTGGTGACTTTCACCTTTTCTTTGGTTGTCATGCTATGTGTTGTGCTGATCATGAAGACCACCAACAACAACTTCAAGTGGCCTCCTACCTAGTTGTAATGGTCATTTCAATATGATCAAGTTATCTATGTAATTAAGTACTTATATATGTGTTAAACCTAGTAGTCTGAATGTCATGAATCAAGTGCTAGTTGTGTTATATAGTTGTAATGAACCAAGTTCTACGGTGCTAATAATATGAATGTTATCTACTAAATTTGTTTTGTCCATTTTTTCTTCTGAATATGCTTTATCCTTATCCTCCTTGGTGTGTGTGTGCAATATTGGTCATCTATTTTCTGGTGTGTGTGTGCTATGTTGCTGCATTAAAACATGTAGAGTAAACATGGACAAACAGTGAAACCCACATTATTGTGCTTGGAGCTATCAGTTCATCTCCAAACATAGACAAAAATGAAAGTACTGGAAGCATTATTGCAAATGTGCTGCACTTATTAATAGATAAAAATGACTACTACATCTAGGATTCCTAAACTCATCAAACATATTTATTTTCTTTGCTTTTTGGGTGACAAAAGCACTTGCATCGCCATCCTCTTGTAAATCACTTGCCTTTGCATCTCTCAATGTAGCCATAAGTTGAGCTCTATCTCTGGCTTCTTGTTTCATTTGAGCTCTCTTTGCAGCAGCTTGCTTAGCCTTTTCTAAATCTCTCTTATATTTCTCTGCTTGCTTTTTCTCTGCTGCTTCTTTCTTATTCTTCTCTGCAACTTCTTCCTCACGTCAACAATGATCCTATTGCGCTCAGCTTTGGCCTTTTGTTGATTCCTACCTCCATTCTTCTCTTCTCCTTCTTCTCTGCAATTTATTTGGCTTTTGCTGCTACCTTCTTCTTCTCTTGCTCAACTCTCTTTTGCAGCTGCCTCCTCTGTTTTCTTGATCCTAGATGCATATTTAGCTTCAAGAATAGCTAATTTTCTATCCTCCATTTCCTTGTTCTTCTCTTGTTGCATGGCATACAACCTTTGTGCAATCTCCCCTTGCCTAATTATATTGCTTGCAGGAGTTGGCGAAGATTGGCCTTGGTTGACCATGTCATTCCTTAGACCTAAGATGAAAGTAGACTCAGGAGTTGGCCTTGGCTCCATGTTTTTCACAAATGGTACCTGCAAGTATTAATGACATGTTAGTGCAATTATACAAGCAAGTGAGGTGTTATTTGTACTTCCGAATGGAATTTACCTGCTGAGCCACATTATCTACAAAAGTGTCTTGGTAAGTTGGCAAATTTCCTAGAACTAGTTCATTTTCTAAAGGTATAACTGTTTGTGAGGCTGTATGTTGTGTAGGAGGCACATTCAATTGCTTTGGACCAGGTGGTGTCAAGCCATGCTTAGCCTAGTAGTAGCCACCTCTGTTATGATGAGGATACCCACAGTATCTACAGTGCATGATTACACCTTTCCTTGACACTTTTTTACCTCCACCCCTGCAATTAACTTCACCTGGTGCTTTCCTCCTTGTCTTTGTTGGTCTGCCCACATGTTTCTGATACAATGGTGGGAGTATAGTAGGACCATTCATATTCTGCAACTCACTCTTATCCTTACATGGGTACACAATATTTTCATAAGCTCTATTGTGCATCTCCACTGAATAGCAATGATCAACAAGTGTTAGAGGATCAATTCTTTCCTTCCTAATAGTAGATAAAACATGTGGACATGGGATTCCACTTTTTTGCCACCTGTTGCAAGTGCAAGTCTTTGCCTTGATATCAACAATGTAAACTGTAGGTGTAGAGCTGTTCATTTCTGCCACTGCAAATAACCCATCCCCTACTCCATCAATGTATGAATTGTTTGCTAATTCCACATTCTTCTCCACTTTTTTCTTGATTTTAAGGCAACAAGACCTGTCCATTTTATCTCTTCATTTTTCTTGTTGTAGTTTCTTGTCATGACTTGTTCCTTTATTCTCTCAAACATGGACAACATAGGTAGCTCTCTTTCTTCTAGAATGTACCTATCACATAGCAAAATATAGTAAACAAATTGTAAGAAACATTTTCTTTGTGAGCATGATCTGAGCACTAGTAGTAAAGCAAAATGTAATGACAATATTTTTTACTTGTTTAAAACTTCACAATTGTTGTTGAGCAAAATATCACACTTAGGCAAGTTACTCTGAAAATCCCCAACCCATGTCCTTGGATCAAGCACCTATAACGAAGCCCATGCATAATGATTGAGGACCTTCATATACTCCATATTGTCCTCAAACCTAGCAACTGTATTGCTTCTTGCTATCCTCCACAACTGGTTCTTCAGGTCATCACCTCTGAATTTCTTTTGGAAATTTTTCCACATATGTCTGACACAATACATGTGTTCATAATTAGGAAACACTACTTTGAATACACTTATAAGCCCCTGAAATGTTTAGTGAAATGTTAAAGCCCTCTACATGAGAATGTACAACTCAAAATATAAATAACAAATAAAAATTCTAGGTGATTACCTTTTGCTTATCAGACATAATAGTCCATGGCTCTGTATTTACAATTCCAAGATCATTCTTGAGTGTCTCTAGAAACCAAGTCTAGTTTGTTGTGTCTTCCACCTCCACCGTGGGAACTGCAATTAGGAATATACAGCCATTAGGACCCATTCCAACAGTTAACAATGGACCTCTATATCTTGTCTTGATGGAAGTTCCATCCACAAAGATAACATGCATGCAGTGTTGTAGAAACCCTCTCTTGCTAGCCTCAAAGCACATGTAAGCCCTCTTAAACCTTGAAAATTTTCATCAAGGGCAACAAAGAAAGAACTTCTAGGGTCGCTCCTCCTTATTTCATTTACATAATCCCATAGTAAATTGAATTGAGCTTCTTCATCACCATATATGACATTCATGGACAACCTCTTTGCCCTATGCAGCTTAGTTCTTCCAGGTGTCATGTTCCACTCCTTCCGAATAATCCTAGAGAAATTCTTCATGTTCATATCTTGATCAGCTCTAAAACTCTCCAAGTATCTCTCGGCTAGGAAATTGGAAGTGAATGCATGAACCTTAAATGTTTTGGTACAACCAAAGTTGTGATTAGGGAAATAGCTCTTGATCATGAAGCATTTGGTAATGCTGGAATATGATGCCCACAAATTACATGAACAACCTAGAGAGCACTTAGCATTGACTCTTTTCCTGTCATTAATTGGTAACTTGATGTCTTATGTGTTAATGCAACTATATGCTTTTATTGCTTTCCTCAACATTTCTATAGATTCAAAACACTGACCAACATGGAAAACAGGATTCACCAAGTCTTCCTCTGTAAAAGTTTTGAATCTTGGAGGCAGTATAGTTGCATTTTCATCATATGGCACCCATAGGTCTTCTTCTTCATAGTACTCTTCTTTGCAATTCAACACTTTTGCTTCTAACATCTTAGCCTTTGCCTTTTCGATACCTTGCCCCTTTGGAATCTTCACTTCTTCATCATCTGAATTGTCAACAGTATGTTCAAACAAGTCATCATCACCTTCATCTATCTCATATTATGAATCAGCTATTTCCTTTGGGTCAAAGTCAAAATCTTCAAGGTCACTCCCATTGTCGGTAGCCAAAGCATCCAAACCAATTACAGTAGAACCATTCCTTGTGTTCGTTCTTCTCCCATTCTCTGAAGCTTCTGAATTCAGTTGAGTATTAACATCTTGAACTTGTAATGGGATAGGGGATTCTTGTTGAACAAACTCTAAATCCTTGCTGGAAAGCATATCAACTTCACTACTTCTAACTGCTTCCCAATCTCTGATAATCATACTGTCATCATGGTCCAAATAAAGTTTGATAAAATGATGTCCTTTTCCTAGAAACTCCAACATGGCCTGAGTTTGTGCATCACTTGTAATTTTTATCAATACATTACGACTAATATCCAGATGAGGCAAACATAAATACACTTTGATTCTACCACACATATCATAGACCATCTCTTCCACAAGATTCTCAATCATTAGCGGTGACCATGTCACACTGTCAACATGATCAAACCAGATGGAATGTCCATTAACATAGCTATTTCTACTACTAGTGCCCATAAAATAGCCTCCATGGTTAATTTGAACTGAGAAATAGATGCTATGGTGTCTTGTGGCAAGAAATGATGGATAAAGTCAGTACCTTTCAGTCATAAACTGAGTGAGATTCATACATGAAACTTTTTCAGTTAGTTAACCCTCCCCTAAACCCCACCCCAATTTGAAATCGTCGATCAAATACATGCTTGCACATAACCCTCCCACAAATCGAATAAGAACACAACTAGTGCTGAATCAAAACCCTAACCACACAAAAACCGCAACCTTTACCACCAAAATCATTTGGGTTTGGTGCCATACCGTAGACAGGAGATGGAACTCCTTACTCATGATGCCGAGCCACCACCGCTGCCTCTCCGACGCCTCCGCAATGGCCTCTCTCGCTGGACAATGGCAACCGCCGCAATTGCCTCTCGCTCCCTCCCTTTCCTTTCCTTCCTCTCTCCCTCTGCAGCGCTGATAATGGTGTGTGCTCTACTTTTTCTACGTGGAGGAGGGGTGTCAACTTGCATGTACTATCTAAACCCAGGGATATTTTGCAAATAGACGCCAACACCGTTGAGGCAAGACACAACTGAACTAGCAAGTGGGGCCTGCCTAGATGCCGCGCAAGCGAGGAAAAGTGTGCGTACACGATGAGTGACCGTAGAAAAACTGTCCGACGAGTTCAGTGAGCTGCACGACCTATTCCTGGAGTACACCGACCGTATCGTGCCATATACAATGACCATTGGTGCATTTTACTCTTTTTTGAGGGAAACAACAGGGCTCTGCCTTGCTATGAGCTTTATTAATCAAACCACACATACATCGTCAATTAACATGTAAATAATAAAGCTAGGTGGATCATCAACCCAAACATTCGGTTGTGACTCCAATACTCTAGAAAGGCTATCAACTACACATTTTGCTTCCCTATTATAGTAACTAAAAACACAAACAGAGAAAGTTGAGGCTTGGCATAGATATCATCATAATGTGCCACCGCCGCTGTCGATGGAAAATCTCCCCATTGAAGTGCTCCAATGACTTGTAAACAATCTGATTGGATCATAATCTTCGAGCATCCCACCTCATTGGCTAAACCTAAGCCTCTGCATATAGACTGTGCTTCCAAAGTGTTTGCATCAATAGCATAATCAATAGGATTATTACAAGCTGCAATAAAGTTACCCATATCATCTCTGATAACCACACCTAGTCCTCCAAGATTTCTTGGATTGAAACTAGCATCGACATTTATCATCACAAAACCCTCCTATGGTTTTTTCCAGGTATTATTCCTTGGTGCTACATTCTTCCGCAAAGCCTTTATATAGTTTGATGTGATAATGTGCATTGACATACTTGCAATTGAATCTGTTGGTATCTTTTTCGCACGTACAAATTACCTTCGCATCCATCAAATGTACCATGTCGCTGTCAAGACTAGTTCTCTCACATCCCCATTTTTATTCTTCAAGATAAGTTCCTCAAGTACCGCACTGCCTGCTCTATCGACCTGAAGAGCATCATCAAGCTTATCTAATAGGCCAAGCATTCTCCATATGTTTCTTGCATACTCACAGTTGAATAAGAAGTGCGCTATATCCTCACAGAAAATTGAGCAGCGTGGACATTGACTTGCTACAGGTATATGTCTATTTGCTAAGACACCAAAGCACGAGAATATTCCATGCAAAGATTTCCAGGCAAAAATCTTTACCTTTGCTGAGACCAAACACTTCCACAATACTTCCCACACCTTACTATTCGAAGATTGTCCAGTAGTTTGAGCATTGTTTTCCTTCGTAGAAAACTGGTGTTTCCACTCACCATGGTAGGCCGATCATACTGAGAATAGGAAATTTTCTATATACCTCTAGGCTACAAAATCTTCCAAGCCATGAAATGAGAGAGGTATAGCAAGAATTCGATTAGCATCTATAGAGAAAAAATATCTCTTATCATCTCCTCATCCCATAGTCCAGTGATAGGACTAATTAGATCTGCCACTTTTGAGAGAACAATGTTACCTCCTCTAGTGATTACCTTACCGTCCCAGCTATCCAGTATCCATGAGTCCGACCAGATATCAATTTGAGTTCCACCCCCACCCGCCAAATGCAACCTCTATTGAAAGTTTGTATACCAGCTAGTATACTTTGCCATGTGAAAGAAGATCCATTCTTCATTTTTGATCTCAACAATTATCCATTAGGGTAGTATTTTTCTCGCAAAACTCTGGCACATAAAGATTTTGGTTCACGCAGAAGACGCCATACTTGCTTTGGCAACGTTGCCAAATTAAAAGAATGAGGATCACGAAACCTCATACCACCTCTCGTCTTAGGAACACATAATTTCCACCATGCACACCAATGCATCTTCTTGTCATTGACATCATCGTCCCACCAGAACTGCGCTATTGCATCCACGATTTCTTTACATATGTTTTTCGGAATCTTGAACACAGGCATTGCATATGCTGGTATTGCTTGTGTCACCGCCTTAAGAAGAGCCTCATTTCCTCCGATTGATAGAATCTTTTCCTTCCACCCACTAATAATCTTCAGAACCTTTTCCACCAGGTATTTGAAACAATCACTCCTATCCATACGGACTAGAAGCGGTAATCCCAAGTTTTTATCCGTGAGTGCTTCTGTCATAATGTCTAAAATAGTGCAAACTTGCACTCTCATATCCACGTGGGTGTTTGGTCTTTTGGCAGGGTGAAGGTCTGTCGGGATGCCCCCTCGGTCTCGCATCTTCTCTTCGCAGATGACTCGTTGATATTAATGAGTGCTGATGTGAACAATGCAAATTGTCTTAAAAATATTTTGGAGACTTATTGTGCCTCCTCGGGTCAATTAGTGAGTGTTGGGAAGTCAAGCATCTTTTTGGTAGCCGCCCCACGGAGAGAGCCAGCTAAAACCCATCTAGGGTTTCGTGCCCCTCGCCGGTGACGCCGCCGGTCCGCTCCGTCTCCGATGGCCTTAGGGCCTTGGAGGTGTGGTGGACCATGACCTCTCGTCGGCGGGAGGTTTTCTCATCTTTGTTTAGCCTGCTTTTTAGTGTCTTCTTCGGGATGTTGATGCGATGGCTACGTCTTGGAGTCAGAATAATGTCCTCCCCGCTCTATCCTCGCCCCGATGGTACATCTAGTATCAATGGAGGGTGCATGGAGTCGTTTGTCCGGTGGATCTTTTGGGATCTAGTCCGTTTTCGTGTTCGTTGGTGTGATTTCAGGTCAGTCTCTTCTGATCTACGGTTGTCATCATTGGCGATGGTTGCTGTTCTGGTGCGCTGGTCCTTTGTGACCTTAGCACGATGACTTCTCGTCTGTCTACTACAAGAAGCTCTTCTACGACAAGCTTTACCCGGCTCCGGTGATGGAGGGGCGAGGACGGCGGCACGCCTTCGGCTCGTGCTAGTGTTTGTAGTCGTCGCTAGGTGGTCTATTGACCTATTTGTATTTTTTATTATTTTTAGGTCTCTTTGTACTGCTATTGATGATTTTTAATAGATCGGTGGAATTTTTAAAAAAAAATCTGCATTTTACTCTTTGTGCAATTTCCTCTTCCGAGAGCGAGCACGCCCGAACGAGTTTTGCCATCTTCTCCCCCTCTCTATTTAACTTTCCACCGGACGCCCCTGCCTTCGCCGTGATTTTCGATCGACACCTTTCCATCTGGCTTTATCTTGTCTTATTACTCTCCACCGAACCCTCTTTACCCTTGTCGTTTGCGCACGGTAGATCGGAAGACGCCGCCGCCGCCGCAGCAGCAGCAGCCGGTCGAGGCGACCCAGTATGGCCACCACGTATGTCACCGACGTGGCCTTCGGGGCGGACTTGATCACCACCACCGTCACCTCCTCCGGCGCAGGCGTGGAGGGCTGGCTTGAGGAGGTGTACTCCATTTACGGCGGCGGCCCGAACGAAACCATCGTCGGGCTCGACGTCGAGTGGCGCCCCAGCTACAGCCCCGTGCAGAACCCCGCCGCGCTCCTTCAGCTCTGCGTCGACCAGCGCTGCCTCATCTTCCAGCTCCTCTACGCAGACTACATCCCTGACTCCCTGTTGGTCTTCCTCATGGACAGCCAGTTCCGCTTCGTCGGCGTCGGCGTGGACGCGGACGCCGGCCTCCTGGGCCGTGACTACGGCCTCCAGGTGTCAAATCTCGAGGACCTGCGCGGCGTCGCGGCGGAGGAGATGGGCATCCCGGAGCTCCGCCAGGCTGGATTGAAGACTCTGGCGCGCCAAGTCATGGGGGTTAGCATGGAGAAGCCACGGTGGATAACGATGGGGCCGTGGGACGCCTACCGCCTCTCCCGCGAGCAGATCCACTACGCCTGCATCGATGCCTACGTCTCCGGGCAGCTCGGCCTCAAGCTCTTCACCGGTGACTACTAGCAGGTGATGCCGTAGCCAGTATGCGCAGCGAAACTTGCTCGCTCGTCCTAGACTATCCAGTTCGTTAGATTTTAGTTATTGCTCTGCTAATGTTAATCGCTCGTGTCGAGTTTTATTTTTCAAGCTTAGCTTCAGAGCAGGGGACAGATTGTGGCACAACTAGGACTAGCTGCCATAAAACGTTATTATGGTCAATATGCTCCCTAGTCCCTAGTGTACTACTGCATCAGTTTTTCGTATTAATCGATTTGCCTGGATTTACATGTATTTCATATATCTGATCCCAATTTGTTTAGATTCGTATGTATCTAGATGGTCCTTGTTCAATATCTACAACAATGCACGTGACTCAATATTAGACTATTCTCTGTCCTCTTTAGTTCGATAAAATAAACTATTTTTTCTAGTGACAACGTCATTTTGAATAAGTTACTACTCCCTCCGATCCAAATTGGAATCGCTAGTGTTAATCCCTCTTGTCGAGTTTTATTTTTCAAGCTTAGCTTCAGAGCAGGGGACAGATTGTGGCACAACTAGAACTAGCTGCCATAAAATGTTATTATGGTCAATATGTCCCTAGTGCACTACTGCATCAGTTTTTCGTATTAATCGATTTGCTATCTGGCCCCAAATTGTTTAGATTCGTATGTATATATGCATGAGATGGTCCTAGTTTCATATCTACAGCAATGCACGTGACTCAATATTAGTTTCATATCAACTTGTATCAAATGTTTCACCATTGCTTTCCCAATTGCCAACTAGTGGGCTTAGGTGAAGGAAATGACTGGAATTGGATAAGAATTTAGCCCCACCACGCACCTGACAGGCGACACATTGCATTTTTTCCGTCTTACTGGGGATGGCTCTACCATGGTAGGCCCTCCAGGTTATCGTGTTGCCTTCGCGCCCAGCTAGTTTCTAGGGGAGGGTGTGGGGAAGATAAAGACAAGGCGGTGCTCCACACAGATGGCTTCGATCTGACTGCCGGCGAGTAGCATGTGCGAGTGGGAGGGGATCCGCATGGCTGCTCACTCGATCGCCTATGGTGACGGGGCTTGGTAACGGATGCAATGAGGTCTTAGTCTCTGTAGTCATGCACTGGTGTGGCGTGCGTGCCTATCTTAGGATAAGGTTGGGCTAGGCATACGAAGGCTTGGCTGGGCCAAATGGCTGCTCTATGTTTTTTCGTTTCTTTGTTTTTGAGAAAAAAGAAAAAGATTTTGGAAAAATAAAAAATTGCATGCGCACTTCAGAGTAGGTGTCTTCAAAGTGAATACGTCTATTATTGTATACGCGAAGTCGATATGGGTGTTAGGACACAATATTTTGGAATATGATTTATATCTGAAAATCTACAAATCATGTAATAATATATAGGTGGTGGAAAGAATTTCTAAGTCAGCCTAGCTCCATACCTGGTGTGAATAGATTTGGCCATGATAATAAAAATATTACGGCTCGAGTCCGGGGTCATCAAGCAACACAACAAAATCTCCATACAACTTGGATCGACCTTTTGATCAAGGATCGGATCAATGTCATCGAGTAAGATAAAAACCGAATGTGTCGCGATATCTCATGATCAAAATGATATGATTATCATTCAAACATTTCTGCTTGAACTTTTTATCATTTCGTGTTCTGCTGCAACGCACGGCCGCGCGCTTCCTTTTATTATTTCTTGTTCCGGTACAACGCACGGGCATGTTTCCTAGTACATAATAAAGATTGAAGTCTGGAGACGAAATGGATAAAAATAACCACTCGGCTTAAGAAAACTTAAAAATAAGCCTGCTGCAAAAGTATTTCAACTGAATAACCCTTTTCCACAACGTCTGCGCCACGGACGCGTTGCGTGGAAATTATAGCAATCACTGTTCCCTCATCAGATTTGAGAAATTTTTAAATGTCAAAAAATGAAAATTCAAAGAAATGCACATATGTAAGCAAGCAAACGCTAAATACATGAGAATTATTTATGTAGCTATTGAACCTTCACACTGGCGGTGAAATATATCCCATACAACCAATAGTGAAACAAAGCATTATTTGGTGTACATATATCGCATAGGTTCTTCATAACCTCCACGCAACTATGATGACATCCTATAGTGAAACAAAGCTTTATATGTGCCCATAACCTTGTTACGGTATATGTGCAATGAAAATATACAGGCATGCATCATAATTACTGCATACCCATCCGCAACTTGTAACATTTGCATCTCCTCAACCTATTATGTGGCAACGCTCATAGTTTTTGTACTGCTAGGATGGTGTATAATTCGGTGATCTCATCCCATAGAACTTTGAGTGTGGAATGATGGTGAAGTTTCAACTGCCATTTATGTCGTCAAACCAAGACCTCATGGTGCAATGTAAAGAATGTATTGGCAGGACGCCAGCCATAACGGAGACAAATTGAATGGGTCTCTGCTGTACATATATCCCGACCTGACGTTCAGAAATTGTCTTGGTTTAAGTTGAGAAGACTGCAGCAGTAGCTTATGGGATTAGAGCAACCAGAGACCAAGATGCGAATAGCAGTTGAACAATTGGAACATTAGTTCTATCAGCGACAATACACATGTGTAAAGATTAACTTTAAATAGGGAACATGAGTTGTTAGCAGAAAAACAGAGAAAATCAAATAGAACAAACCTGCGTGTGCATCGTGGTTATTATTGATGTACATGGTGATAATTACATGCTGAGTCTACTGAATATCAAAGGCACACACAAATTAGGGAGCAAAAGCAGAAGTACTGAATCTCACATGTTAAATTCAAGACTGTCTTCATCCGAAATGGACCACATCAGTTTACAGAAGTAAACTCATATGCTCGTATAGACTGCAGTGTAAACTTTGGACGTTAATTTACCTGATAATTTACCAACTCTACAATATCTAGCCACTGGTTGCCATTTAGTCACACATCTGAGAAGAAAAATGCTGGAACAGAGCAAATGTAAGTTGCTTAAAATACATTAGAAATCCTTATGGACGAAATTATTAACAGAGTTTGCAAGTGGTGGACTTAAGAACAAAGCTCTTACTCCGGAATTAATTAGCTGCACAATCATGCTCGTGGTGGCGACCAACAGATCAGGTCACATTCAGTCCGGGCGACGGCAGATGATTAGTCCGTCTGAAACAAAATAAATAAAGCAACAGGTACAAACATACTCATTGTAGTCTGTAGGGGTCGGTCAGTATCGCTCTACAGTTTTGGAATCCATCTCAAGATCTCAGCAGGGAGGAATCGTAATCAATTTTCATGGATGAAAATACAGATAAATAAAAACAGGGGAGAGAGGGGGGGGGAATCAGCCTTCCAACTGAAAAATTCTCTAAATATGTCAATGTCAAGGAGTACGGGAGAGGGAAGACCATGTGGTGGAACCATGGCCGTATATATATAACGTACAGGGGGCCTGGGGCTCTGAATTGTCAATGTTGTTAGCCTGTATTTACATTACTAAATGCGTAGAAAAATCTAAGTTCTTCATGCAGCAAAATGGCTCAGCCCGTTTGGTAATAAACGTTAGCAAGGATTGTCCTTTCTCTTGTATGAAAGACCGGATCAGGTTTCTTCTAGAAACTATTAGTGGATAATTTTTTGGTGCTTTTATTTTCTGCGCACCCCTTGTGAGGATACATTTATATGGGTCTGATAAAATCTCACGCCATGTTCAGCCTAGCAAAAGATGTAAACGTAAGGCTTTTGTTCAATCAATCTGAATGTAAGGCTAGGAAAAAATAAACTTGTTTTTTTCACTTTGAACTTAACTTCGGATCAGTCAGCAGTTGATACTTAACTATGTTAGAACACAAAACTGTAAGGGTAATGGAACTGAATCACAAGGGCTTCTGCACAACTCATGGAAGGACATGAAATCCCACATAGAAACTGAGTACATACAGTCCAGTTTGGCAACTTAATTGTGTTTAGAAAAAGGAAGCCCGAGGAGCATATTGCAGAGTTCAGAGGGCATATTGCAGAGTTGGAGGGTGACTTAAGTGTGTTTAGAAGAAGGAAGCCCGAGGAGCATATTGCATAGTTCAGAGGGCTTGGAGTACATTGTGTACACGGCAAGGAAAGGTTAGCCAGTTATTACTTTTGGATGGTGTTATGTTCTGTCAGCGACATGTGATCTTGCTAATTCAAGTGTATGTGATTTGCAGTGAGGTGAACAAGGGTTGAACCAAACTTTATTCTAGTTAATAAGAAGAAAGTGGTGAGCAGAGTGCATGGCTTGTGCCCATTGTCACATGACTTCAGCTCTGATGTTCTAGACACTGATTATTCAAACGATGGGTATCAAGAAACTAATATGACAGTGGTACCTTGATAGACAGGATGTTCTTGTTGACTAGTCTGCCGGACACTGAATGTCCTGAACATGGCTAGGAATTTGGGTGAAGCTCCATTGTCCACCAAGAAACCATCTGAGTGAAAGTTGGATCCTTAATCCTTAAGAGTCTTAAGTTATTTACTAAGTTATTTGTACTGTAACAGACTCCGTGCAAGACCTAATCCTGTGTTAAACCCTTTTGACGATTTAGTACTAATGTAATAGATGTGTAATGGATAATGTATTTTCAGTAGTATCGAAAACTGACTCTACATTGTGGAAATTTGACTATTCTAGAATTCAAGTGGTTTAATGAAATGTTTGGATGAGTGGGAGGCGATAGATAAAGTTTAAAAAACAAAGATCTATTTAGGTAAAATATGTGGACCTAGTGATTCAGTTAGGGTAATGTGGAGGTAAAAAAAGATAGGCAAAATAAGATGTGCCGATAGTAAGCGACATCCTGTTCCATTTTGTGGGTTGTTCAAAAAAAAAAGTCAATGGACTAGTCTGAACTTGCATAGTTTGTAGAAACACAAAAAAATGAACTTGAAAAATTGGAACCATGCAGTTTTGTGAGTTGTTAAAATAGAAATGGCTTCACATGTGACACCACTGCGTGTTGTAGTGTACTAGTTGTTGGCATAACATTCAGAAAGTCCTTTTCCATAAATATTACATCACTTAGAGTGGTACAACAAAACCGTTGCAGGTCTAACTAATTATTTATTCCTTGATAACAACACCAAATAAATACAAGCTTTGAGTTCCTCCTCGGTCCATTGAGGATTCACAACTACAAACAAATTTAAAAGCGCTAGCTTGAAAAACAACGGTACTTTTAAGCTAAGTACCATTGGAGCATCGCAACATTATTGGGTATAGCCGTATAGATCTAGGTTTCGCAGCCCAACTATCCTAAGCATGCAGAAACTACTCTCGTAATTTTACGCCTTTCAAATTCTATTCCATAATCTACGCTTTCAATGCCTCTTAAGAGATCAGGTTTTTCGTAGTAAATATCTTCTTCCGTTGTATCTTCTAGAGTAGACGAGTCTTCACTCTTCGGTGTATCTAAGCAAGGGTTTTAAGAAGGATAGATTGAGTCTGAGAATAGTCAGCAAGTTCTATGGTGGTTGTATGATACACTATCTACTACCGTGGATAAGAATCTTAGGCTTATGAGTTGTTTTCGAACGGTTTCTTAGACATGTAAGTTTTAGTTTTAGAAAATAGTATGTCTGTTAGTCTTCATGGGTTGTACAGGATTTTACGGAATACTTTTCCCACTGCATTCGCAATCCTTTTCCATAATAGGAAGTTTCATACACTCTCGAGAGGGAAATTACTTTTTCCACAAATGATCTTAAGCCTGAGTTTCATACAAAGTTGAAATTTAAAAATTGTTCAGATTTTAA
Organism: Avena eriantha; assembly: GCA_910589775.1. Taxonomy (NCBI): domain Eukaryota; kingdom Viridiplantae; phylum Streptophyta; class Magnoliopsida; order Poales; family Poaceae; genus Avena; species Avena eriantha. Next base: position 517,260,376 of record OU342742.1, on the reverse strand, counting down.
AATATTTAAATTTAAAATTGTTCAAATGTAAAAGTTATTCGGAATTTAAAAACATTCAATTTTTTAAAAACTGTTCAATTTGAAAAAAAATGAGTTTGAAAAAGTTCAAATTAAAAAATATTCGAATTTGAAACAGCAGAAAAGAAAAGGAAAACCAAAATTCGAAGAAAACTGTCAAAAACCTGGGCAGAACAACCGGAAATAGGAGAGAAACCGCCCAGAAAAACAAACACGAAAAGAAACTGGAAAGGTCTTGTTCAATCCTGCTACCGGGCCGCGGCCCATTTCCTCTCTGCGCGTGAACAGGAGTGCGGGACGCAACATATTCGGGCCAGGCGGGTACCTGTTACTATTCGTGCCAGTGCCCTGGGCCAGTCCGATGGCCACCATTCCTACCCGCACGTGACTTCCCTGATTCTCTTATCCCCCTTCTTCGTCTTCCTCCCATTCTCAGGAGAGAGACTTCCACCACCGCCAGCACCCAGCCCTAGTCGGGGACGACGCAGCTGGCGGCGTCGGTGACGAAGAGGCTAGATCTAGCAGGAGGAGGATTCGACGCGCCTGTCCGCCGCGGAGCGGATCTGGTGAGGAAGAATCTTAGGGTTTAGGGGTGGGATCCCAAATCACCCAGTAAAAATAAACACCCACATCAGATAAAAGCTTCGCGGCTCGGCCAAATCCCCTGCCAATGTGCCGCCCTGGTAGATCGGACCGGCCATGGTCGGACGGTCTTCCACCCGAGCTCCTCCGCGTCATCCTCCTCAACCTGACCTGCCTAGCCGACCGTGTCTACTTTTCTGCTGTCTGCCGACCGTGGCGCTCCGCCGCGCGTGGCCTCGACGCCCCGCCGCGCCAGCTCCCCTGGCTCCTCCTCCCGTCCCCTGCGTCGCCCTCCTTTTTTAGCCTCCACTCCGGCGCCACCCGCCGCCTATACCTCCCGGAGAGTGTCCGCGGCGCGCGCCTATGTGGCTCCCACGAAGGCGGCTGGGTCGCCCTCGCCTTCGACCAGTGGCGAGGGTATGCAGCCGTGAACCTCCTCTCTGGCAAGAGGGTTCCTCTCCCCGACAGGCTCCGTACCAACCTCCCCAACTTGCACGGAAACAACGCCTGCGAGCACCATATGGTCATCCACAGCATCACTTTCTCGGGCGCTCCCTCAACTCAGGGCTGCCTGGCCGCTGCACACGTCTCCAGCGCCTTCAACATTGCGTTCTGGCGGCCGGGGATGGACCGCTACTGGATCGCGCACGGGCTCCCTGTGGATGTCATCCAGGACATGATCTATTACAAGCACCAGCAGAAGGAAGGTTTCCATGTCCTGTCAAACACAGAGGATGTTGCTGTGTACACACCCAGTGACGGCCCAACCGCCCCTCTGGTGATGTCTCGTAGCTCCTACCAGGTCCAGAAGCGATCTGATTACAAGCCTGGCGATCTCAACTTGTCCCGCTATCTGGTCGAGTCTCGCGGGAAACTGCTGATGGTTCTTCGGCAACTCAAGCAGGGTCGCACGCCGTTTAGCTTCAGAGTCTTTGAGATGAACCATGGAATTGCTCCAGACGGGGGTTCTGTAGTTTCCTGGGTGGAGCTCCACACTCTTCCTGGCCGGTTGCTCTTACTTGGCCGAGGCCGCTCCAGGGCATTTGAGGTGTCTCAGTTCAACAGGCTCCAAGTGGGTCATATCTATCGTTTGGATGATACTATATTCAACATATCCTTGGCGTTGAACAGTGGGAGTAAGCATTCCAGTACTGACATGGGCGCGGATGTTCAGAAAAAACTCAAACGTAGGAAGCGCACTTGGCACTTTCAGCAACAATTTACTTCAGAGTGCTTTCCAATCTGGTTTGCACCCTGAATCAGTATATAGGTTTGGAGAATATAGCTGGGTTTGGTTAGGCACTTTCTGCAGTTATGAAAAAGGATGATAGGCACTGTATTTCAGAAATAAGGAAGTGGATTCCAATGAAGAAATATCAAATCAATTATGTTTTGTGTCACCTGTTCATTGTTGGGGCTTGTTTAACTCTTTTCTGTCACCCAATTTAGCATTGAATTTTGTGATATTGTGTTTGGCTGTGTCATTTAGCAATCGGAACGCTCTGGGTGTCCATCCAGATCCTTGCAGGGACTAGTTCCACTAGAGGGTCTAACAATCACATCTCCACCGGTAAGTATTTCTCTCTAATTTCTTAAAAAAATGCGTCAATTTTAACAAATTGACTAATAGACGAGCTAGCATGAGGCCATCCCACTTCTAAGGTCATGTCTCGATGTAGTCGTCCATTGCTGGCTTGTTCTCACCGTCGAGTTTATGGATATCATCCGGGAGCTCATTCGCTCTCGAATGTTCATTAATTGCCTGCAAACTTGCTTAACACCTTTTGCTGGATGGTACAAAGAAGGAAAAAAAGTTAATCAGCTTGCAAGCTACAAGGTTCAGGTGGCTAGAAAACAAATTGATTAGAAAAAAGAGGATAACCTTGCAGGCAGCTAGAAACACATAACAAGCGACATGAGAAAACATAAGTTGCAATTCCAGAGAAAGGTAAAGATCAAAATATATGTCATACGATAATTCGACATATTCTAGAGTGACCAAACAAAGCGCTAGATGCTAATTAAATGATTGGTCCTAGATGTGCATTGCACACAATCTAGTTGAAAGCAAGGTAAACAAGCATAATCTTGTAGTACTGACCGAGAGTTAAGAATCAGAAACATGTCAGCTCAATGGTAACTGCTAGAGCATCGGTATAAATGCAAGAATCCTCTGACCAGCAATAACATGGAATTAAGCGCTTGCATTTCAGATTGCTGGAATAATTTGGTGGAAGTTCGTGACTACTGTGCTGTACTTGCGGTCTACAGACATGTTGACAGCACACGTTGCACAAATGAAACATTGAACTGCTTTTACTTTTCTATAAGAGTACAATAGTTTTAGACAAGTCTGAAAAAAATCGATGCTACTATTTTTTATGAAAATTTCACAATTTTATGAAACCTTCACGGTATACTTGATGCCTATAGGGCACCAAGTATCGACAAAGCACACGGTGCATAAGAAACTAAAGAGGACTACATGTTGGTAAGTATTGTCGTCTCCTAGAGTATCATAGTTCTCCCACTAGGGAGGATGTGATGCATGCACAGACTCTTGTTGGTGTATTTCTCATCCACATTACACACACAAAAAAGTATGGAATAGCCAGGAATTGAATCACTCAACTCCATACACATGAATTTCGGAAGGGCTGCATCTTTACTATTGAAGCCTCAAGCTTAGAAAACTCTTGTCTACAACTGATGGTCATGTCCTCATATATAGGTCCTTTGTTAAACTATGTAGCAACAGTTTTGCAATTTTGTGCAAGAGCCAACTGAAAGCAAAGAGATGAGCATCAAATAAATAGATACATGGTCGCTACTTGAACATGATTACATGAGCTATTTTACATTAGATTATATATTTGAAGCTGGAAGCTCCTAATTTAAATAGGAGCTACTGCAGGTTTGGTTCTTGGGTTCAGACTTCAAAAGAAGAAAGAAATTAGTTACATCACTTCAATAGGTGTTCTATATTCATTCCTTGGCAGTACTTATATGTTATAGAATACAAGAACTTTACAATTTTGTGTACTCTGATTAAGTATTTACCTTCCGGGTTGATTAGAGAATTTCAACTGGGGTTCCCTACCCCGTCTCTCCCGACCCCGTCTCGCTCGCCTCCCGCGTGGGCGACGGGACGGGCCCACGCCGCCGCCGCTCCTCCCCCTCCCCCTCCCGCCGCCGCCGGCGCTTGCCGCCGGGCAAAGCCCCTGCGGTGCCGGCGGCGGCAGAGCTTTCACCCGACGGCGTTAGTGGCGCGGGAGCTTGCAGCCGGCGGCGGAGCTCCTCGGGGCAGTCGGGGGGGGGGGGGGGGGGGGGGGGGCAGTGGGTCGCGACCCTGGCGAGCTGCGCAGCTTCTCTGTCGCGGTGGCTGCGCTCAAGGTAGGCGACGGGAGGACTTGGGATCCCCGGCAGCGACGCCTGCAGGGCCAAATCTAGGCCAGCTTGGGCCTGATCTGGGCCAAGCGGGCTCCGGCCAGGGCCCTTGCTCACCGCAGGTGGGCTCCTCCCCCTGGCTGCGCTGCGGCCGGGGTATTGGATCTGGGCCGGGCGGGCCTAGATCTAGTACTCGCGTGAATCTTGATCGGGCCCCACGGGAGGCACGAAGCCGCTGTGCTCGCCATGATCGTCCCCCTTGCGTCCTTGCGGGTCCAAGTGGAGTTGCTCAGACCGACGATGGTCCGGGTCCTCCGGGTGAGCTTGGTGGTGGCGGTGCGGCTACTTGGCGGCAGGGAGCGACGGTGGCAGTTGTTCCCCTGGTGGATGGAGAAGTAGGGGCTAGTGTGGGGGTTACTTTGGTCGACGGTTCCCCTGCTGCAGTGCGACGGCGGGGCTTCACGGACCCTTGGGGATCAGCCGGGCCAGGAGGGCCTGGTTTGCCTCTGCGGTCGTATCCGGTCGGCTGCCGCCTTTCGGTGGTGGAGGCTGTTCCCTCCCGCGCGTCGTTGTTCCGGCAACCCCGACCAAAGCTCCTTTTCTCTATCTTACTGACCCTGCTTCGTGTGTCACGGTGAGACGGCGGGGGCGGCGGCAAGATCGTGGTGGCATGCGTTGGCAGGCGACGAGCATGGTGGAGCACTGCGAAGCGTCCGAGTGTGTGTTTTTCTGAGGGGTCAAGAGAAATCCTTGTCTTCTTGACACCGACGCGGGTGCCATTGTCCTTCCTGAAGGGCGTCAGGTGTACCTCTTCCCCACCTCTCGGAGCGCACCAGGGGAAACCTTAGGACCAGTCCGGGCAGCAACGTCGTCATCGTCGCCTTCCTTCTTGGAGGTGTTGCTTGGTGCGCGGCGCTTCGGAGTGCTAGGCATGTGGTGGTTCATAGCTGGAGGGCACAACGGTCGCGGGTTGTCCCCGTTTTCGTCAAGTCACTGTTGTGGGCTTTGCTTTTCTCTTCTTTTTCTTCTTCTTTTCTTTTTTGTCTGTCTTTGGGCGTTGTGTTGTCTGGCCCAACAGCGGTCTCAATCGTGGTTGCTATATTAATATAGCTGGGCGTATGCCTGTTTCGAGGAGTATTTACCTTCCACACCAACAGGAGATAAAAATATCCAAGCATACAGAAAAGTTTAAACTATTTATTGTACTTACCTGCTGCCATATATGGTATATAAAAGAAAGTACCAGTTAAAAGCTAGATACGATATCACAAATACAGTATGGTGTGAAGTATTAAATGGTCCACATGATGCATCAGTCTGTCAAACTTATCTCACCTAGAGATAAACATCTATGTCTACCGGGTTGGTTTCTTCCAATTCTGTTTTTGGAAAAATAGGAGCTCACAACAAGCGCTGATTCCAAAGCAATTCTAAGATGAAGAAACTTTTCTGCCAGTCAACATAGACTCAAGCACCACGATTTTCGGCGGTTTGAGCACCTTGTTTCCTCCACAGAAGTAGAGCAGGAGCCAGGGAGAAGACTGCCGCCAGGTCGTGTGAGAGTGCTAACCTGCCTCCGGGTCGCTACTAGAAGAGATGGATGAAGCAAATATATTTCATCATACAAGCAAATTTACCAGTTCCGCTCTTTGTTAGATCTATAAATATTCAGTTTACAACTTTTAATGTTGTGCGCAAATAATGTTCTAATAGGCAGCAAGCTGCCGGTGCCTTTGCCTCACGGTATTACCAGTTCAATTGTATCAGTCTTCATATGTTAGAAAAAAAACTAAACTTGTTTTGGTTTGTCCTTTTTGTTCTTATTTCATGGTGACACTGTGATGGCTGTCTATCACTTTGTTTTTGTTTTTGTTTTTTTTTTGTTTTGAGAGGAATCGCTTTGTTTTCTAGCTTCCTAAATAACAAGGAAAAGCAGTCAGGTAAGGCTCCATTGCTCCCATCCTTTAGTTCTTGCTGTTGACAATGCTGCTTCCCTTCCTCAGGGGTGAGGCGAGTCCTATTTTCCTCCTCATTTGCTTAATCCTCTTTCCAACGCCAACAAGGTTCTTATTTGTTTTGTATAAGTGTGTTGAATATGTAAGTCTAGTGATTGGTAGTTGTTATGACCGGCCTCACGTACAGCCGACGGAAGCCTGTTAGTGGGCCGAATTAGGGGCTTAGCCATTTATTTTTATTATATAAAAAGTTGTAATCAGACTTTAAGAATTAAGAAATAATCATAGTTATTATTGCCGACTCCTCAAGGAGTCGGTCTTGAACCCTAGCCGCCGCCTCCCAGCGCCGCCGCCTCCTCTTCCTCGCAACCACGGCGCCGACACGCCGTCGGCGACGTCCAGCTCCTCTTCATCCTCCCTTCCACTCATACAATCTACGCCCTAGACCTGGTAGACTAGCTGGTTGTATCAATTTGGTATCAGCTAGCTCAGGCTCGATGTCCTCGGGATTGCCCACCGTCTCCGCCGCGATCGCCACCTCCGGCGCGCCCACCTCCATGGAGTCGCCGCCGGCCACTTCGGGTCCAGCCGCTGCGGGACAGACCGCGCCGCCCACTGAACCCGCCCCTCTCCTCTCGCAGCAGGAGGTCTCAACGGCCGTCCGCGACCTAACCTGGGCGGTCGCAAACCTTCGGACCTTCCTCCAGGAGTTCACGGTGTCGTCCCAGCCGGGCAGGGGTTCTCTGCGCCGCCACCACCGCCGTCCGCCGCGCCCTTCACACCGCCCCCACCACCGCTGCCGACAGCCGTCACCTCGCAGCAGGGGATTCCGATCATGCAGGTCAAGTTCCCGCTATCGTCGTCGTAGCTGCCGGCTTGGCTCGACCAGTCTACGTACAAGACGGCGCCCGCCCAGCCGGCAGCGCCTTTCGCCGGCCGCCGCCTTCGGGGGATTCACCCGGTACGGCGAGCCGTATATATCCATGGCGACGACCTACTCGCCCCCCTCAGCGCTGGGTCGCCCCGAGGGAGCCTACGCCGCCGTTCCGCACGTCCAGCAGCCGCCCCGTTTCACCAAGCTCGAGTTCTTCACCTACGACGGCACCGTCGACCCCCTGAACTGGCTTAATCAATGCGAGCAATTCTTTCGGGGGCAGCGGACACTAGCATCGGACCGCACCTGGATCGCCTCCTACTACCTTCGTGGCGCCGCCCAGACGTGGTACTACGCCCTCGAGCAGGACGAGGGAGGGATGCCGTCGTGGGAGCGTTTCCGCGACCTGTGCCTGCTCCGCTTCGGAACCCCGGTACGCGGAAGCCGGCTGGCCGAGCTCGGCCGCCTTCCCTTCACAGGCTCGGTGCAGGACTTCGCCGACCGCTTCCAAACATTGGCATGCCATGCGCCTGGCGTCACGACTAGTCAGTGCGCCGAGCTCTTCATCGGGGGCCTGCCCGACCACATCCGCGTCGATGTGGAGATGCGCGAACCACAAGACGTGCAGACGGCCATGTACTACACACGCGCCTATGAGCAGCGCACCATCGCCATGCAGCAGACCTTCCCGGGCCGTGGGGCGCGACCCCCACCTCGCCCGGCTCCGGCGGCCCCTGCCCCGACGCGTCCCGCCCTACCAACCGCCCCCGCAGCGTCGCCGGTGCCGACGCGCCCCTTCCGTCGCCTGACTGCGGCCGAGCAGCTCGATCAGCGCCGCAAGGGTTTGTGCTTCAACTGCGACGAGACCTATGCGCCGGGTCACGTGTGCGCCCGCCTGTTCTACTTGGAGACCGTCGACGACGGGGAGGTGGAGGCACTAGCTGCGGAGCTCGAGGCCACGACTATCTCCGAGGACGGCGTCACGACCTACGGCCCGGTCGATGCAACGGCTTTCGTCGTCTCCCTCCATGCATTGGCGGGCATCAAGATGGCCAAGACTATGTTGCTCCCGGTCACTATCAACGGGGAGCGCCTCACCACCCTTTTAGACACGGGCTCGACACACAACTTCATGTCCGGGGACACCATGCGCCGCCTCGCACTCCAGCCGTCGGGTGCCGCGCAGTTCTGCGTCACCGTCGCCAACGCGGACCGCCTTGCGTGCCAGGGCGTGGCGCGGCAGGTCCCGACCCTCATCGGTGACGAGCACTTCGCCATCGACTGCGTCAGCATCAACCTGGGCTGCTACGACTTCATCCTCGGCCTCGACTTCCTGTCCACACTGGGCCCCATACTCTAGGACTTCGACGTGCTGACCCTCATCTTCTGGCACGAGGGAGGCCGCCGAGTCCAGTGGACGGGCATAGGCGGTACAGGTCCTATGACCTCGCAGCTCCAGCTCATGGCGGCCACCCTCAACGAGGCGCACCCCCTGCTAGCCGACCTCCTGCAGCAGCACAGCGACATCTTCGACGAGCCACAGGGCCCACCAGCGCGGCCCTGTGACCACCACATCCACCTGCTGCCGGACACGGCGCCTGTCGCCGTGCGCCCATGCCGCTACCCCCAGCTGCAGAAGGACGAGCTCGAGCGCCAAGTGGCGGTGATGCTCGCACAGGGCATTATCCGGATTTCAACGTCACCGTTCTCAGCACCGGTGCTCTTGGCTTGGTGCGCAAGCCCGATGGCATGTGGTGGTTCTGCATCGACTATCGCGCCCTCAACACTGTCACCTCCAAGGACAAGTTTCCCATACCTGTCGTGGACGAGCTCCATGGGGCGCGCTTCTTCACCAAACTCGACCTCCGCTCCGGCTATCATCAGGTGCGGATGCATCCGGACGACATTGAGAAGACGGCGTTACGGACACACCACGGCCACTTCGAGTTCTTGGTGATGCCATTCGGCCTCTCCAACGCTCCGGCGACATTCCAGGCCCTCATGAACGACGTGCTCAGCCCCTACTTACGCCGCTTTGCACTGGTTTTCTTTGACGATATTCTTATCTATAGTGCCTCTTGGGCGGAACACCTGCAACACGTCGCCATCATCTTCAACGAGCTTCAAGCGCATCATCTTCACCTCAAGCGCTCGAAGTGCTCGTTCGGCACGACCTCCGTCGCATACCTGGGACACGTCATCTCAGCGGAGGGTGTTGCGATGGACGCGGATAAGGTCGCCGCCGTCGCTGCGTGGCCGACTCCGCAGTCGCTGCGCGCCCTACGTGGCTTCTTGGGCCTCGCAGGCTACTACCAGAAGTACATCCGGGACTTCGGCCTCATCGCCGCGCCTTCTGCGCTGCGACGCCTTCGCATGGGACGTGGAGGCCACGGAGGCGTTCCAGGCCCTCTAGCGGGCACTCACGACGGGACCGGTGCTGCAAATGCCGGACTTCGACAGCCCCTTCGTGGTTGACTGCGACGCCTCCGGCATCGGGTTCGGCGCCGTCCTTCACCAGGGCGAGGGACCGCTGGCCTTCTTCAGCCGCCCCTTCGCCGCTCGCCACCACAAGCTTGCCACATACGAGCGCGAGCTGATCGGGCTGGTCCAAGACGTGCGGCATTGGAGGCCTTATCTTTGGGGGCGGTCGTTCCGCGTGCGCACGGATCACTACAGCCTCAAGTGGACCAGCGTCTCTCCACTGGTCCGCAACACCAGTGGATCAGCAAGCTCTTCGGCTATGACTTCACGGTTGAGTACCGCCCCGGCCGTCTCAACACGGTTGCCGACGCACTGTCGCGCCGTGACACGGAGGTGTTTGCGGGGGATGCCGCAACCTCGGGAGCGGTCCTATGCATCCGCTCCGGGCCATCATTCGCGCTCATCGACGACATATGGCAGGCCACGGCGACCGCTGGCGATGCGCAGGGCCTACACCAGCGCCTGGACGCCGACGAGCTAGAGGCGCCCTGGCACCTGACTGATAGACTGCTCCTCCATGGGCGCCGTCTCTTTGTGCCCGACCACGACGACCTTCGCCATCAGGTCTTGAGATTGGCGCATTCGGCTGGCCATGAGGGTGTGCAGAAAACCCTCCATCGTCTTCGCGCCGACTTCTACATTCCGGGCAATAAAGCGCTGGTGCAAGATTGGGTGCGGACGTGTGTGACATGCCAGCGCAACAAGACGGAGACGGAATGACCAACGGGTCCTCTTCAGCCCCTCGAGGTGCCCTCGCAGGTGTGGGCTGATATCTCCATGGACTTCATTGAGGGGCTGCTCAAGGTGGGGGCAAGTCTGTCATCCTCACGGTGGTCGACCGCTTCTCCAAGTACGCGCGCTTAATTGCGCTCGGCCATCCGTACACCGCCGCGTCCGTGGCACGCGCCTTCTTCGACGGCATCGTGCGCCTCCATGGGTTTCCGTCATCGATCGTCAGCGACCGTGACCCGGTGTTCGCTGGTCACGTCTGGCGGGATCTCTTTCGGTTGGCCGGTGTCAAGCTCCGCCTGAGCACGGTGTTCCACCCGCATACGGACGGTCAATCGGAGGTGGTCAACAAGGTGATTACGATGTATCTGCGCTGTGTTACAGGTGATCGTCCACGTGCTTGGGTGGACTGGTTGGCGTGGGCGGAGTACTGCTACAACACCTCCTATCACGCCGCCCTGCACACCACGCCTTTCGAGGTGGTATACGGCCGTCCGCCTCCGCCGAAGCTGCCGTTTGAGGACGGGACGGCCCTGACTGAGGCTGTGGGTGCCTTGCTCCGCACCCGCGACGAGATCTTGGGCGAGGCGCGCCAACGCCTTCTCCAAGCACAGCAGATGGCCAAGAAGTACTATGATGCTCATCATCGCGAGGCGGAGTTCGCAGAGGGTGATTGGGTGTGGCTGCGCCTCCTTCACAGGACGACGCAGTCCTTGGACCCGCGCGCCAAGCGCAAGTTGGGACCTCGCTACACTGGGCCCTTTCGTGTGCTGGAGCGCATCGGGACGCTCGCCTACCGGCTGGAGTTGCCGCAGGGGTCTCGCCTTCACGACGTGTTCCATGTGGGCTTGCTCAAGGCCTACCGTGGCGACCCACCTGCCGCGCTGCCGACTCTACCTCCTACGGCCGAGGGCCATCTGTTTTCGAGCCCGGAGAAGGTGCTGAAGGCGCAGAAGCGCCGTGACGTCAAGGCATATCCTGGTGCAGTGGACAGGCCTTTCGGTGGATGATGCTACTTGGGAGAACTTCGACGAGTTCCGCTAGCAGTTTCCGGATATTCAGCTCGAGGACGAGCTGTTTGTCGAGGCGGGAAGAGATGTTATGACCGGCCTCACGTACAGCCGGCGGAAGCCTGCTAGTGGGCCGAATTAGGGGCTTAGCCCATTTATTTTTATTATATAAAGAGTTGTAATCAGACTTTTCGGATTAAGCAATAATCAGAGTTATTATTGCCGACTCCTCAAGGAGTCGGTCTTGAACCCTAGCCGCCGCCTCCCTAGCGCCGCCGCCTCCTCTTCCTCGCAACCACAACGCCGACACGCCGTCGGCGACGTCCAGCTCCTCTTCATCCTCCCTTCCACCCATACAATCTACATCCTAGACCTGGTAGACTAGCTGGTTCTACTATTAGTATCTGGAGCGATTGAGCTATATAGAGAGGTGCTTGGACGGATGACCAACTTTTTATAGTTCGTGTGCTTCAGCCCGTTCCTAAATTTTAGTGACAGCCGATCATTGTACGTACATGTTATGGGCAGTGTCTAGGGGTAAACTATTTGATTAATTTCTTCATAGGCTGAACTATATATTCAGTATTATTTGGTGCTCATGAATTGCTTTATTATGCAACTCAATAAAATTACAGTGTCTTATGAGGGTATCATGTTGCAGCATGTAACAAGGTGTTGAAAATGACACAACCCATTACAGATACAAAGGATATTATAGCGTTCTCACTTTATATTATCCATCTGCAGTATGGAGATTGTCCTCTCCATTTATTTTCCTTCCTTTGTGTTTCCACATTCAGCATGTCATTGCATTTGATGCTGATGTTTTTTTGCAGGTTTGGCCAAGGACAACCATTTGGTCTTTGTTTGTGTATACATGGGGTACTAAACTACCTCAGTCAAGTGGTCAGTGTTCCTTCTTTTAAGGTCATAAGACCCCCACGGTGGTTAGAATATTTAATTGATTAATTTCACAAGAAATTTTACAGATCTTGACCCCATAACAGATAGTAGATAGGATGTAGGCTTAACCAGGAGTGGTGTTCAAATTTGTACATTGAAAGGTACAGTAAGCAATATACACAATCTCGATTTGTTTTTGAAATATCAGCTTCATAGTTTATATGTCTTAGGACATGCTTGAGAGTGAAGCTTCTGCCTCTTGCATTTTCTTGATAAGCAATAGTTGGCCTTATCTGTTACTCTGTATATGCAATCGTGTTGTCCTGAGAGTTGAGGTACCACTGGGTTTGTCATTCTCATGCGCTAGAGGTTTGCTCAACGGGACTAGAACTCTTGCTGATGAGTGGAGGTTGAACCTGGTCGATAGAAAATAACGCGTCACTTGTGTTAGTGTCTGACGCCTAGAAACATGGTCGTCGAACACATACGAGCATCATCACTTGACTTCACTTTATGTTGTTTTCACAATAACAACTAACATTATTATGGTTTTCGCCTTTTCTATCTCAATGGAACATTATCAGAATGTACTGGAATGATACTTTACAACAATATATAAATATGTGCACAAGATCGGTGTAGAGGCAGGCTTCCCTCCTTTTCAAACAAAAAGAAGTCATGGCTGATTTTGACAAGAATTAAAGCATACAGACATCGTACAGGGCATGCATGCCAGTTGCCAACATGATTTGATGGGTATATGTGCGTAAGTTAGTGTATTCCACAAGGAAATCAAATAGTTATTGTGATTGCAACGCAGAACCTGCATACGGTTGAACAATGAAAAGAGAAATGGAGACGCAATAACAACGAGAAGCGTCGACAGCAAACTAAAAAATATTGTGGAAATTTACGTGTTTAGATTGGCAAAGTTGATCAGTTGTCACATGCCAACATCCTAGCTTACCAAATAACTTCATAATAAATTTAATAAGAACATGTCTGCAGAAGTACAATAATATTTCCTCAGAGCCTACAATCCTTATCAACACCAATGTAATAAAATAGTAAATGAAAAGCTGAGAAAATAATGCCGAGTAAGCTGCCACGTAATGTATTTTAGCCACGGTCGTACCTATACATTATATTTTGCAGATGTACCTAATGATGCGTCAGCATTCCAAACAAATATAATAAGTATGGAAAATATCAATAGTCCTATGCAAAGAACCTAGCTGTGCAAATGCAAACTATCAAGTTTGGGTAAAGTATAAGTCTATGTATATATCATTGAAAATAAGAAATGCACAAACGAGGACAAACTTTTTTCTCTGCATCAAGTTACACACACAAATGGGAACAATATGTGTTATTCATCCGTTTATTCAATTACTCAATGTCTTTTCGAGATTATTTATGCTTGATCACAACCATTCATTCATGTCTATGTCTAGAGGTCAAACTCACTGCGTCGCCAGCCCAGCCGAGGTGAGTCCGATGTCGAATGACTTATGGTTGTAACAGTCGAGGTTATTCCCGTAGCCGATGCCGAAGATGTCGCAGTCGCGCTTGTAGAACCCGATCCGGTCGGCCACCTTGGGGTCCGGCCCAATGCCGCACTCGATACCGCCGCTGATGACATTGGTGATCACGCCGTACCCAGGTACCCGTCTAGCCTCACTGTCCCTAGCCGGTGGAGTCCACTGTCCCGTGATCACGTCGTGGCACGATGCCTTGTCCGACTGCGTCGTCATCCAAGACCAAATCGCCGTCTTGAACGACACTATCGGGTCGGTCGCCACCATGTCCGGGTTGTTCAGCAGGTCCACTCCAATTGAGTGCCCGGCCAGTCCGTAGTTGTAGTTGCTGAAACACACGTGCTTAAAATCCAAGCCAACAAAGACACAAATGAAACGATCACATGACACATATGACTAATGTAAAAGCTTAATTTCACACGAAAAGTGTCTTTGCCTCCCGAGAGCACCGGTGCTCTCTTCAATTTTAAAAAATAAAACAATATTTATAGGTTTCAAAAATATCTGAAAATAATTATGGACATAGTCAATGTTGTTTCTCACAAGTATGCAAAATAACGACGTGAAATTCTTTGTATTGTGGGGTAAAAAAATAACAAATCTGATAAAATTTTGGGATTTAAAAACAGATCTACACTTTTGTCATTTTTGTAGAGCTCAGAACACAAAGTATTTGAAATTTATATTTTACACACTTGTGGGATAAATCAAGGGCTACATCCGAATATTTTTTTCAATTTTTTTAAAGCTAACAAATATGATTTTGATTCTTTTTAGATAGCAGGAGCACTCGGGAGCCAAAAAATCTCCACTCAATTTCACAATAATATAAAATTATCTTTTACGATGGATATAACTGCATTGATGGTGTTATAGATGTTTATACGTTTTTCTCATAAACTAGGAGAAACCCTTTTTTTTGTGGGAAGGGAGCGCATGTAGTTTTGTGCTTGCTTACTGGGTGAGCTGGATGGGGTCGCGGCCGTAGTACTGCTTGCCGGGCGCGCATGGCCGTTCTGGCTTGAAGCCGCAGTAGGTCGGCGGTGGTCAGCCGGGCGAGTCAGGATGGGAATGGGCCAGGTCAGCCCGCCGGGTCGCTAACCTGACCCAAAAGTTTAAGGTCGATGGATCATGCGGGTCGGCCTCGAACAAGATTTGGGTCAGTAGAGCCGGCCCCATGTGACCTGTTGGGTCAGCCGGGTCGACCCAACTCGTAGATTGTTCCATTGACGATCTGTCTCGAGCGGCGGTGTTGTATCCGCTTGCCGTCTAGCTCCTTCGCAGACAGCAGCGAGCTCGCGCGATAACCTGCACGTTCCATAGTTGCCTCGTCTACTGATCCTTATTCACTTGCAAGTAGCTAGCGGTAGTTAACTTAAGGGCATCCATCAACGTGATTACTGTGTGCCAATTCCTATAGTGCCTGGCTGACTTGAATTCTTGGACGGGATTATGTTACTCGTGCTGCTACCTAACAGGACCACCTAGCGTTTTATCTATCGATCGAGGCATCGAGCTGTGCGTATGTGTATAGGAGAAAGATAGGATATGGGTCGGCCCTATGTACCCATCGGGTCAACGAGGCCACTCGCCATTGTTGATCTGGGTCGACCCATGGCCTCTCATATTGGCCTTGGGGCCACCGGGCCGGGTCCAGGTCGGCCCATTCCCACCACTACGGGCGAGCCCTGCTCCTGCTTGAAGCAGTAGCCCCAGGAGTAGGTGCCGTCGGGGGCTGTTGGCCACCCGCCGGTGGTTTCGTGGGAGGTCTGGCCAAAGAATGCGGCCACCTCCGGCTTCCGTGTGTCCAAGTCCCCCGTGGTGCCGAAGGCCGGGTACGCGGCGGCGGCAGCTAGGAAGGCGTCATAGGTGTAGAACCCACGGGCGAGGCACGCCGCGTCGTTCCGATGGAGGAGGAACCGCTCGAAGAGGTCCCTGGACACGATGGACGCCACGCCGCTGCCCGGACCACTGCTGCAGCCGCTGCACTGGCTCTGGCAGCCGGCGCCGCAGTAGGCAGGGTCGCTGCCGCAGTACCCGTAAGTGCTGCAGCAGAGGCAGTTGGGGCACGTCGCCCCGCCGGCCTGTGAGCCGCACTGCTGGGCCGTGGCCAGTGCCGCCATCGCCATAGCGACGGCAAGGATGGCAGCCACGCTGCTGGGTGCGGACATGGTTACCGGTTTCAACGATTTGTGCTCCTAGATGAATGAAATAAGGCACCAAGTGCCGCCCTAGTTTATAGAAGAACAATTTATGCATTCAAGTACGTACAACATTGCACTCTTCCACGCGATTGCTTATCCTTTGAATTCTGCAGCAGGTCAACGCTTCGCGTCGCCCTCCCGCGGGCGACGAAAGCGGCACCGTACCTAGCCCCTCCCCTCCCCTCCACCCCCTCCCTCCTCCACCGCCAGGCAAAGCTCGCGCGGTGCCGGCGGCGGCAGCCTTCCATTCCCCGGCGGCGAGGGGACCCGAGCGGGACGGGGCCTCGTCGCGCTGTGTGCATAGGCGGGGGCGGCAGAGCTCGGCGTGGCGGCGGTCGGCGTGCGGCGTCGGGACGACCTCGCGCCCTGCAGATCTCGGCGACCGGACCCGATCTGGGCCCCTCCGGGCCGGGGCGGGCCGTGGCCTCGGGCGTGGTGGCGGAGCATGGAGGCGCAAGTCCTCGTCTTTGGGGCGGTTTGGCGCAACAGTGGTTGGGATCCGGCCCTTCCTTCGGGTTGGTGACGGCGGCGTCGGCGCGCTCCCGGGCGCTCTGGGCGTGGGCGGGCCTGCTTGGCGGTTGCGTGGCAACAACGGCGTTCGCCTGGCGTCGATGACCTGCTAGGTGGTGGTGGGATGGAGGCTCAGCGCATCTTCTTCGCCGACATCGGTTTCGACTCTTCTCTCTACTGCGGTGCGGCCAAAGGTGGCTCTTTTCTGCCCCTTCCGACAGACTTTGGGGCAGACGGATGTGCCGGGGTGAAATCCCTGCTTGTCGCTGACGACGGCGACGCCTGCGGGCGCCGTTTCCCTCTTGGGGGCGTCGTTATGGCACTGCCCGTGCTGCTCCACTCCGAGCAGCGGGGGAAACCCTTGATTCGGTGAGCCGGATCAGACAGCAGCAACACCATGGTGTCGTCCCCCTTTCTTGGAGGCATTGTCTTGCTCGCTCGGGAGTCCACGGATCGGCAGGGCGGAGTCCAGGTTGGCGGCTGCTAGGAGCATGGGCCTTCGGGGCGCAATGTACATCGTTCGCGGCGCTCTTCAGTCGACTTCCTCTCGGGCGGTCCGGTCCCGCCGCTTGCTCGCCACCTAGCGCACATGGGCGGGCGGTGCGTTGGTTGTGCCGTCCTTGAGGCACTTGTCTTCCGAAGCTCCTCCTTCGATCGTGACGCGGCCCGGGAGCTTGGTGATTCGCCTCCTCTCGTTCTTGGCAGGAGTCGTCTCAAGGAGAGCCCCTGATGTCGTCGTGGGGTGCGTTGTGTGTTGTGTGGTGTGGTGTTTCTTGAGCCGTGTATCGTGTGGCGTCGAGTTAGAGCCATTCTTGACGGTGTTTTGGCCATCTAGGCCTTTCTTCTATGTGTTTGGTATACCTCTCAGGATGTATCCTAAAAAAAAAGAAGTTTTGTCCCTAATCTTCATCATTACTGTTAACTTTATTGAAATGGACCAAAAATTGATGGACCAACCACGTTTGATTGTTAAATTAGAAAACCAAGGTATTGAACTCTACACCTTTATGGGCTTAGGAAAATATTTGCAACCGGTTTATTCGGTATACAGCCACCCCCAGAATTCTCAAGGAGTAACAAAATGCTCAGTTGTGACAGGTTTCATTCGACAAGTCCTTAGTATCTTGTCGTGACCACATCGACAGGTTCCGTATAATTGTTTAGGTGCGGACCAGCAAGACAAAAGCTGGCTAAGACTAGTTACAATGGGGAGTATCATATAGTAGTATTATGGATATGATACTAGTATCTGATACCATCTCCATAATACATATTATCATATAGTAGTATCATAGTTTTATTATATTTATTGTTTTATAGAATCTTAATGCAAAATTGTGTACAAGATTCATTTGAAATTAGTTTTTCTAGTTCTACGTGCTATGATTATGATCGTATAGAGGTTTTTGGGAACGATGCCTTGGAGCTCGGCTCGGTACGTGTTAATATAGGAGGCCATGCCTCGAGGAATTACAGCGTACGTTACAACAAGAGGAGGTGGAGGAAATTAAGGAGATTGATCTCATCCTTATATCTAGATGAGACCGAATACAGTTTAGGAAATAACCAACTCTATCTATCTCTACCTTACGTGACAGGTTTCCTAACACTCCTCCTCGATCACAGCCTTCTTGAGGTTGAGATTGTTCTTGAATTCTTCAAACAGCCGAGCTGGTAATGCTTTTGTAAAGCCATCTGCCACCTGATCTTTAGAAGAAATAAATCTGATCTCTAGTTGCTTGTTTGCTACTCTTTCTCTTACAAAATGGAAGTCTATTTCTATATGCTTTGTTCGTGCATGAAATATAGGATTAGCTGAGAGATAAGTTGCACCCATATTGTCACACCACAAGCAAGAGACTTGTCTCTTTGGAATTCCAAGTTCTCCAAGAAGAGACTCTATCCAGATAACTTTAGCAGTAGCATTTGCTAGAGATTTATATTCTGCCTCTGTGCTTGACCTGGACACAGTTGCCTGTTTTCTAGCACTCCAAGAAATCAAGTTAGGTCCAAAAAATACGGCAAAACCTCCTATGAATCTTCTATCATCTACACATCCTGCCCAATCAGCATCTGAGAAGGCACTCACTAAAGTGGAGGAAGATCTTCTAAAGGTTAGGCCAATACCTACTGTACCACTGACATATCTTCTTTTTACATCTGTCCAGTGTACAGTGGTTGGGGCATGAAGAAACTGGCATACCTTGTTGACAGAGAAAGAGATGTCTGGTCGTGTGAGAGTCAGGTATTGTAGTGCTCCAATAATACTTCTGTATTTTGTGCTATCTTCTGGACCTAGAAGTTCTCCTCCTGTGACTGAAAGTTTTTCTGATGCTGACAGTGGTGTGGAGTATTCTTTACACTTCTTCATTCCAACTCTGCTAAGCAAATCCAGAGCATACTTTTCTTGGGTTAATACAATACCTTGATTAAATGGCTTTACCTCAATTCCCAAGAAAAAGTGCAAGTCACCGAGGTCCTTTAGTGCAAAAGCAGAACCAAGATCTTGAAGAAGTGATGTGATGGTCTTGTTGGAGGAGCTGGTGACAATAATATCACCAACATATACTAGCACATAAATCATAATACCTGACTTGTTATATATGAATAATGATGTATCTACCTTTGATGCGAGAAAACCAAGCTCTTGTAATTTTGAGCTTAGTTTGGAGAACCATGCCCTTGGCGCTTGTTTGAGCCCATACAATGACTTGTCCAGTTTACACACATGAGAAGGTGCACGTGGATCCTCGTAGCCAGGTGGTTGTTTCATGTAAACCTCTTCTCCCAGAATGCCGTGAAGGAACGCATTCTTCACATCTAGTTGCCTCAGACTCCATCCTTGTGAAACTGAAATGGTTAGAACAAGTCTGATAGCAGCAGCTTTAACAACAGGACTAAAAGTATCCTCATAATCTATTCCATACCTTTGTTTAAATCCTTTTGCTACCAATCTAGCTTTGTATCTATCAATTGTTCCGTCAGCTTTTCTTTTAATCCTATAAACCCATTTACAGTCTATAAGATTTTTCCCTTGTTGAGGTGGTACTAGGTGCCATGTCTTGTTATCAATTAATGCCCTATACTCATCATCCATTGCATTTTTCCAATTTGAATTGGCTAGAGCTATTTCCAAATTAGCAAGTTCACTAGATATGCAAGATAAACCATAACGTACTGTGCCATCGGTAAATTGTTTTGGTCTAGCATTACCCGTTTTTGACCTTGTTCTGTGAGTTGCTGCAGGCTGGGTTACAGGAGATGAAGTTGCAGAGGATCCTCCCGTGCTCCCGTCCGTAAGCATAGGGATCGAGGACAGTCCGCGCGGACTCAGCGACACGTTTTTACGCACCGAGCTGGGCGTGTCGCCCCCAGACTCGGTGGATTCGCCGTTTGAGGAGGACACGGGCGTGTCGCTTTCAGCGCATGGGGCTCGCTCGTCGCGTCTCCCATCGCGTCCCGTGTTGTGTCGCGCGCTCGCAGTGGAGTCCGCGTCGCGTTGCCCGCGCGCGGTCGAGGAGGCTAGAGTCGCGTGCGTCTCCATCGCGTGTCCACGCGACGTGGCAGAACCGGGTCAGTGTAGAGTTGGACCGCGGCAGGACGATCTTGACGCTGTTGCAGATCCTGACGGAGATTCCCTGGAGTCCGAAGTTTCGCTCGTGATCCGAAGCTGATTTGCCTCGTTCCAGCTGCCGTGTTCTTGAATGTGTATGTTATCTTGTGCAGCTCCATTTGGCTAGATTTTTGCACCGTTTTCTCTGTCGTTTTCTCCTGCTGCTTGCTGTGCCTGAGAGGGACAACTCAAATACCAGTAATTATAGAGCTATTAGGTGTTAGATCAATACAATGTTTTCCCCCCTCATGAGATGACACCAATGGATTTTGGAGTACTTCAGGTAGGAGAAGGATTTCACGACGAAGAAGAGAGCCAGCGTTTGGGTGTAGTTTAGAAAAGGGAAATACTGACTCATCAAAGACAACATCGCGAGAAATATATACTCTACCAGAATTGATATCTAGGCATTTGACACCTTTGTGCATAGGACTATAGCCTAGAAAAACACATTGTTTAGACCGAAACGCGAGTTTTCTTTTGTTATACGGTCTAAGATTAGGTCAACATGCACAACCAAAAATACGAAGAGAGGCATAGTCAGGTGTCTTTTTAAGAAGACGCTCCATGGGTGTGGCATGATCAATAGTTTTTGAGGGTAACATGTTGATTAGATATGTAGCTGTCAAAAAAGCTTCATCCCAGAATTTTAGTGGCATGGATGCATTTGCGAGAAGAGCAAGCCCAACTTCTACAATGTGGCGGTGCTTGCGTTCAGCTGATCCGTTTTGTTGGTGAGCATGTGGACAAGACACATGATGGTCGATGCCTATTTTTTTAAAGAAGGAATTAAGTTTTTCATATTCTCCTCCCCAATCGGATTGCAAGGCAAGAATTTTTCTATCAAATTGACGTTCAACAAATTGCTGGAAGTTATGAAAGATTTGAAACACATCAGACTTTTTCTTAAGAAGATAGATCCACACAAACTTGCTATAGTCATCAATGAAGCTTACATAGTAGGTGTATCTTCCTACAGAACTAGGTGCAGGACCCCAAACATCAGAAAACACAAGTTGGAGAGGAGCAGTAGATACACTAGTGGATCGCATATAGGGTAATTGATGACTTTTTGCTCTTTGGCATGAATCACAAATAGACTCAACACTAGATGGATTATTGGAACATGGAAGTTCATGATGGCTAACAATCTATTGAAAAATACGAAACGATGGGTGACCTAACCGACTATGCCACCGAGAAGCTGAAGGCTTGGTGACACTAAAGACTTGCTTATTCTTGATTGGAGACGAAGATATCAAGGGGGTAGAGACCTCGCGTGCATCTACCTTTAAGAAGAACTTTCTTCGTGGCCTGATCCTTAACAAAAAAACACCGAGGGTGAAATTCAAGAAAGACATTATTGTCAAGAGTGAATTTATGGATGCAAACAAGATTTTTTGTGGCATGTGGGACATGAAGAACATTTTTAAGGTGTAACTTTTGTGAGGGGGTATTAACAATTGCATGACCAACATGACTAATGCTCATACCTTGTCCATTTGCCGCATGAATCTGCTCACGGCCGTGATACTTTTCCTTCATGGTGAGCTTGTTGAGTTCACCGGTGATGTGGTCGGTGGCACCGGTATCGCCGTACCAGTTGGTGTCCACCCCATAGGACACTGTGTTGGCGCCCTTCTCCTCCTCCTCTTCTTCATCGTCGGAGTAACGATGCCAGCATTGCCAGGCTTCATGGCCTGGCTTCCCGCAGATTTGACAAGTGACGAAGTCGCGGTCCTTGCCGCTGCCCTTTCCGCGTCCTCCTCCGCGGCGAGCGTTGCCACCGCCGCGTTGTTGGTGTCGTCCGTTGCCACGGCCGTTGCCGCCGCGGCCACCACGTCGTCCGCCACCACGATAACCGCGCCCACGCGGTCGGCCGCGAGAAGCCGCGTTGACGGAGGAGCTGCCGCCTCCAATATCCAGGAGGAGCTCCATGCGGTGGTCATAAGACATGACATGGAAGTAGAGTTCGTTCACCGTGAGGTCCTTGCCGCCGTTGACCCCGATGGCGATGAAGAGGGGATTGTACTGGTCGTCGAGGCCGGCGAGGAGGTATTCGACGAGCTCTTCATCGTCGATGGGACGTCCCGCCGCAGCTAGCTCATCGGCCAGCCCCTTCATCTTGGCAAAGTAGGCGGGTGTGGTCATGCCCTCTCTTCTTGTCTTGGCGAGGGCGACACAGAGGTTGGAGATCCGCGTCCTATTCTACGCGGCAAACATTGTTTTGATAGCCAACCATACCTCCGCAGCCGAGTCGAGGCCGATCATGGACACCAAGATCTCTTTGGAGAGGGTGTTGAGGAGGAAGGACAACACGTGCTGGTCCGTGCTCAGCCAGGCGTCGAAGGCGGGGTTGGGCTCCTTGATTTCGCCCTTGTCGACGGTGATCTCCTCCGCCGGCCTTTTCTTCACGTCCAGGAAGTCCATGAGCCTGGCGCCTCGGATCGGAGGAAGGACTTGTGACAGCCATAGGAGATAGTTGTCGCGAGTGAGCTTCTCGCTTACACCCTGGCCGGCGAGAGGGTTCGACGTTGCCATCGCTGAAGAGGAAGAAGAAGCGAGGCACATAGATGTGTTTTAGGAAGGTGTTGGCTCTGATACCATATGATCGTATAGAGGTTTTTGGGAATGATGCCTTGGAGCTCGGCTCGGTACGTGTTAATATAGGAGGCCAAGCCTCGAGGAATTACAGCGTACGTTACAACAAGAGGTGGATGAAATTAAGGAGATTGATCTCATCCTTATATCTAGATGAGACCGAATACAGTTTAGGAAATAACCAACTCTATCTATCTCTACCTCCTGCGTGAGCGTGTACGTACTCTGGAAACCGAAACCGTACGTGACAGGTTTCCTAACAATGATACTGTATCTATCTATGATACCAACACAACCTCTTTCATCATTAATTAGTATGCCATGTCAGAATTTTGCCAACATGGTATGTATGATACTAACTATGATACCTCCATTGAGGCTAGTCTAATGCAGATTGACCACCAAGGATGGAGGTCAGATATTTGATTCCCCGAGAAGATATTCAGTATTAAGTTATGGTTATAAAAGTTTCCCGCAAAAAAAAAGTTATGGTTATAATAACACATCTTCAGCAAAATTCGAGGACAAGTACTCATGTGTTTGTAGTATAAGACCTTACGATATGATCATTATTATCACAATGAAATTGGATTGTATGCATATGCTTGTTTCTGTGTACTGAATGCAAACAGTCAGCATTATGAATCTGTAACCTTTCGCATGTTAAGAAACGGCAGGCACGAGTGCAAATAAGGAGCAACAAATCATATTTCAGACTACACATGCAAGAACCTCGGCCTTAGCCTTTTTTCCGAATATAATGTGAGATTTATATGGGCTACGGCTATGTAGACAGTCCATATAGTCTAATAAATCCTGAAATCTCAAGGCTTATCTACTATGGCAGCTTAGGAGCTGTGTGGGTCCCACATTGCTAGTTGGAAGAGAGTTGGACCAGCTTATAAGATGAGCTGTTTCACTCCCACTAAGTGAGTGAGAAGAGAAGGAGTCCACACGCACTTCTCCTCCGCCGCCCGCCTCGCCCGCACGCGCGTCAGGTTTCATGAATCGAGTTTGATTTCGAAACTCGTTTTGTGAAAGACTAAATTTTTACATGGTGCACCAGCTGTTGGGTACGTATCAACATTCGTGTGCATGTTTGACGCGTGTCCTTGTCTTCCATCGCGTGGCGACTCGGTCGGCTCACCTCCCAAGCTATAGAGCGAGAGACAGACAGGTCTAGAAGTACCATGTTCTTTCTTTGTCTCTCTCGGTGTGTTTCTCTTGCTGCGCTGCTCTCTAGGCTTCCCATCCCAGCGGCTGCGTGCACGGCTGTCCAGGAGAGTAGGTCTTCGAAACCCTGTCTTGAGATCCTGCACCGGGAGACGGGCGATAAGGTTTTTGGGAAGCATCTCGGCGCGACTGCTCACTTTCGTTCGTGTTCTTCTTCGTCAATTGACGACCTCAACAACACCATGGGCGAAAACGACAATGACCAAGATGTTGCTACGATGATGACCTTCCCGGTCAACTTGTACATGTTATTTCTCTCTTTGTATGCACTAGTTCTCGCTAGAGTAAAATACATCCTAAACCATGAAACTTGTCCGTATAAATCACATTGGTCCTTGTACTTAGAAAAGTTGAATTTACTATCACTAAATACGTGATGCCAGGTCACATACGGCGTTGCAGCTAATTTAATGGCATGGTATTGTGGGTCCTATCTGGCAGTGGCACTGTGTAGGCCAAAAAGGCAGTGTGTTTGTTTTGCAAAAATCCCCTGGATATTTTGATTATTGTCCTTAGGATAGGCTGACCTCTAGTCACCGCACACCAAATTTCCTCTGCCGCAATGCCACGTGACGTTGAGCTCAGAGGCTTCAACGTTGCCTAGGGTGCGGGCACAAGCGGATGGCTCGAAGTGCCGCAGTGCACACGCTAGGTGTCCTCCCGGAGGTGGCAGCTCCAGCGCCGCCCCGGACGCACGCGCCCCCAACTCAAGTTCTTCTTCGGGCCCCCAAGATTGATCCGGCGGTGCTCAGCCTCGGGTACGGTGCCAACGCGGATGACATGCTTGGGTACGCACGCAGCCGACCTCGCTGGCTTGATGCTGGACAACAAGGAGAAACTCAGGGTGCGCGCATTACCGACGACGGCACCTGGACCGTCTGTGCTCGCCATTACCTCGGTGTTCCTGGCGCACATCCGTGGCGCCATCGTTGTGTGGCTGCAGCTAGCAAGCCAGGCAGGTGTGTGCGTGCAGGCAAGCAGAGGCGCTAGGATTTGTACGCGAGGCGGATGGGTTGCTAGCTGATGCGCGTGCGTCGATGGTGCCTGCGTGCTGCTGTTGCTGGCTTTGTGTGCGATGCTTTGTTAGCCAGCAGATCGAGGCGTCCTCGGCAAACTACACGAGCACGGCGGGCTCCTTGGTCACGGCGTCCACCACGTTGCCACTGGTGCCGACTGCCGGCCACCGTGAAGAACACCTCCATCAGGATCCGAGCCATTGTGTCGACACAGCAGAGCACGACCACCTCAAGCTGTCTGCCACTGGAGCATGCCTCCGTGACGGACCAACGTGCCTCCGAGGCCACCGCAACATATGGTGGTTGTGCACTCGTGCTCGTCGTGCTGCACGAGATGCAGGAGATCGAGCTCGCCATGCTGCACGAGATCTAGGAGACCGAGCTCGCTATGTCGCTCCACGTTAATGCCGGCAAGGGAGGGCCGACGAGGTGTACACTCCCCTATTCTCCTTGCGACCCTCCTCCACAGCCATTCAGTGCCCTTCCGCTGGACAGGACACCGCTACCACCTCGACGCCTCTGGCCTACTACAAATCCACGCACGCATGATGGCCTAGGCGCAACCGAAGAGAGCTCCGCGTGCTGGCTTTCTGCACGCGCCCATGCGGTTCTGGCGACCTCCGTGATGGATACCATCTCCTCGGGTACGGGGATTCCATTGAGGTTGTCACCGCTTGAAGACGGTGAGGAGCAGGGAGAGTTCGATTCAAAAAATAGAGATCTCCAGGTGGTTTCCTGTAAAATTTACAGCTGGTTGGGCTACCGCTTCCACTGCCAGACGGGACCTACAATTCCACATCAGCCAATGCGTACATTGATCGTCTACAATGACCGTACATGACCCAGCGTTGTGTATTCAGTGACCGTAGGTAGAACTTTTCTGAGTAGAAGGACCTAAGTGATTTATACGGACAAGTTCCATGAGTTCCGATGTATTTTACTTTTCTTGCTAGAATTTTAGATCTACTAGATGTGGTTGTTTGGCTGTATATGTTTAGATCTGCTAGTGCTTACATAATCTTGATTTTGGTAATTAATCTCACGAGGAAATTGCCTAATAATCAAATAATCCAAAAACCTTATTTATTTAGGTAATTGTCATCTGCCTTTGCTGATTGACTGAAACCGAACCCTTTTACGGGTGCTAATTTTAAGAGATGACAAGAAAAAACCCTCTTGTGGCTCACTGCAATGGGCATAGAAAAGATTGCAGATGGCACTCTCAGAGGTCCGCTTACTCTCGATAAGAGACAACGTTCAGGGAGGCCACTGTAATTCTTGTGGGCTCTACACTCGTTGTGCTTGGAGACAAGTTAGTTGATGCATATTTGTATATTCGTGATGCCAAGGAACTATGGGATGCGCTGGACGCTAAGTTCGGTGCTACCGATACCGGTGGTGAATTGTATGCTATGGAGCAGTTCAATGACTATAAGATGGTTGAGAAACCGATCTGTAGTACAATAGGCTTATGAGATATAGATCATGGCAAAGGAATTTGAACTCCTCAAGTGTGTGCTTCCGGACAAGTTTGTCGCGGGATGCATTGTCGCTAAGCTTTCCCCTTCGTGGAGGAACTTTGCTACTTCTCTGAAACATCAGAGGCATGAGCTCTCTGTTGAGTACCTCATTTGCTCTCTGGATGTTGAAGAGAAGGCGAGGGCAAAAGACAAACACACTAGTGGAACCGAGGGACATTCTGCTGCCAATATGGTGCAGAAAAATGTCCACAAGTCTAAGGGAAATAACAAAGTCTGCTAGACTACGAACTTCAAGAAGAAGAAGGGGCAGAATAAGGAAAAGAAAGAACCTTGCTGGGTGTGTGGCGAGATTGGCCATTGGGCTCATCGTTGTCCACAGAAGAAAGGCAAGAAGGGTCAGGCTGGACAGAGTTCTAAATCTGCCAACATGGTCATTGACAATGATGTAGGGTAACACCCTCAAATCGGCCCTATGAAAGTTTTAGCGCTTCCCGCCAAACCCGCATAGAAACGATTCAAGGACGCTCACCAGGCACTTTCGTGCAGGTAGAAAACGAAGTAATACCATTACACAACAGTCCTCGATGGGACCCACATGACAGATATATATATAACACGACTCCAAGAGTCAAGAACACGGATATACAATACAAAGATCCAAATCACCTTGAAAACGATACAGCGTCCGAGTACGGACAAGATGCAAATGGGGCTAAGAGCCCTGAAGAATAACCAATGGCGTCCATAACCCTGCCCAGGCCAAGCCGGAAGGGTAACCCTGCTAACGACGTCGATCTCAAACTTGCTAAAACAAAAGGGGTGCTGACAAAGGGCAAAGGAAAAAAGAGGAGCGTCAGTACCGAGGCCAGTACACGGCGAGGCTAGAATTCGGCGGCTCTCACCTACATAGGTATGGTGGACTGAAGCGGCAGGGCAGCAGCACTAATCAACCTATAGAGACTCAGTAAACTGGCGGCTATTAGAGAGGGATAAGAAAGACCTATTCGAATCCAACCTGATACTAACACCAAACATACCCATCCTGGTATTTCCCCCTCGAGACCAAACGAGGAAGTCAAGCCGAGGAAACTCACACGGTTGGCAGATTTATTTATTCTTTCCATGACAGTTATCCAATTTACTAGTCATCTCAGATACACGTCAAATTATAGCAGTAAACTTTAGTTATAGTTGTCTATGATCGAGAAAATGTGCTCCAAGTTGTCCATAACCGCGGACACGGCTTTTCGAAAAGATTTAACCCTGCAGGGGTGCACCAAAGTATCCACACGCACTTCAACCCTTTTTTCCAGATCAATTAACATACACCCATCGGTATGTCGGCAGGGCCTAAGTCATGACGTTTCCTAGACCCAAAGCAAGTACATGGGGGCCACACCACTAAGCTACCCGCAACGAAGTCGGCCGGCTCCGGAACGGACCCAGGGTTTGTGCCAATGGCTGTAAACGACTGGGAACCCAAAAGTGTGACTGGGCTTGTCGATACCGCAAAAACATTCCACATCCTAAACAGTATAGGTGCTCCACGCACAATCTTAAATAAAACAGTAAAACATGGTATAAGTACAGAATAGTAATAAAGCCCCAAACTACTTGTGGCCCCCGGTAAGATACTTTGAAATCAGGTAGTAAGCCGATGGGGGTGCCCACACATCCCAGCTATGGTTAGCGCGCTCGATCTCGGAACATGTGTCAAGAACTCGGGTCCTAGGTGGACACAAGTGGGCGGTTAAAAACCAAATAATTGCTATTACCCACCAGTGCCTCTGCATTATATCTATTTCCAACATTTTAATTAACAAGTTATAATGTAAGCCATGATCATCACCACCGTTAAGCATGTGCCAACCTCCCAACAACGGTGGAACAACAACGATGCGAAGCAACACTTAAGCAAGCGACTACAACACGCAAAGGCCGACTATCTATCAAACAACAGGCTATAGGATGTGTCCAAGGCAATATAGAGGATGCAGGGAATTATAAATGGTGCACGGAAATTAAAGCATCGCAATACGGATAACAATAGATCAACAGGAGGAAGTAAAGACTATAAATGCAAAATAGGTAGAAAGAGGGAGAATGCTCGCTTGGGAAACAGTGTCGGAGATTCAGGGAACTTGTCGACACTCGCATCAACTCATCGGCCTAATCCGTGAAGAAGCAAACACTAGAAGAAACACCGGATGCAATATTTAATACGACGGCAGAAGATCCGGCATGATTATGATATGATGCAGATGCGGTGCAATTAGGCAGTGTTAAGCGGAACCAGGGTCCCGACAGTTAATTAGACGGTTCGAGTTATTTAGCTACCCCGCAATTTAAATGTTGTCTTAACAAGGCAGATCATGGCATCGGTTCACTACGCAAATTTAAATGGAGTCCGGAATAAGACAAAGATGTCCCGCAGATGGACTCCATATTTAATTATGTGATGAATCTGCATAATGCCCCCAACCCACTGAATATGTATGCAATCATGAATGATTTAATGCAGCAAGTTGGTATCATATATTATAAAATAGGAGAATGGGTCAGGGTCACACATTAGGGGGGGGGGGTTCGGATCCGAGGTTCGACGGGGATCGGTCTTCAGGTTCTCGGTCATTGGATCTGTGAAGAAGGTCATGGCGTTCCAGGAAGAAGAACCTGGTTCGGCGTCGGCGGCTCATCGGATTCGCCCTGGTCGGAGTCGATCTTGTCGTCGCGAAGATCTTGTCGGGTCCGCATCTCGGGTCGGTCTTGGCGTCCGGGGTGAAGAACTTGGCGTCCTCGAGGAAGTACTTGGCGTATCCGTGTCGACGACCTTGGCATCCGGGTTCTCGGGCATCGGATCCGGGAAGAAGTACTTGTCGCATCTATGGATCGGTCCTCGGGGTCGAAGAACTTGGCGTGCCAGGGTTCGGTCTTCGGGTCCGAGATCAGGGTCTTGGAGTACTAGCCTTGGAGTCCGTGAAGAATATCATGTCGTTCTGTGACGGTCTTGTCGACGGGACCGAGATGGCAATGAACACCTTGTCATAGACACGGTTCTGGACAGTATCCTTCGATGACACCACACTACATTCACCGCAACTTCACCACATATCGCAACACCACTAACACCGGAGAGGATCAAAGGTAGGAGCAACGCATATGTCATCACACAGATACGTGCAAGTGAACTTGGACCTGAAGATACCCATGCGAACAGAGAAGTGTCCGAGGATACGCTGCCTACGCACTTGAATCAGGTAGAGAAGGAACTCTGGGCAGCGCCAAGCACGCGGTCGCAGCCATGGCGAGGTGGCAGCGTCCGTGACGGGCTTCCAAGGGAGCGACCGGCGCTGCAGGAGGTCGTGGAAAACCTTGGAGGCGCGGGCCAGAGGTGAGTCAGAGGCGACGCACGCTGGAGACACGACGCGGCAGGGATGCGGACCCAGGGCGCCAGAGATCCTGGCGGCGAGGGCAACGAGAAGAGGCCTGGCGGCGAGGCGAGGGCATTCAGAGGCGGGGACACGCAGGCGTGGCCACGACACTGAGCGGGAGGAGTACGCCCAGGAGCAGCAGATCTCGGCAGGGCCGCAGAGCACCGGAGCAGTGGCGGGCTCCGAGGAGGCGGGCACGGAGGAGCGCGGCGGTTGCTCACAGCGGTGGCGTGGGTCCGAGGGGGGGCTCCGGCGACGTGTCGTGAGTCGGTGAGGAAGGCGGCCTCGCGGTGGGGCGATGGCGCGTGCGGTTGGAGAGAAGGGTGAGGGAGGCATCCGGGACAGGGAAGAGGCCGATGAAGAGGGCGGCCAACGGCCGGCGGTGCATCGAGGCAAAGAGGAGGGTGCAGGCGGAGGGGATCCGAGGAGGCGGGGACGACGTGGTGGTTCTACACGAGGTGGGGAGGAGCAGCCAGGGACATGGGTCGACGAGGCCGACGACGGCGCGGCTCGGCGGGGCCTCGCGCGGCGGTAGGTAGGGAGGACGATGGCGACGCGGGGTGGGAGGGGGACACGAGTGAGAGGGGATCGCGGGGAAGACCGCGTCGGGATGTGGTGGTGGGCCAGGGGCGATGGGGCTGGGCGGTAGATGGTGCGTCGATGGGGGTGCGGTGCACGCGAGCAGGTGGGAGGTGGGCCCGCGGGGAGGCAGGTGGCGGTTGGTGGCGTGCAGGCTGTGTGTGTGCGCGCGTTGGTGAGGGGAGGTGGGGCCAGGAGGAGAGATGAGGTGGAGGGGCTCGGTGAGGTGGCGAGCTGTGGGTGGTCGGGGTGATGTGGAGGGGGCTGGGTAGGATAGGGTGGGGTAGGTTAGGGATTAGGACTACATATTTTTTTAGACTAGGGTTTGGAGGTGGCCGGTCGGGCTTTCGGGCCTGGCGGGCTGCCTCCTAAAAATATGATAAATATTTTATTTTCAATTTAAAATAGACTTTTGTAAATAGTTTTTAGACAAATAAAAGACCTGGAAAAGACCGGAGTTTTGATTTGAATAAAGACGGGGAATAATTTAGAAAACAAAACTAGGCCTTTCGAAAATAGTTTTGAGAAAAACCATGCATGATGATGACGATGCTCAAATGCAATGTGGCATGATGACATGAGCATGCGGTCATTATGATGCAATGCACAAAAACACCACGATTTTCTAGTAGTGGTTTTAGCGGGATGCCACAATTCGACACCACTAACAATGGATCTCGCCCTCGAGATCCGCCTCATGGTACGGGGGAGAAGCCGATGACCTAAATCTTCTCGCTTCGTGTAGATCCTCGCGACACCACTAACAAGAGGTCGTTGTCCATGATCGTCGAGAGAACACTCCGGGAAACAAAGGACGAAGGTAGAGGTATCCACAAATAAAGCCACCTCTAACTTTCGTGAAAGGAGTAAAATTGCTGGATCCACCGATTCGATGTACAAGAGCGAATGATAAGAGTAGTGGTATGGTAGCTACTCCATCCCGCACTCAAAGCATTACTTTGCACATGAATAGGAGAATTATGCAACCAACTCTCGGAATTCAGACTGAAGATCTAGACAAGAGAGGTTCAGAAGCAAAGGAGGGATGCAGACTCTGCATCGGATCTGGCGTAGACGATGTCGTCACGTAGGAAAAAACCGGAAGGCACAAACAAGGAACAAAGAATGGTACCTCAGATAAAGGATCACTCAGATAGCATGAAGACCGGATGTAGTAACACCGTTACCAAAGGAGGAGACGAAACCCTGAAGATACGACGGAAACCCAACCACGAGAAACCCTGGACTTGAAGAAAAGATAAGAGGGTAGAATCAAAACACGCAGAGGTAAGAGGAGAACAGCAGAGGGGTAAGGAGTAAAACAGACCTAATGAGATCTAGCCAACCGATTTTGCAAAATAGTTTTGACACTCTAATTCGGCCGTTAGCTAGGTTATCCTACATGCTGGACTTGTGGGGTATCGTAACTGCTGAGCTCTGATACCACTCTGTAACACCCTCAAATCGGCCCTATGCAAGTTTTAGCGCTTCCCGCCAAACCCGCATAGAAACGATTCAAGGACACCCACCAGACACTTTCGTGCGGGTGGAAAACGAAGTAATACCATTACACAACAGTCCTCGATGGGACCCACAGAACAAATATATATATATATAACACGACTCCAAGAGTCAAGAACACGGATATATAATACAATGATCCAAATAACCTTGAAAACGATACAGCGTTCGAGTACGGACAAGATGCAAATGGGGCTAAGAGCCCTGAAGAATAACCAATGGCGTCCATAACCCTGTCCAGGCCAAGCCGGAAGGGTAACCCTGCTAACGACATCGATCTCAAACCTGCTAAAACAAAAGGGGTGCCAACAAAGGGCAAAGGAAAAAGAGGAGCGTCAGTACTGAGGCCAGTACACGGCGAGGCTAGAATTCAGCGGCTCTCGCCTACATAGGTATGGTGGACTGAAGCGGCAGGGCAGCAACACTAATCAACCTACAGAGACTCAGTAAACTGGCGGCTATTAGAGAGGGATAAGAAAGACCTATTCGAATCCAACCTGATACTAACACCAAACATACCCATCCTGGTATTTCCCCCTCGAGACCAAACGAGGAAGTCAAGCCGAGGAAACTCACACGGTTGGCAGATTTATTTATTCTTTCCATGGCAGTTATCCAATTTACTAGTCATCTCAGATACACGTCAAATTATAGAAGTAAACTTTAGTTATAGTTGTCTATGATCGAGAAACTGTGCTCCAAGTCGTCCATAACCGCGGACACGGCTTTTCGAAAAGATTTAACCCTGCAGGGGTGCACCAAAGTATCCACACGCACTTCGACCCTTTTTGCCAGATCAATTAACATACACCCATCAGTATGTCGGCGGGGCCTAAGTCATGACGTTTCCTAGACCCATAGCAAGTACATGGGGGCCACACCACTAAGCTACCCGCAACGAAGTCGGCCGGCTCCGGAACGGACCCAGGGTTTGTGCCAATGGCTGTAAACGACCGGGAACCCGAAAGTGTGACTGGGCTTGTCGATACCGCGAAAACATTCCACATCCTAAACAGTACAGGTGCTCCACGCACAATCTTAAATAAAACAGTAAAGCATGGCATAAGTACAGAATAGTAATAAAGCCCCAAACTACTTGTGGCCCCCGGTAAGATACTTTGAAATCAGGTAGTAAGCCGATGGGGGTGCCCACACATCCCAGCTGTGGTTAGCGCGCTCGATCTCGGAACATGTGTCAAGAACTCGGGTCCTAGGTGGACACAAGTGGGCGGTTAAAAACCAAATAATTGCTATTACCCACCAGTGCCTCTGCATTATATCTATTTCCAGCATTTTAATTAACAAGTTATAATGTAAGCCATGATCATCTCCACCGTTAAGCATGTGCCAACCTCCCAACAACGGTGGAACAACAACGACGCGAAGCAACACTTAAGCAAGCGACTACAACACGCAAATGCCGACTATCTATCAAACACCAGGCTATAGGATGTGTCCAAGGCAATATAGAGGCTACAAGGAATTATAAATGGTGCACGGAAACTAAAGCATCGCAATACGGATAGCAATAGATCAACAAGAGGAAGTAAAGACTATAAATGCAAAATAGGTAGAAAGGGGGAGAATGCTCGCCTGGGAAACGGTGCCGGAGATTCATATCCGGAGAACTTGTCGACACTCGCATCAACTCATCGGCCTAATCCGCGAAGAAGCAAACACTAGAAGAAACACCGGATGCAATATTTAATACGACGGCAGAAGATCCGGCATGATTATGATATGATGCAGATGCAGTGCAATTAGGCAGTGTTAAGCGGAACCGGGGTCCCGACAGTGAATTAGACGGTTTGAGTTATTTAACTACCCCGCAATTTAAATGTTGTCTTAACAAGGCAGATCATGGCATCGATTCGCTACGCAAATTTAAATGGAGTTTGGAATAAGACAAAGATGTCCCTCAGATGGACTCCATATTTAATTATGAGATGAATCTGCATAATGCCCCCAACCCACTGAATATGTATGCGATCATGAATGATTTAATGCAGCAAGTTGGTATCATATATTATAAAATAGGAGAATGGGTCAGGGTCACACATTAGGGGGGGGGGTTCGGATCCGAGGTTCGACGGGGATCGGTCTTTAGGTTCTCGGTCATCGGATCTGTGAAGAAGGTCATGGCGTTCCAGGAAGAAGAACTTGGTTCGGCGTTGGCGGCTCATCGGATTCGCCCTGGTCGGAGTCGATCTTGTCGTCACGAAGATCTTGTCGGGTCCGCATCTCGGGTCGGTCTTGGCGTCCGGGGTGAAGAACTTGGCGTCCTCGAGGAAGTACTTGGCATATCCGTGTCGATGACCTTGGCGTCCGGGTTCTCAGGCATCAGATCTGGGAAGAAGTACTTGTCGCATCTGTGGATCGGTCCTCGGGGTCGAAGAACTTGGCGCGCCAGGGTTCGGTCTTCGGGTCCAAGATCAGGGTCTTGGAGTCCTAGCCTTGGAGTCCGTGAAGAAGATCATGTCGTTCCGTGATGGTCTTGTCGACGGGACCGAGATGGCAATGAACACCTTGTCATAGACACGGTTCTGGACAATATCCTTCGATGACACCACACTACATTCACCGCAACTTCACCACATATCGCAACACCACTAACACCGGAGAGGATCAAAGGTAGGAGCAACGCATATGTCATCACACAGATACATGCAAGTGAACTTGGACCTGCAGATACCCATGCGAACAGAGAAGTGTCCGAGGATACGCTGCCTACGCACTTGAATCAGGCAGAGAAGGAACTCTGGGCAGCGCCAAGCATGCGGTCGCAGCCATGGCGAGGTGGCAGCGTCCGTGACGGGCTTCCAAGGGAGCGACCGGCGCTGCAGGAGGTCGTGGACGATCTTGGAGGCGCGGGCCAGAGGCGAGTCAGAGGCGACGCACGCTGGAGAGACGACGCGGCAGGGATGCGGACCCGGGGCGGCCGGAGATCCTGGCGGCGAGGGCAACGAGAAGAGGCCTGGCGGCGAGGCGAGGGCGTTCAGAGGCGGGGACACGCAGGCGTGGCCGCGACACTGAGCGGGAGGAGTACGCCTAGGAGCAGCAGATCTCGGCAGGGCCGCAGAGCACCGGAGCAGTGGCGGGCTCCGAGGAGGCGGGCACGGAGGAGCGTGGCGGTTGCTCACAGCGGCGGCGCGGGTCCGAGGGGGGGCTCCCGCGACGCGTCGCGAGTCGGTGAGGAAGGCGGCCTCGCGGTGGGGCGATGGCGCGTGCGGTTGGAGAGAAGGGTGAGGGAGGCATCCGGGGCAGGGAAGAGGCCGATGAAGAGGGCGGCCAACGGCCAGCGGTGCATCACGGCAGAGAGGAGGGCGCATGCGAAGGGGATCCGAGGAGGCGGGACGACGTGGTGGTTCTGCACGAGGTGGGGAGGAGCAGCCAGGGACAGGGGTCGACGAGGCCGACGACGGCGTGGCTTGGCGGGGCCTCGCATGGCGGTAGGTAGGGAGGACGATGGCGACGCGGGGTAGGAGGGGGACGCGAGTGAGAGGGGATCGTGGGGAAGACCGCGTCGGGACGTGGTGGTGGGCCAGGGGCGATGGGGCTGGGCGGTAGGTGGCACGTTGGTGGGGGTGCGGTGCACGCGAGCAGGTGGGAGGTGGGCCCGCGGGGAGGCAGGTGGCGGTTGGTGGCGTGCGGGCTGTGTGTGTGCGCGCGTTGGTGAGGGGAGGTGGGGCCAGGAGGAGAGATGAGGTGGAGGGGCTCGGTGAGGTGGCGAGCTGTGGGTGGTCGGGGTGATGTGGAGGGGGCTAGGTAGGATAGGGTGGGGTAGGTTAGGGATTAGGACTAGATTTTTTTTCAGACTAGGGTTTGGAGGTGGCCGGCCGGGCTTTCGGGCCTGGCGGGCTGCCTCCCAAAAATATGATAAATATTTTATTTTTAATTTAAAATAGACTTTTGTAAATAGTTTTTAGACAAATAAAAGACCCGTAAAAGACCAGAGTTTTGATTTGAATAAAGACGGGGAATATTTTAGAAAACAAAACTAGGCTTTTCGAAAATAGTTTTGAGACAAATCATGCATGATGATGGCGATGCTCAAATGCATTGTGGCATGATGACATGAGCATACGGTCATTATGATGCAATGCACAGAAACACCGCGATTTTCTAGTAGTGGTTTTAGCAGGATGCCACATGTAGGAAATTCAGGTTCTAGGTACGGTAATTTATTACCTACTGTTCTTTCAGTATTTCAACCCACAGAATGGTGGGTTGATACGGGTGCCAATGTTCATGTGTGTGTTGGCATTTCCATGTTCACCTCTTATCAGGCTCGAGATTCCTCAGTCATGATGGGGAATGAGTTGCATGCTATTGTTCTTGGTGCTGGCATAGTAGATCTGAAGTTTACTTCGGGCAAGATCGTGCAATTGAAGAATGTGCATCATGTCCCTTATATCAAGAAGAATCTCGTCAGTGGATCCCGTCTTCTCAAAGATAGGTTTAAGTTGGTATTTGAGTCCAATAAAGTTGTACTGTCTAAGTATGAAACCTTTGTTGGAAAATGCTATGAATGTGGAGGCATGTTCCGCTTTTCATTGGTAGACTTCTGTGATGATGTAGTGAACCATGTAAGCACTACTAGTAATGAGACTAATATTTGGCATTCATGACTTTGTCATATTAATTTTGGTTGTATGTCGCGGATTGCTGGTATGAGTTTAATTCCGAAATTTACCATTGTCAAAGGCTCTAAGTGCCATTCTTGTGTGCAAGCAAAGTAGCCTCGCAAGCCTCACAAGCCTGCAGAGGAGAGAAACTTGGCACCTCTAGAGCTCATACATTCAGATCTATGTGAGATGAATGGTGTGTTGACAATTAGTGAAAAGAAATATTTCATGACATTGATTGATGATTGTACTAGGTAATGTTATGTATATCTCTTAAATACGAGGCCTTAGATCTCTTTAAAATATATAAGGCGGAAGTTGAAAATTAACTTGAGAGAAAGATCAAAAGAATTCAGTCTGATCGTGGTGGAGAGTAATTTTCTAATGAGTACAATTTCTTCTATTCGGAACATGGTATTATACATGAGAGGACGCCTCCCAATTCCCCTCAATTCAATGGGATTGCTGAAAGGAAAAACCGGACTCTAACAGATTTGGTTAACGCCATGTTAGACACTGCCGGTTTATCCAAGGAATGGTGGGGGGAGGCTATATTGACTTCATGTCATGTCCTAAACCGTGTTCCAACTAAGAATAAAGAGACTACTCCATTTGAAGAATGGGAAAATAAAAGGTTGACACTCTCCTACTTACGTACTTGGGGTTGTTTGGCAAAATTCAACGTGCCAATCAACAAGAAGCATAAACTTGGACCGAAAACCATGGGTTGTGTCTTTCTTGGCTATGCTTCTCACACATTGCTTATAGATTTCTTGTGGTGAAATCTAAAGTGGACGACATGAGTGTCAGTACCATTTTTGAATTAAGAGATGCTACATTCTTTGAGGATATATTTCCTATGAGAGATATGCCTAGCATATCTAATAAGGAATATGATCCAATTTCTGAACCTGAAACTCCCATGGAGACTGATGAACAATCAGATGATGAGAGTTCAGATTCATAAGAGGATGACAATGAAGCTCCCACTAGGAGACAAAGGACCACAAGGTCTTTTGGTGATGATTTCATTGTGTACCTAGTGGATGACACTCCCACAACTATTTCAGAAACTTTTGCATCTCCGGATGTAGACTACTGGAAGGAAACAATTCAAAGCGAGATGGATTCCATCTTGGCTAATGGAATGTGGGAGATATTTGAACGTCCGTATGGGTGTAAACTTGTAGGATATAAACGAGTATTTAAAAAGGAGCTTAGAGCTGATCGTACTATTGAAAAGTACAAAGCTCGGTTTGTGGCTAAGGGCTATACCCAAAAGGAAGGCGACAATTTCTTTGATACTTACTCACACGTGGCTAGATTGACCATAATTCGAGTACTACTATCATTGGCTTCCTCTCACGGTCTTATCATTCATCAAATGGACGTTAAGACGGCTTTCCTAAATGGAGAGTTGGATGAGGAAATTTACATGGAACAGACTGATGGTTTGTACTAGAAGGTCAAGAAAGAAAGATGTGTAAATTAAAGAAATCTTTGTATGGCGTCAAACAAGCTCCCAAGAAATGGCATAAGAAGTTTGAAAGAACTTTAACATCTGTGGGCTTTGTTGTAAATGAAGCCAACAAATGTGTCTACTATCGCCATGGTGGGGGCGAGGGAGTTGTCCTATGTTTGTATGTTGATGACATACTAATTTTTGGGACAAGTCTGAAAGTGATTAATGAGGTCAAAACCTTCTTGTCTAAATGTTTTGAGATGAAGAATCTTGGAGAAGCTGATGTTATCCTAAACATTAAGCTACTGAGAGATGAGAATAATGGGATTACACTTGTGCAATCACATTATGTGGAGAAGGTGTTGAGCAGATTTGGATATAATGATTGTAAATCCTCTCCCACACCGTATGACCCTAGTGTTTTGCTTCCAAAGAATCAAAAGGCAGCTAGAGATCAATTGAGATACTCTCAGATTATTGGCTCACTTATGTATTTATCTTATGCTACAAGGCCTGACATCTCATTTGCTGTTAGAAAACTTAGTCGGTTTGTGGCCAACCCAGGAGATGACCACTGACATGCTCTTGAGAGGGTAATGCGTTATCTAAAGGGAACAATGAGCTATGGAATTCATTATACCGGGTATCCAAGAGTACTTGAAGTGTATAGTGATTCAAATTGGATATCAGATGCTGATGAGATAAAGGACACAAGTGGATATATATTCACTCTTGGTGGTGGTGCTATTTCATGGAAGTCTTGCAAGCAGACCATCTTAACAAGGTCAACTATGGAAGCAGAACTCACAACATTAGATACTTCGACTGTCGAAGTAGAATAGCTTCGTGAACTCTTAACAGATTTGCCTATGGTTGAAAAACCAATACCGCAATCCTTATGAACTATGATAACCAAACTGTGATTGTCAAATTGAAAAGTTCTAAGGACAATATGAAGAGTTCAAGACATGTCAAGAGAATACTGAAGTCTGTCAGAAAGCTGAGAAACTCCAGAGTTTAACATTGGATTATGTCCAAATAGCTAAGAATCTAGCAGATCCTTTTACAAAAGGACTATCAAGAAATTTGATAGAAAATGCATCAAGGGAGATGGGTTTGAGACCCACGTGAGTTGTCAAGGCGGTAACCCAACCTATTTTATCGGAGATCCCATTAATTAGGACCTAGGAAAACAAACTAGAATAACTGAGTTGAGACAAAATTACAAAACTCCCACTCCGCTGCAGATGCAATTCTCTCATAGTATACTGTTAGGAAGGTTGATTACATCTTAATGTGTTCTGTTTGTCTCCTTGGGAGAAAATACGCAGTCCTACCGAGCGATCTTGAAAGAACACACCTATATGAGCTACACTGCTGGTCACAGTGTATGAGATTTGGGTGAATCTCTAGGAAGCTCATGAAAGGCCGAGGAGTATGACTTATAAGATCTACTCGAGGGGTAGCCTATGGCAGCCAAGTACCGGTAACGAATTTGAGTGAAACTTGCTGCGCAAGACTGACAATTCAAGGCATAGTCATTGTTCAGTTGTAGTAAGCGTATCTCTTAGTCTAGGTGGAAGTTCAACTTAATAGTCTCTACTGAACTGCATGTATATTAAACAGTGATTGGAACTAATGAGCCATATGATGTGCCTCTCCGATCTGGTGGGGGATTGTTAGATTTATATGCCCATGTAGGCAGCCCATGTAGTGTAATAAATTCTAAAATCTCAAGACCCGTCTACTATGGCAGCTTGGGAGCTGTGTGGGAGACAAAGTTTAGTCCCACATTGCTAGTTGGGGGAGAGTTGGACCAGCTTACAAGGTGAGCTGTTTCACTCCCACTAAGTGAGTGAGAAGAGAAGGAGTCCACGCGCACTCCTCCTCCCGCCTCGCCCGCACGCGCGTCACGTTTCGTGAATCGAGTTCAAAACTCGTTTTGTGAAAGACTACATTTTTGCATGGTGCACCAGCTGTTGGGTACGTATCAACATCCGTGTGTATGTTTGACGCGTGTCCTTGTCTTCTATCGCATGGCGACTCGATCGGTTCACCTCCTAGGCTATAGAGCGAGAGACAGACAGATCTAGATGCATCTTTTTCTGTAAGATCTCACCATAATAAGGTAAGATCCCTGTGATTGCAGTGCTAGTCCCTGGATCGAAATGCTAGCACCCACAATTTAAGATGAAGTACATAGAAACAAAGGTAATTATTACGTCACATATCCAGGAATATAATAGTTCTTACAACTCACTTAGCCCAAGGGTAACATTATTCAAGGTTCACAAGACACAGTATAATAATAGAGTCTTTTGTCTTCATGCGCCACGGGCAAACATGTCGAGTGTAGACCCGCAACCCTACTCATCATTAGAGTATCCTGCAACATAATAAGTTACAGCCACAAAGGGTCAATACATTTGGAATTGTATTGGCAAGTGAAACCATAGTTACTTAGTAAAATCCAACAACTACATGAATATATGGCTAAGTGTGGTTTTGGCTGACTTTGCTAAAAGCAGGGTTTTATCTCATAGATTTTGAAGAGTAGGTTTTCTCCTTCAAAACATTAAGGTACCATTGATAGACATCAATGAGCCTCTACCCTTGTTCACCCACAAGTTTTGTAACTTAGAGAAATTTGGATGAGGAGATTATTGAACTGTTTCACTGTCTTGACGCTCAGAAATTGTCCATAACCAGGGACACGGCTAAGTACTTAGTTTTACCCTCTCGAGAGGTGGTGCACTTTCCCCACAAGACTCGACATGCATCGAGACGAGACTTTTCAGAAGCAATCCCTCATACCACCACGGACGCGTTCCATCCTATCATTCTACCACCCTCTGTCCGTTTGGCCGAGTTCTTGCAACTTAGTCAGTGAAGGCAGAGCCCATATGCCATGCGGCTGCACTGGAAGCTTCGCGACAAGAACGTCTCCAATCTCTTTGTTCCTGGGTGGCCGTCCACAAGTGCGATACACCAGCTGACCATAGACATGGCCCCTGAGTAACCACTCAACATAATCCAACCAAGTCCCATTCCACCCAGGTGTTTCATTAACATTAGTTGTTTTCTTAGTCAAACAAAATAATATCTTTCCATACTATCTTGATATGAATTTCCACCCACGAATTTCTAATAGCATGGCTAAGCACTCTAGCATATGATGTCTTTCAACTAGGAAATACTACCAAGATATAATCTATAGGATAGCATAGCATAGTAACATATAAATAATCCTACCATGCTAAGATCTACCAAAAATAGCACTAGTTCAGTATTGAAAATAATAGGACATAAGATGAAATATCACTTGCCTTGGTAGCTAGGGGAATAGGTACAATCCTCACAGCAACAAACTTCACAATCCACACAATCAGAGATCGTGGCGGTCGAGGTGGTCTCGGTGATGGTCGTGGTGGAGAGAGGGGTGCTCTGCCTCGTTCCAGATTCCTCGTCGGAGCTCCTGCCGATGGTGGAGTTCACGTCCTCAAGACGGCGGTGTTGATCGGAATCGTCGCCGGACGGTGGCGGCAGAAGAAAATGCCGGCGATGATCGTGTCATCGACCGGAATCGTCGCCGGAGTACCATCGGTGTGCGGCGGTTCGAGCTCTCAATTGGAGAGCCTAGGGGCTCTCTGGGGGTGGCGACTGTGAGGAAAATGAAGAGGAGGGAGAGGGGATTAAGAATCCAGGGTCGTAGTGGTGAATTAATTCGTGCAACGCTCGAATTCAAGCAGGTTTAGAAACGGCAGAGGAGGAGGTGGCCAGTTCGTCGCTTGGGTTGAAGACCATGAGGTGGTGGTGACGTGGAAGTGGGGCCAGGGTGTAAGTGAGAGGGGGCGTGGAGGGGAACGGTGAGAAAGAAAGAAAGAGGGGGAAGGGGTGGCCCGGGTGGGCTGTTGGGCTGGGCTGGGCCGAGTAGGACAGATGCTGCTGCTGCATTTTTTCTCCCTTTTCTTTTTTCCTTTTAGTTTTTCTTTTCCAAGGTTTTGAATTTAACAAAAGGGTTCCAAATTGCCTCAAAATTTCACCAAATTTTTGGGGGACAATCTAAATGCAATGCAACACATGCCATGATGGTATGAGTGCAATGATGATGGTTTTCAGATGAAAATTTTGGGATGTTACAAATCTAACCCCCTTAAGATGAATCTCACCCTCGAGATTCGGGTTGGCTAGCAAATAGGTGAGGGTGATCTCTCTGAAGTTCATGCTCTCGTTCCCATGTTGCTTCTGATTCAGTGTGATGGTTCCACTGCACTTTGCAGAATTTGATTGTCTTGGTACGTGTAATTCTTTCTGCTGTCTCCAGAATCTTAATAGGTTTCTCTTCATAAGTGAGATCATTCTCTAGTTGATCCTCTTCTAATGGTATAGTGTCTTTCAACGAAGTTTCTTCCATTTCTAGGTGACACTTTTTCAGCTGACTGACATGAAATACATTATGAACTGCTGACAGAGATTCTAGTAATTCTATCTCATATGCCACTTCTCCTTTGAGGGTCTTACATAGCATGGTGCTAATTTTCCTTTGATTCCAAATCTCTTCACACCACGAAGTGGTGATACCCTGAGATAAGCTCTGTCACCAACCTCATAGGTGACCTCTCTATGTTTTGGATCTACATAGCTCTTTTGTTGAGATTGGGCTACCTTCAACCTATCCCTCACCATCTTGACTTTCTCTTCGGCCTCCTTGATTAGGTCTGGTCCGAACAAATTTCTTTCTCCTACTCCATTCCACAACAATGGTGTAGTACACTTCCTTCCATAAAGGAATTCAAACGGAGCCATTTATATGCTTGATTGATAGCTATTATTGTAGGAAAACTCCGTGTATGGTAGACTTTTGTCCCAACTAGATCCATAGTCTAACGCACAAGCTCTTAACATATCTTCCAATATCTGATTGGTCCTTTCTGTCTGCCCATCAGTCTACGGATGAAACACAATGCTGAATTCTAGTCGAGTTCCTAATGACTCATGAAGTTGTCGCCAAAAGTGCAAAGTGAATTGAGTTCCTCTATCCGACACGATACTCTTAGGCACCCCATGTAAACATACAATTCTATTCATGTATATCTTGGCTAGCTTGGCACTTGTGTAAGTGGTCTTCACCGATATGAAATGAGCCACTTTTGTCAAGCAATCAACAATAACCCATATAGAATCGTATCCAGATTTAGTCCTTGGCAGACCATACCGATTTTATCCCATTTCCAATCAGGTATTGGCAGTGGTTGTAATAATCCCGCCGGTTTCTGATGTTCTGCCTTTACACGACTACACACATCGCACAAGGCAATGTGCTCTGCTATATCATTCTTTAAATTATTCCTACAGAATATTTCCTTAACATCCATATACATCTTGGTGTTGTCAGGATGAATTGAATATGGTGAATTGTGAGCTTCTTGTAAGATCAACTTCTTAAGCTCAAGATCCTGCGGAATACAGATACGTTTTTCATACCATAAGGTTCCTTGTTTGTCTACATGAAATCCTTTTCCCTTGCCTTCACTAATTTTACTTCTGATTTCTTCTATTTCTTTGTCCATCTTTTGAGCTTCTCCGATTCTGTTCATTAGTGTGGGCTACACTTCCAAGGATGCAAGGTATCCTTCAGGCACTATCTCTAATCTCAACTCCCTAAATTGGGCACATAACTCTTCCGACAATTCTCCTTTGTTAAGGCCATTTACATAAACCTTGCGGCTTAATGCATCGGCTACGACATTTGCCTTTCCAGATGGTATTGCAAACTTAAGTCGTAGTCCTTGATAAGTTCTAGCCATCTTATTTGTCTCATGTTGAGTTCCTTC
Organism: Avena eriantha; assembly: GCA_910589775.1. Taxonomy (NCBI): domain Eukaryota; kingdom Viridiplantae; phylum Streptophyta; class Magnoliopsida; order Poales; family Poaceae; genus Avena; species Avena eriantha. The sequence continues at coordinate 517,216,789 of OU342742.1, read as the reverse complement.
TGTGTGAAAATGTATTTTAGACTCTTGTGATCAGTGAACATTTCACAACGCTTTCCCATAAGATAATGCCTCCATGTTTTTAATGCATGCACAACTGATGCCAACTCTAGGTCATGAGTAGGATAGTTCACTTCATGATTATTGAGTTGCCTTGATGTGTAAGCTACAACTCTACCTTCCTACATTAGTACACCTCCCAGTCCTTGGTGAGATGCACAATAGACTTGAAAGTCTTTCTGAAGATCTGGCAAACATAACACTGGTGCTGACACTAATCTCTTCTTCAACTCCTGAAAACTGGCTTCACATGCTGCTATCCAGTTAAACTTCTTCTCTTTCTTTAGCAGATCAGTCATAGGCTTTGCTATCTTTGAGAAATTTTCAATGAACCTCCGATAGTATCCTGCTAGGCCTAGGAAACTACAGATTTCTTTAACTGTTTTAGGAGGTTCCCATTCTGTTACAGCTGCCACTTTTGCTGGGTCAACAGCTATACCAGTTCCAGATACTACATGCCCAAGAAAACTCACTTCATTCAGCCAAAAATCACATTTATTGAATTTGGCATATAGTTTGTGTTCCCTAAGTTTCTCCAGAATTAGGCGCAGATGTTCTTCATGTTCTTCATTACTCTTGGAATATATCAATGTGTCATCGATGAATACCACTTCAAACTTGTCAAGAAATTCCATGAATACCTTATTCATCATGTTCATGAAATAGGCCGGTGCATTAGTCAAACCAAACGGCATCACTGTATATTCATACAACCCATATCTAGTGGTAAATGCCGTCTTCGGTATATCATGTTCTCTAATCTTTAGTTGGAAATATCCTGGTCGAAGATCAATTTTTGAGAACACACATGCTCCCTCTAGTTGATCAAAAAGATCATTTATTCTAGGTAGGGGATATTTATTCTTTATGGTCACTTCATTAAGTGATCGATAGTCTATGCACAGTCTTTGACTTCGGTCCTTCTTCTCAACAAACAAAACTGGTGCTCCCCAAGACGAAGAACTTGGTTGGATAAATCCCTTTTTCAACTGTTCTCCCAGCTGTTTCTTGAGTTCTTTTAACTCGTCCACTGACATTTTGTAAGGTCTCTTTGTTATAGGTCCAGTTCATGGTAGTAAGTCTATCAGAAACTCCACATCTCTATCTCGTGGCATGCCAGGTAATTCTTATGGGAACACATCCAGGTACTCCTTCACTATTGGTACACTGTCTAGGCTAACCCCCTTAAGAGAATTAACCTTGCTCCCCTTGGGTTCGAAGTTAGACTTGAACCTAATCCATTTCTTTTCTAGGGTGGTGAGCATAACAGTTCGTTTGGCACAATTAATCACTCCCTCATAACGTATCAACCAGTCCATCCCTAATATTACATCTAATCCTTGGGACTCTAGGATTATTAAATTAACTGGAAACTTGTTCTTTCCGATCTCTAGGATTATCTGTCGGCACCCAGAATTTACTATCATTTCTCCACCCGGGGAGCTTACCTTAATGGGACATCCAATAGTTTCAGTGGAGAGTTTGTTTTTGACTACAAATGTTCTTGAAATGAATGAATGCGTTGCGCCAGTATCGAAAAGGATAAGTGCAGGAAAGGAATTAATCTTGAACTTACCGATCACGGCATCAGATCCTTCTTGAATTTCCTCCACATTGATGTGATTCACATGACCCTTTTGAAAAGGGTTCGGCTTAGCCCCATCAGTCTTCTTCTCTGGGCATTCATTAGCATAGTGCCCTGTCTTTTTGCACTTGAAACATTCCACCCGCCTGATGTCTTTCTTTGCTGGTTGATTGTGACGATTCTGACCATTTTGGTTATTCCTGTACCCACCTTTGTTGTGTCCACGATGATTGTTTCCATCATGGTGGTGGTTATTGTTATGATGGTTGTTATGATTCCCATTCTTTTGGAATACAGAGCTCCCGCTTCCTTCACCATGAGAATGCTTGTGAGGTGATCCTAATCCAAACTTATCAAAATGGTGCTTCCTCTTTCTACCATCCACTTGCTTCATCTTGTTTTATAGGATGGTAGCTTTATCACACAGAGATTGATAGGTTGGAACATAAGCAACAGATAGTTGCATAGATATTTCATCATTCAACCCATCAAGGAATTTCTCCTTTCTCTTTGCATCAGTGTCAACATCATCTGGTGCATAACGTGACAGATTGTTAAACTCTTCAATGTATTCAGAAATACTATGGTGGCGTTGTTTGAGGTTGTGAAACTCCTTTTTCTTCAACCCCATGATTCTAGAAGAAATGTGAGTGGTACGAAATCCATCCTAAAACATTGCCCAAGTTACTTCTTCAATAGGGTGAGTAACTTGGAAATTGTCCCAGCAAGTAGCTGCATGACCTTCCAGTAAGTGTGCTGCAAATCTGACTTTTTCTGCATCAGTGCATCCAACTGTGACTAAGTCCTTATTCACAGAGCGTAGCCAGTCATTTGCTACCATGGGATCAGTAGTACTAGAGAACTTAGCGGGTCTCAGTCTTAGAAATCTTGTGAGCATATCAAGAGGTGGTGGATTGTTCTGGTTGTTATTATTGTTATTGTTGTTGTTCTGATTCTGGTTCGCCATGAACTGAGTCATCATATGCATCAACTATGTCTGTGCAACCATCATTTGCTGCATTCCATTGCCATTGTCGTTGTTGTCCTCATTGTTTCGACGAGGAGGCATCTGTGGGTTTAATAAGGGTAAGTAATGATAGATAACCCAAGTAAAATAACAACAATCAAGCAAACAAGCACATGCAGGTCCAACATCACGACAATAACAGAGTTTGCGAAGATAAACATACTAGCATAGTCACCCACAAGTCGGTATGATCTATGCGACTCGATAGAAAACGATAGATAGATGGATATCACTACTCCTCCATGTCGACTTCCTCATCCACTAGTGCAAGTCCTGCTGCGGCGAATCCTGCCTTGTATTCCTCCAAGCTTGTCGACAAAGCATCGATCTTCGCCTGCAAATCTCTCTTCTGTGTACGTAGCCTCTCTATCACCTCGTGATCCGCCTCCAGCTCAATGTCCTCAAGCTCTAACTCGGTCTCCAAGTCCCTAATCTTCTTATTCTTCTCCTGAACCCTCTTCTCTTGGCTCTTGAATTTCTTCTCCTGGTCTTCAAAGTTCTTCTCCATTTCCTTGATTCACTTCTCCTGTTCCTGGAAGGCCTTGTCCTTCTCCTTTAGTTGGACTCGTAGTTCATCGTTGCTAAGCATCACATTAGTCCTATCAGTATCAAGGTTCCTGATAAGGCTCTCTAAGTCCTGGAGGTGGTGACGCACAAGCTTGATAGTCTCCTTAGTGGCCTTGTCCAACACAATAGGTTCACCGTCCTCGTCGTGTCTCCCAAAGAAGTGAAAGTAGTGGCTCTTGATCTCGGAAGAGTGACGTCCACATAGGCGTCCCAACAGCTCATGCATAGCCACGTCGAGGCCCCTCTCTAAGTCATCGTGGAGTATCTTGAAGGCGATCTCCTTAGTTTGGGGCTCTGTCTCGTGTCCTGGCTAGGTAATTCTGAATCCCCATAAGTCCTTCCTCTGAAATTTCCTCAGCTGAAGCCCCTGAATGGTAGGGATTGGAAGAGCGAGCACATGGACGAGCTCCAACATGCGAGTCCCGAAGCGAGTTCCCTTGAAATCCTTGGTTGTGCTGTAGACAAAATTCGGCATCTTTTGCATAGTATGGAGAAAATTAGTAATAACACAAGTCTAGAGAAAGAAAACACAAGTAACAATAGATGCAAAGATAAAATCAACCAACAAAACAATCCTCAAACCAAGTGGCAATACATTATTCAACTCAAGCAATCAAGGTCCAAACATAACTTATTCTTTGCCATACCACATAGGTCGGTATGATCAAAACACTAACGTGATAAAACGCCAAGTATGGTGGTCCAACTAGTTTCTCACTCCTTATTAACCAAGGTAGAAATCTGGGCATCCTTGGCAGCGATCTGTTTGTCTTGCTCGCATAACTCCAAAGCCAAGTCTATGATATCCTTACTTAGTCGTTTTACCGTGGTGATGATTTCCTTGTGTACCTAGTGGATGACACTCCCACAAATATTTCAGAAACTTTTGCATCTCCGAATGTAGACTATTGGAAGGAAACAATTCAAAGTGAGATGGATTCCATCTTGGCTAATGGAATGTGTGAGATATTTGAACGTACGTATGGGTGTAAACCTGTAGGATGTAAATGAGTATTTAAAAAGAAGCTTAGAGCTGATGGTACTATTGAAAAGTACAAAGCTCGGTTTGTGGCTAAGGGATATACCCAAAAGGAAGGAGATGATTTCTTTGATACTTACTCACATGTGGCTAGATTGACCACAATTCGAGTACTACTATCATTGGCTTCCTCTCACGGTCTTCTCGTTCATCAAATGGACGTTAAGACGGATTTTCTAAATGGAGAGTTGGATGAGCAAATTTACATGGAACAATCTGATGGTTTGTACTAGAAGGTCAAGAAAGAAAGATGTGTAAATTAAAGAAATCTTTGTATGGCGTCAAACAAGCTTCCAAGCAATGGCATAAGAAGTTTGAAAGAACTTTAACATCTGCAGGCTCTGTTGTAAATGAAGCCAACAAATGTGTCTACTATCGCCATGGTGGGGGCGAGGGAGTTGTCCTATGTTTGTATGTTGATGACATACTAATTTTTGGGACAAGTCTCAAAGTGATTAATGAGGTCAAAACCTTCTTGTCTCAATGTTTTGAGATGAAGAATCTTGGAGAAGCTGATGTTATCCTAAACATTAAGCTACTGAGAGATGAGAATAATGGGATTACACTTGTGCAATCACATTATGTGGAGAAGGTGTTGAGAAGATTTGGATATAATGATTGTAAATCCTCTCCCACACCGTATTATCCTAGTGTTTTGCTTCCAAAGAATCAAAAGGCAGCTAGAGATCAATTGAGATACTCTTAGATTATTGGCTCACTTATGTATTTATCTTGTGCTACGAGGCCTGACATCTCATTTGCTGTGAGAAAACTTAGCCGGTTTGTGGCCAACCCGGGAGATGATCACTGGCATGCTCTTGAGAGGGTAATGCATTATCGAAAGGGAACAGTGAGCTATGGAATTCATTATACCAGGTATCCAAGATTACTTGAAGGGTATAGTGATTCAAATTGGCTATCAGATGCTGATGAGATAAAGGACACAAGTGGATATATATTCACTCTTGGTGGTGGTGCTATTTCATGGAAGTCTTGCAAGCAGACCATCTTAACGAGGTCAACCATGGAAGCAAAACTCACATCATTAGATACTTCGACTGTCGAAGCAGAATGGCTTCGTGAACTCTTAACAGATTTGCCTATGGTTGAAAAACCAATACCGCAATCCTTATGAACTATGATAACCAAACTATGATTGTCAAAGTGAACAGTTCTAAGGACAATATGAAGAGTTCAAGACATGTCAAGAGAATACTGAAGTCTGTCTGAAAGCTAAGAAACTCTGGAATTATAGTATTGGATTATGTCCAAACGACTAAGAATCTAGTAGATCCTTTTACAAAAGGACTATCAATAAATTTGATAAAAAATGCATCAAGGGAGATGGGTTTGAGACCCACGTGATTTGTCAAGGGGGTAACCCAACCTATTTGATCGGAGATCCCATTAATTAGGACCTGGGAAAACAAACTGGAATAACTGAGTTGAGAGAAACTTAGAAAACTCCCACTCCACTGCATATGCAATTCTCTCATAGTATATTGTTAGGAAGGTTGATTACATCTTAATGTGTTATGTTTGTCTCCTTGGGAGAAAAGACGCTGTCCTACAAAGCGATCTTGAAAGAACACACCTATATGAGCTACATTGCTGGTCACAGTGTATGAGATTTGGGTGAATCTCTAGGAAGCTCATGAAAGGCCGAGGAGTATGACTTATAAGATCCACTTGAGGGGTAGCCTATGGCAGCCAAGTACCGGTAACGACTTTGAGTGAAACTTGCTGCGCAAGACTGGCAATTCAAGGCATAGTCTATTGTTCAGTTGTAGTAAGCGTATCTCTTTGTCTAGGTGGAAGTTCAACTTAATAGTCTCTACTGAACTGCATGTATATTAAACAGTGATTGGAACTAATGAGCCATATGATGTGCCTCTCCGATCTGGTGGGGGATTGTTAGATTTATGTGCCCATGTAGGCAGCCCATGTAGTGTAATAAATTCTAAAATCTCAAGACCCGTCTACTATGGCAGCTTGGGAGCTGTGTGGGAGACAAAATTTAGTCCCACATTGCTAGTTGGGAGAGAGTTGGACCAGCTTATAAGGTGAGCTGTTTCACTCCCACTAAGTGAGTGAGAAGAGAAGGAGTCCACGCACACTCCTCCTCCCGCCTCGCCCGCACACGCGTCACGTTTCGTGAATCGAGTTCGAAACTCGTTTTGTGGAAGACTAAATTTTTGCATGGTGCACCAGCTGTTGGGTACGTATCAACATCCATGTGCATGTTTGACGCGTATCCTTGTCTTCCATCGCGTGGCGACTCGATCGGCTCACCTCCCAGGCTATAGAGCGAGAGACAGACAGATCTAGATGCATCCTGTTCTGTAAGATCTCACCATAATAAGGTAAGATCCCTGTGATTGCAGTGCTAGTTCCTGGATCGAAATGCTAGCACCCACAGTTTAAGATGAAGTACACATAAACAAAGGTCATTATTACATTGCATATCCAAGAATATAATAGTTCTTACAACTCACTTAGCCCAAGGCTAACATTATTCAAGGTTCACAAGACATAGTATAATAATAGAGTCTTTTGTCTTCATGTGCCATAGGCAAATATGTCGAGTGTAGACCCGCAACCCTACTCATCATTAGAGTATCCTGCAACATAATAAGTTACAGCCACAAAGGGTCAATACATTTGGAATTGTATTGGCAAGTGATACCATAGTTACTTAGTAAAATCCAACAACTACGTTAATATATGGCTAAGTGTGGTTTTGGCTGACTTTGCTAAAAGCAGGGTTTTATCTCATAGATTTTGAAGAGTAGGTTTTCTCCTTCAAAACATTAAGGTACCATTGATAGACATCAATGAGCCTCTACCCTTGTTCACCCACAAGTTTTTTAACTTAGAGAAATTTGGATGAGGAGATTATTGAACTGTTTCATTGTCTTGACACTCAGAAATTGTCCATAACCGGGGACACGGCTAAGTACTTACTTTTACCCTCTCGAGAGGTGGTGCACTTTCCCCACAAGACTCGACATGCATCGAGATGAGACTTTTCAGAAGCAATCCCTCAGACCACCACAGACGCGTTCCATCCTATCATTCTACCACCCTCTGTCCGTTTGGCTGAGTTCTTGCAACTTAGTCGGTCAAGGCAGAGCCCATATGCCATGTGGCTGCACTGGAAGCTTCGCGACAAGAACGTCTCCAATCTCTTTGTTCCTGGGTGGCCGTCCACAAGTGCGATACACCAGATGACCATAGACATGGCCCCTGAGTAACCACTCAACATAATCCAAGCAAGCCCTATTCCACCCAGGTGTTTCATTAACATTAGTTGTTTTCTTAGTCAAACAAAATAATATCTTTCCATACTATCTTGATATGAATTTCCACCCACGAATTTCTAATAGCATGGCTAAGCACTCTAGCATATGATGTCTTTCAACTAGGAAATACTACCAAGATATAATCTATAGGATAGCATAGCATAGTAACATATAAATAATCCTACCATGCTAAGATCTACCAAAAAATAACACTAGTGCAATAGTGAAAATAATAGGACAGAAGATGAAATATCACTTGCCTTGGTAGCTAGGGGAATAGGTACAATCCTCACAGCAACAAACTTCACAATCCACACAATCAGAGATCGTGGCGGTCGAGGTGGTCTTGGTGATGGTCGCGATGTAGAGAGGGGTGCTCTGCCTTGTTCCAGATTCCTCGCCGGAGCTCCTGCCGACGGTGGAGTTCACGTCCTCGAGACGGCGGCGTTGATCGGAATCGTCGCCGGACGGTGGCGGTAGAAGAAAACGCCGGCGATGATCGTGTTGTCGACCGGAATCGTCGCCAGAGTACCGTCGGTGTGCGGCAGTTCGAGCTCTCAGTTGGAGAGATTGGGGGCTCTCTGGGGGTGGCGACTGTGAGGAAAATGAAGAGGAGGGAGAGGGGATTAAGAAGCCGGGGTCGTAGTGGCGAATTCATTCGTGCAACGCTCGAATTCAACCGGGTTTAGAAACAGCAGAGGAGGAGGTGGCCAGTTCGTCGCTTGGGTTGAAGACGATGAGGTGGCGGTGATGTGGAAGTGGGGCCAGGGTGTAAGAGAGAGGGGGCGTGGAGGGGAACGGTGAGAAAGAAAGAAAGAGGGGAAGGGGTGGACCGGGTGGGCTGTTGGGCTAGGCTGGGCCGAGTAGGCCAGATGCTGCTGTTGCATTTTTTTTCTCCCTTTTCTTTTTTCTTTTAGTTTTTCTTTTCCAAGGTTTTGAATTTAACAAAAGGGTTCCAAATTGCCTCAAAATTTCACCAAATTTTTGGGGGACAATCTAAATGCAATGAAACACATGCCATGATGATATAAGTGCAATGATGATGGTTTTCAGATGAAAATTTTGGGATGTTACATGTTCTTTCTCCGTCTCTCTCTGTGTGTTCCTCTTGCTGCGCTGCTCTCTAGGTTTCCCATCCCGGCGGCTGCGTGCACGGCTGTCCGGGATAGATGGCCTCCGAAACCCCGTCTGTTGAGATCCTGCACCGGGAGACGGGCGATAAGGTTTTTGGAGGAGCGTCTCGGCGCGACTGCTCGCTTCCGTCCGTGTTCTTCTTCATCAATCGACGACCTCAACAGCACCATGGGCGACAACGATAATGACCAAGGTGTTGCTACGGTGATGACCTTCCCGGTCAACCTGTACGCGCTATTCATCTCTTTGTATGCACTAGTTATTGCGAGATTTTTAGATCTATTAGATGTGGTTGTTTGGCTGCATGTGTTTAGATCTATCAGTGCTTACATAATCTTGATTTCGGTAATAAACATATAAAGCACGAAAAGTTCAATAAACTAGACGATATCCTGCCCGTTGCAGCGGAAAATTCAGAGACAATTTGATGTGAAGAAAAAATAAGAGATGTGCTCAGATATTCAGTGGAGCATTGCAGAGCAGGAACATAAAAGTGCCTCTAATATCCGTTTGATCAACTCGAATATAATGTCACGAATATACATGTTCATTTGACTCATCTGAAAATGACTATACCGATTTCAGGTAATAACGAAGCTACTTTGAAATTAACTACAATTGTGACTTACAATAAATGAACAGTCTTGTATTTTTCTGAGCATAAGATTCTAGTCTATTTTTTCACGTATGAACATTCAGATGGAGAGTGTCGAATTCACTCGAGATATTTAACTGATAAATTAAGCATGTCCTAGGATCCATAAAATAAATAAATAAAGCATCATAAATCTTGCAAAAGGCAAGCCCGAACTAAATTAAGACATGGGAATATGGGGAAAGAAAGGTAGCTCTCAAATTAAAGAGCACACACATCGGGATGCATGACAGTTTTTAGAACTAATTTTAGAGAACAATTGCACAAATTAGAGTTCGTAGCGACAACAGTTGTTGATATCTCAGGAGCCCAAATTATCTGATGCCCTTATCTCTAAAAATGATGGTGTACCATGTCCACCATATTTCAAAGAAATTTATTAGAATCATATCTTCGTAGCTTCAGCAGAAAGAAGGCTACATGAAAAAACACATTTTATGAGCGAGTGAACACAGAAAAACTGAATTGCATAAGAATACATACCTTGTGGCACACCTAAAATCAGAAAAATCATAAATAAATATGAGGTAGCATACATGGAGTATAGAGATAGAATTTGGCATGCCTAATTCCTTTTTTACTGCCGCATACCTATTTGCTTTGTTGGCAATAATAGGAAAATTTGACATTTAGAAACCTGAGAAGAAATAACCTCTGACAGAAGTTATTGACCCACTGCACTGTGTCCAGTATACATGTGTACTACCCTTTTTGTTAACTCAGTCAAATTAATTTTGCGATTCAGGTATGCATCTGTTGACTAAAACAAAACCATAATAAAGAGACAGAAATACATACCAAACTGTGTAGCAGGCTCGGATCACCAGGGTCATGCAGAAGGTTGCCTGAAATTGTAGAAGGATGAATGTCTAAATAAAAACAGCTATTTCTTCTATACCATCTGACTGAAAATACGTGCTGATAATCCGTGAAGTGCTGAAAATTCAGGAGAACAAAAGGTTAAACTATGAAATATTAAAGTGGCAATATATAAGCACAAGGAGCGAACACAATTCTTTTGTTGCTAACATATGCTGCTAGAAGAAAGAGAGATTGCTCCTGGAGTACTGAATACCGAGTGAGCAATGTAATAACCAATAGAACACAAACACACTAAGCTTCCCGTATCTTATTTATCAGAATGGTTTTTTCTATAGCATCTAAATGACATAACACTGTCCGATGAAAAGGCACAGATAAATCAACGTCTACATACCTCAAGGCATCGAAAGATAGGTTTCAAGGTACAGGTCCAAACGGGCCAAATTTCTTTGCATGAAATGTGCAACCTGTCAGAAAGATGAAAACATTAGAAGACATGCAAACACATAATATCCGGAAAATTTATGTAGAAGAAACACTTGGCCTGGAAGAGATTATTGCTGCTCCGTGAGCCATATATACCACAGTCAGAGATATGCCTGACCTGCAGGTCAGCGTGGTTAGAATTTGCCAAGCTTGTCACCACAAAACCTGCGCACATATGTTGAATTGTTGACCCCCAATACTGGCCTAAGCAGCAGTGGGTAGTGCCACAACCTGTCAACACTCTGAAATCAATCTTAGATTGGGATTTGGGTGAGGAGGAGTAAAAGTACCTAAGATAAATTGACGTTGGAGGCAAGATGGAGAGGATGACACGTATGGCATAGGCGATGTTGTTGGCCGGAGGTTAGCGGTGCGGTCGTACATGGAGAATGCCTCGGCCTTGCCGTCCCTCAGTCAGCGTTTTGGTTACCGGTCGGGAAATCCGGTTACCGGTCAAAAAATCCCGAAATTTTGTTTTTTTTAAAAATTTTGAATTTTAATAATTTTTCTCTGTAAATTATTGTACCGGAAAATTTAAATTCGAAATTTAATTTTTAAATTCGTCCGGTAACCGGTCGAGATTTTCCGGTAACCGCGGTAACCGGAAATCCCGACCACCCTCGGGATTTTTCCCCAGATCGGTAACCAAAACCTTGCCCTCAGTACACGAACACCGTGTTGGCGGGGCAGAGCTAGTGGCGTGGTCGTACGTAGAGAGCGCCTCCGTGTCTTTGCAGGTGAAGAACGTCCTTGTCTTTGCTCCTCTCGCTGCCACCACCGGTGGCCAATGAGGCATAGACGGAATTCGGTGCACTCGTACATACGATCTGGAAGATAGCTGATGATACAAGGTTGGTAGATTTATGGTAGTTGTCCGTCTGCAGTTGAGGGAAGGGGAGACAGCAAAATAAAAGCTAGTGGAGAACTGGAGATGGGAGGAGGGGAAAGGGCATGGCTGATGTGTGTGTGATTAATAGCGATGAACCATCGGAAAATCGGAGAGGCCTCGTCGCACGAAGAGGGTGACCACGTTTAGTTTGCATGGGGTCGAGGTTTGCATGGGATGACCTGGACATGAGTGGGACCTGCTGATGTGGAGGGGCTGCATGTCAAGAGAAATAGGTTAGTGGGGGTGATCTTATTAGTTATATAGGATGATTCTGAGATTTGACAATTCATTCAGATTATAATATATATGTTCATGATCAAGTAGAGATATTTTTTATATGAAACCTACATCTAAATCATTTATAAGTCACAACTATAATTTGTGGCACACAAAAGTAGTATGTTTTTATTGGAAATATGCAACTTAGTATTCACCAGGGGCCAAAGAGCAATACAGGTACATGTGTAGAAAGGAAAATATGTCAAAAGGCTCTTATACAATGCGCAAAAACAAAGAGAGACTACACACTCTAACCTCCCCCCCCAAACTCATGGTGGGTCAACAATGCTGAGTTTGGAGAGAAAGAACTTATGCTACGCTCTGGTCTGGGCCTTCGTGAAAAAGTCTGTCAACTGTAATTCGGAAGACACGTACTGAAGAACGAGAACCTGATCATATGCAGCAGTGCGTACAAAAGAGGTATCCACGCCGATGTGCTTGGTGAGCTCATGCTTCACCGGGTCACGCACAATGCGGATAGCAAAGAGTCCCTTCCCAAGTGACCTTCCCATCCTTAATAACTTCAGGTTTTGGTACTAAATAGTACTCCCTCCGATCATAATTAATGTTCTTAGATTTGTCTAGATTTAATTAGGATCGGAGGGAGTAACATCTTTTACTTTTAGAAAGCTAGTCGCAATCAATCAGCAGAGCATAGTTTTCCACGCTAAACTTAGGCTGGTCATAGTGCTAAGTAATTTAGATTAATAACTTGCACATGTTACTACTTGATGTTACTAGCTTTATAGTGAGTGATAAGAGCAATTTTAATAGTAGAGCCTGGTGCTGGCTATAAGCTGTCATCGTCTCATCTATAATAAATCTAATAGCCAACATATATAGTAGTTAGCTATAAGTAAATACTAATTTATTAGTCCATGACCCACCTTTCACTCTCACCCTAGGAGCAGGTGTTAGACCTAGCTCTTGCATACGATCCCACTTATTTTCTCTCTCCTCCACCTCATTCAAAATATACTATTTGAAGTCTTATAGTCTTCTTACATAAGCTTATTGTACTTGCTCTAACATGTGTGTGATGTCATGCAAGACCTAATTAATTAGATTATAAACTCATATGGTCTTGGTACGTGTGATGTTATGAAAACTAGCTAAGCTACTTCCTCTTTTTTCATTAGGTCTTTCACAATGGGTGTTTCTTAACGCCGTATCCTAGGTAGTTTGCTTATGTGGCATGCTATTTCATGAAGAAAGAGATGGTTGTTGTATCTTAGCTAAGCTGCAACCTTTGCATGCTATCATAGACAAAAACTTGGGTAGTCCAATATCACACATGCATGAGATTAGAATCATTACATGCAACCCTTCTAAGAAACACCAACTAAGAAACACTCTATTGTAATAGTTGTTTCTTTAGTTTTAACTTCTCCTATGAAAACGTGCTAAGAGACCTTCCATTGTGAAAGGCCTTAATTATCTTACTACTTCCTTAGTTTTGATGAACAGTGCGTAAATATTTTTGCACGCCGATTAAGGAGACTCCAGTGATGGAAAATCTTCCAATCTTACCCCGATTAAACCATGAGATTTTAGTTGTTTCCTAATTTCTCTCGTACATGAAAAACAATAACTATGTCCCGATAATCGTCCCTCTCTCCCCGCATGGCCAATAGCTCTGCCCCACTAACTGCCACTCTCATAATTTTGTGGGTAACCTACCGCATGCTCTATGGATCAGAAGGGCCTATGAAATCCCCACAAATAATTGCTCCACTCCATTTTACTACCTATGTTTGGGATTATTAGTCCTAAGACCTTTTAAAAATTGTTTGAGATTATAAGGGCTGTCTCATTTATTAGTCTCTCTCATCCAATGCATCTTCTCATTTTCCTCTCACTTCTCTCATGCATGTAAAACTATTGGTGCATGCATATATTAATGAGAGAGAGTTATGAAGTGTCTTGGTATTAGTAACTTGGTCCTTAGGACTAATAATCCCAAATAGAGGTAGTATTTAGCTAGAATTAAATGACTACACGTGGTAGTTTTGGGAGGATTCCGGTAAACCACGCCCTGCGCCTTATTCTTTGGTGAAATTTTGAAAAAAAATATTACGCCTTGAGCAATGGAACAGAGAGTGTAATTGGCATTGCATGCATGTTAGTAGCTAAGTTAGGCCTTTCACGGTGTTTCTTAGCGTAGTATCCTAGGTTCTTTGTCTATGTGGCATATCATTTACTGAATAAAGAGGGTGTTGTTGTATCTTAGCTAAGCTACACCCCTTGCCGGAGTTGGCCATGAAGAGAATATGCCCGAGAGGCAATAATAAAGTGGTTATTATATTATATTCCATGTTTATGATACATTTTTATTTTTCATGCTATAACTGTGTTAACCGGAAACATTAATACATGTGTGTTTAATAAACAAAGAAAATGTTCCTAGTAATGCCTCTCATTACACTATCATGTTGATTAACAGATGATCAAGGTTTCCTGATCATGACATTAGAAGTTGTTAATAACGAGGTCACAATATTAGTAGAATGATGTGATGAACATTCTACCAACGTATAGTAATACAATCATGCCATTATGTTTACATTGCTATAACGTCATTCGAAGTAACTCTAATCCTTAGACCATGAGATCACGTTAATCACTAACTCTGGAAGTGTACTTTGATTCCATCAAACGTTACACCGTAACAAGGTGATTATAAAATGCCATTGAGTACTTGGGAAGTCTTAGTTGAGGATTGTGGATCAAGAGTGGGATTTTTCCATCCCGATGACGGAGAGATATACTTAGGGAACTCTTGGTGATATCATATTAATATAGCTTGCAAGCAAGTGATAAGATCACTAAGAATGTTATATCACGTGATGATAAAATAGTACTTATCGATAAGGAGATCGAACTAGGTATGGATGCTACCAAATGATTGGATCTCGGACAAGTAAAATATCATGAGACAAAAGGAATTGGTTACTGCGAAAAAGGTTCACGTGATCACTAGTTCATCGTTGACTTAGTGGGAGTCATTATGAATCTCCAGGCCCCGCTAATGATTATTGACCGGACAGTCTCGATCATGTCCACATAGTTCATGAGCCCATAGGGAGACACATTTAAGGGTAGTCGACGCATTTGACTGGATATGGAATGCAGAATAAAATACTAGACAACACATGAATTATTCTGATAAATCTGTTGGAATAGTTTTGGTGTATCGAAATATTAGAAGGGATTGAATTGTTGATGTGTTAATTAAATGAACTATTCATTAAATAAAGTTCTCATTAAATGAAGTCCTCATCAAATGAAGTGTTCACTAAATGAGTGGCATTAAATCAAGTAAATTAAAAGTAGTTTTAATGGAATGACTCTTGATTTTTGAGTGGAAATGGAAGAAAGTGGCTCTTGCTTTTTGTGAGTGGAGAGTCCACTAGCAATCAAGAGGGGAGAGGTGGGGGCACACCTTACCCATGCGCCCAGCCCCTTGGGGGATGCCCCCGCCTCCTATAAAAAGGAGGGGTGGAGCTCCTCTCCCTCACACACCTCTCCATTCCTTTCATATGTCCTTTGGTTGGCATCTTCTCCCTCTTGCTAGCTTGTCCACTATCACGAGTACGGTGCTTTGTCGAAGCCCTTATCAAGACCTTCTCCTCCATCACCACTACTATGTTTTAGTGTTACTGGAGTTACCGAGGATCCACTAATTCCGTTGCCCAACATGGAGCAAGGAACGGAGGTCGTCGGCACACTAAACCTGTGACCGATTACGGAGGCGCTGCCCTTTGTGGCGCGTATAGTCATCGTGTCCTTGAGGATGCTCTTGTACATTCTACACCAGCCACATTTGTTTGCGGGAATATTATCCCGCTTACGTTCTTGGAGGGTGGGTCCTTCTGAAACCGTTACAAGTATCACCTAGATTTGATCTTGGCAGTTGAAAGCATAGGATTTTTTGTTTTCTATGCAACGGACCCCATCACTGGTATCAAAGCTATGTTTATGCGTAGATGCTTTGTACGGTTAGAACACATAGAGATGTGAACGTTGATGATCATGTTATGGCAAACTTTTGTGAATTTGGATCATGGTGGCATGTTGGGATGAAGCGGCCGAACTAACTTTACATGTTCTTGCACATGAGACTTGTCCCATGCTTGACATGCAACTTGTATTGCATAAGTGGCTCATAGGGTGTTTGTCTCTCCCAACATAGTCATGATCTAATTTTCAATGGTTTGCTAATAACTTGATTATCACCATTGTGGTTGAAGTTCGTAGGTAGAGCGGTTCTTTCCTAGAAATCCCACAGCCACGTAAAATATGCAAAAATAAATTAGAGGCATCTATCTTGTTTTTGGAGGGCATGTGATGTGATATGGTCATTGATACAAAAATTGTTGTATGCAATGAGATTTATTGTAAGTTAAACAACTGGCAGGAGACATATGGTTGTCTTTATCTTTTTATGGCATGTGTGTTATTCATTTATATCCGAGAGATATATTGTAATGGTGGAAACAACCATGATGGTGGCACCATGGACCTTGGTGCCACGCCGGTGGAATGATGGAGATCATACCATGATGCACAAGATGGAGATCAAATGCGAGAAGGACCATATCATATCAAATTATATATGCATGTTATGTTTATCCCTTTTATGCAACTTATTTTGCGTATCTCTAGCTTAGAACTTGGCGGTAGCATTATAAGATGATCCCTCTCACTAAATATCAAGATAATAATATGTTCTTCCTTAGTATGCACTGTTAAAAAAGTTCATCGTTTTGAAGCACCACATGATGATCGGGTGTGATAGACTCTATGCTCGCATACAACGGCTGTAAGACAGTTTTACACACGCGAGTACTAAGGTGTTTACTTGGAGAGCCTAGCATGTACAAATATGGCTCGGGAACATGATACGAAAGGTAAAGCACGAGTCATATGAACGATATGATGTACATATGATGCTCTCCATTGGAGCTGCACCACCTCACGTGATGATCAGACATGGTGTAGTGAATTTGCTTCGTGTAATTACTAAAACGACTCGAGGGATGTTGTTTTGAGTGGGATTTCATTTACTAATTTGGATTAGTTTTAACACAATTTATCATAAACTAAATCGAAGTGAATTTGCATAGTCTGTTGTAGTCACTAGTATTCGTTTACTACCTTGTTTTTAGCTATAATTGAGCTAATAGAACTATAGAATTCTGAAATTTTACTTTATGAACTGGTATCATATTGTTTTATGAGTGTCAATCTAAAGTTTAAAGTACTATTTCAAACTTTCAACAAAACCTCACTTACTCCGTGAAATTCAATAACTAGTATTGAATCAAGAGTAATAAATTTCAGCGTTAGTATCTAAGTATCATGCTTGCCTCCATGATTCTTGATAATGAAAAAATGTTTTAATATCAACGTTATCTAGGAGTTGAAAAATGTTTCAGAAACCATCATGTGTAGAATATATTGTGATATCTGAAATAATGCTTGGTTGCAATACGATAGAATATAATTTAATAAAATACATATTCTCGTATTGTATGAGAATTTACAAAGGTTAGAGACGCTAGGCGTCCTGATCACCTAAAAGGTTTTGCGAATTAACATTATATTCGTGATTCGTCCTTATGAGCTATAGTAGCTTGATCACGAAAGTTGTCATGATAAGGATGGATAAAAGATATAGATAAAATGTTTACTACATTAAAAAGATGGGTTAATTGGATATATGTTACCATAAAGCTATTTGAGAAAGGCCACTGCAGTTTTCATATTTTGAAAAACACCATTGCAATTATCTATACATTTTATATATGGCATTATGCCCATTTAAAAATACACAACATGTAATATACACTTGTATTTATGCCATACATATGTATACATGGTGGGGCCCACCCAAGTTCATAGCATAAATATGGACTCCAATTTATCACCACTCATAATTTATGACCAGATTTTTTTCACGAACAAAGAAGGAGAAAAAAGTATGAAGAGTCCTCGCCTCACACCTTAACCGCCATGCAATGCATCGTCAAACGCATCTACCTTTGTAAGTCGTGGTACAACATATGAGCAAAATACAGAGAGCAATTTTATTCAGTTTTACCATGTCATGTCCACCACCACTGATATGAAATGTTGAGTCTGAGCTATATAATTGAGATGTTGAATCTGTAGCATTATGAGTTTTATTATTTTCTCTAATTTTATTCTATCACAATTTTATCACACTGTTTCTCCAATTTTCTTATGTCACGTCTAGCATATTTGGTATGAGCCCACCAAATATCCGTATGTACCACAAAAATACAAGTGTACAATGTGTTTAAATGGCCATAATGGCATATATAGAATATACGAAGAATTGTAGTGGCATTTTTCAAAAGATAAAAATTGTGATAGAGTTTCTCAATTAGCTAGAAATTACAGTGGCATTTATCTAATTAACCCTAAAAGGATTACTAAAAGGAATGAAATTTCAAAGAGCGCCAAACATTTGATTATGGTGATCTACATCAAAAGTGCAAGTCCAAAGATATTAGTATTTGACTAACAGGCTTTGGAATATGTGTTATGTGTATGGCACCACTATTTATGTTGATATTTTTTTTAAAAAGGAAAAGGAAATGTTGAAAGAGAATCTAGAAAATTGGCAGGAAATGAAAAGATTAGAAATGTCAAGTTAAGGTATATAGATGATATACACGTTATAAGCGTATTCTTTGCTTGTTAAACAATATGGTTCTTGGGTATTGCATACCTAATTGGTTTGTGTAAAATGTCACACAGAGCAACATAATTCATGAACTGCAATGGCCTAAATAACTAGCAAACGAATATGTGATGGTGTTCATCGAAAACAAATAAAGTGTTATTGTGTTTCTCGTTGACATCAAAACTTTCCTTCAAGATTTATTTTTAATAATTGTTATTTGTTCTGATATTATGAGAATGATGGTTGTTCAAATAATTACCATATTTCATTGAAGATGGATGAACTTTTACAAATCTAGTTGGATAAATTACGTCCATAAACGGTGATGCTAAAGTGTCATAAGATGAATGATTAGAAAATAACTTATGAGTAACACTGCAATTTAAATCATATTGGAAAGAAAACACGAACAAACTCCATGTTGATAGAGTTTTGGTGTCTTTTTGGTTTTTGAATCAACTGACGCTTGTGAGAATTTCCTGGAAATGATTTAAATTTCTTTCATAGGCCAAAGAGGAACGAACGACTAACTTATTGAATGTTATGCATATCGATGTATATAGTCCATTATGTGTAGCCGTGTGTGGTGGATTATTCAAACTTCATATACTTTAACCAAAGATTTGAGTGAATATATGTATATTTACTTAATTAGGGAGAAGTATGAAACACTTGAAAATGTTCAAATAATTTCAAGATGAAGTGGAAAATCATTGTAATGAGAAAATAAAGATTTATGATTGAATCATAAAGGAAAATATTTGAGTTACAAGTTTAGCAAAAACACCTATGATTCAAGATATCGTTCCATGGATATATGTTTTCCGATAAACCATAGGAGTATGGAGTATTCGAGAGATGTAATCACACCTTGTTTGACATGGTATGATCAATAGAGTTATTTATAAAATTGGCATTATATTTTGAAGATTAAGCTTTAGTAACTACCGCTTTTACACTGAAAAGAGCTCCATCGTGATCCGTTGAAATGACATCATATGAGTTATAGATTGGAATAAAACCCAAGTTGTTTTTTTATTAAAAATTGGTATGCTAGGCATAAGTAAAATGTTTACAACCCAAAGCTGGATCAGCACGTCTTTGTAGGTTATCCCAAATAACCATTGGGTGTTCCTCCATAACATCGAAGACAAAAGTGTTTGTCACTTACAACGACAAGTTTCTTGAGAAGAAATTTTTCGCAAAAAGTTAAGTGGGAGGACAATAGAACTTTGATAAGGTTATTGAAGCTTAGCTATATGTGTTGAGTTGCACAGTGCCAGAAAATGTTCCAGAGGCACTACAAGAAAAGTTGGCTTTTACAACGGACGATTTTCATAGCTGAAGGCCCGTTTTTCGTGGCTAAAAAGTCTTTACGACGGTTTTCCTTCGTGGTAAAAGCCCTATCACAAAAGAATCTGCCACCGTTTTTTCTAACCGTGGCAGATCACACCCTTTAGCCACGAAAACTTGTTTCGTCATAGATCTGTTTGTCGTGTTGACTATTGAAGTCATGCAAAATGCCATGTGGCACCCGCCATTAACTGTCATAGAAACCTTGGCAGAAGCCTGGCCCAGACAAGGCCTGCTAATTGTTAAGTGGGCTAACCCACGAGGAGAGTCCAATAAGATTACAACCCTTTACTGTTTCACCGTGTACTGTTTGACGTGGCCCATTATGAATCCATCTAGGGCCTATTACTGTTTCGGACTAAAGAAGGCCCGCTTTGGTAGAATAATATACGGTCCATTAAGGGCCCGCACTAGTAGGCCAGGCGTTGTTAAGGCCCGCAGGTGGCCCGTTACTGTTCGTACAGCCCATAGGGTCCGCTCCTGTTCTACCCATTTGTTGTTATGGCCTTTTACATTTCTAGGTTGCCAGAGTTAGGATCCTTTACTGTTTTGGCCTTTCACTATTCTGGCCATTTACTATTGCGGCCATTCACTGTTTTAGGTCTTTTACTCATATAGCCTTTTACTATTCTGGGCTTCCTGTTTCGACCATTTATTATTCAGGCCTTTTTACTCTTCTATTCGTTTTACTGCTGGCCCTCTACTGTGTGGTCCTTTTACTGTGCGGGCTTTTTACTGTTCAGGCCTTTTACTGTCTCATGTCTTTTACTGTTTAGGTCTATTAATCTTCGAGCCCATTATTGTTCGGGCTTTTTACTGTTCTGGCCTGTTGCTGTTTAGTCCTGTACGTTTTTAGGGCCATGGCCGCTTATAAGGCCCACCAATATTCTCACTTGCGACTTACGGCCTTTTACTATTTATTAGGCCTATTTGCTAGCCAGCATATTTGTGTATTCTATAACTATGGCGCAATTCTGGTTTTAAATAGTCCGTTAATATATCGGCCCGCTAATGGCCGCGCTAGGATCACCCTATTACATCAACAATTTTTTTTGAAATTTATTACAGACCAAAATTTCAATAAAAACCAGATGAAGCATTATAGAGACATCGCCAGATATGGGTTGGAACAGGGTTTGTGCTATGAAGCTTATATCCCCATACAAGTAACAACTGGCATACCATGACAGCTACAGAAGAGATTATCAAGTAGACGGTTCGTCCAATCTTGTCGATCTTTTAGTTCCTGTATCTGTTCACGTGTAATCGTGAGTATTCCATCTATTTCCTTTGTTTCTTATTCAATTAAATCAATTGTTTGGAGTGCAGCTGTAAGATCTTTTTCTGCTGGAAAACTAAAACAGTGGACCGATGCAAGCAATAATCACTGTCACTGCTGCTTTGTGAAATGACCTCAATACCTAAATGTAGGATCCCTCCCTTCTGCCCCCATAGCTTCATGTGCAGCCTGAAATAAACAAAACAAGTCAGCACATCGTACCAGCTAATTGGTGGCCATCTTATGTGTAAAATAATTCTAATTCATCATTGGCTAGGAACAATCAATGATGTGCCTCATACATCTCTTTTCGGAATAATAGGAACAGTCGATATCCTAGACCGATGCGTACATGTGCCAATATTATAGCCACCCTAGAACAAACACTACAGGTTATTTGCATGTTGAAACTAAGACATGTTAAGTTAGAGCAGCAAAGCAGGCGAAAAAACACCATGTTTGTTGTCAAATAATTTCAAAATTGGCATTGTCCTAATATAACAAATCAAGCCATCAACATGTGTGTCCCATACAGAATAACTAAACTAGTGTGACAATGAATGAAGGGAATCAAGCAACTCGACTCTTTCCCTTATAAACTGATCATATCACTGCATAGCAGAAATATAGAAAATATAACAAAAAGAGGTGCATGAGATTTCTTCAGCTGCTTAGAACTGGTCGAGACAATAAAGCATTAACCTAAAATATAAAAATAGTGTATAAAAATGGTCTATAGTATGAACTAGCCAAAAAATGACCTCCAACAATAGAAGGTGGCATTGTTTTAATCATTAGGGAACTATGATAGTACTTGGAAAACAAGAAATAGATCAAGTGTGTCTTAAATAGACTACCATCATCATTTTAGACAAATAAGATATCAACCATTGCTTTTTAGTAGCTAAATCATTCAAATATTTTGATCGTCAGGCCAGTAAATAAAAAAAAGAAGAGAAACAAAGAGATGGGTCATTTACTGCCAAAACAATAGTTGGATGCATCCAAAAAGTAGCACAAACCTTCTTTGTAATGCCTACAACTATTGTATTCCCAACTGCTAACAGTATCATTGTACATATAACCAGGCAAGAAAATCCAGTAGACAAACAAACAAATGATACATTGTGAACCTTGCAAGGTCAATGAAGTATTTAAACAATGTATGTCTGGGAAAAACATCAGAATATAGCATTGGTGCAATCACAAGTCAACTAACAATTCACTGGAACCATAACCAATTGAACCATCTGGTGGCTAATATTAAACTCACAAGATCATCTGATCATGTATAGATGAAAATCTCCTATTTATTATTAATCAAACATTGTATTTCTCATATAAATTGTCATCCCTAGTTGGGACTGACAGGGCTTAAACCCATAGCTTCCGCCTTGACAGGGCGGTGCTTTGACCGTAAGTTAAGAAAACCATTATATTGCTTTAATCATGAGGAAACTAAAGAATCAAATTGGCAATAAAATCTATATGTGCATCATGTAGGGTAGCTATTGAGGTAATGAATTAAGCAATCAAACACCAGGTGCACGATAGGCTTCCAGATCATATTAAGATGGTTATAGTACATATATATAGTAAATGGGGATCATATTAGATGATACTAGCTATGACACTCTCACTATGAGTAGTCTAGATAGAACTACCTCCGTTTCAAAATATAAGATGTTATGGCTTTTGTGAAACAAATATATGTAGACCCCCTTTAGTGTTGGTAGAGTAACTTGGACTAGTATTGTATGAATTTTTACTAGTCCAAGTTACTCCCAACCAAGACCAAGTAATTCATACATATAACATTAGACTATGTTACTACCTCCAGAGTGCATATAAACTCAATCATGGTGGCGATCTCTAATATTATAATAGAATATAGATTAGCATAAAAGTGGATATACTTCAATCACCACAACCTAATCATGATCTAGTTAACGTATATAAATAGATATATATATATATATATATAGATAGAATATCATCAGTCAAATATAGCAAAAAGAGATCTCCACCATGATTGAGTGAGCAAATTTAATTATAAATTAAGGGATTTATGTTTGGTCTTTGTGCAGTACCGTTAAAGGTCATCTTGATATAATCATTGGCTAAATCGTGTGGTGCCGACACTAGACAATGTGACTACCTCCATAGTGCATACAAACTCTTAAATATAGCAGAAAAATACTATAATAGACTATAAATTAGCATAAAAGTGGATATACTTAAATTACCACCACCTAATCATAGTCTAGTTGACGCATATATAGATAGATAGATATGATGATGAGTCAAATATAGTAAAGAATAGATCAACACGATGATTGAGTGAGAAAAATGAATTATAAATCGAGAGATTTACAATTGGTATTTGTTATATACCCGAAAATATAGCATAATAGTGGATATACTTAAATCACCACCACCCAATCATGATCTAGTTAACGTATAGAAAGATACATAGATGAACACAAGTCAAATATAGAAAGAATAGATCATCACCAAAATCAAGTGAGCGCATTGATTTATAAATCGAGGGATTTACGTTTGGTTTTTGTCTAGTCTTGTTTAAGGTCAACCTTGTTCTAATCATTAGCCAAATCATGTGGTACCTCGTACAAACAAGCATATGACACTAAGCACATCTCAGTAAAAACAAGAGACTTAGTATTTCTTTTTGTGCAGTCCCGTTGGAGGACATCCTGTTGTCAATTCGTTCTTTGAAGACATCCACCGCATCCGGTACTTGGATAGACGATCCATCTACTTTATTGTTGCTCCTCTACATATAGGTTCATGCCACTCATTCACATAAAACATGTTTGCATTCAGCAATAGAAAGCAACATATACTTACAAGATTGTAGGGGCGATTCACTCTACAATTCTCCGTGTTCCCTATGAAAGGAAATAATATCAGATAGTGGCTGTTGCTGTTTACAAAGAATTATATAGACATTATAGTATAATCACTTGTGAACACGTAGAGCATGGAATGGCGTAATATAAACAAACATTTAAATGACATAAAGTTTGCCATTGCGACAAAATAGAATGCAGTTATAGTCACCCCTTAGCACGAACAAGAGGGAAATTACAATGATTTAACTTGTGAAATATGATTGCAAACAAATATGAAAAGTTCCATAAAATTTGTCACCATCTATAGAGCAGGCAGTTACTGTACTAATATTTGGACAAACAAGATAGACATTACAATGGTATATCTCGTGAACTTATAGAGCAGGGAATGCTAACCCATATGTGAAGCGACTTAAAATACTATGAACTACATAATAGAAGGTAGATACTGATGACCCACAAGTATAGGGGGTGTATCGCAGTATTGATAAGTAAGAGTGTCGAACCCAACGAGGAGAAAAAGGTGCTAGCTAGTGGTATGGATCAGGAATTCTCTGCAAATACTTAGCAAATGGATTTTTAGGGGTTTTTGATAAAGCAAGTAAACAAAGTACGAGTAAATAAAAGACAGTAGGAATAAATGCAGCAAGTGCCCAATCCTTTATGCAGCAAAGGACAAGCCGGTTGTATTACTTAAGATGACCAAACATTCTCGAGGACACATGGGAAGACTGTCAAGTGCTTTCGCTTCATATAGTTGATTAATCTTCTTTAGCTTGCTAAGTGTTGTGTGGGTGAACCTGTGCTAATGTACAGACCTTCCTAGGACTAATACATACTTGTGATTATATCCCTTGCAAACATCCTTAAGTACAAGAAAGTAATTAAGGTAGAAACCTAACCACAACTTTAAACTCTAAGACCCTTACATCCCTTGTGTAATGGTTTCCTAACGGGGGTTCAGGTTTTTGTCACTCCGGCAACCCCTACGATTAGTAGCCAAATACACAATGCATTCCCCTAGGCCCATATAGGTGAAGTGTCATGTAGTCGATGTTCACATGACACCACTAGAAGGAGTACACCACAACTTAAATATCAAACTATTGAATCTCTCTCAACATAACTCCACTACTAACAACATGACTTCTCCCATGTCCTCAAGAACAAAACGAACTACTCACAAGACATCATATGGATCATGATCAGAGATGGAATAATGATGTATAACAATCTGAACATAAACAATAATTCAATGGTTCACTCAATAGCATCAACTACAAAGAGTAATCAACACCGGCAAAGTTTCCCCTATGAACTATGCAAGATTCAACCCAATTGTTACAGCAATATGGAGATGGTGATGAGGGTGCAGATGGTGATGATGGTGGTGGTGATGATGATGATGATCCCGACTAAGTCTAGCTTGATGGTGGTGTTGATGGCGACAATCTCCCCTCTCCGGGAAGGAATTCCCCCAGCAGAAATCTGTCTGCCGGAGAGATATTTCTCTCTCGGTGTTTTCCTCCCCACAGAGGCGGCGGAATCTTTCTGTGGTCGCTCCCCGAGTCTTAGGGTTTCGGGAGGAATATATACACTAGAGGGGAGAGCTAGAGGTGGGCCAGGGCGGCCACACCACCTGGTGGCGCAACCTAGGGTGGCCCGCGCCAGGGGGTGGTGTGGCCCCCAGTGGCCCATCTCCACTCCCTCTTCTGGTAGTCTTCGTCTTCTGCAAAAATAGGATTTTCCGTATATTTTCCTGGATTTTCTGATCTTCGCAAAATTTACCTCCAAACAGCACATTTTCCATCAGAATCCTGACTGTAACGGTCCATGCTCCAATAGTCATCAACCATGCATAAAACAGATGAAATAACATAAGTATCACCTCTTAATATGAAATATATCAATGAATAACAGTAAATTATGATATAGAATAGTGATGCAAAATGGACGTATCAACTCCCCCCAAGCTTAGACTTCGCTTGTCCCCAAGCGAAACTGAGCTCAATAAACATGACCTCAGGTTTATGGAGGGAAGAGTCGATAAAAGAATACGTACAAAAAGCATCACATTCATCAATACATAGATCATAATAGAAGATAACTCACTATTATATAACTTAACTTGCAATCAGTAAAGGAAACACAATAAAGATACATAGAGTAAATCATAATTGGTAATGGCAAACTTAGCTCTTGGTCAAAGAATAGTTGAAAGGGCATGTATGCCCCATGTGTGGTTTTGGTAATTAATGACAATCCCTATGGACTAATGTGCAAATTGAGTTTCACTTGTAGGTTTGTCCTTTGGCATCGCTTG
Organism: Avena eriantha; assembly: GCA_910589775.1. Classification (NCBI taxonomy): domain Eukaryota; kingdom Viridiplantae; phylum Streptophyta; class Magnoliopsida; order Poales; family Poaceae; genus Avena; species Avena eriantha. The sequence goes on along the minus strand of OU342742.1, from coordinate 517,190,407 downwards.
GACCATGTGTTGGTTTCAAGGATGAAAAAGAAAAAGCATTGTCCAAGGGCTTTGTGCCTATTAGAATCAAGTAGAAGAAGAAGAAGATCAAGTTTGTCTTGAAGAAGAAGAAGATGGAGTTTCTCATGGCTATCTTCAAGACATCATCAAGAATTGAAGTGCAAGCTCAAGATGCACCATCTATAGAAGACCTCATGCTTGGAGCTTGCCATCCTCGGCGTTCATGGAGTGATGAAGACAAGGTCAATGAAGTGGTTTCCCCATGGAGTATGGGGGAGCCATTCGCAAGTCTTCGTCAAGCAAGAGCAAGCAAGAGCAATCAAGAAAGGTGTTCCATCTTGAAGGTGACAAGATTGTCTACATCAAGCTCAAGTGGGATGCTCAAGGCAAAGGTATGATCTTGATAGGGTTTCTATTTTACCGGTCTCTTGTAGTGTTGGGAGACCAGGTTTAGGATAAATAGCCGTACTATCAAGAGGGGATCTCGAGTGGGTGAATCGTTCGTATATTTTGGAGAGAGCTCAAACCTTTGCATACATAGCATCATCTTTCTTGGTTGTTGTTTGGTTCTTGTCCATGTGAGGATCTAGAGCTTGTTGTTATATTCATAACAAGCTCTAGTTCATCAAAAACGGATTTCCCTTGCATATCTTATTGCGTTTTTGATCTTGTGGGTTTTTCGGCTCCACACCTTGGGAGGTATCTCATATATATATTCATGGTATTTTCTCCCTTGGTGATATCCAATATTTCACCTTTTGTTGGATTCTACTCTTCATTATCTTTCTAACAAAATTGGTTTCATCCCATTTAGAGTTTCCAAGCTCAACTTCTTGTGTTTTGGTTTCTAGAGGTTTTACCGGTTCGTCGCTTCTGAGAGGTCATACATTTATCCATTTTATTTTTATCCTCTCTTGTTGGACTATGATGTTTCTTTGCATAATATTGTAGAGATATTTGTTCTCTTTAAAACGAGCCCAAGATCATCGAAATTGGAGTCTGGAGTCAAAAGTTATTGAAGTTTTCGTGCAATGCTGTCCAACGTTTTTGCTTGAGCGGTAGTACCGGCCCAAGTTCCGACCAAAGTTCTGGTAAATCTCGTTTTTCTTCTGTATCTTGTGTTTATATTTAGAGGTAGTACCGGTGGGGCACCGATAGTTCCGGTGGGGCACGAATCTGGCCCAAATGGAGACGTAGCTTTTTTGGAAGTGAACTTCGGGAAACAAATCCTCGTCTCTGCGTCCATCGGTTATCTCTCAACCGAGCCCTTTACTTATGCAATTTACATTGTGATAGCCTTCGTGCTTGAAGTATATTATCTTGCTTTCACCTTGTTGCTTGTATTGCTTAGCATAGGTTGTTGGTGCACTTAGTGAACCTAGTTGATATAGGTTTTGGCTTGATAAATTAAACGTTAAGTTTTATTCCGCATTTATTAGAGCCTAAACCGTAATATTTAAAACGCCTATTCACTCCCCCTCTAGGCGATGTCCATTTCCCTTTCAATTGGTATCAGAGCGAGGTCTCTCGCTTCTTAGGCTTCACTGCCTCGAGAGTAAGGATGTATCCTAGGGGTTTAGTGCACTCTCACACATTAACTTTTGATGGCACAAATTATGATGTTTGGCGCATTCGCATGCTTAGTCATTTCCGGGTCATTGACCCAAATATTGAGCGAATTCTAGATATGGGCTTGTCTCCTCCTATGGATCCTCAAAATCTATCTTTGGAGGAGGAGACAAACTCTTATCTCGAAGCTCAAGCATCTAAAGTGCTTGTTAATGTTGTGAGCTTTGTAGTTCTTTCCTCAATCATGCCTTTTTGGAATGCTCATGATATTTGGACCAAGCCTCAAGTGAATTATGATGTGTTCAAGATTGATGAGGATGATTGTGTTCCCTCCACCTCCGGCCGTGATGAGTTCTCATCTTCTTCCACTACACCAACATGTGATTTGTCACAAGGTAATGATATGGTGAGTGGTGATAGAACTTGCAATGTGGATAGTGAGCTTGTCATTGATGATTCTTCATCTCTATCTCATTGCAATGTTGTATCTTTGGGCATGAACACTTGTAGGACTATTTTTGATTTACATCCTAGTGTTGATTTCTCATGCATATCATGTAGAAATGCCTTGAATATATCCCAGGATGATATACTTGCTTTGCCTTGTTGCCATGATAAATGTGCTTCTATTTCCTCTAGTACTTGTGTTGCTAACCATGTAGAGGAAATTGAAGAATGTGTGGGACAAGGCAAGGTTGCTATTGGAGCTTCATGTGTTCCTCCATCATCACCTTCTCCCAACATTCACTTATGCCTCATGGCTAAGGAATCAAAGGTAACTTCTCCTTTGGACCCCAATGCACCTCATGATGATGTGAATGTTGACTTAGATGTAGAAGATGATGATGTTGCTTCTTTAAATGTGAAGGGGGAGCTAGTCCTTCGTGCTCTACACAATGATAAAAATGCTTGCTCTACTTTCATTGAAATCTTGAACTTTGCCATTGAAAGTAAGCAACTAATTTATGAGCATGAGGACACAATTGACAAAATGGGTAGTCTTGAGCGTGAGTATGCTAATGACATTGCAAACTTAAATGAAGCTCTTGAAGAGGAACAATCCACCAAGGAATCTCTTGAGGAGACCTTTGCCCTAGAGCTATCTAGGGTGAAGAAATCTCATTATAGAGATCTTGAGGTGGCAAGTGACCTCCAAATTAAAAATGATGAGCTTGAAGTTTCTGATGCCAAACTCCTTGAGGATTTTGAGAACCTCAACAATGGCTCTAGGGTCATCAAGGGGGAGCTCATCAAACTCACCGAGTCTCATGAGCAACTTAAAGCCTCATACACTAAAGAGCTTTCCAATTTGCCCTCACCTCTCACTACTATTGATGATGCTTGTGCTACTAACTCTATCTCTTGTGAAGCATCTATTGTGAAGGAGAATGTTGAGCTACGTGCTCAACTTGCTTTGCTAACTAGCAACTATGGTAAATTGGAAGAGATTCATGCTAAGCTCTCAAGCTCGCATGAGGACCTTCTAGTTTCCCATGGTAGTCTAAAGTTGGCTCATGAGGCTATTGTATCAAAGGTAACATCTAGTGAGCCTCATGTGGACATTAGCACTACATCTACTCCTTGTGTCATATTGCCATGTGCTAGTCCTTGTAATTCATCCACTCATGCTATTGCTATATCTTGTGATGAATTGCATCCCTTGCCTTGTTGCTCTAACAATGTAGCATCTACTTCCTCTAGTATTGTTGTTGACACTAACCATGTAGAGGAAAACAAGAAGCTCAAGGCCCAAGTCACTTCTTGGAAGAATGACTTGAAGAAGTGTCATGAAGGGAAGACCACTCTCAAGAACATCTTGAGTGTGTGAAGATCCCCAAATGACAAGAGTGGGCTTGGATACAACTCCAACGTCAAGAACAAGCCCACCAACATGTTGAAGCACAAGGGCAACAAGAAGAATGGCCAAGGTCAAGTGAAGAATCCGGCCAACATTGTGTGCTTCAAGTGCAAGGAAGAAGGACATCATGTGAGATGTTGTCCATTGAAGAAGAAGAAACAAGGGAAGCGCCCTCAAGCTCCACCTCAAGCTAGAAGCGGGCCTCCTCCCAAGACTCAAGCTCTTCCTCACGGGGTGGCATCTTCCAAGAATAAAGATGGCAAGATAAGAACTTGCTACATATGCCACGAGAAGGGGCACCTCTCTTCCTCATGCACCATGGGTAACTCCTCATCCAATCCTATCTTGATATATGATGCATATTCTCTTGGTAAGGATGAGGTGGGCAATGTGTTTGCCAAATATGTTGGTGCCCAAAGTGGTGTCAAGAAAAGAACCATTTGGGTGGCCAAGCCTATTGTGACTAACCTCTTAGGACCCAACTTGGTTGGGGACCAACAAGCTAAAACTTGATCAATAGGTGTTGTTGGAGGGCATTGGAGGCTTGGCTACATTATGAAGAATTGAGGGGTCTTCATCATTTAATTTTTGTCATATCTTGCCTCTATCTCATATCCAATGTTCCTCCTTGCGGTAACATGTGCTCAACTCCTCTACATTGAAAGTTACTTGCTCCCTTGTGCATGTGTTGGTTTTGTACCAGTATATGTGTTTGTACATGTTGTGCTTCCCTCATACCTATATTGTGTTGTCTAGTATATTTGTGTATCTTGGTTGGCACATCATGTATTTGTGTTCTTGTGTTTGAGCCTTTGTTGAATTTATTTGGTATCTTTCTTGGCTCTTGGGAGCGATTAATGGACTATTCCATTTCGGGGGAGTGTTATGCTTGGGCATTCCATAATCCTAAAATGTGTGTACATGAGGAATACCACTTAGTGTTGACATTACATGTTTATGTTGTCTCTATATGGTATGTCATTCTCATGAAGAATTAAAGTTCCATAATGTCCATTAATCATCTCTATTTGGATGTTTTTACCTCTTGTTGAGTTTTCTTGTTTTTTCACATTATGGGGGAGTCATATTCTTTGTTCATATTACAAACCTTGAGGTAGTGTCACTTAGAATTGATATTGATATTTATCTAGCTCCTAAGTGGCACATTTAGCTCAAATAAGTTCCAATTACCTTGGATTGTTTTTATTGCTCTTCTTTTGGATCTTGTTTGTGAGAGTTTTTATTGATATGTGTTTCCTCATATTTGGACCTCAATGTCCTCCATGGAAACCATTTGCTTCAAGTTACCTTAATCTTATTGATTGTGTGACTTTTTGGAGCTATTAAGAATCTCTCTCGAAGCATCAAGCATAACTTTTATGTCTTATTACATGCTTCTTTGTGTGAATATGATCATGATTTCCTTGCAAACTACCTCAGGAAAACTTTTCCCATAATTCTTGTCCTTGGACAAGTGACACTCCATATATGGTAGGATTTATTGATCATGTTCACTTTGGCCTTTGTTTTTCTTTGTCCTATCTCTGGCCGAGAATTTGTTTTTCTTTTTCTCCCATGTCTTCCTTGCCTCTTGTGGATCATTTTAGTTTATTTGTATTCTCTTGTGTTTTATTTAATGTAGCTAGTAGTGATGATCTCTTTTGTGTGCATTTTGCATTCACAAGCAAAATTCAACATAATGCACCATCCATGGGGGAGCTCTCCTATATTATCTAGAACACTCCTCTTATGCTTCTTAATTTTTTCCATATAGTGTTTCTTGTGCTTGGAAGTTTGATCTTTTCTCTTGGTACTTTGTGCCATCATGAAAAGTGTAGAGAGTGTGGGTTTGTGTGTTGGAACCTTGCTCTATTTGGGAGTTGGTTTTGTCTCATCCTCTTTACTTGTTTGATCTTTTAGGATGAGATAAATCCTTGAGCATTGTGTGTTTTGTGCATCTTTCGCTCTTTGGCTTTTGCCTTGTTCATTTGTTGAATTTATGTTCCTTCATGTGTTGATTTGGCTCTTGGATACAATTTGGACGCCTTTTGTCGTGTCACACTCTTGTGTGCTACTTCTTGGTTTACTTGGTGTTTTAGTTCAAATTGTATCTCATTTTTTGGTTCTTGAGAGTCTTGTGCATGCATATTTACTACATGTTTATATTATGGCTTTCTTGATCTCTTGATCCAATATATAGGGGAAACTCCACCAAACCCTATTGGCTAAGATGTGCATGAAATTCAATTTCATATCAATATGCACATATTTATGTGGAGGGTCCCCTATGTATTGTAGTTGGACTAACTACTTTGGACCCAATTTGTTTGGGAACATAGTGTACTTAATTGTGTTTTAGGCACATTGGAGATATATTGGATGCTTGTCTTATCCATTAGGAAGAAGTGGTGCCTACATGTCATTTGGAGGCAAGCTAGGATGATCAACACATTCTTATCCTCTACATCCTACCAATTATATCTCGGTAACAAGGATCTCTCTCATGCATACATATCTTGTTTCCAACCTTTTGTAGGTTGCTTGTTGGCATGAATTTGTGTGTTCGTTATGTTGTGGTTCTTTGTTTGTTTTGTTCAAGTGCTCTCTATTGAAAATGTGAGTATGTTGAGATGAGTGCATATAATGGGGACTATACAAAATGATGATCATGATTCACTTATCCCAAATATGTCAATCTAGCAATTTTATTGCATATCTTTTCCTCATTCACTCTCATGAGCAATAGTGAGTATTTTGCATAGTTTTTTTGTGATACTTGTTGCCTTTCTCCATATATTCCAACTATTCCCTTTTCCCTTTGAAATAGTTGTAATATATGTAGTGTGTTGGTGTTTTGAAGTTCATTGATGTACAATAAGATATAATTGAGCCTTTGACCATGCTTTCAAGCAAAAATCTTATTGGTATATTCTATGAATTTCTTTTGTTGTTCATGTGCTTCTTGTGTATCTATTTTGTGTGTGCATGTTTCTTTGTGGGCATATGTCTTTGTGATATTTTCCACCTAGAAACTTATACACACAAGAGAAGATAAATCTTTGGTTGTGTTTTTTTCTCTTGGATACCACCCTTTATCTCTTTGTGACTCTTTGGTGGCTTCCAAATTTATTTGCCTATGAGTGCTTGTCCCATTTGCTTGCATCTCCGAGCACTCATAATTTGATCTCTCTTGCCGTGTATTGTTAAATGAGTTTGTAGGAGTGAGGATTCCATGATTGTGCACTTTGTTTCCAAATATAATTATTATAATTGGTGCATAATCCTTGGGGAGCTTCTCTAAGTCACTTAAGAATGCTAATTTGCCTTTCTCTTTGTTTGAGGTTTAAATGTCTATGGGGGAGTGAGGATTCCATATTTGTGTAAGATGTATTCAAATTAGTTGATTCTAATTTGTGCACAAAGATTGGGAAGCTTCCCTATTACATCTAAACACTCATTTGTTCGTATCATTTTGTCTTGTGTTGTTTTGGTATCAATTGATGTTGTCAATTGGTATTATTAGATCTTTTGTTTGCTTGCTTCATTTGTTGAAGCTTCTTTCGTTTTCTTTTATATATTTTTTTGCAATCTTTGGGTCCTCAATATAGTTTTACTTCCTCCCAAGGATCCATCATTGGATATGTTCATATGCACACCTTTGGAGGAATTCTCACTATATTGGCCATCTAGAACTTTTCACCCATTTTAGCAATCGATGCCAATGGGGGAGAAGTTTTGGAGGGTTTAAGGGAAGTTGGTTTATGCTTTGAGTTGGTTCTTAAGCATTAGCCTTGCATGCTCTTGCGTCTTTGTTGTTGCTTTGCATGTTTAATATATAGAGGAAACTCAACCACCCGTAATGGTTGGCAATCTATGCAATGAAATTCAAGTTCATCACACATGCATAGATTGTGGGGGAGTTTGCTCTGTATATTGTGGTTGTACCAACATCACATACTTGTGTAGTATTTGATGTTGGGGCAACCATTTTGTTCATTAAATTCCATATTTAAACCCTCTCCAGGGGATTGTCATCAATTACCAAAATGGGGGAGATTGAAAGGGCATGTATGCCCCATGTGTGGTTTTGGTAATTAATGACAATCCCTATGGACTAATGTGCAAATTGAGTTTCACTTGTAGGTTTGTCCTTTGGCATCGCTTGGACCATGTGTTGGTTTCAACGATGAAAAAGAAAAAGCATCATCCAAGGGCTTTGTGCCTATTAGAATCAAGTAGAAGAAGAAGAAGATCAAGTTTGTCTTGAAGAAGAAGAAGATGGAGTTCCTCATGGCTATGTTCAAGACATCATCAAGAATTGAAGTGCAAGCTCAAGATGCACCATCCCTAGAAGACCTCATGCTTGGAGCTTGCCATCCTCGGCGTTCATGGAGTGATGAAGACAAGGTCAATGAAGTGGTTTTCCCATGGAGTATGGGGGAGCCATTTGCAAGTCTTCGTCAAGCAAGAGCAAGCAAGAGCAATCAAGAAAGGTGTTCCATCTTGAAGGTGACAAGATTGTCTACATCAAGCTCAAGTGGGATGCTCAAGGCAAAGGTATGATCTTGATAGGGTTTCTATTTTACCGGTCTCTTGTAGTGTTGGGAGACCGGGTTTAGGATAAATAGCCGTACTATCAAGAGGGGCTCTCGAGTGGGTGACTCATTCGTATCTTTTGGAGAGAGCTCAAACCTTTGCATACATAGCATCATCTTTCTTGGCTGTTGTTTGGTTCTTGTCCATGTGAGGATCTAGATCTTGTGGTTATCTTCATAACAAGCTCTAGTTCATCAAAAACGGATTTCCCTTGCATAACTTATTGCGTTTTTGATCTTGTAGGTTTTTCGGCTCCACACCTTAGGAGGTATGTCATATATATATTCATGGTATTTTCTCCCTTGGTGATATCCAATATTTCACCTTTTGTTGGATTCTACTCTTTATTATCTTTCCAACAAAATTGGTTTCATCCCATTTAGAGTTTCCAAGCTCAACTTTGTTTGTTTTGGTTTCTAGAGGTTTTACCGGTTCGTCGCTTCTGAGAGGTCATACATTTCTCCATTTTATTTTTATCCTCTCTTGTTGGACTATGATGTTTCTTTGCATAATATTGTAGAGATATTTGTTCTCTTTAAAACGAGCCCAAGATCATCGAAATTGGAGTCCGGAGTCAAAAGTTATTGAAGTTTTCGTGTAATGCTGTCCAACGTTTTTGCTTGAGCGGTAGTACCGGCCCAAGTTCCGACCAAAGTTCTGGTAAATCTCGTTTTTCTTCTGTATCTTGTGTTTATATTTAGAGGTAGTACTGGTGGGGCACCGATAGTTCCGGTGGGGCACGAATCTGGCCCAAATGGGCAGATTTCTCTTGTCCTATTTAAGGGCCCCATCTTCCCCAAAGTTTCCCCAACTTTGGAGGTCATTTTTGCTAGCTCTTCCACTCTCTCTCCTCTATTGTTGACCTTCAAAAGCTTGTCCTCTTCCCTTCTCCCTCCCATGATTCTTGCATCTCTTTGAGGGATTTGAGAGAGGAGATCTAGATCTACAATCCTCACCAAACCAAATCCCTTCTTCGTGAAGGAATCCTTGGGATCTAGATTTTGGAGAGTTTTGTGTTCTCCTCTTATGTTCTTACTCCCTTATTCCCCCAATAGCTTTTGTAGCTTTGGTGGAATTTGAGAGTGAAGGACTTGCCTCTTGAATTTGGTGCATAGGTTTGAGTTCTCCTCGAAGATTCTGTGAGTTCAAGCCCTTGGGCTTGTTTCTCTTGGGTTCTTGGAACCCTAGACGGTTGTGTGGTTGGATAGTTGACCTTTTATGGTCTTGTTGCCTTTTGTGGCTTTGTAGCCTTTGTGTCATTGTTCTTGGGGCTCCAATTGAGTTGTGGAGGTTCCCCAAGCTTGTTGGACTTTCGTGGCATTGTGGAGCCTTTGTGGCATTTCTTGGGAGCCCTCCAATTGAGTTGTGGAGATTGCCCCAAGCCTTGTACGGGTTCAGTGACCGCCCTCAAGTGTCCCATAGTGGAACGTGAGTAGGCCTTTGTGGCGAGCTCACGGGAGAATAGGGTGAGCCTTTTGTGGCGTCGGTGAGTTGCGTGGCTTCGCATCCTTGGTGAGGCCTTGTGTGGCGTTGGGTGAGCATCGAGCCACCACACCTCGAGGTGAGCCATTTGTGGCGTTCGAAGTACATTGCGCCCCCGCACCTCTCCAACGGAGACGTAGCTTCTTTGGAAGTGAACTTCAGGAAACAAATCATCGTCTCCACGTCCATCGGTTATCTCTCAACCGAGGCCTTTACTTATGCAATTTACATTGTGATAGCCTTCATGCTTGAAGTATATTATCTTGTTTTCACCTTGTTGCTTTTATTGCTTAGCATAGGTTGTTGGTGCACTTAGTGAACCTAGTTGATATAGGTTTTGGCTTGATAAATTAAATGTTAAGTTTTATTCCCCATTTATTAGAGCCTAAACTGTAATAATTTAAAACGCCTATTCACCCCCCTCTAGGCGACGTCCATTTCCCTTTCAATAGTTGATAATTGGCTGGCGTTCACAAATAGCTGGTTTTCAATGAAAGCTTTCAAAGTAGTAATCACCAAGATAAGAGCAATGTGCAAAACAAGGAACATAAGAAACATGATTGAATAAATCATCATATGAATGAATGAAACACAACAACTCAAAATACTTGCTGAGATAGAAGGGAATAGGTTTACTGACTCAACTACAAAGTAAAAGAAAGGCCCTTCGCAGAGGGAAGCAGGGATCGCAAGTCTCATAAAGAGCTCCCAAAAATTATGATACTTATTAGCTTTCAGCTCTCATTGCCCCTATCATAGGCATCTTTAGGCGATTAAGGTTAAAGTGACACAACTAAGAGGATATGCTTGACAAGTTATAAGTTGAAATCTCATACCCCTCACTTACGAGTACCGAACCTCATGCTACTCAACTTCAGTCACAAGTAAGCTCTTGTCATTATAAATACATGTGTATCATTGAGAACCGCCAACGGGTACCCCTTGCACATGATACAAGAGCTATCCCATAATCAAAATGACAAGGCAAGCAGACAATGAGCATCTCAGCAATCTTTATATTTGCTATTTGCATAGGTTTTTATTGAGGATGCTTCATAGAATGCTCACTATAGTTATGCTGCAAGTTTCCACCATGATTAGGCATGGCTTAAGCTAGCGGCCTAGGCATTTCTCTAACACACACATGAACTCCATGATCTTACAAGTTCCCCTTTTATTTCACACCGTCCGGATCCATAAGCAAAATAATCATGATATCAACTAGGTACAAAGTACCATGGCAGTGTTGAAAGCGTTCCCCATGATTCATGGTTCTGCTAACTTCAACTCATAAAGCGCAAGCATATACGCAACAAAGAAGGACCCAATGGTTCAAGTTTATTAAGTACAAGAAAGTAAAGTGTGCCATCAAGTTTGTGAGAGCTTTAATCACTAATTTTCACATAAAAAGTTTAATTTGGAAGGTAGATAAAAACATGAATTTTCTTGGAATAGCAATAATGCTAATAGGTAGGTATGGTGGACACAAATGGCACGAGTTTTGGTTTAGGGAAGTGGATACACGAGAAGTATTCCCTCTCAGTACAAGTTTTTGACTAGCAAGGCTGGGTAGCAAGATAAGAGTTGAAGGAAACAAACAAACATACAAGTGATAAAAACAAACATGCAATCTTCCTTGGAAGCACAAAAGATCTTAACTAGAGAATAATAAACTTATGAGCAAATCAAGAAAAAAAGATGATGAAATTGTTTTTCTTTAGAGTACTTTTATCTTTTCATTCAACTCTCAAAAATAGTGTTGCTACTGACCAAGCCAGGTTTGCCAAAACCAACTAAATTAACTCAATGATCCCAGAGTGATACCAATACTAACAACAATATCAATCATATTACCACGAATTGAGAACAAATATAAGCTATGCAAAAGAGTAAATGATAGAACTTCTCATTAATATTCCATAACAGCAACTCACACCAAGGGATACATATCTAACGAGAGAGGGGACACTTCCATAATGCAAACCATCCTACATGATAACTACTCTATTCATGATATGACTCTACTAAAAAAAGGGTAAAAAGATAGAAGATAGTGATGTGATACCGCGGCACTCCCCCAAGCTTGAACAAACCAAGGGGATGCCAAACCTGATGATGAATTACTCCTTTGGTGGTGGTGGTATTTTTTTAGTTGACGTGAGGAAATCTTCCAGCATCTTGCGAAGCCTATTATTCTCCCATTTAAGCATGTCCACCTTCCTCCTCAAGTCTCGGTACTTATCACATAACTCCTTAGTGACTCGTAGGGCTTCCGTTGATGCAGGGCAAGTGACTAAAGGTACCAGCCCCTGCTTGGGGTCTTGGAGATCTTCCTCCATAGGCCCCTTTCCCTTATCCTTGGCGGACACCATTGTGCTTCTAAGCTTCAAAGATAGTTCCTGGTAGAAACAGATCGAAACAAAAACACGACGAAAACACAATATACGAACCTCAGGGGATCCGGGGGATTATATATTAAGAAATTTCACAACAAAAGGAAGGTACTGGGAGAAAACGAGTCGGAGACGGAGTCCGGCGTGGCCACACCACCAAGGGTGGGCCCGCGTCACAGGGTGGTGTGAGCCACCCTGGCTCCGTTTTCGTCCCTCTTTCGCTTTGTAGCTTTCCTTGTTGGATAAAAACTGCAAAAATATAATTGGATAGTATTTTCACGGAGCTTTTCTTACCAGAACTGTTACCTATTTGTAAACGGACTCTGCAGGTCTCTGAATTTGGTATTTTGTGGATTCTTCCGGAGTCATAACTTGAATAACATCAATATCTTCATCTTCATACACTTATTAATTGAGTCATAAAATATTTCACTTCCTTATTACACCATTATCTCCATTACCTAGAAATTTTGTTCACACAAAACTTCACACAGTTCTCATTAGCAACATTAGTATAAGTGAAGTGATAAAACATTTTGAGTTCAACTTCAACTGAAAACCATCAAAACATAAGCTACTGTAGCAACTCCTTCCGAAACCCCAAAAAGAATTCAAAAAGGAAATCGAATAAAGAAGCAAATGCAAGAGTGGCAAAATCTGTCAAGACAGACCAGCAGGTAAAGAACAATTTTTTCGAAAATCTTCTATTACTCAAATCAAAAAGTGAAAAACTAACAAAAGTTAAATAACAACCTGGGGCAGAAGCGCAACATATTACAGCTCAATGCAACATACAGAGATATCTCATGAATTTTTACGGTGAAGCACAAAAATCTGTTTCGGGACAGCAACTTCCCCAAATCTTACTTCTCTCTCATTAGAGGTTGATCTTGACACAAAAACCAAACAAAACGGATAAGGAGCGGTAAACCGAAGTAATAACTTTCAAGACTCAAAGAAACAAAAACAAACTGAAAGCAAAAATAAATTGGATTGTCTCCCAAAAAGCTCTTTCTTTATAGCCATTAAGATGGGCATGATAATTTCAAAGATGCTCACATAAGAATATGAATTGAGGTGAAAGGGAGCATTAAGAAGCAAAAATACACACGTTTAAGTCTAACCCACTTCCTATGCAAGGGAATTTTGTAAACAAACAAGTTGTTGAAACCAGAGGCTACTTGCATAAGAAGGCAAAAGAAGTGCAACATAAAAACTTTCAGCATAAAACGAGGAAACTTGATATTATTGAGATACATAAGAACACTTTTCCCTCTCTCATAGTAACTTTCAGTATCATGCATAAACTTAACAATATAACTATCACAAGGACCATCATAGCAATGATCACTTATTCTAACAGAAAACATAGGAATACTAGCTTTCATAACACTACTATGTGAAACAATATTAGAGGTATCCTTACAAAGGATAGTGTGTCCCTCTTCTACATATTTAGTAACAAAGTCTTTCACATTTGCTATTATAGGTTCATCAACCATTTGTTTATTAGGTTCAACAACTTTGATTATACTTTCATTAACCCTACTAGCTATCATAGAATGTTCCTTTATCTTAACTAGGAAAGACATTTTCTCAATGTAAGGTTCAGGTAAAACATGATTAGTGGTATAAACTTCAGTATTTATTGCAGGAACACTCTTAGTAATATCTTTATAAGGTTCATGATACTTATTCCACTTCTTTTTAGGCACTTCAATGTAGGAAGCAAAAGCCTTAAAATAAGAAGCAATAGCTTGAGAGTCTAGACCATAAGCATTTTTAATATTTTGAAACTCATCAGTTCCCATAAAAGATTCAATGCATTCATAATCATAATTTATACCTGACTTTCTACCTTTGTCATTCTCCCAAGCTTCAACATTGTCTTGAATACGGTCCAGAAGATCCCATTTAGCTTCTTCTTCCATGCGAGTGAATGATCCAGCACAAGAAGCATCCAATAAATCCTTGTCATGTAGAGGGAGCCTTGCATAGAAGTTATTGGTAATAATATTGTTGGGGAGCTCATGAATGGGACATTTGAGCATTAGTAACTTCAGTCTCCCCCAAGCTTGAGCTGTACTCTCTCCATCAAGAGGCCAAAAGTTGTATATTTGATTTCGATGTTTATGAATCTCACTAGGAGGATAAAACTTTGAATAAAAGAGAGGCACTATTTCCTCCCATTCAAGAGCTTGACCATTCTTCAGCAGCTTATACCATTCCCCAGCTCTTCCTTTCAGCGATAATGAGAATAACTTCTTCTTAACTTGATCTATAGTAATACCTGCACACTTGAACAACCCGCATAATTCGTGTATAAAGAGTAAATGATCACCGGGATGGACAGTTCCATCCCCAACATAGTAGTTATCCATAACACAATCAACAATTCTTGTAGGTATTTTAAAAGCATCATTCTTAGCATGTGGTGGCTTTTCTACTACCTTAACAGTGGTAGTAGCATTACCAAATAAGCAACTCAGCGAATTATCCATAACAAAAACTAAGCAACTAGCAGAAGTAAACAATACTCACAGTAGAAGTTTCCTTTACCAGTTCCACTCTCCAATAGCACTTCACTCCCCAGAAATGACGCCAGAAAATAGTCTTGATGACCCACAAGTATAGGGGGTCTATCGCAGTATTTTCAATAAGTAAGAGTGTCGAACCCAACAAGGAGCAGAAGGTGCTAGCTAGTGGTATGGATCAGGAATTCTCTCCAAATACTTAGCAAACGGATTTTTAGGGGTTTTTGATAAAGCAAGTAAACAAAGTACGAGTAAATAAAAGACAGTAGGAATAAATGCAGCAAGTGGCCCAATCCTTTATGCAGCAAAGGACAAGCCGATTGTATTACTTAAGATGACCAAATGTTCTCGAGGACACATGAGAAGACTGTCAAGTGCTTTCGCTTCATATAGTTGATTAATCTTCTTTAGCTTGCTAAGTGTTGTGTGGGTGAACCTGTGCTAATGTACCGACCTTCCTAGGACTAATACATACTTGTGACTATACCCCTTGCAAACATCCGTAAGTACAAGAAAGTAATTAAGGTAGAAACCTAACCACAGCTTTAAACTCTAAGACCCTTACATCCCTTGTGCAATGGTTTCCTAACGGGGGTTCAGGTTTCTATCACTCCGGCAACCCCTACGATTAGTAGCCAAATACACAATGCATTCCCCTAGGCCCATATAGGTGAAGTGTCATGTAGTCGACGTTCACATGAAACCATTAGAAGAAGTACACCATAACTTAAATATCAAACTATTGAATCTCTCTCAACACAACTCCACTACTAACAACATGACTTCTCCCATGTCCTCAAGAACAAAACGAACTACTCACAAGCCATCATATGGATCATGATCAGAGATGGAATAATGATATATAACAATCTGAACATAAACAATAATTCAATGGTTCACTCAATAGAATCAACTACAAAGAGTAATCAACACCGGGAAAGTTTCCCCTATGAACTATGCAAGATTCAACCTAATTGTTACAACAATATGGAGATGGTGATGAGGGTGCTGATGGGGATGATGGTGGTGGTGATGATGATGATGATCCCGATGAAGTCCAGCTTGATGGTGGTGTTGATGGCGACGATCTCCCCTCTCCAGGAAGGAATTCCCCCGGCAGAAATCTGTCTAGCGGAGAGATATTTCTCTCTCGGTGTTCTCCTCCCCACAGAGGGGGCGGAATCTTTCTATGGTCGCTCCCCGAGTCTTAGGGTTTCGGGAGGAATATATACGCTAGAGGGGAGAGCTAGAGGTGGGCCAGGGCAGCCACACCACCTGGTGGCGCAGCCTAGGGTGGCCCGCGCCAGGGGGTGGTGTGGCCCCCTAGTGGCCCATCTCCACTCCCTCTTCTGGTAGTCTTCGTCTTCTGGAAAAATAGGATTTTCCGTATATTTTCCTGGATTTTCTGATCTTCACAAATTTTGCCTCCAAACAACACCTTTTCCATCAGAATCCTGACTGTAGCGTCCATCCTCCAAAAGTCATCAACTACGAAAAACAGATGAAATAACACAAGTATTACCTCTTAATATGAAATATATCAATGAATAACAGTAAATTATGATATAAAATAGTGATGCAAAATGGATGTATCAGATACTGCTGCTATAGAAATTATAATTGAGAAACTTGAATTTATAGAGTAGGGCATGCAGATAACCATGTTATGTGCCTTAAAACATGCCATGTAATACTACATCCAATCCAAAGTAAATAAGGCGTTTTTTTGCAAATGCCACAAAGTAACCCTTAATATATTTTTCTATGAGCTTGGTAAAAGTCATCATTGTTTGACTTTAGAAAAGTATAGGCCTTCTTTTACGGAACGGATGTACTCCCTCTGTTTCAAAATGTAAGATGTTTTAGCTTTATGAAAGAAGTGTATCTAGACCACTTTTAGTGTGTAGGTTCACGTAGGTTTGGAGTAAACCTACACACTAAATGGTGTCTAGATACATTTCTTTCACAAAGCTAAAACATCTTAATTTTGAAGCAGAGGGAGTAGTACACAATAGGCGACAACTACTGTTGGAGCCTAATTGAAACAAATAATAATGACATAACTTGTAGAGGGAATGCAAAACCAACAAGTTCAATGATATAAAATTTGTGATGAATTACATAAGAGAAGGCAGTTACTGTAGTTGCTTAGTACAACCAGATTGAAATTAAAATAGCATAAATTTTGACCTTGTAGAGCAGGGAATGTTAACCTACATGTTTAGTGTCTTAAAACTACCAATGAATTCCAAAATTACATGCAATCAGTATTATAGCAACCGACAAAGAAAATGCACATTATGATGACATAACTTGCGAACTTGTAAAACAGGTTGGCAACTTCAAATGTTAAGTGAATTAACATTTGCCATGAACTGCATAATACCAATGAACTCTAATGATATCAGTTTTGTACTATCAAAATTGTTTATATATATTAAGAGTAATTGTTGGTCAAAGAAAAAACACGCAGAACAAGGACGCCTTACACCTCCAAACAGAAGGAGTAGTTTAATGCCCGGATTTAACATAGACTACACCGAATTTATCAAGGGAGAGTGGGATATAAATTAAGCCAGTATTGAGGTAGGAATTTACCACCAATATAGAAATGCAGTTCACTGTCGCAGACTTATACCTACTATATTGAAATGAACGAACAAGCAGATTTGATTTACCTAGGTCACGACATCGTCTACGCATACACGTCATCTTTGCGTGCCACGTCAAGGATGCCGAGGGTGCTAGGTAGTGGTGAGTTAGGCTGAAGCAGATAGATATTGACGGCGTGTGTGAAGCATATCTATGGAGGTTGTTAATGGGTCTGGCTTGCTTGACAAGATGGTCAGTGAAGGAGATCCAGTGTAGTGCACGACGTCGTCGGTGAAGCAGATCTGTTATGACCGATTATGGATTCAAGGCGCTGCACAAGAGCATCAGCGAAGCAGATCTGGTATGGTGGACTGTTGAGTCCGTGAAGCAGATCCTATGAAGTGCACACTAGCGTAGGTGAAGCAGGTCAGGTGCTATAGACAAGGGAGTCGGCAAAACTAACACGGTTGTATGGAAGAGGGTGTCAGCAAACTAGGTATGGCAAGGTGGATGTCGATTGATCTGGTAGACTGGTCAGGAGTATATGGTATTGAGGTATGGCATGTAGGCCCACGAAGTGCGGTGGTGCAGGAGCCGGAGGTGGTATAGGGGGTTTGGGGTGGCGTGTGGGCAGGCGAAGTGCGGTGGTGATGTTCCGGTGCGGTGGTGCAGGAGCTAGAGGTGTGATAGGGGTTGGGTGGCCTGTAGGCGGGCAACATGCGACGGAGATGATTATGGTGCGGTGGTGCAGGTGTTGGAGGTGAGAGGGGGTTGGGTGGCGTGTAGACCGGTGAAGCGTTTCGGGGATGCTCCGGTGCGGTGGTGCAGGAGCCGGAGGTGAGATATGGGTTAGTTTTTTTGGGAGTGCTATGGGGGAAATGGCGTCGGTGGAAGGTGGACTGATACGTCCAAAACGTATCTACTTTTCCGAACACTTTTGCTATTGTTTCTCCTCTAAACTTATGTGATTTGGATGCAACTAATGCGGACTGATGCTTTTTTCAGCAGAACTGCCTTGGTGTCTACTTTTTGTGCAGAAAACCAACTATCAGGAAAAATCCCGGAAAATATGCCAAAAATCCTATTTCACCCGAAGACTCCAGGAGCCAGAATATGAGAAGGAGAAGATCCAGGGGGTGGCCACACCACCTGGTGGCATGGGCCAGGCCATGCCGCGCCAGGGGGTGGTGTGGGCCCCCTAGGCACCCCCTCGGCCTCTCTCTTCGCCTATAAGGAGCCTTCTTACCTAAAAACTTCGAGGGGTTCGACATTTTTCCAGAAGGAGTTCCGCTCCACCGCCACCACCAGATTCCACAAAACAACACCAGAAACTCCGTTCTGGCACCCTGCCGGGACGGGGAATTGGAGGAGATCATCGCCATCATCATCACCATCGCTTCTCCATCGACCATCCATGTTTCCCCCATCTAAGAGTGAGTAATCCCCCGCTGTAGGCTATGGGGATGATAGGGATTGGATGATATCGTTCATGTAATGGCATCACATTGTTAGGGCATGGTGCCTAGTATCTCTTATTAGTGCTTTATGACTTTGTTGTGACTTATTGTGCTTAATGCTTGTCACTAGGGCCTGAGTGCCATGATTTCAGATCTGAACATGTTATTGATTCATTAAGATAGTATTGTTCTTGGTCTTATCTGCAAGTTGTACACACACGTTGTTGTCCGGAACCTATGGCCCCGAAGTGATAGAAATCGGGATAACCGGAAGGGAATGGATTTGATGTGAGGATCACATGTGTTCATGGAGTGTTAATGCTTTGCTCCGGTGCTCTATTAAAAGGAGCACCTTAATTGCCAGTAGTTCCCTAGAGGCCCCGCTGCAAATGGGCTGGCAGGAAAAAGATGTTGTGCAAGTTCTCATTGCGAGCACGTATGACTATATATGGAACACATGCCTAGGATTGTCTAGTACTTGGATGCTTTATTTTATTTATCTGCAATTGCCCTATGTTCTGATTGCTATGTGAATTGTCTTGTCCATGCAACGCCCGTCCATCCATTCCTATGCCTACCGCACTCGAATCCCACTGTTTACTGCTTTTGTTATTACTGTCTTTGCTTTACTACTGCTGTTACTTTACTATTCCTACTACAAAACTGTTGCTACTGATAAACTGCTGTGAGCAAGATTGTTTCCAGGTGCAGCTGAATTGACAACTCAGTTGTTAAGGCTTATAAATATTCTTTGGCTCCCCTTGTGTCGAATCAATAAATTGGGTTTCACTTCCCTCGAAAATACCGCGATACACCCCCTATACTTGTGGGTCATCAAGACTATTTTCTGGCGCCGTTGCCGGGGAGCATAGCTTAATTTATCAAGTTCACTTGGATTCTCTATTGTTCGCTGCTATCCATCCATCATGGGTAAGTCTCGTGATGGCAAAGTTCCTATTTTACCATCCACTACAAGAAGAGGTACGATTCTAAACACCTCTGCTGCTCTTGATGCACCGTCTGTTTTGAGTAAGTTCCTTACACCACCACATACACATGCTACACACACTGCTACTACTGCTGAATCTGAAACTTCTGATGCTTATGATGCTGCTTCTACTGTGCTTGATAAGAGTGGTTCAATAGGTCCTTTCCTAGATGTTACGATTGCTAGAACTATAGCTGGAAATACCGAAACTCCTAATGAAGACACTATCACACTTGTTAGTTCACCTGAGTCTAGTGAGAGTTATGATATTGAAGATGGTTATGTTGAGATGACGGATGAATTTATTGAAGAATGTAAGAACACCCATGATAGGAGCGCTGCTAAGAGTCTCCTTGAGAGGCGTACTATTAGACCCAAATTGTCTCCTGATTCTAAGTTTGATGCTTCTCCCATAAACATTATAGATGAAGATTATGATTTCTCTCTCGATCTATCTTACATAGCTATTGTCGAGAAAGAACCTTTTTGTGGGACTAAGAATGAAAGTGCGGTAGCACGTATGAATGAACTTTCTACCATGAGTGGCTTGTTTTCTGATGATATTAAGATGTGTACTTACTTTGTTGCTAAAATTTTCCCCTTTTCACTGAAAGGAGAAGCTAAAACTTGGTTTAGTAATTTACCTCTGGATCTATTGATAGCCCTGAGTGCTTGATTAGTACTTTCCTGAAGAAATATTTTCCTCCCAGTGCTAGACATGCTATTTTGCAGGAACTTTTTGATTTTAAACAGGGAAACAAAGAGGTATTGCCCGAATCTTGGGCAAGATTTTGTGCTTTGATTCATGCATAGGATGGAAATCCATTACCTAAGAATGAGCTTCTTGATATATTTTATAATGGACTAACCGAGGAATCTAGGACATACCTAGATAGTTGTGCTGATTGTGTTTTCAGGAATAGGATTCCTAAGGAAGCTGAGGAATTAATGGCTAAAATAAGCAAGAATTATGAAGATTAGACTCCTCCTAAACAAGCTATACCTGAAGTAATTGTACCTAAACCATCTATTCCTGTGCCTATTCCAACATCAAAGAAGAGGGGAGTTATTGAATTAAATGATGAAGTGATGAAGGAAGCTAAGAAATGTCTTAAGGAGAAGGGAATTAATGCTGCAGATGTCAAGAATTTACCTCCTATAGAAGAATTATGTAAGCCTATTCCCTACTCATCCACTATTGAGGTACACGCTCTCCAACACTTTGATGAAGGTTATATCCCTTACTCTAAACCTCCTGATCAATGCTTAGAAGAATTTGATATCTTTATTGTTAAGCAAGATAACTTTAATAAAAGGGTGCAAAATCATCTAATGGAAAACACTAGAGCTATTGTTGAGTTGAAAGATATTGTGGAAAGAACCTCTAATGATGTTAAAATGATTGTTAAACACTTTCAAATGGTTCAAACTCAAATAGATCAACTCGTTAAAGGGCAAAACGACTTGCTAGTTAATGCTGCTAAAGAAAAACATGCTTATGAAATTAGAACTAGAAGTGGTGCTGCTACCCAGGATCCTCTATATCCTGAGGGGCATCCCAAAAGGATTGAGCAAGATTCTCAACAAGCTGAAAATAGTGGTTCTACTCGTAAGAAAAGGAAAAAGAAACATAAAACTATTGTAGAACCCTCTGAACCTGCTATAGATCCTAATAGTGTATCTACCTCTGATGCTGAAACAGAAAGTGGTAATGAAGAAAATGAAGTTCCTAATGAAGAAAAAGTTGAAGAAGAACCTGAAAACCTCACTAAGACTACTAAATACACTAAAGAAGATTTTATTGATAAGAAACATGGTAGAGAAAGAGAACCTTGGGTCCAAAAACCTATGCCTTTCCCTAATAAGAAACACAAGTCAAAGGAAGATGAACACTATAATAAGTTTTGTGAGTGGATGAAGCCTTTATTCTTGCAAATTCCTTTGACCGATGCTATTAAATTGCCTCCTTACTCAAAGTATATGAAGGACATTGTCTCAAATAAAAGGAAGATCCCTAATGAAGAAATTTCTACTTTGCTTGCTAATTATTCCTTCAATGGTAAGGTTCCTAAGAAACTTGGAGACCCAGGGATTCCAACTATCCCTTGCTCTATTAAGAACAGTTATGTTAGAACTGCTTTGTGTGATTTGGGAGCTGGAGTTAGTGTTATGCCTTTCTCTCTCTATAAGAGGCTTCAACTTGAAAAATTAATACCAACTGATATATCTTTGCAAATGGGTGATAAATCTACCACTATTCCTGTGGGTATATGTGAGGGTGTACCTGTTTAGGTGGCTCACAATTGCTTGATACTAACTGATTTTGTTGTGCTTGAAATGCCTGAAGATGATAATATGTCTATTATTCTTGGGAGACCTTTTCTTAATACTGCAGGAGCTTTTATTAATTGTAATCAAGGAAAGGTGACCTTCAATGTTAATGACAAGGAACATACTATCTATTTCCCCAAGAAGATTGAAAGGACTTATGGTTTGAATTCAATTGAACATGTTGAAGGCATTCAAGTTGGAGAAATATATTGTCCCATACCAAGAGAAAAATTTGAAACTATTATGATTTGGACCATTGCTATCAAGGTTGAGGTAACATAATCATTAATGGAGTACAAAGTTTTGTCTCATATGCAATTGTTTTGGTAGCAAGACTTGATCAACCTTGTTAACAAAAGGATTCCATTGAACAAAACAATGTTTTCATTATGATTATCTCTTTTTATTTCTATCCTTTGCATTTTAGTTCTTGCTTTCGTTTAGTTTTCTTTGTGTTGTTAGTTTCTTTCATGTTAGAACTTCTGTAGTTCTAGCCTTGTTTTGTCCTTGCATCATGTTTCCAAAAGAAAAAAATTTGTCTGTCAGAAAAATCATTCTTCTATTTCTGAAAATTGCCCAAAAATAAAGTGTCTCGAAAAATTCCAGAAAATTCATATTAAATTTTTACGTGAAAAAGGGGCAGAGGAGTACCTGGGAGGTACCAGGGGGGCCCACCAGGCAGGCAAACCACACGGTGGCGTGGCCAGCCTTGGGTGGCGCCATGCCCTGGTGCGGGCCACCCCTGGCCCCCCACTAACTCTCTCACCTGCCACTTTCTTCTCTCTCCCGAGTAAGCTCCAGTTCATAGCTCAAAATCGCGTTCTTGCTGTGCTTGCTGTCGATTTTTTTGATCTCCTTGCTCAGCCCATCTTTCTTGCTGAAATTTGGAGCATTTGTTCCCTGGTATGTGACTCCTCCCCCTGTCCAATTAGATTTGTGTTTAGTAGATTATATGTTGAGTATTTTGCTGATGTAGGTGACTGGTTATGAGAGTTTGTAAGCTTGTTTGATGCTTAGAGATATAGTTTTGATGCATGTTTATGCCTCTTGCAAGTCCCTATGAGTAGAATCCTTCATTATATTTACTTTGCAATCACTTGTTTAATAGGTGTTTAAATTTCAGAATACCAAGCATGAACAACCATACTTTTGGAGAGATATTTGAGAGTGATGCACCTAGGAGGTCGAGGCCCTCAAGAACAGCCTCTCAAGCTAGGCCATCATACAATGAAGACCTCATTGCAACCCGTATTGGCAGTGAAAGGGATGATGGGGATGCTCACCCATCCTCTTTTCCTTGTTTTACTTTCTGGCAAGCTGCAAGTATTCTTGATGATTTCTTGCTACTAATTGAGAGGGTTGGTTTGACCTCATATATGCAAGATGAGAGTGCACAATACGCTATGCTCACCAAAACTTTTGTTGAGAGCTTCACGTTTACTAACACACCCTATCAATCTACTGTCTCTTTTAAAATCTATGATCTGCCCTTCACCATGTCTTTGGAGAGATTTTGCAGTATTGTAGGTGTGCGTATGACAGGGACCATGAAGAAAATTCAAGGGCGACCCGCTGATTTGTTGGAGCTTACCGAGGGGTGACCAATGATGATGACCGCGTAGCGCAGCGTGGAAAGATAAGAATCAGTAGGGGGCCTATCTATGGGGGCATCATTGCATCGCGCATAGTCAATGCATTAGGTCTTTTAGTGGATCCCTATGATGCTATGCTGGCACCACAGAGGCTTGACCTTGTTGCCATGAAAACTCATCACTTTGTCACTGCTACCTCTGATTTGAACAATCTAGTATATAGGATGCTTTTCACTGACGAGGATGAAAGGGAGATCCTTTTGCCACAGCCTGCTTTGTTTAGTGTTCACAGGAGACCGTGGTCGCGCTCCAAGGAGGAGGTGGACGAGCAGCTTTGCTTGCTGGGTTTCCACGAGCAGCACCAGGAGGATGTGCCCTCCTATGATTACTCCGCGCATTACGAAGGGACGTACTCGAGCTCGCACCAGGATGAGGGGACCTCTTCGTCGTACCAGGGTGACACTTCATCCTGGCCAGCTTGGGGGGAGGTACGTCGACACCGCACTCATCTCCATATCATGTTGCGTCGGTAATTTGTATATTCATGTTTTTGTTCCCTTTTTAGTTTTCGTTCTTCTTTGCTTTTGCTTTCTAAAAACACAAAAAGACCAAAAATATTTATGTTGTTTCTCTTCTGTTTGCTTCTTCCTTTTTGCCTTGGTTTGTTTTTCCCTTTTTGCTTTGTTTGAACTATTCGAAAAACCCAAAAAGATTTTGCTTTGTTTGTTTTTCCCTTTTGGTTCTTGTTTAAAAATCGAAAACACCAAAATATTTTTCATTCTTCTTTGGTTTTTGCGAGTTTGCTACAGGGTTCAGCAGTCCTCAGTGGATATTGGTTTCATATTATTATTCAAGTTACACAAGTGAAGAGCAATAATAAGGATCAATGAAAACTTGAGGCGTGGTAAGAGGCTGGTAACGAACTCTATTTGTTTTCATTTTGTACATATACTCATCATTGTGAGCTTTCTTAGCCCGTTCAAGTAGGGTGTATGTTATCTTTGGATGCTTAGTAGTTCTTGCTTTCTTATGATTAGCTCCAGCTCGCTAATAGTTTGTAGCATGTCTTATGAATGTTTGCTTACATTGCTCTATTCATAAATTGGTATGACATCGTGGTATCCTCCTTTGAATGTTTTCATTTGATTGACTTGGCACATGTCGCGCATGCACATGACTGTAATAGAAAGTTAAGCCTCGATGAATTATTTTGCCTTGAGGATCTTGAATCACTTTCATGCCATGAGTAATCCTATTTTGTTGCAAGCATGATAATGACAGCTATTGCTCTCTCGATTGTCGCTCCCTTACTATTGCTAGCCTTCACTTTCACTGAGTGTTTTACTCATGTTTCCAACTCCCTAAACCGAATATTTCCAAAGTGTCCACCATACCTACCTATTAGCATCATTTGCTGCTCCCGTGCATATTCAATATGCCTTGTTTTCTTCCGAATAAAATGTTTGCTTGTTATGGGAAAATTAGTTAGTAAAGCTCTCACAAACTTGATGGCATATTTTATTTCCTGCACTTAATAATCCTGAACCATTGTGAACTCTCCATGAAAGTTATATGCTTGCAAATTATAGGCTGGGGATTAGCAGAATCGTGCTGTCACGAGGAACGCTTTCAACACTTGTAAATATATACCTAGTTGATACCTTGCTCTTTTGTTTGCGGATGTCGTCGGTGTGAAATAAAAGGGGAGCTTGTAAGTCCATGGAGTTATGTATGTGTTTTAGAGAAACGCCTGGGCCGTTGGTCTAATCCATGCTGACATGGTGGAAACCTGCAGCATAACCATAATGATATCTATGAAGCATTCTTCTTATAAAAAAGAGAGAGAGATAGCTATTGAGAAAAAGAAAAAAAAGAGGGAGTTTCATGAAAAGAGGAAAGAGAGAAGAAAAGCACCATTTTCCCATGGTAAATAAGAAGATTGCTGAGATAATCATCGTCTGCTTGCCTTGTCATTTTGATATGGGGATTCTTCCGTATCATCGGGCAAGGGGTACCCCGTTGGCGGTTCTCAATGATACACACATACTTATGATGACAAGAACTTAATGGTAACTAAAGTTGAGTAGCATGAGGAGCGGCCCTCATACTCAAGGGACTTGGGATTTTCAGTTTATAGTCTGTCAAGCCTATAACTCAGATTGGACCTCACTTTCACCTTAACCACATTAAAGATGCTTATGATAGGGGTAATGAGAGCTCAAAGCTAATGAGTACCATACTTTCAGCATTTGGAAGCTTTTCAAAATTATTCAAAACCTTTTTCTTCTACTTGTTGAGTCTCCACATATTATTTGAGCACCTTCTTGAGAGCATAGTTGTCATTCTTTATGTTTGTTCCATTACTTGATTATTTGTGTTATGACTTTGATGCTTGTATTCTTGATATCTTTACTTCTAGTCATCACTTGAACTTCAGAGGTGCCTTGGCATTCATAATCAAAGGCAAGCGAGATACCACTCTATCATACCTTTTTATGAGCATTGTAATGTTGCTTATGTTCGTGCTTCATGCTACTTATTATTCTTGAGTTGGATACTCTTTATTATGAATTGTCCAAGTAGACTTGGTTGCATACTCTTTATTATGAATTGTCCAAGTAGTTGATCACATTGCTGAGAATATTTACATCATATAAAGCAAATGTGTTCGTGAAACTTCTTTTATCGCACTCCGTTTTCAAATGAATTGCTTGAGGACAAGCAATAAGCTAAGCTTGGGGGGAGTTGATACGTCCAAAACGTATCTACTTTCCCGAACACTTTTGCTATTGTTTCTCCTCCAAACTTGTGTGATTTGGATGCAACTAATGCGAACTGACGCTGTTTTCAGCAGAACTGCCTTGGTGTCTACTTTTTATGCAGAAAACCAACTATCAGGAAAAATCCCGGAAAATATGCCAAAAATCCTATTTCACCCGAAGACTCCAGGAGCCAGAATACGAGACGGAGAAGAGCCAGGTGGTGGCCACACCACCTGGTGGCGCGGGCCAAGCCAGGCCGCGCCAGGGGGTGGTGTGGGCCCCCCAGGCACCCCCTCGGCCTCTCTCTTCGCCTATAAGGAGCCTTCTGACCTAAAAATTTCGGGGGGTTCGACGTTTTTCTAGAAGGAGTTCCGCTCCGCCGCCACCACCAGATTCCACGAAACAGCACCAGAAACTCCGTTCTGGCACCCTGCCAGGACGGGGAATTGGAGGAGATCATCGCCATCGCCATCATCATCACCATCGCTTCTCCATAGACCATCCATGTTTCCCCCATCTATGAGTGAGTAATCCCCCGCTGTAGGCTATGGAGATGGTAGGGATTGGATGAGATCATTCATGTAATGGCATCAGATTGTTAGGGCATGGTGCCTAGTATCTCTTATTAGTTCTTTATGACTTTGTTGAGACTTGTTGTGCTTAATGCTTGTCACTAGGGCCCGAGTGCCATGATTTCAGATCTGAACATGTTATTGATTCATTATGATAGTAGTGTTCTTGGTCTTATCAGCAAGTTGTACACACACGTTGTTGTCCGGAACCTATGTCCCTGAAGTGACAGAAATCGGGATAACTGGAAGGGAATGGCTTTGATGCGAGGATCACATGTGTTCACTGAGTGTTAATGCTTTGCTCCGGTGCTCTATTAAAAGGAGCACCTTAATTGCCAGTAGTTCCCTAGAGGCCCCGCTGCAAACGGGCTGACAGGACAAAATATGTTGTGCAAGTTCTCATTGCGAGCACGTATGACTATATATGGAACACATGCCTAGGATTGTCTAGTACTTGGATGCTTTATTTTATTTATCTGCAATTGCCCTATGTTCTGATTGCTATGTGAATTGTCTTGTCCATGCAACGCCCGTCCATCCATCCCTATGCCTACCGCACTCGAATCCCACTGTTTCCTGCTTTTGTTACTATTGTCTTTGCTTTACTACTGCTGTTACTTTACTATTCCTACTACAAAACTGTTGCTACTGATAAACTGCTGAGCAAGATTGTTTCCAGGTGCAACTGAATTGACAACTCAGTTGTTAAGGCTTATAAATATTCTTTGGCTCCCCTTGTGTCGAATCAATAAATTGGGTTTCACTTCCCTCAAAAATACTGCGATACACCCCCTATACTTGTGGGTCATCATGGACTACCCAGCTTTAGAGCTGTGGGGACCCCCAGGGGGATTACAAACCATACCCATGCCCCGACATTAGTAGATAGGCCATTGTTAGGGGTATAAAAGGAATTTCTTACAACTACAACTTGCGGCAGACCACTCGAAATATTTCGGTGGAGGTGATGTAGGAGAATTTGTCGCTCTGGGATTTTGAATTTGGCTATATAGTTCAAAAGATGTAGAATAATAATATCCTATCCTAGGAGTAGCTATAGTCCAATGAATAGAAAAATAGTTTGTTGTAATGTCCTAGCCTTTCTAGATACGGAGTATTTCCAGAGCCATTTCTGCAAAATAGGGTCTCTACCTTCGGCTCAATTACGTACACACATGAAGGTAGTAACATGAACTAGTATGTTTCTCACTATGACCATCCTAATAGCATCTCTAGTGGCTAGTGTCCAGTAGTCTAAGCCAAATATAGACCACCATGGACCAAAAAATGCCTTCAGTGGCTTGTGTATCCGGTGGTTTAAAATTTAGACATCCTCCAAACTAGCTACTCGTTGTCCATATTTGGAAAACTGAGCCACCATGTCTAAAGAAAAGCTGGTTACTCGCGAGCTCGCTCCCACGCCAAACCAGAGCATTTCTTGTAATGTTTTGCTGTGTATATTGACTATTTGTGTGCAGATGGACATATAGACTATCAAATTTAGACTATCCACTAGAAAACTGAAGTCGTGTAAAAATAAATATTTTTACACCATTATCTATATGAAGATGTAGACTACCAAATTTAGACAAGCCACTAGAGATGCTGACTACCAAATTTAGACAAGCCACTAGAGATCAAGGCAAAAAATACTAGCGTGCTATTTAGTTTAGCGTTGCTTTTCTCCAGACGATATGAAAGTTATAGCATGCTAATAATGCGCTATTTTACAAAACATCTTTTTGTAAATAAAAAATATAACATGTATATCATGAATATAAAGGATTTCAGCATCTAATGAATTGCCTAGAGTAATACTTATAGATGCATAATCAATTTTGGCGCTATCCAATTTGGAGGAGAACTAGTAGGGCTAAATCTAGGTATAGCACCAGGTGCTGCAGGAGGAGGCGGCGGCTTGATGCGATTACTTAAGTTTATTAATCAATTTTTCATTGTATGTTTGCTTACTCGACACATTCATCATATGCTATCTTACTCCACACCCGCCAACAAAATAATAACGTCCTATACTTGAAATAGCGCTAATGCTATGATGTTTTAGCGCGATATAACAAGCTATTTAAAAAATAGCACCATAGCGAGAAAAATCTTGAAAAAATATCGTGGACTCTCCAAATACGCTATATCACGCTAAATAGCCTGAAATATCGCGCTATTTTTTCCGTGCTAGAGATGCTCTAAGGCTGGTCTGAGTGTAAGTAACTTGGAGTAGTAATATGCATACATTGTGCTAAAGACTATCAAAAGTACTCCCTCCATCCAGAAATAACTGAGTTAGTTTTGTCTAGATTCGAATGTATTTAGACGCATTTTAGTGTATAGATACTTTCGAATCTAGATAAACCCAAACTAGTTATTTATGGACGGAGGGAGTAGTATCTTTTAGATGCTAAAATGGAAAAGAAGATCCAACTACTGGCAATGTTGGGATTCGAGAATCTTGATTCAACACTCAATATTCGAAGTTATTCGTACAATGTATATAACTAGTAAATTGCACGTGCCCTGCACGTGAGACTCAGATAATAGACGTCTGACATATCATCACTATATAAAATTATAATAGGTAAAGCAAAAAAAAATATAAATCTGATCAACATCTATAAAGTATGGGTGTATATATTTCGTCCTTGTACTTTATATATCATGTAAAAGTCAACGATTATTAGCTATCTAAAACTTGAAATTTTCAGTAATGTGGTCTAGAGAAACGAGGGAGAAGATTCTAGAATGATGGAGAAGTGTGTTTTGAGTTTTGTTCATAACATTCATTGTGATGAAGGCTATCAATAGAATCTTCTAGATGCTAGAATGGTAAAGAAGATTCAATGACTGGAAATATTGGGATTCGTGAGTCTTGATCCAATGGTCAATATTCAAAGTTATTCATACACTATATAGTGGTAAGATAACTAGTAAATTGCACGTGCCCTGCATGTGAGACTCAGATAATAGACGTCTGACATATCATCACTATATACAATTATAATAGGTAAATTAGAAAAAATATAAATTTGATCAACATCTATAAAGTATGGGTTTATATTTGGTTCTTGTACTTTGTATATCATGTAGAAGTCAATGATTATTAGCTATCTAAAACTTGAAAATTTTGGTAACATGGTCTAGAGAAATGAGGAAGAAGATTCTAGAATGAGGGAGAAGTGTGTTTTGAGTTTTGTGCATAGCATTCATTGTGATGAAGACTATCTATAGAATCTTCTAGATGCCAGAATGAAAAAGAAGATCCAACGGCTAGAAATGTTGGGATTCACAAGTCTTGATTCAACGGTCAATATTCAACGTTATAAAATTATAATAGGTAAAGCAGAAAAAAATATAAATTTGATCAACATCTACGTGGTCTAGAGAAACGAGGGAGAAGATTCTAGAATGATGGAGAAGTGTGTTTTGAGTTTTGTTCATAGCATTCATTGTGATGAAGGCTATCAATAGAATCTTCTAGATGCTAGAATGGTAAAGAAGATCCAACGGCTGAAAATATTGGGATCCGTGAGTCTTGATCCAATGATCAATATTCAAAGTTATTCGTACAGTATATAGTGGTAAGATAACTAGTAAATTGCACGTGCCCTGCACGTGAGACTCAGATAATAGACGTCTGACATATCATCACTATATACAATTATAATAGGTAAATGAGAAATAATATAAATTTGATCAACATCTATAAAGTATGGGTTTATATTTGGTTCTTGTACTTTGTATATCATGTAGAAGTCAATGATTATTAGCTATCTAAAACTTGAAAATTTTGGTAACATGGTCTAGAGAAATGAGGAAGAAGATTCTAGAATGAGGGAGAAGTATGTTTTGAATTTTGTGCATAACATTCATTGTGATGAAGACTATCAATAGAATCTTCTAGATGCCAGAATGGAAAAGAAGATCCAGCGGCTAGAAATGTTGGGATTCGCAAGTCTTGATCCAACGGTCAATATTCAACGGAAGGAAATATGCCCTGAGAGGCAATAATAAAGTTGTTATTATATATTCCTTATATATATGATATATGTTTATTTTACATGCTAGAATTGTATTGATCGGAAACATCAATACATGTGTGTTTAATAAACAAAAGGGTTCCTAGTTATGCCTCTCTTATAGACTAGCTTGTTGGTTAACAAGATGATCAAGGTTTCCTGATCATGGACATTGGATGTTGTTAATAACAAGGTCACACCATTGGTGGAATGATGTAATGAACATTCATCCGAAGTATAGAATTACGATCAAGTCATTATGTTTATATTGCTATAACATCATACGAAGTAATCTTTATCCTTAGACCATGAGATCATGTTAATTGCTAACACCGGAAGAGTATCTTGATAACATCAAACGTCACACCGTAACATGGTGACTATAAAGATGGGTTCAGTACTACGAAGGTGTTATGTTGAGGCTCATGGATCAAGAGTGGAATTTTTCAATCCAGATGACGGATAGATATACTCTGGGCCCTCTCGGTGATATCACATTAGGATAGCTTGCAAGCAAGTGATGTGATCACTAGAATGTTATATCACGGGAACGAGAAAAGAGTGCATGTCGGTAACGAGATCAAACTAGATATGGAGATATCAATGATCGAATCTCGGACATGTAATATATCGAGAGACAAAGGTATTTAGTTACAAGCGTTAAAGGTTCTCACGATCACAGAAGTCATCGTTGAATGTGTAGGAGTCAGTACGGATCTCCAGGTCCCGCTGCTGATTATTGATCGGAGAAGGGTCTCGATCATGTCTGCATTATTCGAGAACCGTAGGGTGGCACACTTAAGAATTACCGGACACCATTTTGGAGCACATATGTTTCAGACGAAAGAATTGCAAAGCGCAGGGATTGTTTCAATAGAAATCCGAAATTGTTTCGGGTGAAATTGTAGAAGGTGGTTCTGCATGTGATATTGAAATATTGCAAGGGGCTATATGTGAATGTTTGTTAATTAAAGTAATTAACAAAATTCTGAATAAATTTAATAAAAAGAGTTTTATTAAATGAGAGAGCATTAAATTTGGAGAAATTTAATGCATTTAAAGTGGAGACTTTAAAAGGGAATCTGAAGAGGAATTTTAATGTGGAGGGGTTACCACCACATGAATGGGGGAGGTGAGGGGTCAGCCCCATGCGCCGGACATGGAGAGAGGGGGCACCCCCCTTCTCCTATAAAAGGCCACCCATTCCCTCCTTCATCCACACACCTGCTTGTGAAGGTTCTCTCTCCCCCTCTAGAATTATTCCCCCATGGTCTCGGATTAGCGAGATACATGTTCCCGGTGGCATTTCGTCTGGAAGGAGTTCCTGCTTCCGCTGGATCGCTGGAGCGAGGAGGTGGAGGTTGTCCGGTGGCTTGAACGTGTGTGCGAGTGCAGATGCGCTGCTGAGTTGCGGCGCTCGGACTTCCTCATGATCTTGAGATCGGCAAGTGTACGACTACATCAACCACGAGTTCCTACTTGTTATCAAAGCTCGTTGTCTACGAGGGTAAGTTCTCGTTGGATGTATGTCCACCCGTTGCTTTGTACCTAGTAGATAGATCTTGGCGTGTAGTTCACACCGTAGGAATTTTTTTGTTTTCTCTGTTGCGGACCCAACAGTGGTATCAAAGCCTAATCTATGCGTAGGTGCTTAGCATGGGTAGTACACATATGTTGATATGTGGGCGATGATGATCATGTTATTGCATCTTCTATGTATTTTGGATATTGGTGGCATAGTGGGATGAAGCGACCCGGACCAACCTTACATGTCATCGTACATGAGACCGGTTCCACGACTGACATGCAACTTGTTTTGCATAAGTGGCTGGCGGGTGTCTATCTCTCCTACTATAGTCAATATCTGATTTACAACGAGTTGCTAATAACTTAGTTATCCTCGTTGTGGTTCATGTTCGTAGGTGAGAACGGTTCTATCTCCGAAAGCCCTAAACCACGTAAAACTTGCAATTGATAAATTAGAGGCGTCTAGTTTAGATCGTTGATGGGCTAGTGTATTGATATGGTATTGTTGTATGTAGATGTATGGTAGATACTCTTACAACACACTCAATGTGTAAGTTCCATAGACCTTGGCCTTACACACAAAGGAATGATAGAGATCATACCACGATGCAAGTGATAGAGATCAAATGCATGGACCATATCATCTCACTTTACACATTAGATGTTAGCATCTTATACTGCTAGTTTGGCGCGTTTGGTAGCATTATAAGATGATCCCTCATTTAGATATCAAGATAAAAATGTGTTCTTCCTTGAGTATGCACCATTCTATGGATCGTGTTACGAGATATCACGTGATGACCGGGTGTACTCGAATCTACGCTTTCATAGGAACGGGTGTAAGACAGTTTTACACACGCGAATACTAAGGTTCTTACTTGGCGAGCCTAGCATGTACAGACATGGCCTCGGAACACGGACCGAAAGGTTAAGCATGAGTCATATGGTTGATATGATGCCCATATAGATGCTCGCCTTTGAAGCTATATCAACTCACGTGATTATCGGACTTGGTGTAGTGGATTTGGTTCATATAATCACCAAAAGGACACGTGGGATGTCATTTTTGAGTGGGAGTTCATTAGTAATTTGGATTAGTTGAACTCAATCTATCATAAACTTAGTCTAAATAAACTTTACAAATTCTGTTGTAGATGGCACCACCTGCTTTTAATTTCAATGTGTTCATGGAGAAAGAGAAACTTGCTGCGAATGGTAGCAACTTAACCAACTGGGCTATGAATTTGAGGATTCTCCTCACTGCTGCACAAAAGAAATCTGTGCTAGATGTGCCGCTAGGCCCCCCACCAGCTCCTGATGCCCCTGACGAGGAAAAGAATGTCTATGTGACTCGTCAGGAGGACCACAACTTAGTTCATTGCGGCATACTATATGGGCTAGAGCCAGAACTTCGAAAGCGTTTCGAAAATGGCAATGCCTTTGATACCATGGGATAATTGAAAATGATTTTCGATACCCATGCTGCCGTAGAGAGTTATAATGCTACAGAAAAGTTCTTTAGCTGCATGACGGAGGAAAACAGCTCCGTTAGTGAGCACGTACTCAAAATGTCTGGGTACGCCGATAAGCTTGTGTCCTTGGGAATAAAGATTCCCATTGACTTAGGCATACATCCTGTTCTCCAATCTCTGCCACCTAGCTACAAGAGCTTCGTGATGAACTATAATATGCAGGGCATGAAGAAGTCTCTTCCCGAGCTTCTGTCAATGCTTAAGACTGCAGAAGTGGAGATTAGGAAAGAACATCAAGTGTTGATGATCAATAGGACCACCGGTTTCAAGAAGGACAAGAAAGGCAAGCACAAGGGAAAGAAGGGTGGCAAGTCTATTGCCACACCTGAAAAGAAACCCCGGGCTGGCCCTAAGTCGAATACCGAGTGCTACTATTGCAAGGGGACTAGCCATTGGACGCGCAACTGTCCCAAGTATTTGGCGGACAAGAAGTCCAACAAGGCAAACAAAGGTATATGTGATATACATGTTATTGATGTGTACTTGACTAGTACTCGCAGTAGCACCTGGGTATTTGATACCGGATCGGTTGCTAATATATGTAACTCGGTTCAGGGGCTACAGAACAAGCGACAACTAGCAAGGGATCAGGTCAGGATGTGGGTCGGCAATGGATCAAGAGTTGATGTGATCGCCGTCGGGACGCTACCTCTCCATTTGCCATCGGGATTAGTTATAAACCTGAATAATTCTTATTTGGTGCCTGCACTGAGCATGAACATTGTATCTGGACCGTGTTGGATGCAAAGTGGTCATTCCTTTAAATCTGAAAATAATGTTTGTTCGATTTATAAGAATGATATCTTATATGGTCATGCACCTATGTTGAATGGTTTATTTCTGTTTGATCTCAATAGTAATATTACGCACATTCATAATGTTAATGCTAAAAAGATTAAACTTGATGATGATATGTCTACATATATGTGGCACTGCCGTCTAGGTCATATTTGCGTTAAACGCATGAAGAAACTCCATTCTGATGGACTTTTGGAATCACTTGATTTTGAATCATTTGATACATGTGAGCCATGCCTTATGGGCAAGATGACTAGAACGCCGTTTTCTGGTTCAATGGAACGGGCGGCATATCTATTTGAAATCATACATACTGATGTGTGTGGACCAATGAGTGTGTCGGCGCGAGGTGGATATTATTATTTTGTTACTTTCACAGATGATTTGAGTAGATACGGGTATATCTATTTGATGAAACACAAGTCTAAAACTTTTGAAAAATTTAAGGAATTTCAGAATAAAGTGGAAAATCATTGTAATAGAAAGATCAAATTTCTACGGTCTGACCGTGGAGGAGAGTATCTAAGTTACGAGTTTAGCACACATATGAAAGAGTGTGGAATAGTTTCACAACTCACGCCTGCCGGAACACCACAACGTAATGGTGTGTCGGAACGTCGTAATCGTACTTTATTGGATATGGTTCGATCTATGATGTCTCTGACTGACTTACCTCTGTCATTTTGGGGTTATGCACTGGAAACAGCTGCATTCACTTTAAATCGGGCACCATCTAAAACCGTTGAAACGACACCGTATGAATTATGGTTTGGAAACAAACCTAAGCTGTCATTTCTTAAGGTTTGGGGATGCGATGTTTATGTGAAGAAACTTCAACCGGATAAACTCGAACCCAAAGCGGAAAAATACGTCTTCATAGGATACCATAAGGAAACAATTGGGTATATCTTCTATCACAGATCCGAGGCCAAGGTTTTTGTTGTCAAGAATGGATCCTTGAGAAGGAGTTTCTCGCGAAAGGTGTGAGTAGTCGGAAGGTAGAACTCGAAGAGGTTATTGAACCTTCTCTTCATGGAATGGTGAGTGGCGCAGCACCAGAAGTTGTTTAGGAGTTGACTTCACCTGATGAAGAGAGAGCTAATGATAATGATCATGAAACTCCGAAAGAGGACACTACCGAACCTCGCAGGTCAAGCAGGACACGTGCAACTCCTGAACTGTACGGCAATCCTGTTGTGAATTTCATGGTTGATGAAATGGATGACCCTGCAACGTATGAAGAAGCGATGATGAGCCCGGATTCCAACAAATGGCTAGAAGCCATGAAATCCGAGATGGAATCCATGTACGAGAACCAAGTTTGGAACTTGGTGGACTTACCTCACGACCGAAAGGCCGTTGAGAATAAATGGATTTTCAAAAGAAAAACTGATGCTGATGGTAATGTGACCATCTATAAGGCTCGACTTGTCGCAAAGGGGTTTCGACAAATTCAAGGAGTTGACTACGATGAGACATTCTGTCCCGTAGCGATGCTTAAATCGGTTAGGATTATATTAGCAATTGCTGCATATTTCGATTATGAAATATGGCAGATGGATGTCAAAACTGCGTTCCTCAATGGTAAGATTGAAGAAGAGTTGTATATGATACAACCTAAGGGTTTTGTCGATCCTAAGGATGCTAATAAGGTATGCAAACTTCAACGATCCATCTATGGACTGGAGCAAGCATCACGGAGTTGGAATCTCTGCTTTGATGAGGTGATCAAAGAGTTTGGATTTGTCCAAACTTATGGAGAGGCTTGTATTTACAAGAAAGTGAGTGGGAGCAATGTGGCATTTCTGATATTATATGTGGATGACATATTATTGATTGGAAATGATATAGATCTTTTAAACAGTGTTAAAAGTTATCTAAACAGCAAATTTTCGATGAAAGACCTTGGTGGAGCGTCATATATATTAGGCTAAAATCTATAGAGATAGATCAAGGCGCCTAATTGGGATATCGCAGAGTACATACCTTGATAAGATATTAAAGAAGTTTAATATGGACGAAAGTAAGAAGGGGTTCTTACCTATGTTGCAAGGCAAGATATTGAGTAAGACTCAAAGTCCGGCTACGGCGGAAGAAAGAGAGATGATGGATAAGATCCCCTATACCTCGGCCATAGGCTCTATTATGTATGCCATGCTATGTACAAGACCGGATGTGGCACATGCTATTAGTTTGACTAGTAGGTACCAATCTGATCCAGGTTCGGAACACTAGATAGCGGTAAAGAACATCCTCAAGTACTTGAGAAGAACTAAGGATATGTTTCTTATATACGGAGGTGAAGAAGAGCTAGTCGCTAAGTGTTATGTCGATGCTAGCTTTGACACCGATCCGGATGACTCTAAGTCTCAATCCGGATACGTATTTCTCTTGAACGGGGGCAGCAGTTAGTTGAGGAGTTCCAAACAACCTGTGGTGGCTGGATCAACGACGGAGGCGGAATATGTTGCTGCTTCAGAAGCGGCGCATGAAGCAGTTTGGATGAAAGAGTTCATTATGGAACTGGGTGTGGTTCCCAGTGCGTTGGACCCGATGGTGATCTATTGTGACAACAATGGAGCCATAGCCAACGCAAAGGAACCGAGGTATCACAAGAATTCCAAACATATTAAGCACCGGTTTCACTCCATCCGCGAGCATGTCAAGGATGGAGATATAAAGATTTGTAAAGTACACACGAACCTAAATGTAGCAGATCCGTTGACTAAAGTTCTCCCTAGGGCAAAACATGATCAACACCAGAACTCCATGGGTGTTAGATTTATCACTATGTGAACTAGATTATTGTCTCTAGTGCAAGTGGGAGACTGAAGGAAATATGCCCTAAGAGGCAATAATAAAGTTGTTATTATATATTCCTTATATATATGATAGATATTTATTTTACATTGTAGAATTGTATTGATCGGAAACATCAATACATGTGTGTTTAATAAACAAAAAGGGTTCCTAGTTATGCCTCTCTTATAGACTAGCTTGTTGATTAACAAGATGATCAAGGTTTTCTGATCATGGACATTGGATGTTGTTAATAACAAGGTCACACCATTGGTGGAATGATGTGATGAACATTCATCCGAAGTATAGCATTACGATCAAGTCATTATATTTATATTGCTATAACATCATACGAAGTAATCTTTATCCTTAGACCATGAGATCATGTTAATTGCTAACACCGGAAGAGTATCTTGATAACATCAAACGTCACACCGTAACATGGTGACTATAAAGATGGGTTCAGTACTACGAAGGTGTTATGTTGAGGCTCATGGATCAAGAGTGGAATTTTTCAATCCAGATGACGGATAGATATACTCTGGGCCCTCTCGGTGATATCACATTAGGATAGCTTGCAAGCAAGTGATGTGATCACTAGAATGTTATATCACGGGAACGAGAAAAGAGTGCATGTCGGTAACGAGATCAAACTAGGTATGGAGATACCGATGATCGAATCTCGGACATGTAATATATCGAGAGACAAAGGGATTTAGTTACAAGCGTTAAAGGTTCTCACGATCACAAAAGTCATCGTTGAATGTGTAGGAGTCAGTACGGATCTCCAGGTCCCGCTGCTGATTATTGATCGGAGAAGGGTCTTGATCATGTCTGCATTATTCGCGAACCGTAGGGTGGCACACTTAAGAGTTACCGGACACCATTTTGGAGCACATATGTTTCAGACGAAAGAATTGCAAAGCGCAGGAATTGTTTCAATAGAAACCGGAAATTGTTTCAGGTGAAATTGCAGAAGGTGGTTCTGCATGTGATATTTAAATATTGCAAGGGGCTATATGTGAATGTTTGTTAATTAAAGTAATTAACAAAATTCTGAATAAATTTAATAAAAAGAGTTTTATTAAATGAAAGAGCATTAAATTTGAAGAAATTTAATGCATTTAAAGTGGAGACTTCAAAAGGGAATGTGAAGAGGAATTTTAATGTGGAGGGGTTACCACCACATGAATGGGGGAGGTGAGGGGTCACCCCCATGCGCCGTCCATGGAGAGAGGGGGCACCCCCCCTCCTCCTATAAAAGGCCATCCATTCCCTCCTTCATCCACACACCTCCTTGTGAAGGATCTCTCTCCCCCTCTAGAATTATTCCCCCATGGTCTCGGATTAGCGAGATACATGTTCCCGATGGCATTTCGTCTGGAAGGAGTTGCTGCTTCCGCTGGATCACTGGAGTGAGGAGGTGGAGGTCGTCCGGTGGCTTGAATGTGTGTGCGAGTGCGGATGCGCTGCTGAGTTGCGGCGCTCGAACTTTCTCACGATCTTGAGATCGGAAAGTGTACGACTACATCAACCACGAGTTCCTACTCGTTAACAAAGCTCGTTGTCTACGAGGGTAAGTTCTCGTTGGATGTATGTCCACCCGTTGCTTTGTACCTAGTAGATAGATCTTGGCGTGTAGTTCACACCGTAGGAAATTTTTTGTTTTCTATGCTGCGGACCCAACATCAACGTTATGCAGTAAGATTTGATGCAGCTCCACATCTAAAAACTAAATGTTCATGTGATATTCTATGCGATCTTATTGGAGAATAAAAATCAAATATGAGGATTGGGAGATAAATTTTCGGATCATGCTAGATTTTATCTCGTAGAAAAAACATGGCTCACACGATGGGGTCTTCTTTCTCTCTACCGCTAGGCCATATGTAGTAGAACCGCTAGACTAGTACTCTTTGAACTATAATCATGCGTGAAAGCACTACGCGTACCTGATGGGTGCTACAAAGCTTTCTAAGAGGGGACGTGTAGAGAAGAGAGGGAAGAGCAGAGATCTATGATGATTTTCCTTCAAGTTCGGCAGCGAGGACATAATTATAGTGATTGTAAGGACGAATAGTGATGAACTTTGTATGCATAGACATTGCAAGATTTGGATTTTTCAAAGATGATGGTGGTTTTTATATATTCAAATCTTGGGTAACTTAAACGATTATGGAACCTATAACGCACTCGTCGTGCAAATTTGATATATATAATTTTGGTAGATCGACATAAAGTAGTTCCAATCAGAGAAAATAACTACTAGATAGATTGCAAATTCATGGTATTACTTGAAAATATCCCATAAACATGGTCTGGCATGTGCGAATAATGAAGTATTACCATTCTAGGCCTTATTCTTCATATACTAACTTAACAAATAAACATTGTCTATCACTTACAAAATTGAAAACTATTTTTTGTTCGTGAAAGTTGGAAACTACGATTGTAAACACATTCTCTCATACCAACATGCGCTAATCTACTAAATATGGCACAATATTCGTCTACTGCAATGTAGATGTGGACATGACCCTAGTCATTTGATTTGGAAGCTAAGCATCTTCACAACTTGGTAGGCCATGTTGCGTAGCAAGATTTTCGAAAGTAATCAAAACTCATACTTATCACATCTATTACGCTCAAGAGAATGCGAAGTACAAGTTATACATTATTTTGATTTTTCTTTATTTTTCTTCAAAAGAACATAACTAGTTCAAGCTTGTCAGCCATCATGTAATTCTTTGAAAGAACTTGATGGTTTTAAACCTCTAGTTATTTTTTATAGATTGACTACTCTAGTACCTTAAAGCGCTTTTACGTGAAATTAAAGAGCTAGCAACCTATCATGCAGTCATAGTTAAAATTTGATCTGATTTTGATAAATCCACAACAAGTACTTTAAGTGGTGGAAAGTAGCTAGAAATGTCAAAAGTTCATGTAATTGGAGAATTTCCCATAAAACATGGTCCGCTTTTGTGTAAAAATGGACGGCTACTACCTAGCTTTATGAGCCTTAATTATTCATCGTGTACTTTGTTCAACTAGTAAGTCACACATGTCCTGCACGTGAGGATCAGATAATAGACGTCTGACATATCATCACTACATAAAATTATAATAGGTAAATCGGAAAAATATAAATTTAATCAACATATATAAAGTATGGGTGTATATTTGGTTCTTCTACTTTGTATCATCATGTGTAGAAGTCAAAGATTATTAGCTACCTAACACTTGAAATTTTTGGTAATATGGTATAGAGAAACGAGTGAGAAGATTTTAGTATGATGGAGACGTGTGTTTTGAGATTTGTGCATAGCATTAATTATGTTGAAGACTATCAATATAATCTTCTAGATGCTAGAATGGAAAAGAAGATACAATGGTTGGAAATGTTCGGGTTCGCGAGTCTTGATCCAACGATCAATATTCAAAATTATTCGTATACTATATAGTGGTAAGATAATCTACAAATGTAAACATTTTTTGCCATATCATGCTCATATGCGCATTTACTGAATACGGGCATTATTATCATATAAGCCTGGCCATTTTTTTGAAACCCAAGCATGTTCGTACATGGTATGCCATATTGTGAAGAAATACTCTCAAGAGTTATCCAAACTAAAGCTTGCCATTATTTTGCATGGCAGGTGGGGATTCGCGCAAGAGGATGTCGTGCACAAGTACTATAGTTATTTTGTTATTTTTTTAAACTCACCGGAATTTGTCGGCCAACAGTAAATTCTTTGCAAGTTGAATCTTTCAAACCTCCTAGTATTTGTCGATATTGTATTGACTAACGCGGGTCTCTTAAAATAATTTCGCGGATCCAGCTCAACATGTGAGGACAGTCCGACAGGGCAATTTTTCATTTAATAATGTTTTTATTTTTTATATATAATATATAGGTTATTTAGAAATCTTAATTAAGGTGGTCCATTCACCTCCCTAGCCACCATTTGGATCTGCCACTTTGTAGGCAAAGCTTAGGAGCGAGCAGCCTATCATACGATCGTAGTTCAAGTTTGACATAATTTTGGTAAATCAATAGAGGGAGTTAAGTGGAAAAATTAGCTAGCTCGAAATTCATATAAATTGAGAAATGCTCATAAAATTGTGTGCACTATGTGTGAAAAAATGGGGTTGTCATATGGGCCTTATTCCACGTATGCTTCCTTACAAAAACAGTTACTTGGAAAATTCTAACTGATTTTTCTAGTCATAAAAATTAGAAAATTACAATTGTAATAAACATTGTTTACCATGCCAAGATGCGCCAATATATTAAATAAGGGGACCTTATCATAAATTACGATGTAAATATGGTAATACCTTGGTTGTTTGACTTCAAACCAAGGAATGTTCCTACATGGTAGGCACTGGGCCATATTGCGAAGGATTTTTCTTACGAAAGTTACCAAACTCGTGTTTATCATTCCTCGTGGCTACCAAGATAGTATGTTCCTACTACATGGTTGGTCATATTGCTCCAAGGCACTTTGTGAGTATATGAGGTGGGCCATTTACACATAAAGTAGTCATGTGTAAGTACAGTAAACCTTTAGAGGTAACTAGTGTATTGTACAAGCAAGTTGTTGGCTATACTATTGGAATTGCTCTAAGGACTAGTTAGCATGCTATAAGTAAAATAGTAGGGCATGTACACCGTGTATTTAGGGTTCGTTCGACTCAAAGGATTTGTAAAACATAGGATTAGGAGAAGTGCAGGAATAGAATGATGTGACACTTATAAAAAAAGATGAAATAGTGCTAGGAGGAACTAGACACTTTTTTGATATAATAGAAGCGGGTCAGCGTGAGAATTCCAGAAATTCGTCCCTGACAGGGATCGAACTCTAGTCATTGGGATGCGCCAACTACGACCCAAACACTAGGCTATTTCCTATTTCTCACTTATATTCCTATAGAAATGAAAAATGCAGGAATCGGTAAGATAAGGTGTTTCAGTGCACCACAGGAAAAACGTAGGAAATTTTATACGGTTTAGGTACATATCATAGACACATAGGAATTTTTCCAAGAGGTCTCACCTCTTGTTATAAATCCTAAATGATTGTAGTATAGGGAAGCAATGCATAGGAGTTTTGTAGGATTTATTCCTTTAAAACAAACATATTCTATTGAAACAATTCCTATGGATTGGAATCCTATAGAATTCCTTTGGAAATCCTTTGAATTCTATAGATTGTGGTGGAGTCGAGTCAATTAAACCAAGTTCCATATGAGCTACTCCTACAACCTACTCCCTCTGTTTAAAAATATAAGATGTTTTAGATTTGTGAAGCAGATATATCTAGACATCTTTTACTGTGTAGATTCACTTGAACCTAGACATAAAACGTGTCTAGATACATTAGATTCACAAATCTAAAACATCTTATATTTCCAAACAGAGGGAGTAATTAATTACGCCTTGCATGACACTAGATACATGTTATTACCCAATACTATGAAGGTAGTAACATGTGAAATGTTTACTAGTCTAAGTTATTTAGCACTTGAGCAGCCTAAAATATGGGTGGAAGCACAAGGCAAACAGAAGGAAAGTTGGGATGGACCACCAAGGGCACCAACTTCTGCACTTCTGCGCCTGTACGGCTGTACTCCATACTCCATGGGAAGGAAGAGGTGACTGTGATTCGCCAAAAAGAGGAACATGTGACTGATGCGATGCTACCCACCTAAACAAGTCCCATTAAAGTCATAGATTCACTGATGCATGAGCATAGCAACCGATTCCGCATTGAAGAGTAGAAAGGGAGGATGATTCTCCTTCATCTAGGAGATATGAGCTACTCCTACAAGTAGGCCTAATTAATTAGGCCTTGCATGACACTAGACATATGTTATTACCAAATACACTTTGCAGGTACTGTACTAACATGTGAATGTTTTACTAGCCTAAGTTATTTAGCACTATGAGCAGCCTAATATGGAAGAGAAAGAAAACATCCATCCAGAGCTAATTTTTGGGTGGAAGCACGAGGCAAACAGAAGAAAAGTTGGGCTGGACCACCACGGGCCCCAACTTTCTCTGCACTGCTGCACCTGCATGGTTGTACTCCATTGCGCGGAAGCTTATATGGGAAGGAAGAGGTAACTGCAGCGATGCTTCCCACCTGAACAAGTACCGGGCATAGATGCATGAGTGGAGCATAGAAGCCAATGCTGCATTGAGCAAGAGAGAGGGAGAATGATTCTCCTGCATCCAGGAGCCTTTTCTCTCACGAAAGGTAGCGGCAAGACGGAATTTTGGGTGGAGGAGCCTTTTTTTAAACAAGGAAAATGATTTGCGGTGGAAGGAGCCCTTTCTCTCCTTGCCAACAGTACAAGAGCGACTAGGCACCAAAATCTGAGTACTAATAATACAAACTGGATTAATACTTGAGTACTACTAGTACTAGTAAGTTGCATGTGCCTTGCATGTGATACTCGGATAATAGGCGTCTGGCATATCATCACTATATAAAATTATAATAGGTAAAGCAGAAAAAATTATAAATTTGATCAACATCTATAAAGTATGGGTGTATATTTGGTTCTTGTACTTTGTATACCATGCAAAAGTCAACGACTATTAGCTATCTATAAAACTTAATTTTTTTGGTAATATGGTCCAGAGAAACGAGGGAGAAGATTCTAGAATGATGGAGGAGTGTGTTTTCAGGTTTGTGCATAGCATTCATTGTGATGAATACTATCAATAGAATCTTCTAGATGCTAGAATGGAAAAGGAGATCCAACGGCTGGAAATGTTGGGATTCGTGAGTCTTGATCCAATGGTCAATATCCAAAGTTATTCATACACTATATAATGGTAAGATAAGATAAGATACAATACGGATGGGCTAATTATAGTACAAGGCTTAAAGACATGTTTCCTTTCTCCACAACGTATAAGGTGAACCTTAGGAAATGCCACATAGGGCTTAATGTGTGCTTTTTTGCACACTGCGGATGCCCTTATCCATGGGAGCATCTCCAACATCATTGCTATTTTGGATTGCAAAAACTAGCTATATAGGAAGATGAAAGAGAAGGTTCAGCAATACCAAAAAAATTATGCTTTGCTAGCCTTCCTATAATACTATTAAGTTGCACGTTCCCTACATGTGAGATTCTGGTAATAGACGTCTGACATATTATCACTATATAAAATTATAATAGGTAAAGCAGAAAAAATATAATGATCAATATCTATGAAGTATGGGTG
This sequence comes from Avena eriantha, assembly GCA_910589775.1. Taxonomy (NCBI): domain Eukaryota; kingdom Viridiplantae; phylum Streptophyta; class Magnoliopsida; order Poales; family Poaceae; genus Avena; species Avena eriantha. The sequence goes on along the minus strand of OU342742.1, from coordinate 517,145,754 downwards.
TATATTTGGTTCTTGTACTTTGTATATCATGTAGAAGTCAATGATTATTAGTTATCTAAAACTTGAATTTTTTTTATAACATGGTCTAGAGAAACAAGGGAGAAGATTCTAGAATGATGGAGAAGTGTGTTTTGAGTTTTGTTTATAGCATTCATTGTGATAAAGACTATCAATAGAATCTTCTAGATGTTAGAATGGAAAAGAAGATCCAACAACTGGAAATGTTGGGATTCGCGAGTCTTGATCCAATGGTCAATATTCAAAGTTATTCGTACACTATATAGTGGCAAGACTAGTAAGTTGCACGTGCCTTGCACATGATATACAAAGTACAAGAACCAAATATACACCCATACTTTATAGATGTTGATAATATTTATATTTTTCTGCTTGACCTATTATAATTTTATATAGGGATACCAGTGGCAAATCTAGGATGAAAACTAAGGGTGGGCTCAAAGAACCAATATACAACAATTTAAATCCAATCAATCCAAGTTGGTCCCCACTACATAAATATGGTATAACTGAAGCAAAACAGTGTGTAAAATGTCGGGTGGAAAGCTCACACCCAATGTGTTCACTAGACAAGACCCGATCAACATATACAATCTGACTATTTCATAGTATTTAGTTTTTTGGCCTAACCCTTTTTTATATAGACATTGCAGGAAAATCAAGGATTCTAGTTGATTATAAATTACTCTCTCCATTTCAAAATATAAGATGTTTTAGCTTTGTGAAAGGAGTGTATCTATTCCCCTTTTAGTGTGTAAGTTCATTTATGTTTGGAGTGAACCTATACACTAAAAGTAGTCTAGATACACTTTTTTCACAAAGCTAAAACATCTTATATTTTGAAACAAAGGGAGTAGTTATTATTGTCACGTTTGTCCATCAGTTTGGTTTCAGAGTGAGAAATTGGTGGACTCAGTGAAAACATATAGAAATTGAGCTAACATTTTTTTGGTTTTAGCAAGTCTTCCTGCTTTGTTCATTCATTGTTAGACACTTGCACTCTTGTAGGATCAAAAAAATCCCTAACATACAATAGGTTTCAACACTTAGCTTCCTATATGGGTCATGCACTCACGACAAGGCCTAGGTTGGTAAGCCACACACTGTAATGCGTATAGCTTCAGTTTAGCATCTATTTGCTTCCCTCGCTACCAGAATTTCACCGTCTAGTCATCATTCATGGCTTGGGCACATATATTTGATAAAAGTTTAGCAAAATTTGAGGGCAGGCTCGCGCCTATCAAAGCCTACCTGGTAAATTTGCCCCTGAGTGATGATATGTCAGACGTCTATTATCTGAGTCTCATGTGCAGGGCACGTGCAACTTACTAGTTATAGTAGTTGAGAAAAGAAGATCCAATGGTTTTGTCAATGTTGGGATTCACGAATCTTGATTGATCCAACAGTCAATATTGAAAGTTATCCGTACACTATATAGTGGTAAGACTAGTAAGTTGCACGTGTCTTGCACGTGATACTCAGATAATAGACTTCTGACATATCATCACTATATAAAATTATAATAGGTAAAGCAAAAAAATTATAAATCTGAGCAACATCTATAAAGTATGGGTGTATATTTGGTTCTTGTACTTTGTATATCATGTAGAAGTCAACGATTATTAGCTATCTAAAACTTGAAAATTTTGGCAACATGGTCTCGAGAAACGAGGGAGAAGATTCTAGAATGATAGAGAAGTGTGTTCCGAGGTTTGGGCATAACATTCATTGTGATGAAGACTATCAATAGAATCTTCTAGATGCTAAAATGGAAAATAAGATCTAACGGCTAGAAATGTTGGGATTCACGAGTCTTGATCCAATGGTCAATATTCAAAGTTATTCGTATAGTATATAGTGGTAAGAAAATAAAAATATAATAGTGGTAAGATAGAAAAGAACACTATCAATAGTATAACTTCTTGATGCTAAAATGGAAAAGAAGATCCAACGGCTGGCAATGGTGGGATTCGCGAGTCTTGATCCAACTATCAATATTCAAAGTTATTCGTACACTATATAGTGGTAAGATAAGATAACAAAGACTATTAATCGTATATTCTAGTTGATGGAATGGAAAAGGGATCCAACAGCTAGCAGCATTTTAGGAATTCGCGGGTCATGATTCAACATCCAATATTCAAAGTTATCCCTATACTATATATAATAGTGGTAAGATAAGAAAAGAATGACTGTCAATAGTATATCTTCTCGATGCTAAAATGGAATAGAAGATCCAACGGCTAGCAATGTTGGGATTTATGAGTCTTGATCCAACGGTGAATATTCAAAGTTATCCGTAACTATATAGTGGTAAGATAAGATAAGATAATAAAGACTATCAATAGTATCTTCTAGATGATGGAATGGAAAAGAGGAGCTAGCATCAATTTTTTGGATTCGCGGGTCATGATTCAATGGCCAATATTCAAAGTTGTCCTGACCTATACTATATATATTAGTGGTAAGATAAGAAAAGAAAGACTATCAATAGTATCTTCTAGGTGATGGAATGGAAAAGAGGATCCAACAGCTAGCAGCAATGTTGGGATTCGCGGGAGATGATTCAACGATCAATATTCAAAGTTATCTATACACTATATATATATATATCTACTACTATAATTTAGCAGTTTTGAATTGGATACATAGCATCAATCCTGACCATTGGACTGTTAGATCCAATGGTTCAGAGGAGCTGGATTCATGTTGAATAGTACACAGTACAAACTCCACCATGTTCTAGAACCATCATGTCACACCCCTCCCCAAAAATATCCATAGCACTTTAGGATGTATTCTCAATATGTGTAAATAGTTATTATTAATCTCTACTACTATAATGGAGCAGTTTTAAATTGGACCCATAGCACCAATCCTGAACGTTGGGCTGTTAGATCCAATGGTTCAGAGCAGCTGGATTCGTGTTGAATAGTACCTAGAGCAAACTCCACCATGTTCTAAAACCATCATGTCACCACTCCCAGAATTTCATAGCACACGAGGCTGTATTCTCAATATGTGTAGATAGTTATTATTAATAGACTTAATTTATGCATTTTTCTCTAATGTATGAAATGTGATTTAACAAACATTAAGTTGTTATTAACCAATAGTCTTGTTAGAGAAAAAAATGCATACATTAAGTCTATTAATAATAACTATCTACACATATTGAGAATACAACCTAATGTGCTATGAAATTTTGGGGGTGGTGACATGATGGTTCTAGAACATGGTGGAGTTTGCTCTAGGTACGTACTATTCAACACAAATCTAGATGCTCTGAACCATTGGATCTAATAGCCCAATGGTCAGGATTGGTGCTATGGATCTAATTCAAAACTGCTCCATTATAGTAGTAGAGAGAATATAGCCTACTGTGCTATGAAATTTTGGGGGGGGGGTGACATGATGGTTCCAGAACATGCATGGTGGAGTTTTCTCTAGGTACTATTCAACACGAATCCATCTTATCTAAATAATTGGATCTAATAGCCCAACGGTTAGGATTGGTGCTATGGATCCAATTCAAAACTGCTCCATTATAGTAGTAGAGATATAATCACTATATAGTGTACGAATAACTTTGAATGCTGACCATTGGATCAAGACTCGTGAATTGTAATATTTCCAACCGTTGGATCATCTTTTCCATTCTAGCATCTAGAAGATTTTATAGATACTCTTCAACATAATGAATGCTATGCACAAACCTCAAAACACACTTCTCCATCATACTAGAATCTTCTCCCTCGTAGCTAATAATCGTTGACTTCTAGATGATCTTATCTTACCACTATATAGTGTACGAATAACTTTGAATATTGACCGTTGGATCAAGACTCGCGAATCCTAGCATTTCTAGCCGTTGGATCTTCTTTTCCATTCTAGCATCTAGAAGATTCTATTGATAGTCTTTGGCATAATGAATTCTATGCACAAACCTCAAAACACACTTCTCCATCATACTAGAATCTTCTCCCTTGTTTCTCTAGACCATGGTATCAAAAATTTCATGTGTTAGGTAGCTAATAATCTTTGGCTTCTACATGATGATACAAAGTACAAGGACTAAATATACACCCATACTTTATAGATGTTGATCAAATTTATATTTTTTGTCTTTACCAATTATAATTTTATATAGTGATGATATGCCATTCGTCTACTATCTGAGTCTCACGTGCAAGGCACGGGCAACTTACTAGTAGAGTTAATGTATGTTTTTTCTCTAACAGGACTGTTGGTTAACAAGAACTTAATGCTTGTTAATAAATCAAATTTCATACAGTATATATATGTGTGTAGAACGTGCCTTTCACTAGTACTAGTAAGTTATTCGTACACTATATAGTGGTAAGAGTAGTGGTAAAGTAAGAGAAAAGAAAGACTATCAATAGCATCTTCTCGGTGCTATAAAATGGAAAGAAGATCCAACGGCTGGCAATGTTGGGATTCACGAGTCTTGATCCAATAATGGTCAATATTCAAAATTATTTGTAGACTATATAGTGGTAAGATAAGATAAGATAAGACAGACTATCAAGTAGTACTATCGATCTTCTAGATGATGGAATGGAGAAGAAGATCCAAAGGCTAGCAATGTTGGGATTCATGAGTCTTGATCCAACGCTCAACGAATGACTTCGAATATTGAGCATTGGATCAAGACTTGTGAATTCCAACATTGCTAGCTGTTGGATCTTCTTTTCCATTCTAACATCTGAAAGATACTATTGATAGTCTTTAGCACAACATACACTATACACAAACCTCAAAACACACTTCTCCATCATTCTAGAATCTTCTCCCCCGTTTCTGTAGACCATGTTACCAAAATTTCCAAGTATATTAGGTATAGCTAATCAACATTGAGTGCTACATGATACAAATACAAGAACCTAATATACCCATATTTTATAGATGTCGATCAAATTTATATTTTTTGAGCTTTACCTATTATATTATCTTACCACTATATAGTGTACGAATAACTTTGAAATTTGACTATTGCATCCCTAGGAGCAACCCTAAATTAGCTCCCCTATATTATAACCGCAATATGTTAATAGTAAAGAGCTCACTTTATCAATTTGTTTTCACCCATCAACTCAGTCATCCACGTAGGGCCCACAGATTGTGGAGGTTGTGGTCGCCTTGGACGTACTAAAAAATTATGACTGGACCATCTAGTGCGGGAAGCAGAGTCAGCATTCCGTCCAATCGCTTACCCTAGTCATCGTCATCAATATTTGCCACACGCACTAGCTTCATCAACGACATTGATTGTCCTCTCGCTGCGGTAATCTGCCACATTAATCTCGGATCACCTCCTTCCTATTTAATCTCTCCCCTTCCTTGCACCAAACCATCTCTAATCCCCTGCTTCCAGCAACCATCTCCATCCTCGTCTGTCATCCATGGCCACCTTACGGCTGCTGCCCGCCGTACCAGAGCGTAAAGACCCTGACATCGCCACACAAGAGGACAATGCCCTACGCATTTGGGCCTTCTCCCCACGGAGAACAACGTGGCAGCTGGCGTGCGCCTTCCTCGACGCTAGGTACGGTCACCGCAAGTACCAGATGTACGACCTCTACGACAATTTGGATGGGGCATTGAAGGTCAAGTTCGTCAACTTTAGGAACACCCGTCTCCTCTATGGCCAGGCCTTCCACTGTGGCTGCGAGATGGTGGTGTTCACCGGCGCCAACATTTTCACCAACTATTGGAACCGGTTCTCCAACAATGGCAACTTCATCCACAGTGTCCTCCCGGAGCTACCGATGGCTCCGAAGGTGTCGCCTCATTGTCCGGAGGTGCTGCCGATGGCTCAGGAGATGCCTCCGCCTTATTTGGAGGTGCCGATGAGTCAAGAGCTAACTCTATCGCTAGAGCTGTCATTGGTGCCGATGTCTAACGAGCTATCGCTGGTGGTGGGGACTAGGTTCTAGGAGGCGTCGGACCTACACTAGTTTTAAACTCGTGTTGTTATGTTAATGGTTGAATGAAGTTTCTTTTGGTACTACCATCAAAAAAAGTTTCTTTTGGTACTACTCACTATACCCTGTAGTACTAGTAGTATTGCGAATGGCGATCTATTGAATATCCATCCCCCGAATGTTTGTGAAGGAAGTGAAAATTTCGAAACCGAGAAACTTTGAATTTCTACACTATTTTAGTAGTAATAATTTTTTCCGGCAAGGACCTAAATGGTTCGCACCAATATAGTTGATGAACATGCCAGATACAGACACGGAGCCGCTGACAGAAAGCAAGTCGTCAGTTGACGCGCGTGCGCAGCGCCACGTTGTGGACAAGGAGAGATCAGCCGACCGGGGTATGGGTGGTAATGAGGGAGTGAAGGAGAGAGAAAACACAATTTGTTTTGCGTGCATATATATTGTATTTCTAAAATTTACTCTACTCACTGTACCCTATACCTCCTGTCAGGAACCCATCCCAGCTTTGCTTTGAATCGCACCGCCTTCAAATCCTCCTCTTCGTATCTCTCTCGCTGCCTCCTATGTGCTCATAGTCTCTTCTCGCTCTTTATTTTTTTGACGGAAAAAAGGAAATAAATTCTTCTTAATTGCTTTTCAAAAAATAAATTCCTGTCACTTAGAAAATTGAAATTGATTATTTTTTGTTTTTAATATCTTCGATTGTTTTCAAAAGATGGCCAAATTTGTCGGCATGCAAATTCTTGGATATGAGATCATAAGCATAAAGTACATTCTACATAAAGGACCTAAAAAGGGGAAATTAGATCGAGGTCCATACATTTAGCACAAAGGACCCTAAAATTGAGCAAAGAAAACAGTCAGGTTCGGCTCCTTCTCGAGAGAGCAGCTGATTGAACCATACTCTTCATACTACTTCCTCTTTGATTGTTTTCAAAATATGACCAAATCTATTGCCATGAAAATTCTTGAATATGGGATCATCAACATAAATTATGATGTAGAGATATGGCCTTGACCTTGTGGTCGTTCGGCTTGAAATCCAAGATTTTTTCATACTCGTTGACAACTATGCTTAAATTCATTTAAATTTCACCAATACTTTTAGGTTAGCATTTTACACAATCGATGGGAGTACATTCTACATCAAGGACCTAAAAATGGGAAAATTAGATCGAGGTCCATACATTTAGCACAAAGGACCCTAAAATTGAGCAAAGAAAATAGTCGGGTTTGACTCCTTCTCGAGAGAGCAGCTAATCAAGAAAATAGTCGGGTTTTTGAATATGACCGAATCTATCGCCATGCAAATTCTTGGATATGGGATCATGATCATAAAGTATGATGTAGAGATATGGCCTTGACCTTGTGGTCGTTTGCCTTGAAATCCAAGAATATTTCATACTCGTTGACAACTATGCTTAAATTCGTTGAAATTTCACCACTTACTTTTAGGTTAGCATTTTATACGGTCGGTGGGAGTACATTATACATCAAGGACCTAAAAAGGGAAAATACATCAAGGTCCATACATTGAGAACAAAGGACCCTAAAATTGAGCAAAGAAAATAGGGGGGTTTGGCTCCTCGAGAGAGCAGCATATCGAGCCATACTCTTCATACTACTTTCTCTTCGATTATTTTCACAATATGGCCAAACCTGTCGCCATGCAAATCCTTGGATACTCGATCATCAGAATAAAGTATGATGTAGAGATATGGCCTTGACCTTATGGTCGTTTGGCTTGAAATCCAAGAATGTTTAGACTCATTGACAACTATAAGCTAGATTTTTTTTAAAATTTTAGCACTTACTATTAGGTTATAATTTTACACGGTCGGTGGGAGTACATTTTACAACAAGGACCTAAAAAGGGGGAAATTAAACCAAGCTCCATAAACTTAGCACAAAGGATCCTAAAATTAAGCAAGAAAAACAGTTGGGTTCGGCTCCTTCTCGAGAGAGTAGATGATCAATCCATACTCTTCATACTACTTCATCTTCGATTGTTTTTAAAATATGGCCAATTTCGCCGACATGCAAATTTTTGGATATGCGATCATCAACATAAAGTATGATATAGATATGGCCTTAACTTTGGTTGTTCGCCTTGAAATACAAGAATGGTTCATACTCATTGACAACTAAGCTTAAATTCGTTTAAATTTCACCAGTTACTTTCTCAAACCTAGGATCATCAGCATATAAAGTATGATGATATGGCCTTGACCTTAGTCGTTCGGCTTGAGATCTAAGAATGTTCATACTCGTTAACAAGTAAGCTTAAAATCATCTAAATTTCACCACTTACACTTTTAGACCTAAAAGGGAGAAAATTACATCGAGGTGCATACATTTAGCACACAGGAGCGTAAAATTAAGCAAGGAAAATAGTCGGGTTTGGCTCCTTCTCGAGAGAGTAGCTAATCGAGCCATACTCTTCATACTACTTCATCTTCGATTGTGTTCAAAATATGGCCAAATTTGTTGGCATGCAAATTCTTGGATATAGGATCATCAACATAAATTATGATGTAGATATGGCCTTGACCTTGGTGGTTCATCTTGAAATACAATAATGCTTCATACTTGTTGAAAACTAAGCTTAAATTCGTTTAAATTTTACCACTTACATTTAAGTTAGAACATTACACGGTCGATCGGAGTACATTTTACATCAGGGACCTCAAAAAAGCAAAAATTACATCGAGGTCCATATACATTTAGCATAAAGGACCCTAAAAGGAAAAAATTCTGGTTCGGCTCCTTCTCAAGAGATCAGCTGATCTGAGTCAAACTCTTAATACTACGTTCTCTTTGATTGTTTTCAAAACATGGCCAAATTTGTTGCCATGCAAATTCTCTAACATGGGATCATCAGCATAGAGTATGATGTTTATATGGCCTTGACCTTGGTCATTCGGCTTGAAATCCAAGAATTCTCATACTCCTTGACAAGTAAGCTTAAAATCGTCTAAATTTCACCACTTACACTTTTAGACCTAAAAGGGGACAAATTACATCTAGGCCCATACATTTAGCACAAAGGACCCTAAAATTAAGCAAGGAAAAAAGTTGGGTTCGGCTCCTTCTCTAGAGAGTAGATGATCGAGTCATACTCTTCATACTACTTCATCGTCGATTGTTTTCAAAATATGGCCAAATTTGCCGGCATGCAAATTTTTGGATATGGGATCATCAGCATAAAGTATGATGTAGATATGGCCTTGACCTTGGTCGTTCGTCTTGAAATACAAGAATGGTTCATACTCGTTGACAACTAATCTTAAATTCATTTAAATTTCACCACTTACTTTTAGGTTAGAACTTTACACGGTCGATCGGAGTACATTTTACATTGGGGACCTCAAAAAAGTATATGATATAGAGATATGGCCTTGACCTTGTGGTCGTTCGGCTTGAAATCCAAGAATGTTCATACTCGTTGACAACTAAGTTTAAATTCGTTTAAATTTCACCAATTACTTTTAGGTTAACATTTTACACGGTCGGTGGGAGTACATTTTACATCGAGGACCTAAAAAGGGGAAAATTATTACATCGAGGTCCATACGTTCATCACAAAGAACCCTAAAAGGAAAACTTTCTGGTTTGGCTCCTCGAGAGATCAGCTGATCTGAGCCAAACTCTTCATACTACTTCTTCTTCGATTGTTTCAAAATATGGACAAATCTGTTGCCATGCAAATTCTCTGATATGGGGTCATCGGCATAAAGTATGATGTTGATATGGCCTTGACCTGGGCCGTTCGCCTTGAAATCCAAGAATGTTCATACTCGTTGACAAGTAAGCTTAAATTCGTTTAAATTTCACCACTTACACTTTTTGGTTAGAATTTTAAACGGATGGTGGGAGTACATTTTACATCAAGGACCTAAAAAAGGGGAAAATTACATCGAGTTCCATACATTTAGCACAAAGGACCCTAAAACCAAGCAAGGAAAACAGTCGGGTATGGCTCCTTCTCATGAGAGCAACTCATTGAGCCATACTCTTCATACTACTTCCTCTTTCCACCAAATTAGGAAGCATATTAGGTTTGGTCAAAGTCAATCTTTATGAAGTTCGACCAACTATATGTAAAAACATACTAACTTTTCTAATGACAAATGCATATAATATGAAAATATAGTTCATGATGATTCTAATAACATTGAGTTGATGTCGTATACTTAGTCAAAGTTTATTAAATTTGACTTTGACCAGAAGTAATACGGGTCGTAATTTGGGAAGGAGGGAGTACTACTTGCTTCACGAGAAAAAAATGTTGGAAATATGCCCTAGAGACAAATAGTAGTAAGGACTATTATCATATTTCATATAGTTTATGATTAAGTTTTATATCATACTATAACTGTATTGAGTGGAAACATCAATACACGTGTGATATACAAACAACTAGGGGTTCCCAGTGAAACTCTAGTCACTTGTTCATTGGTCAACAGATGATCATGTTTCCTGATCATGTGGCATTTATGCCAGTTGGAAATGAGGTCATCTCATTCGGAGAATGAGATGATGAACCAATACCCAACCTAAACATCGTTACCCAACCTTTAGCCCCACCCCGGGACTTTAAGGGAGGTAGTACCTCCCCTCCCCCTATATATAGTGGGTTATTTGGCCTAGAAAAATACAACCAATAATCAATAAAGGTCTCCCCACTTTTGGGAGGACCTCCAATTGATATTTTCTCTCTCCCCCTCTCTCTCGTGACCGTGTTCCCAAGTCTGGACTACACGAGCGAGAGACATCTTCGCCGCGGAGCGCCGTCGCGCTCCGGGATTCGGATCCGGGAGCTCTACTTCCGCAACTGCTACTGGATCGGGGAAGCGGAAGTCATCGTCAGGCACCAGACGTGTGTAACTCCCTGCGAGGTGTCGCACTTGAGGCACTCAAGTCATTGGAGCCAGAGGGAGCGCAAGGACTTCATCACGACCTTGAGGTCGGCTTCGGCTCGTCTACATCAACCACGCTCTCCTGAGCGTTGACAATGCTTTTCGGTCTTCAAGGGTAAGTTCGCGAAAAGCCCCTCCCGTTACTGTATTACTAATAGATAGGTCCTGGCAGCTTCAGGGGTTTAGGGGCATAGAGTAAAAATTTATTGTTTTCATACGCGGAACCCCTACAGTGGTATCAGAGCTAGATCTATGCGTAGTAATGCTAGTACGGGTAGAACACAAGAGATGTAGCATGTGGGCGTTGATCTTTTAGTTGTTACCCTCCCACGTGTACTTGTGTATACCGCAGTAATGCTTGATGAAGCGGCCCCCAACCGACTTTACGCGTTCATTCGCGAGACTGGTCCACGCTTGACATACGGCTTGTACCATATAAAGTGGCTTAGGGGGTGTCTGTCTCTCTCGCATTAGTTGGTATACCATTTGCAACGGAGGGCCCTGAAAGGGGTGTAGTAGAGACAACTACTTGAATAGTGTTGTGCTGAAAGTTCGTAGGTAAGAATGGTTCTTGTACGAAAGACCATTGGGCCACGTAAAACATGCAAAGATAAAGTAGAGGCGTCTAACTTTGTTTTGCAGGGGGGCGTTGCTTTGTGATATGGTTGTGGAAAAGGTAAAGTGATTACCTTTTGTTACATAGTAGTAGATAGTCATGGAGGTGACGGACTACCACGCCGAAATGACACCGGTACCCTGGTGTCTACGACGCCAGAACCCTGGCGCCGGAACCCGGTGACGGCGGATGGAGATCACGACGTGAAGGACCATATCACATAGCATTTACATTCAATGTTATTGTTTGTATGTCTTATTGTGTGCTAGTATTAGATACTCGACGGTAGCCTAATAAGATGATCCCTGTTAAAATTACCAACGATTGTGTTCCCCCTTTGTGTGCACCACCAAGAAAGTTCTTAGGTATGAGGCGATCTAGGGTTACAGGCCTGGGTGTCAGACATATCTACGTTCGCATACAGTGGGTGTAAGCCATGTTGCACAGCGGATACACTAAGTTTGAGTTGGCGAGCCTAGCACGCCACAAAAGCGTGGCCTCGGAACACAGATGGTCGAAAGATCGAGCACAAGTCTCATGAATGATGTGACCGACGTTTAGCGTCCACCTTTGAACCCACATCGATGGCCGTGATCAATCGGGGGAGATGTGGCTGATAGGGGTCGTGTTATCACTATAAGCCCTTTTGGGGATAGGTGTTTCTGAGTGGAGTTATTATTAACTCATTTAATTATAAACTTAGTCTAAATTCTTTTTGCAATTGTAAGTATAGATGTGACCTTTCGTGTTGACAATTGAATGGTTAGAAGGAGAGAAGCTCAGATTAGATGGATCGAACTTCTCCATTTGGGTTGCCAGTCTCCATGTTCTACTTAGTGAGAACGACGTGGTCGACTACATACTCGACGGGATGGATTTGGATCTGTCCACGTACCTTGAGACCCGAGAGGAGCAGAAAGACCGCTATCTCCGTCGTGAGATGGCCTCCTATATTTTAGTTGTGATGCGTTTCGGAATGGTGGACGAGCTGTGGCCTTTCGTGGGTGATGTCAACCCTCGTTCGGTAATGCTACAGCTTAGGACACATTTCATGGAGCAGACACGCATCTGGGAGCATGAGCTGATGGGAGACTTCCTCTCCATTAAGATGGAGGAGAACTCGTCACTGGACGGCCACTTGCAGCACATGCATGATGTGTACATGTGGCCAGCATACTTCCTGGACATCTGGATTTCAGGCTCTTTTGCAAATGCTGCTGTGCTGCGGTCGCTGCCACCAAGCTACCAAGCACAAGTCAGGACTTGCGTAATGAGGGGCGACACGGAAATTGAGTTCCACCGGTTCATGACACATCTCAGGAATGTGTTGGTTGAACCAGATGTCGTTCAGGTCGTCAACGACAAAGGTATATATTTGATATATAGTTTTATAAATGTTATAATCTTGCAAACACATTGTAGTGTTAAGTATATCTAATACTTGTTCTGTTTTGGTGAAAACAAGTCCTTCTGCATGAGAGGTGCTTGCTGGAGAGGAGGTGACGTTGTGTGTTGATGGCAAGCATGATGATGATAGCCGAAGACACTCTCCCTCAACATTTATCACTTAGTTTGTGTTTCAGGATGATTAATGTAATCGAGAGATTTGAACTTCTTTAGTGTGTCTCACACTTCGTGAGACGGTTATTCATATGAGTTTGTAACAAACAGTTGTTCTGCTTTTATGAATGATTTCTATTCGTGTTCATATCTTGTTTGATTACTTGTGAATTATCCTTGTTGTTTGAAACTAATTGATAATGCATGAACATTTGTAAAACATTAAAATGCCTTGTTTAAAATACCCAACTTAATGATATTTCATTAATGAATGAAACCATTGTTTGAATTCAAAGTTATGTGATAATATGTGAAAGTCATTCAATTTCTTGTCACATATAAATCATGCCTAAGTTCGGCAAAATAACTTGAACACCATGTATTACTTGAATACAAAGTGTTTGATGAATTGTTAAAAGTTAATACATATTCGATGTATTGTGTTTTAACAAAAATGGTAATTATCATTATATGATTGTTTAAATGTGTAAAGAAGTTTACCAAAGGAAACATAAATATGAAACTATTTGATTTGATCAAAATGTTTCATCAATAAAAGGGTATAAATGTAAAAGAGAATCAAATTGCTATGATTTGATCAATAGCAATGAAATTCAACTTTAAAAGAATGGCATAAAAGAAATTGTGAAATGCAAAGCGTTTTGAAATGTCAAAATGCAAAGCATCACAATGTGATATTAGATATCAAAGGGGTTGAATAGAAGGCACCAAATAAATCGTTGTAGTGTAGATGTAGAGACCATTAGTTAGAAAATAGTTAGCACTCAATTAGATGTAGTAAACCATTTGAATTTGTAAAAGTTTTGGGGTTATTCGATATAACCAAAACAATAGTGAATAAGTCCTTGTAGAGTATTCATTGGAAACTTTGACTATGAAATCCATAGCTTAAGCCAAAAGGAAAGCAAGATTCGTATTGCTTGGATTTTGGTGCATTCTTGAGAAAGCTCACTTTTGGTGATGTTTCTCAATTATGAAGCAAATGGAAAATAGTGTAAAACATGATGAGGATTCAAAACCCTGCATCAGAGTGTTGAGAAGCGCAACGGACAACGTTCCTGAACGATTCTCTTCACAGAAGGAAAGAATCAATGATTTTGATCATTGTGTTTTTCCCTCCACTATTGTTTTCACTACATGAAGTAGGATTCAAAATGTAAATCCATATCTTGTATGGAGACATTTGAGAATCACTTGTCATGATTTTTGGAATATGACATACCTACGAACTACAGAGGAAATAATGGTAAACTAAATTATGAGAAATCCTAGAAGTAAAATTCCCTTGAGATTAGAAATCAATTCATTGCTGAATCTCACAAGTAAAGGGGTTACTTGGAATTATCACAAATGACTGCAAAGCCATAGTGGAAAAGGGGTGAATGACAAAAGCATAATTTTTCAAGTGTTGGACAAATTCAAATGAATTTGATTCATGTATGCTAAATGTCTAGTGGATTTAAAACTAGTAAAGTACTAGTATCTCATAGTAAAACTCCAAGTTTGATATTTGATCAAAAGATTTTGAAGTTGTTCAAAATAATAAGGAGATATGCAATTTGCATAAAATTGAGTGGGAGCTATGAAAGTCTTCCTGAAACAATATGTGATTGACATATTTTTAAGTGGGAGCAATATAAGTCTCAAATTCAAATATGTAGGAACATATTTTGAGTGGGAGCTTATAGGAGTAATTCTTAAGTATGTTAAGAATGAAAGCGCAAATACTTATGAATAATGATTCATAAGATGTAGAAGTTGATAATAGGTGTATTATGATATTATGTAGTATTGCTTAAGGGATTCTGAAAGGGGTTTTCGGAATAGAAGTTAATTAAGGAACTGGTCCTTAATAACTCAAATTAGGAATAGCATTGAGTTTAACATCAATGGTTGAAAGAAAGAAAAGGATGATCATCATCCACTATGTTGAGACATAGGTTCTATCTTAGTAAACCATGATGATAACCTGGCATAATATACGATCCAAATAAGGAACGTTTGAAGTAAGTTCAAATCACAGAACGTTTGAGCTAAGTTTTGTCCGCAGTATCTAGTAGAGAACGGTGGACATATTTTACAAATCCATAAAGGATAACATATCTTAAAGCATAAAGAGTTGTGATAAAAGGGAATATGTTGGAAACTCCTGTAGATACCAATTAAAGTCAAGTAGGAAGCGAGGTGAACAAAACATCGAAAGTTGCACAGAGTGCACGAGAGTTTCGATGAATACATTTATAATAATAGATAAGGGTACCATCTAGAGTGTTGTATAATGTTATGGCGGGGCTAATTCGCTTTTAACGTAGAATGATGTGTCCCAGGGCACAGTGCCCATGAGAAAGCCCTCGAGGTTGATCTAACGTCACTGTAGGCTCCTAGAATCAGGCCTCGTTCTGCTGCCATATCGAGGATTTGGGACTGTAAAGTACAAACCCAAGACTCAACCTCTTCCATGAGCAAGCATGTTCAGGGTACCGGGTATATGGTGCCAAAGATTGAGAACAAATGCAGCTAGTGTATTTGTACTCTAGTGCAAGTGGGAGACTGTTGGAAATATGCCCTAGAGACAAATAGTAGTAATGACTATTATCATATTTCATATAGTTTATGATTAAGTTTTATATCATGCTATAACTGTATTGAGTGGAAACATCAATACACGTGTGATATACAAACAACCAGGGGTTCCCAGTGAAACTCTAGTCACTAGTTCATTGGTCAACAAATGATCATGTTTCCTGATCATGTGGCATTTATGCCAGTTGGAAATGAGGTCATCTCATTCGGAGAATGAGATGATGAACCAATACCCAACCTAAACATCATGACCCAATCATGTCACGAAGTTCAAGTTACGATGATTAGAAATGGATCCTCGTAGACTATTCCTTAGACTGTGAGGCTATATCAATCACTGTCTCCCGAGAGTGCTTAGATAGCATCGAATGCCATTTGGTAAAATGGTGGTTATAAAGGTGTGTTCAGGTATTCAGAGGAAACCGTAGAGGCAATATATGTCAAGAGCGGGATTTGTCCGTCCATGTGACGGGAAGATACTCAAGGGCCCACTCGGAGAAGTTATCTCAAAAAAGCTGCGCAGCGTGTGATTAGATCACGGGGTATCACTTGTCGGAACGAGTCAAGTAGCATTGTTCAATAACGAGATTGAACATGACTGGTGATGTCATTGATCAGATCTCGGGCAATGCAAGTATCGAGTGACAAAGGGAATAAGACACAACTGTCCCGGTTCAAACGACGAAAGATCTTCATGGAACGCACAAGGGTCACATGGCCATCCAGGTCCCTCTGTCGATCATTGGTGCGGGAGTGTCCCGACCATGTCTGGAGTGTTCCCGAACCATGGGGTATCATGCTTAAGGGCTTGATGATGCTTAGAGAGTGTTCATAGGATTGGTAGAATCGCCGAAGAAAAGAAGGGAGAAAACCGGAAGGGTTTTGGTAAGTCCGGAGGATGTCCAGAGTGGAGGTGGAAGATGCTCCATGGCCACGGAGATTAGATAATGTGTGAATGAATGTTAAATATTGATTTAATCATTTATTCATAATTATTTAATAAAGATAAAATCAATGAAATGTCAAAAAGGCTTAATGGGCCAATTCCGGAGGGAGAGGGCCCATTAGGGGAAAGGAGAGAGGGAGAAGGGGCAAGGGGGAGGCCAGCTAGGCCTAGCCCACCGCCCGCGCGGGGCCCACTAGGGGGCCGGCGCTCACCTCCTCCCCCTCCTCTCCTTTAGTCCCACCCCAAGACTTTAAGGGAGGTAGTACCTCCCCTCCCCTATATATAGTGGGGTATTTGACCTAGAAAAATACAACCAATAATCAATAAAGGTCTCCCCACTTTTGGGAGGACCTCCAATTGATATTTTCTCTCTCCCCCTCTCTCTCTCGTGACCGTGGTCCCATGTCTGGACTGCGCGAGTGAGAGACATCTTCACCGTGGAGCACCGTCGCACTGCTGGATTTGGATCCGGGAGCTCTACTTCCGCAACTACTGCTGGATCAGTGAAGCGGGAGTCATCGTCAGGCACCAGACGTGTGTAACTCCCCGCGAGGTGTCGCACTTGAGGCACTCAAGTCGTTGGAGCCAGAAGGAGCCCAAGGACTTCATCACGACCTTGAGGTCGGCTTCGGCTCGTCTACATCAACCATGCTATCCTGAGCGTTGACAACGCTTTTCGGTCTTCAAGGGTAAGTTCGCGAAAAGCCCCTCCCGTTATTGTATTACTAATAGATAGCTCCTGGCAGCTTCAGGGGTTCAGGGGCGTAGAGTAAAATTTTATTGTTTTAATATGCGGAACCCCTACAAAAAAGAGGAGCGCTCCTCACTTTTGAACCAGCTTGCTGCGGGTGTGCTTGGTGCTTCTTCTTCCTAGGGTATGGAGGTGGAGTTGTGCGAAGTAGGAAGGCTGGCCAGATCATAATGGTGGGCATCCATTGTGACGGGATGCTTTTTTTTGGCTGGCCAGATCAACCAATCCCTTGTCCAGTGATGGCCCAAAATATATCGATCTCGTTGGGGAACCCCAAGAGGAAGGTATGATGAGATAGTAGCAAGTTTTCCCTCAGTATGAAACCAAGGTTATCAATCCAGTAGGAGCAAGGAAACACCCCAAAGGTGTTGCTAGCTGAACGTTGGCAGGGCGCACTACCGGTGCTAGCAGCAATGTGGAGACTGCACAACACAACCAGAGAACTCTGTCCCCAACTTGCGATGAGGTTGTCAATCTCACCGGTTTTGCTGAAAACAAAGGATTAAACGTATCGAATGGAAGGAAGTAATAGTTTGTAGAAAGTAAACACAAAGCAGTAAACATTTTGATTGTAGATTGAATGTAAAAGAAAGGACTGAGGTCCATAGTTCACTAGAGGTGGCTCTCCTTAAGATAGATAACATGCTTGGTGAACAAATTACAGTAGGGCAATTGACAAACATCGAGAAAGCATACAAGCATATACTAATCATCTTGACTCCTTCGAGATTCGATTAGGCATTACAACATTATACATAGACCGCCATCCAACTCCATCTATGACCAATAATCCACCTTCAGGTTATCATCCGAACCCCCTCTAGTATTAAGTTACAAGCAACAGATTATTGCATTACGAATTGCGTGTAAAGTAAACAATACGATTGTTCTATGAACAAAGGATTGTTGTTTTCTCCCTAGTAGAAACAACACATCTAGTACCTTAGATATTTCTGTCACTTCCCCAGATTACCAGAGGCATGAACCCACTATCGAGCATAAATACTAACTCTTGGAGTTGCTAGCATCTACTTGGCCAAGATAGCTACTAACAACGGAAAGCATGCAAGATCACAAATAACAAAGACATGATAGAATCAATAATCAATCTGAAATAGCATCTCAATATCCATCGGATGCCCGCAAACACAACATGCAGAATTACAAATAGATGATCTTGATCATGAACGGAGCTCACAAGATGTAGACATGAAAGCACAAAGGAGGAGAACCAGCCATCTAGCTACTACATGGACCCGTAGTCTAGAGATGAACTACTCATGCATCACACCGGAGGCTTGCATGGTGATGAAGAAGGTCTCCAGGGTGAAATCCCCTCTCCGGCAGGGTGCCGGGAAGAGCTTCAGATCCCTCCCAATCTAGGGATGGAGATAATGGCAGCTACAGACTCTTTCATGGAATTTTGATCGGGTACTTAGGGTTTCTATATCAGAGGCGATATATAGGCGGAAGGAGAGGCCAAGGGGGTGCCTGGGCTAGCCACACCACCCCCTGGCATGGGCCAAGCCTAGCCACGTGGCCAGGTGGTGTGTCTGCCCTCTGGCCCTTCTCTGTCTCGTATTCTGGCTCCAAGTGTCCCCCGGTAAAATAACGACTTTGGCTTTTGTCCCGTCCAATTCCGAGAATATTCATTTTCTGACTCTCCTGGAACCAAAAACAGCAGAAAACAGGCAGCTGGCTGGCATTGTGGCTCTTGTTAATAGGTTAGTCCAAGAAATCATATGAAAAGTACTCTAAAGTGTGGACAAAACATAAGAAAGTAGATAAAACCAAGCGTGGAACATCAAAAAATATAGATACATTTGCAATGTATCAACATCCCCAAGCTTAACTCCTGCTCGTCCTGGAGTAGGCAAGTGATAAAAAGAAAGAATAATTTTTGAGGTGACATGCACCATCATAAACTTGATCAAAGTATTTGTAAAACATGGATAGCTAGGATCATAGTACTTCAATCATAACATGAAAGATAAAGTTCTAGCAATAAGACAAAGAAACTATGTTGCAACATGAAAAGGCACAAACAGAAGATTCATGAATAAAAATGTTTTGTAAGACGTTTGTTTGTTTCACATAAAGAAAACATAGCATAGTAGCATTCAGCTTGTCCCTCATAGAGTAGCAAAACATAAATGCATAGGACACCTTCAAAGTTCATACGAGTGACAAGATACAAATAGTTGAAAACAAGCAATATCAAGTTATGCATCAATCAACAAGTCTTGGGACAATGCACATAGAACTAAGAATGGCCACTATGCTCTCAAAGTAAGTGCATAAAGGTAGAAGGTGGAGACTCAATATATAAGTAAAAGAAGGGCCTTCGTAGAAGGAAGTAGGGATTCAAGTCTCATAAAGATCTTCCAAAAGTAGTGCATTTAAATTATGAGTTGTTTGAATTGCCATGATTGAGTGATCCAATGCTTGTAAAATGTTTCTTAGGTGATTTAAACATCATCTACATCATTCCCAAACTTTTCCTAAAGAAAATCAAATCAAAAAGAATTAAAAAGGAGGAATGGTCATTTTGGCAAATTTAACTCTCATGCCTACTTTGGCTATTCCTAGTACTCCAAACTTAACAGAAACAATTCTTGATCTTTGCGCCCCTTACTAGTACACATAATGAGGTACCAAGGCCCACCTTTGTATCTACTAAAAACCTTCTGTTAAGTATTTTAAATGACAGTTAAAAATTGAATCTAATGCATATGCATAGATCACCCTATTTCAAAACCCATCTATTTGAGCTCCACTTTCAAAACCCTTGCAACCAGAGACTGCCTAGCACTAGTGGAGATCACTCAAAAATTTTGAAACCAAAATTCAAACTTTCTTTCATGCGGCCATTTAATCAAACACTTGGCATGCATAATCTCTACTCTAATCCTAGCTCACTGTTTACTACTGGGTTTTACCCCCAAATGATCATCATTTATCTCCTCTGTCCCCTCTTGATCTAACCAAACCCCTAACACCCCTCTCCCTTGTCCCTAGTCCCCATGCCATGCCATGCCGAGCCATGCCTCGCCGGCCAACCCTTGCCCCGCTGCAGCAGACCATTCCCTTTTCTCTCGCCATGTCTAGGGGGTAGCCAGGAGCTCACTGCCACCCCCTGTCCCTTGCCCGAGCCCAGGAGTGCAGTGGACCACCGAGCACAAACCGCGCCCAGTGCCACCGCACCATGCCAGTGTCGCCCGCAGAGCGCGCTCGGTACTCGCTCGACCAGACCGCCCCTTGGCACCAGCCCGCGCCCACTGCTCCGCCTCGACCTGGAGAACACCCTAGACACCCCCGCTGGCCGCCCAACGCCTCACAGCCACCGCTCACCATGGACACCGCCGATTCGGCCGCGCAGAGCGCCACCTGACCCAGACCGCGTGCCACCGCCCCTACGGTTGCATTCAATGCCTAGAGCACCGCCAGGGGACATCACGTCGATCGCCACCCTCAGCCATGCCTCTACCCTGCCATAGCCATGCCGCCACCGTCGCCTGCCCATCCCGCTTGGTCTCACCGTCGGGCCTATAAAAGGAGGCCTCCCCAGCCTCTTCTCTCCACACCATTCCACTCCCCTCACCTCTCTGAACCTCCCACACCCCTCGCTGGAGAAAGGAGAGCTCTGCCTCGCCGGAATTGGAGCTGGAGCAGCCGCAGTAGGAGGAGATTGCGACCACCCCAAGCTCCACCGCAACCGCGCCTCGCCTCGCCGTCGTCTTCCACTTCGTTTGCCCACCTCGCCGACCCCGCTGGAGCCCTGGTACGCCCCCAGCAGACCCCCACCGAGCCGCTAGGGTTCGAGCTCGCCGGCGACCTGTTTGTCGTCGACGACGACCCTCGGCCATAGATCTGTCTTCTAATCCTACGGCCCACAGCGCGCGTACCGTTTCGCGTGTTAAGTGACGCTGACAAGTGGGACCCCCTGTCAGCTGAGTCCCGCGCCGCGGAGTGCCACTGGGCCGGCCCATTTCCTTTCCCGCGCTAGCCCACACATTCAAATCTGGATTTCTTCTTTTTAGTTAAATCATGAAACTAATTTTTCCTCAAAGGTATTAAGATGATCTATCCAAGACCGTTGGATTTAATTCAATTAGAGTTATAGGTCTCTCCTAGTAAAAATAAGAAGACAGAAGCATTTGCAACTTGCAACTTTTTTATAAAATCAACCAAGTTAGCTTTTGAGTTGATTCCACCTCTCAAAAATCACATTTCATCATATCTATCTAACCATGTAATAATATTAAGGTTTACATGCAGTGACTTTGGACTAGTACCAAAATAATGCTATATAGGCATTTCTACTCACTTTAAATCACCAAATAATGAACTTAAACCAAAGTAATGTTGATCCAACCTTTAAATCTCATTCCCACATGTAAGAATATGTGGTGAGGACATG
Source organism: Avena eriantha (assembly GCA_910589775.1). Classification (NCBI taxonomy): domain Eukaryota; kingdom Viridiplantae; phylum Streptophyta; class Magnoliopsida; order Poales; family Poaceae; genus Avena; species Avena eriantha. Next base: position 517,123,954 of record OU342742.1, on the reverse strand, counting down.
TGTCCACATGATCCCATATTTAGGTGGTGAATATTAAATATTAGTAAATTTTTCAATGAGTAGAAATTACTTTTCTAAAATAAAAAGAATGAAACTATGGAATTAAACTTGTGGTGCTTGTGATGATAATAGATCATCAAATGTGTGTCTTAGAATGCTACTTAGCTTAGTTAAGTATTGTTTGGTGATTGTGCACTCCCTATGCATTTATAGACGATATTATCGACCAAGCTTTCGAGGAGGAGGAGTTCTACCAAGAAGAAGAAGAAGAAAACTTCAACCACTTCACCAACCAAGGCAAGCTACTATTAGCAAGCTAGCACTATTTAAGTGCAAGCCACCATTAGCAATGCAAGTTAATACTTGCAAGTTTAGTGTTTAACAGGCTAGGATCAACTAGATGGTTTAGCTAAGATGCCTTAGGCATGCCTTGATCACACCCCTTTGACTATTGATACTCCAAGTCTTAGTTACAAGTTTTATCCCTCTTAGTTTATACGAAGTCCTTTACTTGTTTAGAAGGTAGCATCAAAAGTATAAAACTTGACCTATTTAGAACCCTTTAAATGTCATTCTATGGCATGAGATTGAACCCATCTTTACCACCTTAGTGAACACTCTTAACTTAGTAGTCTAGAGTAGATGGGAATACTTGGTGAAAATGAACTATGAAAACCTTAGAATGATGAGTCATTCTATTGAGATGTTTTGACATGTGTTGAGAAACACAATTGGTTGATGATGATGAAAATGTTGAGGCATGAGCCTTAACCCTTTTATAAAACTGATGGTTGGATTCGGATGCGATACCATTCCAAATTTACCGTACAACCACATTACCTGAATTGGGTAAGGCTTAGCTGGAAATTTATATGCGTTAGTATTAGTTCCCTCACAGGAGAGGTCTGAGCTGAGGCTACCTCTCCTGATGTCCACCTATGCAGTGCCCAAGATGACTGATGGTCATGGTTGGGAGGCCATACTCATAGGAGAGGTGCTTATACTAGGGTGTGTAAGGGAAGGTTATGTTTGATTATCTGCATACTAAGTATGATGATTCAGGGTTATCCCTGACAGATGTATCGAATCTTGTGGTGAAAGTGTACCACCTCTGCAGAGTGTCAAACTATTCGAATAGCCGCATCCACGGTTATGGACAGTTGGAATGGCCATACTGTTTTGTTGTTAGATGTTTTCTAAAATACTTTGAAGGGAATGATGAATCTTGACTTGACCACAACAGGGTTGTGTTTGTGACACTAGTTTCCCCAACTTAAGTGATTCTAGAGTTTTACCTTATCTTTCTTTGCTTCAGAATTCAGCTTAGGTTTCAAACTTAACTTGATAGTTAAATATAGCGTTATCACTTTAACTTTGATTTATAATACTTGTTAGTAGTAGTTTGCGAGTACTTAAAGGGTACTCATGGCTTTTGTTCCTGGCTATTATCATGGCCAGACTATGAAAGAGACTATCAAGATGATGGCCAATAGGACGGCTATGATAACTAGGACCATCTGCCTTCATCAGCATTGCCTGTGCCCCTGAAGATGGACCCCACCCCTACGCTTATCTTTTATTTCTGCCACTTGTTGTATTAAGACTAGATCATGAGATCCTTATTTGTGTAAGACCTTATGTATGGTTTGTAATGGATGATGTACTGTGATATCCAATCCGTATGTCTCGCAAAAATGGTAATCCTGGGATTGCGAGGTATGGCATAACGGGCATCTGGGATTAAAATCCAGGTGTTGACAAGTTGGTATCAGAGCCATCCTGACCATAGGAGACCCTAGTTAGAATGGACGTCAAACAAAAACTTAGTTTCAAAACCAAAGTGAGTATTTATGAAAAACTATCTCCTCTCTTACCCTTGTGGATTCTTTCTCAGAAATTCATGTTCCTCAAAATTCTTCCACTACTACTAAAAATTTGACACACTTGATCACTTCACTAACTTCCTCATCCTTAATCTTGTAGATGGAGACTCAGTTCAGCAAGTTTTACCAGTTGGGAAACGGAGGTCAGCTGATCTTCGAGAGGGATCTGGATTCACTGTCAGAGTTACTAGGACGCCCGCACCCGGAGTTTCTTGGAGCTCAACTTCCAGGACCCCCAGGAGGAGACTTACAGTGGCTAGTCACCGCAGATCATAGAGGGAGCATTGAAGCACCAACTTCTGGGAGAATTCAGTTCTCCGTAAGAGAGAACAACTGGCTAGATGGATTAGCCAGGGCAATGCATGAAGCTCTCGCACGTCTATGTGCCCTCAGCGTCAACAAGACCCAAGGAAACCGTTTTGCCCACTACGCAAGACATGATTTCATGGGAATGCCAATGGAGATGCCGGGACACGCCGAGTTGGGACATCAAGTGGAGAACCTTGACTTCTTGCTGCATGACAGACAACAGGAACTGGACAATGCCAAGGAGTTAGCCAACCATAATCGTGCCATTGCCGACCAGAAGGCCCAGACTTTCGCACTGCTTGTCCAAGACCGTCAGTATCTTTGCCGCCAGCGTGTCAAGAAGGATAGCACCATCGCCCGTATTAGCAAGAAGGTGGCCGACCTCGAGAAGACCATCAAGGAGCAGGAAGCTCAGCTTGCAGCAAAGGAAGAAGAAGGTGAAAGTGAAGACATCCAGGGAAACATGGACTCTTACCTCAACAACGATGATGATTTTCTAGCGGAGGATGCCGTGGACTTCTACACTGACGATGAGGACTTGGACTTCATCGAGGATGAGTAGATGCACTAGAGCACTGTCGTAGCATGAGATGTATCGATCTCACTGTATCTTAGCTTGCAGAATGGTTCTTCAAACCATCTGTTTTCCCTTTGATTGTTGTGGTGTGTGTTGTACCGTGTGCTTGCTTGCATGAATGAAAATGAAGTTAGTAGAAAAACCTGAGTCTAACTCAAAGTTTTAGCTTTGAAAACCCAAAACCCTGAACCTTAGAATTTCCCTCTTACCCCTATATCTCAATCTTCAGATGACTCGTGGAAACCAAGGAGGGAGCAGCTCGTCGCAAGACCCAATGCTGCAGATGTTGCGGAATCTCATAGCTGACCGTGAAGCAAGCAGGGCAGAACACCAAGCCAACTTAGCAACACTTCAATAGATTGCCCAGATGGCTCTCAACAACCAAGGACATGGAAATCAGGATCACCAGGGATCCAAACTCAAAAACTTTCAGAACACTAATCCCCCAATCTTCAATCAATCTGAGAACCCATTAGATGCTGATGACTGGTTAGAGACTTTGGAGAACAACTTGGAAGTTGCTAGAGTTGATGAAAATGAGAAAGTTCTCTTCGCCACCCACTATCTGGCAGGAGATGCAAGAGCTTGGTGGAATAGCATCCGCAATATGAACCATGGTCAAGTGATGACATGTGAAGCATTCAAAGTTAAGTTCAGCCGCACCTACGTGCCGCAAGGTCTAGTCAACAGAATGAGAGATGAGTTCCATGAATTGAAGCAAGGAAGGATGACTATGGTGGAGTACCGTGACAGATTCCTGTCACTTGCCAGATATGCACCTGATGAGATCAACACGGAGGCCAAGAAGAAGGAGAGATTCTTGAACGGGCTGCATGATGAGATGCAGACTGTCCTCGTCAACATCCGCTTCCAGGATCTCAAAGAGCTAGTCGACTCTGCCATTCAGATGGAAGGGAAGATTAACCAGGGAAACGACAACCGCAAGCATCGTATGATGCAGCAGTCTGGATCCAACAGTCACCAGAAGTACCGTCCTAACCCTTCACCATGATATGCACCAAGGAACAACCGACCCCCAAATTCTCGCCCAAGCTACCCCAACCGTAGAGGAGGCAATGTAAAGTCCGGCGGAAACAATCACAACTCCAGTAATGCCAACAATTTCAACCGTGCCCCTCCCAAGAACCACAACAACAACACTACACCCAGAACCAGCAGAAACGCTATGCCTGTTGCAGTCAAGGAAAAGTCCCAGATCACTTGTTTCGAGTGTGGAGTGAAGGGTCACTACTCCAATGAGTGTCCCAAGAAGACTGCAGCCAATACCAATGTGAATGCCCCAGCTCAGCAGCAGCGTCATGTTAAACCAGGAAGGAGAATTGCCCCAGGGAACCCTCACAACCGCAATGGCCGTCTCTTTCACATGAATGCAGAAGAAGCCCAGGAAGCGCCAGATGTAGTGCTGGGTATGTTTTCTGTCAACTCAGTTTTAGCAAGAGTATTGTTTGATTCGGAAGCATCGCATTCATTTTTCACCGAAGAATTTGCATGCACTAGTAAGATTCGTCCAACCAACCTGAAGCATGTCATGATAGTTCAAATCCCCGGTTCAACAACCAAAGCTAGAAAAATTTGCAAAGCTGTACCTATCAGAATACATGGGATAGATTTTTATGCCAACCTAATTGTACTTGGAACCAAAGGATTGGAAGTAGTACTAGGAATGGACTGGATGCCAAGGCATAAAGGACTGATAGACTGTGCTAAGAAAGCCATCACCATGACCAGTAGTTCTGGAGTCACAGTAGAGCATATCTCGGAAACCTTACCCCGTCAATTCAAGTGCAACCAGAGTGTAGCCTTGCCCACCATTGACCAAGTCAGAGTAGTCTGTGAATACCCTGACGTATTCCCAGATGAATTGCCAGGTATGCCCCCGGATAGGGATATTGAGTTCATTATCGAACTAATCCCCGGAAACGGACCCATAGCCCAGAGACCCTATAGCATGAACCCCTCAGAGTTAGTGGAACTGAAGAAGCAGTTGGATGCTATGCTAGCCAAAGGCTTGATTCAACCAAGTGCATCGCCATGGAGATCACCAGTGTTATTCGTCGACAAGAAAGATGGAGGCAACCATCTGTGCACAGATTACCGAAAGTTGAATGATGTCACCATCAAGAACAAGTACCCCTTGCCAAAGATAGAGGATCTATTTGATCAGTTGACTAGAGCCCAGGTATTCTCAAAGATTGATCTTAGGACTGATTATCACCAACTTAAGATTCGTGCAACGGATATTCCGAAGACTGCCTTTACTACTCGCTATGTTTTATACGAGTATACGGTTATGTCTTTTGGATTAACCAATGCCCCTGCTTATTTCATGAATCTCATGAATAATATCTTTATGAATTTCCTAGATAAGTTTGTAGTTGTGTTTATCGACGACATCCTTATCTACTCCAAGTCAGAAGAAGAGCATGAGCAACATCTGAGAGTTATCCTAGAAACCCTGAGAGAGCATCAGTTATATGCCAAGTTCAGCAAATGTGAGTTTTGGCTGAAGGAAGTAGGATTCCTAGGACATATTGTGTCTGCCGAAGGAGTCTCTGTTGATCCCGCCAAGATCAAAGATGTCGAAGAATGGGAAGCCCCAACCACTCAAACCCAAGTCCGTGCATTTCTCAGATTAGCGGGGTATTACCGCAAGTTTGTAGAAGGATTCTCGAGCATAGCCCGACCAATGACCCAATTGTTGAAGAAGGACAAGAAGTTTGAATGGACAGACAAATGTGAAGCCAGTTTTCAGGAGCTGAAGAAGAGATTGATATCAGCCCCAATTTTGGTCATGCCAGACATCAAGAAGCCCTTTGATGTGTATTGTGACGCATCCAAGATTGGTCTAGGATGTGTATTGATGCAAGAAGGCAAAGTCATCCCGTATCTGTCTCGACAACTGAAGCAGCATGAGCAGAACTACCGACCCATGATCTTGAGCTAGCAGCTGTAGTTCTAGCACTGAAGACATGGCGTCATTATTTGATGGGTAATCGCTGTGAGATTTACTCAGATCATAAGAGTTTGAAGTATATCTTCACTCAGAAGGAGCTAAATATGAGGCAAAGGAGATGGATAGAGTTAATCAAGGATTATGACCTTGACATTCACTATCACCCCAGCAAAGCCAATGTGGTAGCGGATGCTCTTAGCAGATTTCCGTGTAGGCTTAACACCATGATCAAGGAGAAGCAACCAAGTTTGTATGAAGAGTTGGAGCAGTTCAGGACTGAATTAGTTAGCAAAGGATTTCTAGCTAGCATTGAACTTCAACCCACGTTGATTAGCCAAATCGAGGAAGCCCAGAAGGGAAATGAGAGTATCGGCGGAATCAAACGTCGTATTGGTACAGGAAAGGTACCTGGATTTACTGAAGATGAAGAAGAAGTACTGTGGTACAAAGGACGTATCTGTGTTCCAGCAGATTCAGAGCTGAAGGAAGTTATCATGAAGGAAGCTCATGATACTCTTTATTCTATCCATTCCGGAGGAACAAAGATGTATAAGGATTTGAAAGAGCAATTTTGGTGGCACAAGATGAAGAGAGAGATCGGAAGCTACATCGCCAAATGTGACATCTGTCAAAGAGTCAAAGCAGAACATCAGATACCTGCAGGACTGTTGCAACCCTTGCAGATTCCAGAATGGAAATGGGATTCCGTCGGAATGGACTTTATCACTGGTTTACCTACTTCTAGTAGGGGAAATGACTCAATCTGGGTCATAGTTGATAGACTGTCCAAGGTAGCCCACTTTATACCTGTCAAGACCACTTACCAGAGTGCTAAGTTAGCAGAGCTATACATTGCTAGGATTGTTAGTCTGCATGGAACCCCCAAAACCATAGTATCAGATCGAGGAACTCAGTTTACCTTGAGATTTTGGCAGAAAGTTCAGGAAGGATTAGGAACCAAGTTGAACTTCAACACCGCATATCACCCGCAAACTAATGGACAGACTGAGAGAGTCAACCAGATCCTAGAGGATATGCTTAGAGCTTGTGTGTTGGAATATGGATCAAAATGGGAAGACTGCCTGCCTTTCGCAGAATTCTCATATAACAACAGTTATCAAGCTAGTTTGCAGATGGCACCATTTGAATTCCTATACGGAAGAAAATGTCATACCCCTTTGAATTGGTCGCAAGTAGGAGAGAGTCAGATCTTCAAACCCGATATTCTCCGCGAAGCGGAAGAGAAAGTTCACAAAGTCCGTGAGCACCTCAAGACCGCCCAGTCCAGACAAAAGAGTTATGCCGACAAGAGAAGGATAGACCTGACTTTCAATGTCGGAGATTTTGTATATCTCAAGGTTTCACCCTTGAAAGGAACTCAACACTTTAGTCTAAAGGGAAAGTTAGCCCCCAGATATATCGGACCTTTCAAGATTCTGAACCGCCGAGGAGAAGTATCGTATCAGCTGGAACTGCCTGAAGAGATGTCAGCCATCCACAATGTGTTCCATATCTCGTTACTTCGCAAATGTCTGGAAGTGCCCGAAAAGACAGAAGTTTTCAAGAATATCGATCACAGAGCTGTGGAAATCAACAAGGACCTGACCTATCGAGTAGTACCCATCCGTATCTTAGAAGAAGCCTACAGAACCACTAGGACCAAGAGTATCAAGTTTCTCAAGATTCAGTGGAGCAACCATACCGAGGAGGAAGCTACTTGGGAGCGAGAAGATTACATGAGGACAGAGTTCCCAGATCTCTTTAGTTCCTAGTTTCTTTGTAAATCTCGGGACGAGATTTTGTTTAAGGGGGGAAGGTTTGTAACATCCCAAAACTTCAATCCAATCTTATCAAGTTCAAATCAATCAAAATTGGGGTTAACAAAAATTTTTCCAAATTTAATATGAAAGCATTCATATATGTGTGCATTTAAAATAGGAGTTGTTTGAATTGCCATGATTGAGTGATCCAATGCTTGTGAAATGTTTCTTAGGTGATTTAAACATCATCTACATCATTCCCAAACTTTTCCTAAAGAAAATCAAATCAAAAAGAATTAAAAAGGAGGAATGGTCATTTTGGCAAATTTAACTCTCATGCATACTTTGGCTATTCCTAGTACTCTAAACTTAACAGAAACAATTCTTGATCTTTGCACCCCTTGCTAGTACACATAATGAGGTACCAAGGCCCACCTTTGGATCTGCTAAAAACCTTCTCTTAACTATTTTAAGTGACAGTTTAAAATTGAATCTAATGCATATGCATAGATCACCCCTATTTCAAAACCCATCTATTTGAGCTCCACTTTTAAAACCCTTGCAACCAGAGACTACCTATCACTAGTGGAGATCACTCAAAAAAATTGAAACCAAAATTCAAAACTTTCTTTCATGCGGCCATTTAATCAAACACTTGGCATGCATAATCTCTACTCTAATCCTAGCTCACTGTTTACTATAGGGTTTTGCCCCCAAATGATCTTCATTTATCTCCTCTGTCCCCTCTTGATCTAACCAAACCCCTAACACCGCTCTCCCTTGTCCCTAGTCCCCATGCCATGCCATGCCGAGCCATGCCTCGCCAGCCAACCCTTGCCCCGCTGCAGCAGACCATTCCCTTTTCTCTCACCATGTCTAGGAGGTAGCCAGGAGCTCACCGCCACCCCCTGTCCCTTGCCCGAGCCCAGGAGTGCAGTGGACCACCGGGCACAAACCGCGCCCAGTGCCACCGCACGATGCTAGTGCCGCCCGTAGAGCGCGCTCGGTCCCCGCTCGACCAGACCGCCCCTTGGCACCAGCCCGCGCCCACCGCTCCGCCTCGACCTGGAGAACACCCCAGACAGCCCCGCTGGCCGCCCAATGCCTCACAGCCACCGCTCGCTGTGGACACCGCCGCTTCGGACGCGCAGAGCGCCACCTCGCCCAGACCGCGTCCTACTGCTCCTACGGCTGCATTCAATGCCTAGAGCACCGCCAGGGGACAGCATGTCGATCGCCACCCTCAGCCATGCCTCTACCCCGCCGTAGCCATGCCGCCACCGTCGCCTACCCATCCCGCTCGGTCTCACCATCGGGCCTATAAAAGGAGGCCTCCCCAGCCTCTTCTCTCCACACCATTCCACTCCCCTCACCTCTCTGAACCTCCCCACCCCTCGCTGGAGCAAGGCAAGCTCTGCCTTGCCGGAATTGTTGCCGGAGCAGCCGCGGTAGGAGGAGAAGTGCGCCGTTGATTGGGACCACCCCAAGCTCCGCCGTAACCGCGCCTCGCCTCGCCATCGTCTTCCACTTTGTTTGCCTGCCTTGCCGACCCCGCTGGAGCCCTGGTATGCCCCCAGTAGACCCCCACCGAGCCGCTAGGGTTCGAGCTCGCCGGCGACCTGTTCGTCGTCGACGGCGACCCTCAGCCGTATATCCGTCTTCTAATCCTACGGCCCACAGCGCGCGTACCGTTTCGCGTGTTATGTGACGCTGACATGCATGCCCCCCTGTCAGCTGAGCCCCGCGCCACGGAGCGCCACTGGGCCGGCCATTTCCTTTCCCGCGCTAGCCCACACATTCAAATCTGGATTTTGTCTTTTTTTAGTTAAATCTAGTTTCTGTCCACTATTTAAAATTCAATTCTAGGAGTTTTACAAATCCAAATAGCATGAAACTAATTTTACCTGAAAGGTATTAAGATGATCTATCCATGCCCGTTAGATTTAATTCAATTAGAGTTATAGATCTCTCCTAGTAAAAATAAGAAGACAGAAGCATTTGCAACTTGCAACATTTTTATAAAATCAACCAAGTTAGCTTTTGAGTTAATTCCACCTCTCAAAAATCACATTTCATCTATATATCTAACCATGTAATAATATTAAGGTTTACATGCTGTGACTTTGGACTAGTACGAAAATAATGCTATATAGGCATTTCTAGTCACTTTAAATCACCAAATAATGAACTTAAACCAAAGTAATGTTGATCCAACCTTTAAATCTCATTCCCACATGTTAGAATATGTGGTGAGGACATGTGTCCACATGATCCCATATTTAGGTGGTGAATATTAAATCTTAGTAAATTTTTCAATGAGTAGAAATTACTTTTCTAAAATAAAAAGAATGAAACTATGGAATTAAACTTGTGGTGCTTGTGATGATAATAGATCATCAAATGTGTGTATTAGAATGCTACTTATCTTAGTTAAGTATTGTTTGGTGATTGTGCACTCCCTATGTATTTATAGACGATAGTACCGACCAAGCTTTCGAGGAGGAGGAGTTCTACCAAGAACAAGAAGAAGAAAACTTCAACCACTGTACCAATCAAGGCAAGCTACTATTAGCAAGCTACTACTATCTAAGCGCAAGCCACCATTAGCAATGCAAGTTAATACTTGAAAGTTTAGTGTTTAACAGGCTAGGATCAACTAGATGGTTTAGCTAAGATGCCTTAGGCATGCCTTGATCACACCCCTTTGACTATTGATACTACAAGTCTTAGTTACAAGTTTTATCCCTCTTAGTTTATACAAAGTCTTTTACTTGTTTAGAAGGTAGCATAAAAAGTATAAAACTTGACCTATTTAGAACCCTTGAAATGTCATTCTATGGCATGAGATTGAACCCATCTTTACCACCTTAGTGAACACTCTTAACTTAGTAGTCTAGAGTAGATCCAAAAACTTGAGTCACTTTAGATGGGAATACTTGGTGAAAATGAACTATGAAAACCTTAGAATGATGAGTCATTCTATTGATATGTTTTGACATGTGTTGAGAAACACAATTGGTTGATGATGATGAAAATGTTGAGGCATGAGCCTTAACCCTTTTATAAAACTGATGGTTGGATTCGAATGCGATACCATTCCAAATTTACCGTACAACCACATTACCTGAATTGGGTAAGGCTTAGCTGGAATTTTATATGCGTTAGTATTAGTTCCCTCACGGAAGAGGTCTGTGCTGAGGCTACCTCTCATGATGTCCACCTATGCAGTGCCCAAGATGACTGATGGTCATGGTTGGGAGGCCATACTCATAGGAGAGGTGCTTATACTAGGGTGTGTAAAGGGAAGGTTATGTTTGATTATCTACATACTAAGTATGATGATTCAGGGTTATTCCTGACAGATGTATCGAATCTTGTGGTGAAAGTGTACCACCTCTGCAGAGTGTCAAACTATTCGAATAGCCGCGTCCACGGTTATGGACAGTTGGAATGGCCATACTGTTTTGTTGTTAGATGTTTTCTAAAATACTTTGAAGGGAATGATGAATCTTGACTTGACCACAACAGGGTTGTGTTTGTGACACTAGTTTCGCCAACTTAAGTGATTCTAGAGTTTTACCTTATATTTCTTTGCTTCAGAATTCAGCTTAGGTTTCAAACTTAACTTGATAGTTAAATATAGAGTTATCACTTTAACTTAGATTTATAATACTTGTTAGTAGTAGTTTGCGAGTACTTAAAGGGTACTCATGGCTTTTGTCCCTGGCTATTATCATGGCCAGACTATGAAAGAGACTATCAAGATGATGGCCAATAGGACGGCTATGATAACTAGGACCATGTGCCTTCGTCAGCATTGCCTGTGCCCCTGAAGATGGACCCCACCGCTACGCTTATCTTTTATTTCCGCTGCTTGTTGTATTAAGACTGGATCATGAGATCCTTATTTGTGTAAGACCTTATGTATGGTTTGTAATGGATGATGTACTGTGATATCCAATCTGTTATGTCTCGCAAAAATGGTAATCCTGGGATTGCGAGGTATGGCACAACGAGCATCTGGGATTAAAAATCTGGGTGTTGACACCTTTCCCACATCTATTATTGCTCCAAGGAGTTCTAATAGGGACCTTCCAAGTGTAATTTGTCCTTTTCTTGCGAATTTAAAAACAAGATAATCAGTAGAAATCATTTTCCCAAGGATCTTTGTAAACACTCCTTCAGCTATTCCAATAGGTAATATTGTAGCATTATTAGCAAGAGATATTTCTTTTCCTCCTTCAGAAAGCCCCCAAAGATTCATAAATATCTTTGGGCATAAGACAAAATTCAGACATGATATCACAACGAGCTTGAAAAGTTTCATTATTTATATCAATCTTTACTGTGGGGAGCCACTTTGATTGTTCAGAATTTATTGGAACATAATTATGATGCTCTCTAAGCGTGTTATAACAATCCTTTAAACTAGTAGTGCGGGTCTCAAGAGTGTTCAATCTAGCAAATATGTTTGTGAAAGAAATATCAGTTTTGCTAGGCAAGTTGTAAGTAAAGACCAATTTCTTTATAGCATTAACAGCATCATCCTCATTGCATTGGAGGAAATCTCCTCCCACAACAGCATCTAAAGCATATCTATAGCAAAGAGCAATTCCAAGGTAAAAACTGCTAAGGAACAAGCTTTGAGTCATTTTAGGCTCAGTCTTTTCATGTAGATCAGAGATTCTAGACCAAGCTTCCTTGAAGCTTTCCTCAATTCCTTGTTTAAAAGTGAAAATCATTTCCTCAGGTGACATAGTGATTGGGGGAAGGCTATACATAATGACAACTTAAGATAGGAACTAAATTTTTTGTGTTTTCAATAAAGAAAGCAAACTAGTAGAACTAATTTTTTTGTGTTTTTGATAAAGAAACAAGCAAAAAAAAAAAGTAATCTAAGAAAAACAAAAATAACAAAGTAAAGAGATTGGTTATGAGGAACTCCCCTTGTGAAGATATCCATGACTCCCCGGCTACGGCGCCAGAAAAAGAGCTTGATGACACAAAATAGATCGAGCTCGTTGGGGAACCCCAAGAGGAAGGTATGATGAGCACAGCAGCAAGTTTTCCTTTAGTACGAAACAAAGGTTATCAATCCAGTAGGAGCAAGGAAACACCCCAAAGGTGTTGCTAGCTGAACGTTGGCAGGGCGCACTACCAGTGCCAGCAGCAACATGGAGACCTGCACAACGCAACCACAGAACTCTGTCCCCAACTTGCGATGAGGTTGTCAATCTCACCGGTTTTGCTGAAAACAAAGGATTAGACGTATCGAATGGAAGGAAGTAATAGTTTACAGAAAGTAAACACAAAGAAGTAAACAGTTCGATTGTAGATTGAATGTAAAAGAAAGGACCTGGGTCCATAGTTCACTAGAGGTGGCTCTCCTTAAGATAGATAACATGCTGGGTGAACAAATTACAGGGGGGCAATTGACAAACATCGAGAAAGCATGCACGCATATACTAATCATCTTGACTCCTTTGAGATTTGATTGGGCATTACAACATTATACATAGACCGCCATCCAACTCCATCTATGACCAATAATCCACCTTCAGGTTATCATCCGAACCCCCTCTAGTATTAAGTTACAAGCAACAGATTATTGCATTACGAATCACGTGTAAAGTAAACAATACGATTGTTCTATGAACAAAGGATTGTTATTTTCTCCCTAGTAGCAACAATACATCTAGTACCTTAGATATTTCTGTCACTTCCCCAGATTACCAGAGGCATGAACCCACTATCGAGCATAAATACTAACTCTTGGAGTTGCTAGCATCTACTTGGCCAAGATAGCTACTAACAACGGAAAGCATGCAAGATCACAAATAACAAAGACATGATAGAATCAATAATCAATCTGAAATAGCATCTCAATATCCATCGGATGCCCGCAAACACAACATGCAGAATTACAAATAGATGATCTTGATCATGAACGGAGCTCACAAGATGTAGACATGAAAGCACAAAGGAGGAGAACCAGCCATCTAGCTACTACATGGACCCGTAGTCTAGAGATGAACTACTCATGCATCACACCGGAGGCTTGCATGGTGATGAAGAAGGCCTCCAGGGTGAAATCCCCTCTCCGGTAGGGTGCCGGGAAGAGCTTCAGATCCCTCTCGATCTAGGGATGGAGATGATGGCGGCTACAGACTCTTTCGTGGAATTTTGATCAGGTACTTAGGGTTTCCGTATCAGACGCAATATATCGGTGAAAGGAGAGGCCGAGGGGGTTCCTGGGCTGGCCACACCACCCCCTGGCGCGGGCCAAGCCTGGTCGCATGGCCAGGTGGTGTGGCTGCCCTATGGCCCTTCTCCGTCTCGTATTCTGGCTCCAAGTGTCCCCTAGTAAAATAACGACTTTGGCTTTTGTCCCGTCGAATTCCGAGAATATTCATTTTTTGACTCTCCTGGAATCAAAAACAGCAGAAAACAGGCAGTTGGCACTGTGGCTCTTGTTAATAGGTTAGTCCAAGAAATCATATGAAAAGTACTCCGAAGTGTGGACAAAACATAAGAAAGTAGATAAAACCAAGCATGGAACATCAAAAATTATAGATACATTTGCAATGTATCATCCAACACTTATGTAGTACTCGTACTTGTACTAGTAGTACTACGAATGGCGATCTATTGAATATCCTTCCCCCTGGATATTTGTGAAGGAAGTGAAAATTTCGAAACCAGGAAAGTTTGAATTGCTACTCTATTGTACTCCCTCAAATAACTTGACTCGAATTTGTCTAGATTCAGATGTATCTAGACATGTTCTAGTGCTAGATGCATTCGAATATGATAAATACAAGTCAATTAATTTGGGTCGGAGGGAGTAGTAGTAATACTTTTTGCCATTAAGGACCAAAATGGTTCCCACCAACGCAACTAATGAACACGCCAGACACATACATGGATCCGCCGACACATGGCAGGTCGTCGGTTGATGCGCGTGCGCAGCGCCACATTGTGGACGAGGGAGAGGTTATTCAATCGGGGTGTGGGTGGTGATGAGGGAGTGAAGGAGAGAGAAAACACAATTTGTTTTGCGTGCATATATATTGTGGTCCTGAAACTTACTCTACTTAATGTACCCTGTACCTCATGTCAGGAACCCATCCCAGCTTTGCTCTGACATCACACTGCCTTCAAATCCTCCTCTTCGCAGCTCTCTCGCTGCCTCCCCTGTGCTCATAGTCTCTTATCCCTCTTTATTTTTTTAACAGAAAAAGGAAATAAATTCTTCTTACTTGCTTTTCAGAAAATAAATTCCTGTCACTTGAAAATCCGAAATTGATTTTTTTGTTTTTAATATCTTTGATTGTCTTCAAAAGATGGCCAAATATGTCGGCATGCAAATTCTTGGATATGGGGATCATAAGCATAAAGTATGATGTACTCCCCCCATTTCAAAATATAAGATGTTTTAGCTTTATGAAGGGAGTGTATCTAAACCCTTTTAGTTTTTTGCTTCACTCCAAACCTACATGAACCTACACACTAAAAGTGGACTAGATACACTTTTTTCATAAATCTAAAACATCTTATATTTTGAAAAGGAGGGAGTAGATATGGCCTTGACCTTGGTCGTTTGTCTTGAAATCCAAGATTTTTTCTTACTCGTTCACAACTATGCTTAAATTAGTTTCAATTTCACCACTTACTTTTAGGTTAGAATTTTACACGGGCGGTGGGACTACATTTTACATCAAGGACCTAAAAAAGGGAAAATTACATTGTGGTCCATACATTTAGCACAAAGGACCCTAAAATTGAGCAAAGAAAATAGTCGGGTTCGGCTCCTTCTCGAGAGAGCAGCTGATCAACCATATGTTTCATACTACTTCCTCTTCGATTGTTTTCATAATATGGCCAAATCTGTCGCCTTGCAAATTCTCGGATATGGGATGATCAGCATAAAGTATGATGTAGAGATATGACCTTAACCTTATGGTCATTCGGCTTGAAATCCAAGATTTTTCATACTCGTTGAGAACTAAGATTAAATTCGTTTAAATTTCACCACTTACTTTTAGGTTAGTATTTTACACAGTTGGAGGGAGTACATTCTACATCAAGGACCTAAAAAGGAAAATTACATCTAGGGTCCATATATTTAGCACAAAGGACCCTAAATTTGATCAAGGAAAACAGTCGAGTTCGGCTCCTTCTCGAGAGAGTAGCTGATCGGGCCATACTCTTCATACTACTTCATCTTCGATTGTTTTCAAAATATGGCCAAATTTGTCGGCATGCAAATTCTTGGATATAGGATCATGACCTTGGTCGTTCATATTGAAATCCCAGAATGGTTCATACTCGTTGACAACTAAGCATAAATTCATTTAAATTTCACCACTTACTTTTAGGTTACATTTTACACAGTTGGTCAGAGTACATTTTACATCAGGGACCTAAAAAGAAAAAATTACATCGAGGTCCATACATTTATCATAAAGCTCTCTAAAAGGAAAATTTTCTAGTTCGTCTCCTTCTCGAGAGATCGGCTGATTTGAGGCAAGCTCTACATACTACTTCCTCTTTGATTGTTTTTAAAATATGGCCAAATTTGTCGCCATGCAAATTCTCTCATATGGGATCATCAACATAAAGTATGATGTTGATATGGCCTTGACCTTGGTCGTTCGGCTTGAAATATTTGTCGCCATGCAAATTCTCTCAGATGAGATCATCAACATAAAGTATGATGATTGCGCCCTATTCTTCATACTACTTCCTCTTCGATTGCTTTCAAAATATTGCCAAATTTGTCGCCATGCAAATTCTTGGATACGGGACCATCGGCATAAAGTATGATGTAGATATGGCCTTGAACTTGGTCGTTCGGCTTGAAATCCGAGAATGTTCATACTCATGTTTATCTTTAAACAGTTGTCAAAACTCATGTTTATCTTCATGGAAAGTAATACATGCAGGTACTTGAACCACCGACAAGAAATCGTTTGTAGTTGAACTACCGACAAGTACTAGTTTGTAGTTGAGCTACCGACAAGTACTAGTCGATGTTTGAATCACCGATAACCACTCAAACAATACATCGCCCTGCGCCGCCACCAGCCGACCTATCGATAATTCAAACCCCGACTAGTACTTGTCGGTGGTTCAACTACAAACTAGTACTTGTCGGTAGTTCAACTACAAACAAGTATTTTCAGTGGTTCAAGTACCGAGGCTACGCTACTTTTCAAAATTACTAATTTTATGTATTATTCGTGATATTGATTAAATATTTCGTATTATTTAAAAAAATAGCTAGGAGAACATCCTGTGAATTCTTTTGTTATCAGTACTCATTATTTTTTGTTTGATTGTTTTTTAAACAAGGACAATTTTTGGCAGCCTTTCAAAAACCATGTTTCACAATATGGCCTACTATATGTACACAAGAGTTTTTTTGTTGGAAACTAGTACCACAAAAGAGCTTGAGAATGGGAGAAATTATTATTATAGGTGGATCGCTACTCATACAGCTACCCCTACATTCGAGTACCCAGTAGTACTCCATTTTCATTTTACAAGGAAGATTTATTGTGGAGGGAACTGGACCAGAGTAGTACTATTCTGAAGGGAACTAGAGCAAAGGAACATGCGTCCGTTTTAATTTTATTCAACCTTGCCTATACGCTCTATCTCCAGTTCCCCATTACCCTACCTCTACACCAAGCGCCACCGTTCTTCTCCTCCAAAATGTCGCTTTCCGATCCTGTTCACCGCAAAGTATGAGACTGTTTGTTCTTCTCCCTGTCCCACCTACCGCCATCGATCTTCCCTCTTTTCCAGAAAACCAAATCAAGCCGCCATCCCAACTTCCATCAGCCCCCTTGCGATGGCAGGACCGAGCAAGGACAGTGATGATTCTAAACTGTTCCAGGATGCTTTTACCGAAGGCCCGCTTGACGAACTCATAACCAGATGTGACGTCATCACCACCGCGATCCTCACCGGTTCGTCCAAACATCTTCTTGACTCGGCAAAATATAGTGCAACTTTACATGCCTCTTAGTCGTTTGGCCTCCCCTATGTTCTTCATTATCACCCGGCTAAGAAACCATGGGAATACAACGAGTACTTCGAGAGCAAGGGAAGGACATGCAAGCTGACATCACTTGACAAGTTCTCCTCCGACGCTGTGTTCCCAAATTGTATGGGTAAGCAGTGGGTAGGTCCCAATGGAGATTGGATATCCACTGTTGGGTCCGAGTGCATGTGGGAGCTTGTTAATGTGTACACTCATCAACGCATTCCTCTCCCACAAGTCAATCAGTTTGTGCCCACCAATGATCCGTTTAAATTCATGCATAATGATCGCCATATTCTCCTCCGGAAGATTGCTATTTGCCGAGCTCCCATAGCTGCGGCGGATTATTTAGATTTCTCTCTTGTCGCTATCTTCGACTACTCATTTGCTACTCTTGATGGAGATGAGTATGCATGGACAGTTCTTGAGAACCAGTTCTAGTGCTATTTCAGATACATGGATGCACTTATCCACAAGGGTCTGGTGTTTGCAACATGTGAGAGTGGAAGTGTTTATGTCTAGAATCATCTATATTTTGGTAAGTTTGATCCATTCCTGTTCTAAACACTAGCTTCAGTTTTAATGGATGTATACGAATGTTGGTTGATTTGGCCGTCATTTCTTTTCAAGGTCCTATTCTGCTCCCGTCACCACCTGGCGCACATCTCGAGGAGGGCAACCTTGATGCCAAAGATGCTGACAAGCACGAACCTGGTTTATGGTTCTTAGCAATATCTGCAAATGAATCTCGCCTTCTTCTTATCCATACCGTGGGTGTTTCTGATGAGAAGTTTTATGGTGGTACTTATTATGGTCATAGCAATCATGTTGCTGATCATAGTGTTGATCACTGCGGTCGCACTTGTGGCACCTATGCTACTGGGTTTGGCTGCAAGGTGTACTCAAAGGACACTGCTTACTTGTATCCACCTAAGCCATGGATAGCGATTGCTGACCTGGGAGCATATTCTCTTTTCTTGGATTGAACTATCCGATTAACATTGTGGTAGGTGGTGCAGATGTTGCCCCAGGATATCTCACGAGAAGCAACTGTGTCTACACCTCCCACCATGCAATAGGACTTGGATATATGCCGTTTCCTGAAATATGCTGCTTTAGTCTAAATACCGAAGAAGCAACTCTTGGTTTCTCAATCAACGTTGCATGGAAATCCCAGAGACTCCATTATGGTTCATCCCGACCTTCGCCAATACCCGCGATTGGAACCAAACTACCGTAAGTAATCGTAATACTATGTAATAGGATAGCTCAGTTTAGATCAAGTGCAGTAGATGGTCTTGCTTTCCTTTTGTAACTTGGACTTATCATAAACTCATAATCTAGACAAGGATTTGGGCATTTTGAGTTGCCTATGGAGGTCACACACATGCATTGATGTGAGAAGGAGGCATGCACACAAAAGCAGACTTGATCGTTAGTTTTGTTTCTTCCAATGACGAGTGTTCGGAGGAAAGGGCAAACTGAATCTGTCACTTTGAAATGCTGCTGAATATGTCCAAGTGCCACTACATGTGAACTAGGAATCTGTCAATATTTTTCTTTTTTATTATGTACTGCTAAATCTTTCAAATGCTACTGAACCTATCAAAAGTTTTGTTCGCTACTTGTTTAGATTGACCAGCCGAGTGCATAATATGGACTCGCTTTCCTTTTGAATCAGGCCTTGCTACATCTATTGAATTTCAATGTCCGCATTGCTGAATATGTCAATTCTTTTGGTCACTGTCTGTGTACTTCCCACAGGTCACTTTGAATGCTATGCTGACTCTATCAAGTCCTACTGAATATCAACCGGGAATCTGTCTGATATCTTCACGGTCTTATTCTATATTGTTGGATCTTTCAAATTCTAATGAATTTGTCAAATGCTATGTCGTTACTATTAGTACAATATTTTGTAGAACGAACTGTGATGTACTGGTACTTGTTTAGATAAAGTGCATCAGATTGTCTTGCTTTTATTTTGAAACTTAGCATTGTCACAATTATCTACATGAGTCTTGGGAAGTTTGGGTTGCATATGGGCGGCCATACATGCATTGACGTAAGGAGGAGGTATTCACACAGAAGCAGACTTGATCGTCAGTTTTGCTTGCTTCGATGATCAAGTCTCTTCAGAGAACAGGCAAAACTGATCGTGCACCAAGTTTTTTTAGCTAGAACAAGAACTGATTCTCTCTATATTGGTATTGAATTTCAAGCAGGAAAGCTACTGAATCTGTCAAATGTTCTATCGTTGCTATTACTAAAGCATTTTGTGGAACTAATACTGATGAACTGATACTTGTTTAAATCAAGGGCAATAAATAGTCTTGCTTTTCTTTTGAAACATGGCCGTGTCACAATCTAGTTGAGACTTGGACATTTTCGGTTGCATACGGGGGTCACACAGGCATTGATGTGAGAAGAAGGTACTCAAAGCAGACTCGATCGTCAGTTTTGCTTGCTCCAATGGTCGAGTGTGTTTGGTGAAAAGGACAAACTGATCACGCGATGAGGCTTTTAAAGCTGAAACAAGAACTGGTTCTCTCTGTACTAGTATTGTATTTTATTGTCTGTATTGCTGAATTGGTCACTTTTGAAATATTGTTGAATTGGTCAAGTGCTCTTGAATATGAACTTCGAATCTATCGATATTTTTTCTACCTTATTCTGTATTGCTGAATTTTGACATGAATAGCTGCCAAAAAGAATTATCGCTTTTTCCCTCCCTCTCTAGGGTCTTTGTTCCGAATCCGGCCGAGCACATCACAATGCAAATTTTATTAACCAGGAGAAGAAATCTAGTACCTCATTCGGCCTCTCTTTTGCCTAGAACATTTTTATTCGGTCTTTTCGGGGTCAGGGGACTGCTAACCACAGCCTAGTGAAATTTGAGAAAGGAGACCATGGAGCATAGCCGAGAACATATTAATTCGGCCTTTTAAGGGTCAGGGGACTGCTGAGCACAACCCAGTAAAATTAGAGAATGAAGCCCATGGAGCATAGCCTACGGAGTATAACCCACGTAGAGCAGCCTATGTAGAAT
Organism: Avena eriantha; assembly: GCA_910589775.1. Lineage (NCBI taxonomy): Eukaryota > Viridiplantae > Streptophyta > Magnoliopsida > Poales > Poaceae > Avena > Avena eriantha. Next base: position 517,103,354 of record OU342742.1, on the reverse strand, counting down.
ATCCAAACTCTTTTTAATTCGGCCTTTTGGGCATTGCCCCCCACCTCTCAAAATAAAAAACTCTGCCTACCCATGTTTTTAAGAAAATACTTCATTATGTGGTATTTTATAAATTGAGATGTCAGGAGCGCTGCTCTTTTATATTTTAAAAGAGATAAACATAGACACATAAAATATTTTTAAGAAGACTAATACATAAGTTGTAGTACTAATAAAAGTTTAATAATATTTATTCTATAAATATATTTGTTGTAGTGGCAACGCACTCAGTTTATGTTTATTTGATTTGAAGGTCTTTTATTCGAATCGCCTATGTGTGTGTATCTTGGGTATACATTTTTTATTCTAGCAATATTGCATTACGGAGAGGCTGACATCATGGACCCACCAGCATGCAGCGTCCCTCGAGTTTGTTTTGAGGGTGGGTTCGAAAAAAAGTTTAAATACTTGTATAGAGAGGCTCACATTGGGGACCCACCAGACAGGACATACAAGGCTGCATCGGGGACCCACAAGCCAGAACATGCCAGAGAGGCTGAAATAAGGGCCCCAGCAGTAAGACCATACACGGTTGTCACGGTAAAAATAGTGGATGCGACCAAAAAAATCCATCATACACACGTTGCACCTACAGAGAAGCTAACATGTCGGACCCAGCAGTCCCAAGCATAGCCCATGAAATTAGCCTATCAGCCCCAAGCATAGCCCATGAAATTAGCCTATCAGCCCCAAGCATAGCCCAATACCTTCTAATTTGGCCTTTTCGTACTCTTGTGACCACCGACCATAGCCTATTCAATTTAGCAGTAAGCCCATGGAATATAAGCCATGACGAATAGGGCATCCGCTCCGAGTTAGCCCAAAATCTTTTTAATTTGGCCTTTATGAGCATTTTTTGTACTCTGAGGCAGACATCTGGGACCCGAAAAAATAGTCCAACATACATACGTTTCTTTCAAATAGAGACTATCAGCTAGGACCCAACATAGACATGTTTCCTGCGTAGAGGTGGTTGACATCAGGGACCCAGCAAGTTGCCAAGGTCAAAGCAGCGGACATGGCCAAAAAAAGTTCATCATACGCATGTTTCATTTACAAAGAGGCAGATATGTGGGACCCATCCGCGCGATCTTATATATATGTTGCATCGAGCAACGTTGTCAGTTCGAAATAGGGAGGCGTGAGCAAGAAAAAAGTTCAGCATGCACACATTTCTTGTAATGAGAGGCTGAAATGAGGGCCCCAGCAGCGTGAGCAAATGGTAGATTCGTCGAGCAACGCTATCTAGTCGGAATAGAGTAGCGCTAGAGAACAAAAAAAATTCCATCATATCCACGATTCTTCTAATGTGAGGATGACATAGGGGACCCACCAGCCTGAATAAACGGCTGATGCAGCGAGAAACACTATCAAGTTCGGAATACGAAGGCGCGACCGAGGGAAAAAATCCATCATACACACATTTCTTCTAATGAGTGGATGACATATGGGGCCCAGGAGGTTGATTAAACGGTATATGCATCGAGCAGCGCTATCCACTTCGGGATAGGGTAGCGCAAGCAAAGGAAAAAAATCCATCATACACACATTTCTTCTAATGAGAGGATGCCATGTGGGTCCGAGCAGCCTAATTAAATGGTAGATGCATCGAGTAAAGCTATCAACTTCAAAAAAGGGTAGCGCGAGTGAAGGAAAACATTTCCATCATACACACGATTCTTCTAATGAGAGACTAACATGTGGGACCCAGTAGCCTGACTAAACGACAGATGCCTCAAGCAACATTATCGAGTTCAAATCAGGGAGGCACGACCGAAAATTATGGTGTGCTAGACACACTGACATGTGGGACCCACATGCCTCAAAAGAGTTCGGTGAGTCAACATCGCGTGAGGAAACGAAAATCTTGCTTCTGCCACGTGCCAACCGAGCTTCCTCCATAATTTTAGCAGTTCCGTCATAGTAGAGGGGCGGGAAACCGGAAAAAAAGGTTTTCCATCGGCCATGGTGTAACTACCTCGGTGAATTACGCTCTTAGTTACATGCCTGGATGAACGAAAGTGGTTAAGATAGTACGGTGGGGCCCAGGGCCACTCACGGTAGACCTTTCGGCCATCCTAACCACTTTCAGACATCGGGACAAGAACGAGCGGCGTAATCGGCAGGCGAAGGGATCAACTACATACACAAATGAGTATGTATGCAAGCCACATACAACAGTCCTGAGAGCCATTCCATCTAAAAGAAATAGAAATATTGCAACGCCATACGGCAAGATTCAAATATCCTAGATAGAGATAATAATTTAGGATAGCTCCTCATACAACACACATCAGAGTATCAGGCGGAAGCGGAAATCAAGATCCGAGTACGGATAAGAAGCAAATCGGCATAAGATGCCCCATAAATAAACACATCCCGCCCACAGATCTCACGGATCCCCGTTCCCGGAATCTCTACACCGAACGATTGTTGCCAACATCATCTGTCTCTTCCACCCAGTATCCATCTTGCGGGTACACCTGTTCCTCTGAATCAAACAATTTATCGCGTGAGACCCTAGGGGTACTCAGCAAGTCTTAATGCCACTAAAGGGGACACAACCTAGGGTGACGCAATTGCAGCAAAAGATAATATCTAACAATTCTACAGAAACTCGCTAACCTTCCGCCAAACCAATGATAGACGGAAGTCCGTGAATTAAGAACAACAGTTATAACTGTATAATTAACAGATCCATCCTCCTCCTTGCTTACTAACGAGGAAGCGGACGAACAACCCCCATCATCTGTTGGCAGTTTTATTAACCATTCCATGAGTATTGCACTATTTACTAGTCAAGTACTTATTCAACTTAAAAACGGTACTTTAGATATACTTGTCTATGATCGAGAAACTATGCTCCAAGTCGTCCATAACCGCGGACACGGCTTTCAGAAAGATTTACCCTGTAGGGGTGCACGAATAGCAACACACACTCGATCAACCTCGGAAAAACCAAATCAAAACCCAACGAGGCATTCACGACAAAGCAATCACAGGATTCAGAAATATTTCAGGGGGCCACCCCATTAAGCTACCCGCAACGAAGCTGGCCAGCTCCAAGACGGACCCAAGGTTTGCGCCAATGGCTGTAAACGACTGGGAACCCGAAAATGTGACTGGGCTTTTCGATACCGCGAAAACACTCCGCAATTCTTAAACAGTACAAGTGCTCCTCGCACAATCTTAATAAAACAGTAACATGCATAAGTACAAGATAGTAATAAAGCCCCAAACTACTTTGTGGCCCCAAGAAATAAGAATGAATCGAGCTCTGGCTCAGGGGGGTCCATAAGGCCTCCCGGATGTGGATAGTGCGAATAGTCAAGGAACATGAATCAAGTACTCGGGGTCCTACGGGACACAAAGGAGCAGGAAAAACCAAATAGCAGATATTGCTCACCGGTGCCTCTTTCATTAGTTATCCCATTACTACTCAGGTTAAGTTGTTTATGTACCTCGTTATTCATCAGACACTCACATACCCTACACATGCTTTTCTACGACTCGCATGGCTCAAACAACTCTTGTAGTAATGGCTCATGGGATGGAGGAACAAGCTTTGGGGGGTTTAAAAGTAAAGGCTATGAATTACTTGGGATTCAATTTAATGCAATCGTGACTCAATGATGCAAGAATAAGATAGAGGCAATAGGTACTGTATGTATGCAAGCATGTGGTAGTGCTTGCCTGGCAGCTCAGTTGAAGCGAGAGATGGATCTGGGTAGTACTCCTGTGGTTCCTGGTAATTCTCCTGCTGGGCGTCTATTCGAAGAAGAACCAAACAAACAAGGGCCAACATAAATAAAGTGCACAAGCATATGAATTAAAATGCGACAAGCAAACAAACATGCCATGATGAATGATATAAAATTTACATGGCATTAAAGTAGCATGGCAAAGGTGAGCTGTGGTGCGAGAATAAAGCATTTTATTATTTATTTAGTCCAATATTTATTGCCTTAAACAGTTCAGATTTGTATGAATGACATGATGCATGCTTCAATTCAGATCAAGTACTGCATAAATAGAACGGGCTCGTCGCGCTGATCGATTTAGACATATTATTTGTTAAATTTGGAGTTGTAGAATTAAAGTTATGAATTTTTAAGAAAAGGGCATTTTATTGTAATTTTAATCATCTCGAAATTTTAAATTGTTCAAACATTATTTTGAATGGCATATTTGAATTCCTCACATTTTTCTGATTCAGAAACATGTATTATTTGTATTATTTGGATTTACAAATTAAAAGTTATTTAAATCTGATTTGAATTTGAATTTAAATCAATTTTGGAAAAAGTTTAATTAAAACAGACAGCCAGAAAAGCTTTTGTCACCCAGGAAAACCTAGCCACAGCCGCTGACGGTGGGCCAGCTGCTGACTGGGCGAGAACCGCGCGCGAAATCCTTTTTACACCGCATACTGTCCTAGCTACTTCGACTGACCGGCGGGACCAACGGCTAAGGCCCACGTGGCAGCGACGGAAACCGCAGAGGCTGGCAGGTGGGTCCGAACTAGAGCGCGGGTTAGGATAAAAAAAGACGGAGGGGTTTTCGGGAAGAAGTGGACGGTGGCTGACAGGTGGGGTCTCTAGGAGCGCAGGTTGAGGAAGTCAAAAAGGTGGGGGTTAAGTGCAAAGTGTCAACGTGCACTGTGGATCTTCTCTGATCTCTGACGAGACTGACGGACGTGTTCCGCGACAGCGCGCGCGGCCCAGGGGATTCGATCCCGCAACCTAGGGTGCTCACGCAGGGAGGCGAAGCCACTGCGGTGGGCTAGGGGAGCTGACAGGAGGATGGCGGGGGCCTAGCTAAGGCTCGATGCGACGCGGGAAGGTTGCAGACGCCGGCGACCTCTGGCGCACGGAGGGCGTTCGGCGAAACGAGCGGCGACGCTAGACGCCGACAGCGAAGCAGAGGATGTCAGGGAGGGAGAGGTGCGTACCGCGGGGAGATTTGCGGTGCCAGATCAGGGTGAGGCGCGGTGGATCGTCGTCGAGGGAGGAGCTCCGGCGACCTAGGGTTTCGGGGAGCGGCGAGGTTCTGGCGGTGCTGGGGGCTTCCTCCTTCGTGTCGGCGTGTCCAGGGCGAAGCAGGGGTCTGCCCTTGGTCTTCCAGGCCACCTCCACGACGCGCACGCCGGCCAGAGCGACGAGACGCTGGGGTGCGGCGACTGGCGGCAGGAGCTGGCGATAGCGAGGAAGAAGGGGGAGGCGCGGCAGAGCTTGGGGTGGATCTGGGCGATGCAGGAGGCGTGTGAGAGGAGGAGAAAGGGAGGGAGAGGAAGGAGGGTTGCCGTGTGGGAGCGGCTCAGGGTAAAGTGGCTTCGACCCTTCCCTTTTTCTCCCCGATCACGTGCTCGGGCCGAGGCAGGTAGGCAGGGCAGGGTGAGGTGGTGGAGGCCGCCAGGTAGGGACGGCGTGGTGGTGCAGCTGGGCCCGCACGGCAGAGAGAGAAAGAGAGGAAGGGGGAAGGGGCTCGGGTGTAAGTTAGTCTAGGGTTAGGAGGAGCTCGGGTGTAGCTAGGTTAGCTTAGAGGGGCTCGGGTTAGGGTTTTGTTTGGGATGGGATGGTGGTAGCTGAGGTGTGGGCCAGGGAGAGAGAGAGGCTAGGGCATGGAGATCATGATAGAGAGAGAGAGAGGTGGTAGGGGTTAGGTTTTTAAGTGGAACTAGGGTTAGGGGAAAAATTAGAGCGAGAGAAAGATAGGTTAGGTTTTATTAGGGTTTTGGGTTTATAATGTGTTTATGAGATCATACCAAGAGGGAAGATAGTGAGGCCTTGATTTTAACATGAGATGAGGTGGAGGAATAAGCAAGAAAAAGAGAAAGAAAGAGGTATGGGAAGAATCCCTCATATAAATCATGCATGGAGAAATAAAATAAAGGAAAAAAGATGTGGATGAGAATATGGGGATGGTGGAAGGAAGATGATGTAGAGGATCCCACAAAGAAGAACTCCTAAAACCAAAAGAAATCAAATGGGTTAAAGGTGGTGATGAAGGTTGCATGGCCCATGCAAAATATTAAATGCCATGATTAATTTTGTGAGAACAAAATTAATGATATGGCATTATTCTTATGCATTTCCAAGAGGTGGATTAAAAGCCAAGCAAAAGAATTTAAAGAACTAGATCCACCCTATTTCCCATGAGCTAGATAAAATCAAAAGAAAGACAAACAAGCTCATGGACTAATAGGATGGTGGGATTATAAAGTGGAGACAAAGAAAGGTGGTGGAATTGAAATAAAGGATATGCCCCCAACTCAACTTGGGCATTAAACAATATATCAACAACCAAATACAATATCAAGAGGCAAAATACAATTAATAATGCATATGAGAGAAGAACCAAAAGAAGAAGGGTTTTATATGATGCTCAAATGCAAGGTGGCATGATGACATGAGCATGGTATAATTATGATGCAACAATTGTATATAGGAAGTAGCCAATATCTTACTAGACCAAGTAGCATTACAATTGTTAGACAATTGGGATGCTACAACTCTCCCCCACAGGAATCTCGCCCCGAGATTCTAGGAAGAAGAAGACTCAAAGAGGGTAGGATACTTGGCACGGAGCTTATCTTCACGTTCCCAGGTGGCTTCATCAACGGAATGGTGCGACCACTGCACCTTGCAGAACTTGATGGACATGTTGCGAGTCCTTCTTTCTGCGACTTCAAGAATTTTTGTGGGGTGTTCTTGATAAGACAAATCTTCTTGGAGATTGATGAGTTCATGATCCACGGTCCTGCCGGGATCCTTGAAGCACTTCTTGAGTTGAGAGATGTGGAAAACATCATGGACTTTGAGTTGTTCGGGGAGCTCAAGAGCATAAGCAACTTCTCCTCTTCTTCCATGAATTTTGAAAGGACCGATGTATCTAGGGGCCAGCTTTCCTTTGATACCAAAACGGTGTGTGCCTCTCATGGGAGTGACACGAAGGTAAACGAGATCACCAGGGACATACTCCATGTCCGTGTGTTTTCTGTCATAATTGCTCTTCTGACGACTTTGAGCAATCTTCAGATTTTCAAGAATGATGTGAACTTTCTCCTCCGCTTGAGTTACAATGTCGGGGCCAAACAATATTCTTTCATCTGCGCCCGACCAACCAATCGGAGTTCTACATTTGCGACCATAAAGAGCCTCAAATGGTGCCATCTTTAGACTTTTCTGGAAACTTTTGTTGTAAGAGAATTCAGCATAAGGAAGACATTCTTCCCACTTCATGCCAAAAGAGATAACGCAAGCACGGAGCATATCTTCCAGAATCTGATTGATCCTTTCAACTTGTCCTTGCGACTGAGGGTGGTACGCTGTGCTCAAGTTTAGTTTTGTTCCCAAAGCATTTTGGAAACTTCCCCAGAACTTGGAAGTGAAGATACTTCCACGGTCGGAACTGATCTCAAGAGGAACTCCATACAGAGAGACAATTCTATTGGTATAGAGCTCAGCCAACTGAATTGCAGAAATTGTTTCCTTGACTGGAAAGAAGTGAGCTACTTTGGAAAGCCTGTCAATGACAACAAATATTGCATTGTTGCCCTTCTGCGACCTTGGAAAACCAGTGATGAAGTCCATCTCTACTTTCTCCCATTTCCATTCCGGAGGCTTCAATGGCTGTAGAAGACCGGAAGGTTTCTGATGGACAGCTTTAACTCTGCGACAAACATCACACTCTGAGACATACTTGGCACAATATCGTTTCAAACCAGGCCACCAATATTTTGTTTTCAAGTCCATGTACATCTTAGTGCTGCCAGGATGGATAGAAAGAACAGAATCATGCGCCTCCTTGAGAACTTGCTCTCTTAAACCCGGGTAGTTCGGAACAAACATCCGGTGTTCAAAGAAAAGAGTGCCTTGGTCATCTACGTGAAAAAACTCATACTTCGAAAGCTGAATGTTGGAAATGATCTTTTTAGTGTAAGGATCACCAAGCTGAATGGAATGGACCTTTTCTTCCAAGAGAGGTGTTGCTAGAAGGTTCAGAAGATACCCTTGATCCACAATTTCAAGGTTGAGCTTGCGGAATTCCTCGCACAAGAGAGGCTGTTGTTCTTCCACCATGAGGTTGTTGACATAAGCTTTTCGGCTGAGAGCATCTGCCATGACATTGGCTTTGCCCGGGGTGTAGTTGATGGTCAAATCGAAATCATTGATTGTTTCAATCCACCTCCTCTGACGAAGGTTGAGATCAGGCTGTGTGAAGATATACTTCAGAATCTTGTGATCAGAAAAGATCTCACAACGGTTGCCAAGCAAGTAATTCCTCCATACTTTCAAAGCAAAGACAACTGCTGCGAGTTCGAGGTCATGTGTGGGATAGTTGATCTCATGCGTCTTCAACTGACGAGATGCATAAGCAACAACTTGTTTTTCTTGCATAAGGACCGCACCTACTCCTTGCAATGAAGCATCACAGAATATTTGGAAAGGCTTTGATGTATCTGGAGGAACCAAGACTGGTGTGGAAGTGAGCTTCTCTTTGAGTGTTTCAAAGCTTGCTTGACATGCAGGAGTCCAAAGGTATTTCTTGCCTTTCTTGAGGAGATCGGTAAGAGGCTTCGCAATCTTTGAGAAATTTTGAACGAATCGCCGGCAGTAACTGGCCAACCCAAGGAAACTCCGGACTTCTTTGACATTTATGGGTGGAAGCTAGTCCATAATTGTCTTAATAGTTTCTGGGTTGACGGCAATGCCCTTGGCAGAGATGACGTGACCAAGGTATGTGACTTGAGGCAGCCAGAATTCACACTTGGAGAACTTTGCATACAGGCGGTTCTCACGAAGCTTGTTTAGGACACACCGAAGGTGTTCTTCATGTTCTTCTTTTGACTTAGAATAGACTAGAATGTCGTCCGGATAGACCACAATGAACTTATCAAGATATTCCATGAAAATCGAGTTCATAAGCCTCGAGAAGGTGGTAGGTGCATTGGTGTGACCGAAAGACATGACCATGTACTCATACAGGCCATAACGGGTGGTGAAAGTTGTTTTAGGAACATCTTCCTTGAGAATCTTGATTTGATGATAACCACTTCTCAAATCAAGTTTAGAGAATACCATAGCTCCAACTAGCTGATCGAAGAGATCATTAATCCACGGCAGGGGATATTTATTCTTGATTGTTTTAGCATTGAGTGCCCGATAGTCAACACAAAGTCTATCAGTCTTGTCTCGCTTCTTCACAAAGATGGTTGGACTACCCCAAGAAGAAGTACTGTGCTGAATGAAACCCAACTTCTCTTGTTCATCCAACTGACGTTTGAGTTCAGCCAACTCAGCAGGACCCATTTTATAAGGCCGCTTGGAAATAGGAGCGGTACCAGGTTCAAGTTCAATGACAAACTCAACCTCACGATCCAGAGGCATACCTGGCAACTCTTCAGGAAAAACATCTGGAAACTCACAGACTACAGGGACACTCTGAATACCTTCCATAGCATCATCATTCAGAGCCGTCAAAGAATAAAGCTGAATTGCAGGAGTCAGACTTGGAGAATAGACTATATGACCTTCAGGAATTTTCAGAGAAACCGAACGTTCAGCACAATCAATCACAGCTGCATTTGCTGTCAACCAATCCATGCCCAAGATGACATCAATATCAGAATTACCCAGAATAATTAAGGAAGCCGGAAACGAAGAACCACCAATCTCAATTTGATTGTTATGGATGATTTTAGAAGATGCCATTGTTGCTCCAGGATAAAGGACCATTAAATGCTTGGGGAGAGGATCCATAGATAACCCATTCCTATCAGCAAAACTCGTAGAGACAAAAGAATGCGATGCACCAGAATCAAACAACACTCATGCAGAAACTGAGTTAACAGGAAGCATACCCATGACAACTCCAGGTGCATGCTCAGCTTGAGCGACGTTGACACAGTTGGCACGAGCAACCGTAGACCCAAGCTTAGTGTTGATGTTGAGAGCCCGAGGTGGAGGTGCACGAATCATAGGAGCACTTGCCGCAGGTCTTGGAGGTGGTGGTGGAAGAGCTTTGTTGTTCATAGGACAATTCCAGTGCTGATGCCCAGTGTTTCCACAAGTATAGCAAGTTTTCCGCAAATTTCGGCATTAAAATACCACTATATGCGCAAACCACTTAACGAATCAAGATTAGTAATTCTGCTAGTTCAACATACAAGAGCAAATGATAACAGTAGTGGTATGGTCGTGACTCCATCCCGCACTCAAATCATTACTTTGCACATGAATCAGTAAAACACATATCCCAATACCTTCTTAAGATGAACCTAAAGATTGATAACTACGAAAAGAACACCCCAACAAGATAACGTCGGATAACACAGAGTAAGATAGATCGCATCGGTATACAACGAATCAGAATAGATCGCGTCGGTTTACAAAGGCCTGTCGGTATGGAATGTACCAACAGTTGATAACCAAAAGGCAGACAGCGATAACATTTAGATGCAACAGATAGACAAGGAATTCACACACACACACACAACCTGTGGTACTACGGAACCCAGAACATGTGAATCCTAGTTTGAATTTCAGAAGAGGATTGAAAACGTTACACTTCCTTACCAGAAAAGGGTGGGTGGGTGAGTAAGAAGAAAAATGGAAGCAGTCCTACTCTCACGTTTTGTTTTTCCCTAGTATACATAACTACCAAAATATTTGCTAGACTGACAACGACTATTTTGGCTGAGACCCTGAAGGGCGGGATGGCTCTGATACCAATTGTAACTACCTCGGTGAATTACGCTCTTAGTTATATGCCTGGATGAACAAAAGTGGTTAAAATAGTACGGTGGGGCGCAGGGCCACTCACGGTAGACCTTTCGGCCGTCCTAACCACTTTCAGGCATCGGGACAAGAACGAGCGGCGTAATCGGCAGGCGAAGGGATCAACTACATACACAAATGAGTATGTATGCAAGCCACATACAACAGTCCTCAGAGCCATTCCATCTAAAAGAAATAGAAATATTGCAACGCCATACGGCAAGATTCAAATATCCTAGATAGAGATAATAATTTAGGATAGCTCCTCATACAACACACATCAGAGTATCAGGCGGAAGCGGAAATCAAGATCCGAGTACGGATAAGAAGCAAATCGGCATAAGATGCCCCATAAATAAACACATCCCGCCCACAGATCTCATGGATCCCCGTTCCCGGAATCTCTACACCGAACGATCGTTCCCAACATCATCTGTCTCTTCCACCCAGTATCCATCTTGCGGGTATACCTGTTCCTCTGAATCAAACAATTTATCGCGTGAGACCCTAGGGGTACTCAGCAAGTCTTAATGCCACTAAAGGGGACACAACCTAGGGTGACGCAATTGCAGCAAAAGATAATATCTAACAATTCTACAGAAATTCGCTAACCTTCCGCCAAACCAATGATAGACGGAAGTCCGTGAATTAAGAACAATAGTTATAACTGTATAATTAACAGATCCATCCTCCTCCTCGCTTACCAACGAGGAAGCGGACGAACAACCCCCACCATCTGTTGGCAGTTTTATTAACCATTCCATGAGTATTGCACTATTTACTAGTCAAGTACTTATTCAACTTAAAAACGGTACTTTAGATATACTTGTCTATGATCGAGAAACTGTGCTCCAAGTCGTCCATAACCGCGGACACGGCTTTCAGAAAGATTTACCCTGTAGGGGTGCACGAATAGCAACACACACTCGATCAACCTCGGAAAAACCAAATCAAAACCCAACGAGGCATTCACGACAAAGCAATCACAGGATTCAGAAATATTTCAGGGGGCCACCCCATTAAGCTACCCGCAACGAAGCTGGCCAGCTCCAAGACGGACCCAAGGTTTGCGCCAATGGCTGTAAACGACTAGGAACCCGAAAATGTGACTGGGCTTGTCGATACCGCGAAAACACTCCGCAATTCTTAAACAGTACAAGTGCTCCTCGCACAATCTTAATAAAACAGTAACATGCATAAGTACAAGATAGTAATAAAGCCCCAAACTACTTTGTGGCCCCAAGAAATAAGAATGAATCGAGCTCTGGCTCAGGGGGGTCCATAAGGCCTCCCGGATGTGGATAGTGCGAATAGTCAAGGAACATGAATCAAGTACTCGGGGTCCTACGGGACACAAAGGAGCAGGAAAAACCAAATAGCAGATATTGCTCACCGGTGCCTCTTTCATTAGTTATCCCATTACTACTCAGGTTAAGTTGTTTATGTACCTCGTTATTCATCAGACACTCACATACCCTACACATGCTTTTCTACGACTCGCATGGCTCAAACAACTCTTGTAGTAATGGCTCATGGGATGGAGGAACAAGCTTTGGGGGGTTTAAAAGTAAAGGCTATGAATTACTTGGGATTCAATTTAATGCAATCGTGACTCAATGATGCAAGAATAAGATAGAGGCAATAGGTACTGTATGTATGCAAGCATGTGGTAGTGCTTGCCTGGCAGCTCAGTTGAAGCGAGAGATGGATCTGGGTAGTACTCCTGTGGTTCCTGGTAATTCTCCTGCTGGGCGTCTATTCGAAGAAGAACCAAACAAACAAGGGCCAACATAAATAAAGTGCACAAGCATATGAATTAAAATGCGACAAGCAAACAAACATGCCATGATGAATGATATAAAATTTACATGGCATTAAAGTAGCATGGCAAAGGTGAGCTGTGGTGCGAGAATAAAGCATTTTATTATTTATTTAGTCCAATATTTATTGCCTTAAACAGTTCAGATTTGTATGAATGACATGATGCATGCTTCAATTCAGATCAAGTACTGCATAAATAGAACGGGCTCGTCGCGCTGATCGATTTAGACATATTATTTGTTAAATTTGGAGTTGTAGAATTAAAGTTATGAATTTTTAAGAAAAGGGCATTTTATTGTAATTTTAATCATCTCGAAATTTTAAATTGTTCAAACATTATTTTGAATGGCATATTTGAATTCCTCACATTTTTCTGATTCAGAAACATGTATTATTTGTATTATTTGGATTTACAAATTAAAAGTTATTTAAATCTGATTTGAATTTGAATTTAAATCAATTTTGGAAAAAGTTTAATTAAAACAGACAGCCAGAAAAGCTTTTGTCACCCAGGAAAACCTAGCCACAGCCGCTGACGGTGGGCCAGCTGCTGACTGGGCGAGAACCGCGCGCGAAATCCTTTTTACACCGCATACTGTCCTAGCTACTTCGACTGACCGGCGGGACCAACGGCTAAGGCCCACGTGGCAGCGATGGAAACCGCAGAGGCTGGCAGGTGGGTCCGAACTAGAGCGCGGGTTAGGATAAGAAAAGACGGAGGGGTTCGGCGACAGCGCGCGCGCGGCGCGGGGGATTCGATCCCGCGACCTAGGGTGCTCACGCAGGGAGGCGAAGCCACTGCGGTGGGCTAGGGGAGCTGACAGGAGGATGGCGGGGGCCTAGCTAAGGCTCGATGCAGCGCGGGAAGGTTGCAGATGCCGTCGACCTCTGGCGCACGGAGGGTGTTCGGCGAAACGAGCGGCGGCGCTAGACGGCGATAGCAAAGCGGAGGATGTCAGGGAGGGAGAGGTGCATACCGCGGGGAGATTTGCGGTGCCAGATCGGGGTGAGGCGCGGTGGATCGTCGTCGAGGCAGGAGCTCCGGCGACCTAGGGTTTCAGGGAGTGGCGAGGTTCTGGCGGTGCTGGGGGCTTCCTCCTTCGCGTCGGCGTGTCCAGGGCGAAGCAGGGGTCTGCCCTTGGTCTTCCAGGCCACCTCCACGACGCGCACGCCTGCCGGAGCGACGAGACGTCGGGGTAGACGGCAGCGACTGGCGGCAGGAGCTGGCGACAGCGAGGAAGAAGGGGGAGGTGCGGCAGAGCTTGGGGTGGATCTAGGCGATGCAGGAGGCGTGTGAGAGGAGGAGAAAGGGAGGGAGAGGAAGGAGGGTTGCCGTGTGGGAGCGGCTCAGGGTAAAGTGGCTTCGGCCCTTCCCTTTTTCTCCCCGATCACGTCCTCGGGCCGGGGCAGGTAGGCAGGGCAGGGTGAGGTGGTGGAGGCCACCAGGTAGGGAAGGCGTGGTGGTGCAGCTAGGCCCGCACGGCAGAGAGAGAAAGAGAGGAAGAGGGGAAGGGGCTCGGGTGTAAGTTAGTCTAGGGTTAGGAGGAGCTCGGGTGTAGCTAGGTTAGCTTAGAGGGGCTCGGGTTAGGGTTTTGTTTGGGATGGGATGGTGGTAGCTGAGGTGTGGGCTAGGGAGAGAGAGAGGCTAGGGCATGGAGATCATGATATATAGAGAGAGAGGTGGTAGGGGTTAGGTTTTTAAGTGGAACTAGGGTTAGGGGAAAAATTAGAGAGAGAGAAAGATAGGTTAGGTTTTATTAGGGTTTTGGGTTTATAATGTGTTTATGAGATCATACCAAGAGGGAAGATCGTGAGGCCTTGATTTTAATATGAGATGAGGTGGAGAAATAAGCAAGAAAAAGAGAAAGAAAGAGGTATGGGAAGAATCCCTCATATAAATCATGCATGGAGAAATAAAATAAAGGAAAAAGATGTGGATGAGAATATGGGGATGGTGGAAGGAAGATGATGTAGAGGATCCCACAAAGAAGAACTCCTAAAACCAAAAGAAATCAAATGGGTTAAAGGTGGTGATGAAGGTTGCATGGCCCATGCAAAATATTAAATGCCATGATTAATTTTGTGAGAACAAAAGTAATGATATGGCATTATTCTTATGCATTTCCAAGAAGTGGATTAAAAGCCAAGCAAAAGAATTTAAAGAACTAGATCCACCCTATTTCCCATGAGCTAGATAAAATCAAAAGAAACATAAACAAGCTCATGGACTAATAGGATGGTGGGATTATAAAGTGGAGACAAAGAAAGGTGGTGGAATTGAAATAAAGGATATGCCCCCAACTCAACTTGGGCATTAAACAATATATCAACAACCAAATACAATATCAAGAGGCAAAATACAATTAATAATGCATATGAGAGAAGAACCAAAAGAAGAAGGGTTTTATATGATGCTCAAATGCAAGGTGGCATGATGACATGAGCATGGTATAATTATGATGCAACAATTGTATATAGGAAGTAGCCAATATCTTACTAGACCAAGTAGCATTACAATTGTTAGACAATTGGGATGCTACACATGGTCGAGCCGAGAAATTCGTCGCGGAAGACACGCCTTCAACGATGACCGCCGGGCCATGTCGTTGCGGAAGGAAACTTTTCTTGTAGTGAGGCAACTATAATTCTCATGGCTCATGTGCCTCAAAGGTTATGGTCACGGACATCTAAGTTCTTATTGAACCGTGTAGGTCGGGTAAACAATCAAATACTAAGATCTGAGATTAAATCATTATTGTTTGATAATAATGAACCGACTATATGCAAAGAAGCGATGATTGGCCCTGACTCCGTCAAATGGCTTGAAGCCATAAAATCCATGATAGTTCCATACACGAGAAACCAAGTTACTGAACTTGGAAGACCCTCTAAAAGGCATAAAGTCTATCAGTCGTATTTGGATCTGTAAAAAATAGACATGGATATTTCACATCTATGAAATAGTCGACATGTCAGTAAAGAGTTTACGACAATGTTCAAAGAGTTGAATATGACAATATTTGATCATTCATAGTGATATTTAGTCTAGACGGATTAGTGTAGGAACCACTATATATGTCAATAGTTGTATATGCTAGTCGAACAAACAAAACAACCTTCTTCTAATAGAATGGTTACCTAGGACGTGTACATGACATGGTCCGAGGGATTTTATTAAATCAAAGGATGCTAAAAGGCATGCATACTTCAATAGTTGAAGTATGCATAGCGGAGTTGGAATCTTCACCGTGATGAAAATGTTAAAATGTTTAATTTCATCAGGGGACGATGAAGATGCTCGCATTTTCAAGAAATTAAGTAGGAGCACTGAGACATGTTTATAATACATTGTGTATAACACATATTGTTGATTGGAAATGATGTATCTTTTGTTTACACAAGTTAAGGATTTCATTAAAATTAGATTCAAATGAATTTTTTGGGCAAAACTAGACTATTTGGCATCAAAGTCTATTTGGATAGATTGAGACACTAATATGGTTATGCCATATGGACATAGATGAAATATTGAATGAGTTCAATATGGAAATGGCTAGAAAGGTTCTTGCCACATGAAAAAGGTTGAATCATGATTCAAGTGTTTTGACCCTTAGTGAGTAAAATCACATGAATATCTTGATAAACGAGACTCAAGTGTTTTGACACTTAGTAAGTAAAATCACATGAATATCTTGATAAATGAGATTCAAGTGTTTTGACACTTGGTGAGTAAAATCACATGAATATCTTAATCAATCATATCGTGATATGTACATATCCAGATATGTCCTATGCTCTAAATGTTATAAGCATATACTAGGGTGACTCATAAGATGATCATTGGACGATAGTAAGGACATTCTTATGATCTTTGAAAGAACTAAGCATATATTATGTATGTAGAAGTGACAAATAGTTCATAGTAAAGTATTACATTGGCACTAAATATATAGTTCATTGTAAAATGTTACATTGATACTAATTTTGTCACAAGGTACAAACTAAGTTTATCTCAATTTAGGCCATGGGCTAAGGTGGCATAATTTGATAGAAGTAAGGTCCATGATAGATCTGGATGAGTTCCAAAAGTTTAAGTATTGTGACGGATACTACAACGAAATGCTAAGTATAAGACTGCTCTAGTAGCAGCACAGGAAGGCATTTGTGTCAAAAGTTTGTTTATCAAACTAGGTGTAGTCCAAAGAGGGATAATACTATGAAAATCTATTGTACGACAATAGTATCAATATATTTCAAACCCTAAGGAACTAAGTTGTCACCAAAGGACCAAATTTATACAATGCCATCTCATTTGAGAATGAGTGATGCGTAGAGACGCAGAGACATGTAAATACACACATACCTAAAAGTGTCAGATCTGGAGATTATGTTTACCACAAGCAATGCGTACGTACAACACCATCCATAGGTGTTTATATGCGCAAGTTTCAACTAGATTATTGACTCTAGAGTAAGTGGGAGACTTAAGGGAATATGCCTGAGAGGCAATAATGAAGTGGTTGTTATATTATATTCCATGTTTATGATAAATTTTTATTTCTCATGCTATAATTGTGTTAACCGGAAGTGTTAGTACATGTGTGTTTAATAAACAAAGAAAAGGTTCCTAGTAATGCCTCTCATTACACTAGCTTGTTGATTAATAGATGATCAAGTTTCTTGATCATGACAATGGATGTTGTTAATAATGAGATCAGAACATTGGTAGAATGATGTGATAAACATTATCCCAAATTATAGTAATATGATCATTCGATTATGTTTACATTGCTATAACATAATTCGAACTAACTCTAATCCTTAGACCTTGAGATCACGTCAATCACTAACTCCGGAAGAGTACTTTGATTACATCAAACGTCACACCGTAACAGGGTGATTATAAAGATGTTATTGAGTACTTGGAAAGTCTTAGTTGAGTATCATGGATCAAGAGTGGGATTTGTCCGTTCTGATGATGGAGAGATATACTCAGGGCCCTCTCGGTGATACCACATTAACATAGCTTGCAAGAAAGTGATAAGATCACTAAGAATGTTATATCATAGGAATGAGAAAAGAGTACTTGTCGGTAACGAGATTGAACTAGGTATGGATGATACCCAATGATTGGATCTCGCATAAGTAAAATATCGTGAGACAAAAAGAATTGGTTACTACGAAAAAGGTTCATGTGATCACTAGTTCATTGTTGAATTAGTGGGAGTCATTATGGATCTCCAGGTCCCGCTAATGATTATTGATCGGAGAGAGTCTCGATCGTGTCCACATAGTTCACGAGCCTATTGGGAGACACACTTAAGGGTACTCAACACATTTGAGTGGATAGGGAACGCATGAGAAAATACTGGACATCGTAGGAATTGTTCGGATAAATCTACGAGAATAGTTTCGGTGTATCAAAATATTGCAAGGGATTGTATTGTTGATGTGTTCATTAAATGAAGTGTTCATTAAATGAAGTATTCATTAAATGAGTGGATTTCAATCAAGTGAATTAAAAGTGGTTTTAATAGAATGACTCTTGATTTTTGAGTACAAATTAAATGGAATATAGTGGCTCTTAATTTTTGTGAGTGGAGAGTCCAGTAGCAATCAAGAGGGTAGAGGTGGGTGAACACCATCCCCATGTGCCCAACCCCTTGGGGATGCCCCTCCCCCTATAAAAGGAGGGGTGGAGCTCCACTCCCTCACACACCTCTCTATTCCTCTCATATGCCCTTGGTTTGACATCTTTTTCCTCTTGCTAGCTTGACCACTATCACGAGTACAGTGCTTAGGAGAATCCCTGCTCAAGACCTTCTCCTCCACCACCACTACCATGTCGTAGTGCTACTAGAGTTCTCGAGGATACACTACTTTTTCTTCCCAACATAGAGCAAGGGACGGAGGTCGTCGGCACACCGAACGTGTGATCGTTTACGGAGGCGCTGCCCTTTGTGGAGCTTATAGTCATCGCGTCCTTGAGGATGGTCGTGTACATTCTACACCAGCCACATTTCTTTGCGGGAACGTTGTCCTGCTTATGGTTTTCGAGGGTGAGTCCTTATGAAACCATTACAAGTATTGCCTATATTCGATCTTGGCAGTTGCAACCGTAGGAATTTTTTGTTTTCTATGCAACGAACCCCATTAGGCCACTCGCCTCTACATCGACAGGATGACTCCCTATGACGGCAAGAAGAACTAACACCATCATTAAGCAAACACAGTCGGGTTGTCGACGGTGTAATAAATAAAGGTTGACCAGCTATAGCGTCCATGGCAGGGTTGCCTACCTGATGCACCTCCGCCCGCATGTTGCATACGACGCCCTCGCGGCGTCCGCTATGTAGTTGAGATGGCCTCAGCATGCTGACTACGAGTTGGGCACCACATGATAGAAACATCATTTTGAGCATCATTTGGTGTCTGCGATTGCAAATTCTCTTACTTTTACCTTGCTCGTGCACGGACTTCTTAACTCCTATAATCAACGTTCTTCTTAGCCACTGTTCCTCAAGGGGTCGCAAAGAGTTATAGAATTGGACTAAACATCGAACACTATCGTATGTCTCGTATCATTTTCACTCATCATCTCTCAATGTGATTTTATGGTTTATAGAATTGGAATAAACATCGAACAATATCGTATATCTCGCATCATTTTCACTCAGTATCTCTCCATGCGATTTTATCATCAAACATCGTGTCTATCGCAGTGCCTCGGGGAGCACGAGGAGGAGTCTAGTCATCATAATAGCCACATATAGAGATAGTTTATATTGTTATTTGCATTAATTCACCATTGTTTATGCATTTTTAGATGATTTACGGGACTTTTCTACAAAGTCCCTTGCTTTGGTATTTAATTTCTAGGAGGCAGAAAACCTCCTTTTCATATTTTGCTGTTATAGGGACTTTCTGGATACAAATTAATTTAAGAAAAAATAGCACATAAGTGTTTCATCGAGAGAAGAACCTGAGGCACTGGAACCATGCGAGGAGAGCCACAAGTGCCAAACGAGCCTAGGTGGCATGGCCACCTGACTAGGCCATGCCACCCAGGTCCATTTGGGTCTCGAGTGTCGCCTTGGCTCCTTCCTTTTACTACGCCTCTGCCGCAATAGAAAATCTATGTCGTATTTCCCCCAAGATTTAGAGAGGCGGCAACAGAAGCAAAAGTCTTATCCTACATTGAGAGAGGGTAGATTATGCCGCTCTAAGGCTGCCGGAGAGGGGGAAATCGATGCCATCGTCATCACCACTCCTCTTGGTCATATGGGGAGTCTCTCCATCACCATCTTCATCTTCCCCAACATCAAAACCATCTCCATCTCGAGATCGACATCATTCCCCTTATAATTTGTGTTAGATTGAATCCTTCATATTGTTCTAGTCTTGTGTGCATGATTTTACTGGGCAACTTGTCATTATTTTGTGGTGAGATTATAGTTTCAAATTGTGTTGTACTCCATATGACACTGATGCATATCATGTTTCTCCGTTATGAGTAGTTCTCCATGTTCCTGAAGGCATAGGATGAATTGGCTATGATTTCTATATAGTATGCAATGGGTGTTTGGTCAAGTTTTAATCTTTTATGTGGTCCTATGATGGTAATATATGAACATCGGCTTCATATTACTTCACATTTATGGGCTCATAGGCCTGCACCTTAGTGCAATGAAAAGATTATGGAGGGACGAAATGATAGAAACCATGTCCTCAAACTTTGAGTTGCATTAGGGTGTTCTTGATCGGGGACCTTAGAACATAAAGAAGTGGTTGGACATTTATGTCTTAATAAATCCTTTGTTTGCGCATAAAAATAGCCTTAGGACCGATCATTAGAGGTGTATTTGCACATGTATATGGATGCACCTATTTTAGGATCTTTCCAACAAGAATTAGACTTGACAAAATGCTTACCACGCTATTATAGAAATCTTTATGCTAAGTAAATCCATGTCGCCCTCGGGAATGTTTGTCACATATAAAAACACACACTTGAGCTTGTCCTTACTTCATAAAGGATTGGGCTTTTTCTGAAAAGAGCATTTACTTACTTGTAGTTTACTTTATAGCAATTTACTTTTCTACAAACTATAAACCAAAAAATAAAACCCTTCCATATTTTATTGTTTTACTTATTGAAATTGCAACCAATACCTTCATCTCCTCGTGGGTTCGACAACCTTTTCTATATTGAAAGGTCTTACAATAGATCTCCTGCACTTGCGAGACATCAACACATCGCAATTGTAGGCTCGCATCGTCTGACATCCAAAGTGGGTCATAAAGTCATCCTATGCAGATATACTCGGATCTCTGAACCCTGTCCGACTCCATCATGTGGACAACACAATAATGGAAATCTACACCCTATTCTGACAAGTACCTCTCGCTTGTCGGATGTGTCTGGACTACACACTACCCTAACTCTACCTTGGTATGAAGAACAACATCGTAACGTCTTACCACGGAAGGAAGTAAATGCATCCGAAAAAATAAATTATGTGAGGATGAGTGCCTTAAAAACCTGTTGTTTTGTCGTAGTTAGAGAACTAAAAATATACCATGCCTACATGTCACAAGCCGACAAAAATCTGAGCACAGCATAACAGTCACGCCACAAGGGCAATCGAGAGCCTAGGAATTCGCGCATCGCATGGTCATCTATGGATGTCTATTTCCTAGAAAGCACATAGAGAGCGTAATAAGCGACATCCTCATGTGATTTCCCACCTGCATACCCAAGGTATCATGGAATGCCTACGTGTGCCACAACCCTGCATACTATTACCTCTCGGGTTGTACCTCCCGTAATAGCCATTCAGGTTGATAGTGTCACATACCCTAGTCATGTGTCCTCGCACCGGTTGAGTCACCATAGTGTAATCCTTCCTAGCATACGGTCCACCATCCCGGTGCTTATCCGGCCCACCAGAAAAAAATCGCTCCATGTCCTAGAGAAGCTTAGGGCTCGAGAGTGCTGGAGAACTTCCATTCCTTCACATATCCCGTAGCATGCGCAAAATTGGCGATGACGACCTTTATATTAGTGGGCCACTCCCTCTCTGGCACGACCACCTTCAACAGATTCTACGCGCTCACCTAGATCGACAAAGCATAGTTGTCATGTAAATGTGCTGGAACAAAATGGTGGAAACTAAAAGTTCCACTACTTTGGAACAAAAAAGAACTAGCCAGTCACTAATACCATCGTTGCTAACGGGTACACGCCTTGCAAGGCCTAGATTATCTTTTAGAAGTATTTCCCATTCATGGTCGATCCTGGTCTCACTCACGAAAACCAAAATAGGACCTTCCAGCCTCACTATATTGTGAAGCTCACGAATTGTCTCTGATTTTACAAGCCCATGATAGTTCCATATAAAACAACTCACGGATCCCGACAGGTCTAGATCTCAGCCTCCGCCAACACATGGTTTCCTCAGAAATTTCAGAGTTTTCATCAGCCTTGCCCCCTCGACTCTTTTTTAGATCTATCTTATCATCATTAGTCTTCATTGGGGATCCAACGCACGCTCGCTTCCCCGAGGGTTCTTTCACAATAGTACCTACAGGGAGAGCTAGATCAAATTGGACCTTGCGATAGACCTTTAGTCGAGCACGTCCTCTCACTCTCAAGTCATTACCTCCGATCAGTTGAGCATTAAACTACATATGTTGTTGCCCATGACCAGAGCCTGAAAGTGGTGCATGGAAGATGTCCGACACCCCATCAAAAGGATAAACACGTTTCCTATTATCACTTGCATTCCATCTACCATGTTGAGGTGCATACAAACCCACTCCCAATTCTCTTTTCTTCCTATCCAACATTAAGGACTCCTTGTACGACAAAATTGCAGCCCCGTATCTCTTTGCAGGGTTGGGCACACCTGATAAGTGTGACCAATTTTCCCGCAAGAGAAACAAAAATAGGGGAGGTTTTCATATTGGATATCATACCACTCTATTGTTTTCCCTTTCACATTGTCAACCCTCACCCATCGATGCAACAACTTTTCAACCCCCACCCAAACCCTGACCCACAATGATGCTCCTACAACATTCTCCTTCTCAGTATCCTTTTTGACAACATCACCAACCTTCCTTGCAATGTGATCTACCCAAAGAGGCCTTGCACATTAAAGGGAAGCTTCAACACCCTTACCAATAACAACATCATGCCGAGCACAATGTTTGATGGCCTAGAATTGATCTCGAAGTTTGTTAGTACAACTCCATGCTTGCCCACCATCAAAGGTGATCCCTCCCAGATGTGATCCCTGTGTCATGCACCTTCTAGAGTAGCGACGAACATATTATCTCCAATAGAGCTGAACACCAAGCCCTTAGGGTTTTCCCACGCCGGATTTAGTGCATTTGTGATTGTATTGATGTGAAACTTCTTGTTGTATAAGACCTTCCTAGCACGTGCCCATTGCGGACCTACATCACCTTCCTCTCCGTCCTCTACGACCACCGGTGATTCCTCCTCCCCTGTGATGTTCATCCTGCGAAGCATCTCCACCATGCATGCCTTTTCCTTTGCGCCGCTAGCCGACACCTTGTCCCCCATGTTCCCGCCTCTTCATCACCCACGAGGGAACCTAGCGAGAGGATTCATGGGGGAAACATGCGAAAGATCGATATGGTTCGCCGCGCCGATCGAAGATCACCTCGAGCACCGCATGTCCACTCGACACCCCTAAGAAAATGTTTCGGGGAACAACTAGTGCTAAGTAAGGGCTTACCCATCCACAACCCTACCTAGGATACCCTTATTGCATGGCGATTTGCGTTGCCTTCAAAAAAATTACTAAGTCAATAATTAAAATAGGTGTCCATATTATATGAAGTAATTCAATGCGTATAATAATACGGCTAGATTCTGGGATTTCACGATATAGCTTTCATTAAAAAAAGGATAACCGAAACGGTCGCCGCATAATCGTTTAATGCCATAACACCAACACATACGTCATACGGGGTGGGGGTGTGGGGGGGTTGGGGGCGGCGGCGGCGGGACGGACGGATGCTTGCCAGCATACGTGGCGCATTGAATGAATGACTAATGATCATATGGCTGGGCTCCATCGGTCAGCTGGGGTTTAAAAACCGCCCACTGGCAGCCAAGTGCCAACAACGCCCAAATCAGATAGAAGCTTCGCGGCGCGGCCAATATCCCCTTCCAATCCACCATGCCCCGCCCCCGTAGACCACACCGGCCATGGTCGGACCTCCCACTCGATCTCCTTGCCATGGTCCTCCTCAATCTGACATGCTTAGCCGACCGCGTATACTTTTCTGCTGTCTGCCGACCGTGGCGCTCCGCAGCAGCGCCAGCGCGTAGCCTCGACGCTCCGCCGCGCCAGCTCCCCTGGCTCCTCCTCCCATCCCCCGCCGCGCCCTCCTTCTTCAGCCTACACTCGGGCGCCACCCGCCGCTTGTACCTCCCGGAGAACGTCCGCGGCGCGCGCCTATGCGGCTCCCATGATGGCGGCTGGGTCGCCCTCGCCTTGGACCAATGGCGAGGGTACGCGGCCGTGAACCTCCTCTCCGGCGCGAGGCTTCCTCTCCCTGACAGGCTCCGGACCAACCTCCCCAGCATGCAGGGAAGCAGTGCCTGCGAGCACCACATGGTCATTCGCACCGTCACCTTCTCGGACGCGCCCTCGAGGGAGGGCTGCCTTGCCGCCGCGCACGTCTCCAGCGCCTTCAACATCGCGTTCTGGCGGCCGGGGATGGACCGGTACTGGATCGCGTACGGGCTCCCTATGGACGTGATCCAGGACATGATCTACTACAAGAACGGGCTGAAGGAAGGCTTCCATGTGCTCTCCAGCACGGAGGATGTCGTGGTTTACACGCCCAACGGCGGCCCGAGCGCCCCTCTGGTAATGTCCCGTAGCTCCTACCATGTCCAGAAGCGACCCGATTACAAGCGCGATGATCACCTGCCCAAGTCGATCAGGCTGTCCCGCTATCTGGTGGAGTCCCGCGGGAAGTTATTGATGGTTCTGCGGCAACTCAAGCGTCGTCGCACGGTTAGGTTCAGAATCTTTGAGATGAACACTGAGACTGCTCCCGACGGGGGCTCTGAAGTTTCCTGGCTTGAGCTCAACGCCCTCCCTGGTCGGTTGATCTTACTTGGCAGAGGCTGCTCTAGGGCATTTGAGGTGTCCCAGTTCAACAGGCTCGACGTGGGTAACATCTATTACTTGGACGACAGTAGACTGAACATATCTTTGGTGTTAAACAGTGGGAGTAAGCATTCCAGTACTGACATGGGCGTGGATGCTCAGAAAATACTCAACCGTACGGATCGCACTTGGCGGTTTCCGCAAGAGTTTACTTCAGAGTGCTCTCCTCCAATCTGGTTTGCACCCTGAATGGGGAATTTAGCGAGTCGGGCTAGGCACCTTCTGCAGTTGTGCTGAAAGATGCTACGCACTGTACTTGAGAAATAAGAAAGTGCCCTCAATCAAATAAAGTTTTGTGTCACCAGATCATTGTTGTTTGTTGGGGCTCGTTTAACTCTTTTCTGTCACGCAAGTCAGCATTAGATTCTGTGATAATTTTGCTTGGTTGTGTCATTCAGCAACCGGAACGCTCTTCCTTGAGGCCTTATTTGGTTCTTAGAGTTTTTTAGGGGATTAGTGGTCATTGATGAATCTTTTCTAGGGGATTAGCTGTGAGGAGCCATTGGAAGCTGAGCTACATGTTTGCATTGATGGGCTAGAATTAGCACTCTTTCATAGCCAACTTCATATATAATCAAAGAGCTTACCACTGAGTCCAAATTTTTGTTGTTGTTAATTAAAATAAAATAATTGATTGATTTAATTTTAGTAGCCTACCCGTGATGCTTCATCGACTCTCCTAATTCCTTTGCAATTCACCACTCACGGTGAGAAAAATGAGAAAAAAGACCGGGCTTGCGGGGATTTGATAATAAGACCTCACGGTGGAACGCCACGGAACGGACTAGCTCAGCTGCCTTCGGATCATGTGGGTATCTAGAGGCGTAGCAGTAAGAGGTAAGAGCATCTCCACCAGGGCATTCCAAAGCGTTGCCCGCGCTCCCACATTGAGTATTTTTTTTGCCAAATCTGCCAATTTTGAAAACTTCAACCGGAATCAGGCCCCGGGGTGAAACTAATTCGGAATCTGACCGCTCACGTAGACGCCATTTGAACTGGTGCCGAAGTAACGCAGGTCGACGATGGCGCCGAAATAGCGACGCAGGTGGCGCGAAGGGCTGACGTGGCCGCAAATGGCGCTGACCTTAGGATTAAAGTTAACCATCTCCTCCAACCGGTTCCGGTCCAATTCACCTCATCCCGCCGCCGCAGCGGTTCCGACTCCTCCCGCACGCCCGTCCTCCCGCCGCACCTCCTCCTCCGGGGTCCGCCGCCAGGCTCCACCATCCGGCCGCTCCGACGCCGGCCACCGCACCTCATCCACCTCCGCCCCAACCTCTGGCCGACCGCATCTCCTCCGCCCCAACCTCTTGGCCCGCCGGTGCTCGTCCGCCCCCACCTCGGCCGACCGGTGCTCCTCCGGCCTCTCCCTATCCCCGCCTCTCCCCTCAGGTATGTCTCGCCTTCCCTCTCTCCCTCCCCCAAATTTCCCCAAATTTCTAGTATTAGATTTTATTTTTGTTGTGTGATTCCGAAATGAGCTCGTAGTAGTTGTAGTAGGATACATTGGGAATATTTTTGCTAGGTTGATTGGTGTTTGTAATGTAGATTGATATTATTGTGTTGAAAGAATTTGCAATATATATATATATATATATATATATAGAGAGAGAGAGAGAGAGAGAGAGAGATATGAGTGACATTGGGTAGTTTGTTTGCTACATATAATGAAAGAATTTGCAATATATATGAGTGTCATAGGGATATTGGTATTATTGTGGCATAGCACTAGTATAATGAAAGATATGTGTCATAACATTGATATTTTGAGTCATATTGGCTAGTTTGTGTGCAAGATATAGTGAGAGATATGTGCAAGATATCAATGGTTAGTTTGATATAATGAGAGATATGAGTCATATTGGCTAGTTTGCTAGTTTTCTTGTCGTAAATATGTCTAATAGTTAGTCTAGTAATTATGTAATCAATTTGTTGGATAATGCACTCACTAATGGATGTTATGGTATTTATTTTGGCTATTATTATAGATGGCTTACGCAAAAGTCATTCATGTGCATCATGGTGGGCGTGTTGTGCAATCGGACTGTGGTGTTGAGTTTGTAGATATGGCAAACATTGTTCTATTTTTTCCAACAAGTCCTAGTCTTAGTGAGGCTGTTGTCAAGGTTAGAGTCATGGTTGGTTGGACTAACAATGGCGATGAAGTTATATTGGAAGGAAGATACAATGCTGGTGGCTCTAGAACTTATACTTAGATGATACCGATCAACGGTGAAAACGAGTGGGATGTATACAAAGAGCTAGTGGACAACTTGCAAATAAAATCTTTGGTCGTGGTTGCCATCAAGGTCATGCCACCAGACATGCCACCGATGAAAGAAGTAGACGGTCATGTCTGTGGATCATCTAGTGTGATTGCAACGTGACATGCTTCTACACAGCTGATGAAGACAAGATCAAGAGCGGTGGGCTTGCGGAAAATGGGGATTTGTGTGCGGCCATGCCTAGGGTCCTGCACCCTTTTTGTAAGAACTCTCTCCCCGCTCAATTTTTTTACTTTTGTTTTAATTACATGTTTACGCTACAAATTTATATTATTCAATAGGCAGGATCCCGATGCGACAAGGATTTCTGGTTTAAAGACCAGAGACAGTACGGAGTTTACTGGTATGGGAAAAAATATGTGGAGAAACAAGAGAAGGAGAAAACAAAGAGGGAGTATAGACAACATAACAAGAAAGTGTTTGAGTCAATGATATCATAATATGCTCAATGTTTCCACATCTTCCACTTCGTGTTTTCCTTATTCAACCACGCTTTGCTATCATCAAACTCTTTCTTTCGCTTGGCTTCCCTTTCTTCTTCTTTCTTCCTTGCTTCTTTCTTCCTTTTAGCTTCTAACTCGTATTTCCTTGAGCGCTCCTTCCGCGCTTCTGTAATCCCTTGCAACTCCAAGTTTATTTCATCTTCATTCTTCTTTTTATCCTCAACGAAAACCTTCCAAGACTCCTCCAAAGTGTCGGGCCCATAAAGGGGACACCATCGTGTCATATCTTGACAATTCTCACACCAAACAAGTGGAGGAGCCTTGGGTGTGGTTTCGTGTAATTTCCAATACTTAGGTGGAGATGGAGGAGGACGCACAATATGTTTCCACGTCTTGGCTGGTTTCGGGTCCAAAAGAATGCTCATACCCCATGAAAGAAGATAGTCATCATAACCCTCGGGGCCATCGATCCACTAAAAGAAGTAGCATGTACAATGTTTCTGTCAAATAAACTTTACCATATCAACAATCAATGATAAATCAAGTATGATAGATAACATGTCACAAGCCAACAAAATTCACGCGTGTATCAGGGCAACGGTAGAATGCATGGCCAGCGGTAGTGTGGTAGTTAGATTGTTGGATATGACAAGGTTTACCGTAACAATATTTTGGTACCAGATATCTTGGTAGCACCGGAGCTTCTTTGTTAGTCTCCCATGCACTTTATTTCCGTACTTTCCGCAAACTTCATCTGACGTGCAATCTCCGTCCACATGTCTGGGGAATCTAAAAACAATGTGATAATTAACATTGAAGGATTCATACTATCACTTATAATGTCCTAAGCTATATTATTTTACAACCCTCTAATTGTCCATTGAAGTGCAATACTTCATCAACTATAGCAAACACTAAGACAAGCTCATATCCAGTGCATACATAAACTAGCAAACACTATATAAATGAATCCCTAGAAAAATATTCACACATGTGCATATTTTGGTTTTTGCATATGTAAAATAATATAGCAAACACTAAGAGAAGATCATATCCAATGCATACATACACTAGCTACACTTTGTTCAAATAAATATTAGTTACAAAGAAATCTTGAACACATATGTATAATCTTTTAGGGATTCAACAAAATAGAGATGAATGAGATCAAATTTGACATTCTAAAAGGTGGAATCAAGGGGGATTTGAGAGATATTACCTCTAAGAAGACTTCCCATGGTCCCAATTCAAGAAATCTGTGAGTTTCAGTAAGATTTGAAGAAAGGGGTGAAAAAGAGGAGAGAGAGAGAGAGAGGTCGTGGCCGCTAGGAGGAGGAAATGGAAGGGTCAGATGCGGTTGAAGTTTGCCTGATTGGTCAGATTTGGCAAAAAAATACCACATCGACGCGCCCAACGCGGCCATATTCAATATGTAAATTCAACCAAAAACAAAAAAATGATGATTCATTCAATTTTGTACATAATTTCCTAACTTTTATGATGTCTACGCATGCTTCTATTCTTGTAGACAGTGTTAGGCCTCCAAGTGCAGAGGTTTGTAGAATAGCAGCAAGTTTCCCTTAAGTGGATCACCCAAGGTTTATCGAACCCAGGGAGGAAGTGGTCAAAGGTATCCCTCTAAAGAAACCCTGCAATCAAGATACAAGAAGTCTCTTGTGTCCCCAACACACCCAATACACTTGTCAGGTGTATAGGTGCACTAGTTAGGCGAAGATATAGTGTAATACAAGTAATATGGATGATTATAAGTGGTAATTGCAATCTGAAATAAGAGTGGCAGCAAGCAAACATATAACATGACTGATTGTAAACGGTGTAATGCTTAAAAACAAGGCATAGGGATCATACTTTCACTAGTGGACACTTGTAACATCCCAAAACTTTAATCCAAGCTTATCAAGATCAAATCAATCAAATTTGGGGTTAACAAAAACTTTTTCAAAGTTAAAATGAAAGCATTCATATATGCGTGCATTTAAAATAGGAGTTGTCTGAACTGCCATGATTAAGTGATCCAATGCTTGTAAAATGTTTCTTAGGTGATTTAAACATCATCTACATCATTCCCAAACTTTTTCTAAAGAAAATCAAATCAAAAAGAATTAAAAAGGAGGAATGGTCATTTTGGCAAATCTAACTCTCATGCCTACTTTGGCTATTCCTAGTACTCAAAACTTAACAGAAAAAATTCTTGATCTTTGCACCCCTTGCTAGTACACATAATGAGGTACCAAGGCACACCTTTTGATCCGCTAAAAACCTTCTGTTAACTATTTTAAATAATAGTTTAAAATTGAATCTAATGCATATGCATAGATCACCCCTATTTCAAAACCCATCTTTTTGATCTCCACTTTCAAAACCCTTGCAACTAGATACTACCTATCACTAGTGGAGATCACTCAAAAATTTTGAAACCAAAATTCAAAACTTTTTCTCTTTCGGCCATTTCATCAAACAGGTGGCAGACACAAATCTTGCCAAATTCAAAACACTATAGTGTGTAGTGATTTTTGTCACCATTTGGGCCTAACTCGGTTGCCTTGTCCCCCTAGCTAAAACCCTGGCCCTAGCTCTCTCTCCCTCTCCCCTGGCTGCTCCAGTTCCAAGCCGCCCGACGCCATGCGCCGGGTCGACCATGGACAACTCGCACCAAGTCGTCCCGCGCTCTCCTTCGCCAGCTGGCAGACATGCGCCATCACACCGCATCGCCTCGACCAGCCCCCGACCAAAATCGAGCAGAGGACTAGCCCAGTTGCTCGCGCCCATGCCGCTGTCCGCCATGCCGATCACCCCGGAGCGCCGCGCCCGCCAGAGCAGCACCGGCCTCGCCAAGCCCTAGCCTTGCGTGGCAGCAACCGCAGCAGGCCCAGCAACCGCCCAGACATCCTCGTTCGCAGCCTCGCGACCAGCAGCCCAGAGGAACCGTGCCGAACACCACCGCCCGCTCTCAGTGCACCGCCCGCTCCCGACCCGTAGAGCCCTCTCCTTACCACGCCTTTAAGCCCCAGAGGACCGCCAGGGGACAGATAACCCATCGCCGCCCTCACCCATGCCGAGAGCGCTCCGCATCATCGTCACCGATGACCTCACCGGAGCCCGCTCTGCCCTCTCGTCGACCCTATACAAAGCGACCACCCCAGCCTCATTTCTCCACACTCACTCACTCCCCTCACCTCTCTGAACCTCACCCACCTCTAGCCGGAGCACGGGGAGCAGCAGCTCGCCAGAATTGGAGCCGGAGCCGCCACCTCTAGAGGAGAAGGGCGTCGTTGATTGCGACCGCCCCAAGCTCCACCGCGACCACGCCTCGCCTCGCCGTCGTCTTCCACGTCGTTTGCCTGCCTCGCCAACCCCGTTGGAGCCCTGGTACGTCCCCAGCAGACCCCCACCGAGACGCTAGGGTTCGTGCTCGCCGGCGACCTGTTCGTCGTCGATGACGACCCTCAGCCGTAGATTTAGCTTCTAATCCAACGGCCCACAGCGCGCGTACCATTTCGCGTGTTAAGTGCCACTGACAAGAGGGACCCCCTGTCAGCTGAGCCTCGCGCCGCGGAGCCCACTGGGCCGGCCCATTTCTTTTCCCGCGCTAGCCCACACATTCAAATCAAGATTTTTCTTTTTATTTGAATCTAGTTTCTGTCCCGTATTTCAAAATTCAATTCTGTGAGGTTGACAAATCCAAATGGGATGAATCTAATTTTGTCTGAAAGGTATTAAAATGATCTATCCAATCCCGTTGGATTTAATTCAATTAGAGTTAGAGATATCTCCTAATAAAAATAAGAAAACAAAAGTATTTGCAAGTTGCAACATTTTTATAAAATCAACCAAGTTAGATTTTGAGTTGTTTCCAACTCTCAAAAATCACATTTCATCATATCTATATAACCATGTAATAATATTAAGGTTTACATGCAGTGACTTTGGACTAGTACCAAAATAATGCTATATAGGCATTTCTAGTCACTTTAAATCATTAAATAATGAACTTGAACCAAAGTAATGTTGATCCAACCTTTAAATCTCATTCCCACATGTTAGAATATGTGGTGAGGACATGTGTCCACATGATCCCATATTTTGGTGGTGAATATTAAATTTAGGTTAAGTTTTTCAATGAGTAGAAATTACTTTTCTAAAATAAAAAGAATAAAACTATTGAATTAAATTTGTGATGTTTGTGATGATAATAGATCATCAAAGGTGTGTTTTAGAATACTACTTAGCCTAGTTAAGTATTGTTTGGTGATTGTGCACTCCCTATGCATTTATAGACGCTAGTACCGACCAAGCTTTCGAGGAGGAGGAGGAGTTCTACCAAGAAGAAGAAGAAGAAAACTTCAACCACTGCACCAACCAAGGCAAGCTACTATTAGCAAGCTAGCCCTATCCAAGATTAACCCTTGCAAGTTAGTACTTGCAAGTGTAGTACTTAGCAAACTAGAATCAAACTAGATGGTTTAGCAAAGATGCCTTAAGCATGCCTTGATCACACCCCTTTGACTATGGGCACTCCAAGTATTAGTTACAAGTTTTACCCTCTTAGGTTATACAAAGTTCTTTACTGGTTTAGAAGGTAGCATAAAAAGTATAAAACTTGACCCATCTAGAACCCTTTAGATGTCATTCTATGGCATGAGATTGAACCCATCTATTCCACCTTAGTGAACACTCTTAACTTAGTAGTTTAGATTAGCTCAAAAACTTGAGTCACTTTAGATGGGAATACTTGGTGAAAATGATTTATGAAAACCTTAGAATGATGATTCATTCTATTGAGATGTTTTGACATGTGTTGAGAAACAAAAATGATTGATGATGATGAAAATGTTGAGGCATGAGCCTTAACCCTTTTATAAAACTGATGGTTGGATTCGGATGCGATACCATTACAAATTTACCGTACAACCACACTACCTGAATTAGGTAAGGCTTAGCTAGAAATTTATATGCATTAGTATTAGTTCCCTCACGGGAGAGGTTTGAGCTAAGGCTACCTCTCAATGTTGTCCACCTATGCAGTGCCCAAGATGACTGGTGGTCATGGTTGGGAGGCCATGCTCATAGGAGAGGTTCTTATACTAGGGTGTGTAAAGGGAAGTATATGTTTGATTATCTGCATACTAAGTATGATGATTCAGGGTTACCCCTGATAGATGTATCGAATCTTGTGGTGAAAGTGTACCACCTCTGCAGAGGGTCAAACTATTCGAATAGCCGCGTCCGCGGTTATGGACAGTTGGAATGGCCATACTATTTCGTTGTCACATGTTTTCTAAATACTTTGAAATGAATGATGAATCTTGACTTGACCACAACAGGGTTGTGTTTATGACAATAGTTTCCCCAACTTAAGTGATTTTAGAGTTTTATCTTATCTTTCTTTGCTTCAGAACTCACCTTAGGTTTCAAACTTAACTTGATAGTTAAATATAGAGTTAGCACTTTAACTTAGATTTATACTACTTGTTAGTGGTAGTTTGCGAGTACTTAAAGAGTACTCATGGATTTTGTCCTCGGCTATTCTCATGGCCAGAATATGAAGGAGATTATTAATATGGTGGTCAGCATGACGGCTATGATAACTAGGACTATCTACCTTCGTCAGCATTGCCTGTGCCCCTGAAGATGGACCCCACCGCTACGCTATCTTTTATTTCCGCTGCTTGTTGTATTAAGACTAGATCATGAGATCCTTATTTGTGTAAGACCTTATGTATGGTTTGTAATGGATGATGTACTGTGATATCCAATCCGTTATGTCTCGCAAAAATGGTAATCCTAGGATTGCGAGGTATGGCATAACGGGCATCTGGGATTAAAAATCCGGGTGTTGACAACACTCCCATATAAATATCTTCTCTTTATTATGCTACCCTGAACTACTCTCCGGTTGGACGATGTAGGGCTATAACAGCACACCTTAAAGTTCACATTCCCCATCTAGATAACCCCTCACTGTCACCTTGAGCGCTTGATGGTTCCAACAAACACCACAGTCTTATAGAGACATCCAACTCAAATTATACTCATGATAAGTATTTATGTAACCTTAGCCAAAGTGCCACACGGTGTGCACAGTGTCAACTTCACACACGTGGGGATAAGCAGAGATTTATTAAAGCACTTGAGTAGTAGAATAGATCTATAGATTACAAAGCTCATGATCTCAATAAGATCACGCATAGAGAGAGAGAGATGAACACATAGCTACCGGTAGAGCCCTTAGCCTCGAGAGAGAACTACTCCCTCCTTATCATGGGAGTCAGCAACGGCGATGGAGATGGCGGTGGAATCGATGGAGATGGCTCTGGGGGCACTTCCCTGTCCTGGCAGGGTGCTGGAACAGAGACTTATGTCCTGTGAATCTCCTCTTAGGTAGCGGCGAAGCTGCGGAACTTTTTGTGGAATTTTGATCTGGTACTTAGGGTTTTCGTCCCGGGGGGGCTTTTATAGGTGAAAGGGGAAGGTCGGTGGAGGCCTGAGGAGCCCACACCACCTGGTGGCGTGGCCAGGGGGACCCGCGCCACCCTATGGTGTGGCCAACCCCAGCCCTCCTCCGTCTCTGCTTTGGACTCCATCTCGTGTCAAAAAAAAGGAACTTCTGGCTTTGGTTCGTCCAATTCCGAGAATATTTCTTTTCTAGCTTTTTTGAAACCAAAAACAGCAGAAAACAGGCAACTAGCACTGCGGCATCTTGTTAATAGGTTAGTTCTAGAAAATGCATAAAAATATCTCAAAATGTAGACAAAACATAAGATAGTTGGTATAAAACAAGCATGGAACATCAAAAATTATAGATATGTTTACGACGTATCAACATCCCCAAGCTTAACTCCTGCTCATCCTCAAGTAGGTAAGTGATAAAAAATAATAATTTTTGAGGCGACATGTACCATCATAATCGTGATCAAGGTATTTGTAAATCATTTATGGCCGGGATCAAGGTACTCTAACATAGACATGAAAGATATAGTTCTAACAATAAGACATAGCAACTATGTTGTAACATGAAAAGGTACAAACAAAAGATTCATGAATAACAATGTTTTAAAAGACGTTTGTTTGTTTCACATATATAAAACATAATGAAATTCAGCTTGTCCCTCATGGTGTAGTAAAACATAAATGCATAGGACGCCTTCAAAGTTCATAAGGGTGACTAGATACAAATAGTTTAAGAACAAGCAATATCAAAGTTATGCATCAATCAACAAGTCTTGGGACAATGCACATTAAACTAAGAATGGCCAGTGTGCTCTCCCAATAGGTGCATAAATATAGAAGATGGAGACTCAACAAAAAAGTAAAAGAAAGGCCTTCATAGAAGGAAGCAGGGATTCAAGTCTCATAAAGAGCTTCCAAAAATTATGGTACTTATTATCTTTCAGCTCTCATTGCCCCTATCATAAGCATCTTTAGGTGATTAAGGTTAAAGTGAACAAATATGAGGATATGCCTGACAAGTTATAAGTTGAAAATATCATGCCCCTTGCTTACGAGTACCGAACCTCATGCTACTCAAATTTAGTCACGAGTAAGTTCTTGTAATTGTAAGTACGTGTGTATCATAAAGAACCGCCAATAGGGTACCCCTTGCCCCATGATACATGAGCTTTCCCATATCAATATGACAAGGCAACAGACAATGAGAACCTCAACGATACTTTTATTTCCTATTTGCATAGGTTTTTATTTCCTATTTTCATAGGTTTTTATTATTATTGAGGATTCTTCACATATTGCTCACTATGGTTATGCTGCAAGTTTCCACCATTATTAGGCATGGCTTAGGCTAGCCGCCCAGGTGTTTCTCTAACACATATACAAACTCCATGAGCTTACAAGCTCCCCTTTTATTTCACACCATGGGGATCCATAAGAAAAATAACATGATATCAACCAAATAAAGTGCAATGTTGAAAGCGTTCCCCATGATAACATGGTTCTGCTAATTCACAACTTACAAAGCGCAAGCATATATGCAACATAGATGGGCACAATGGTTCAAGTTTATCAAGTGCAAGAACGTAAAGTGTGCCATCAAGTTTGTGAGAGCTTTAATCACTAATTTACACATAACAAGTTTAATTCGGAAGGTAGATAAAAACATGAATATACTTGGAATAGCAATAATGCTAATAGGTAGGTATGGTGGACTCTTTGGAATAACTTGGTTTTATTTGGAGTTGGATGCATGAGTGAAACTCATACTTGGTACATGTGGAGAGCAATAATGGCCATAATCATGCAAAGCGACAAAACATTATAAATTAAAGCATAAAGTGATATTACAAGTCAAAAACTAAATGATCATAGAGGCTATGGTGACTTGGTATAGTCTTAACATGGTGTGAGCATGCGCCAAGTCAACCCAAATAAAGCATCAAAAGTGAATACCACAATATTATGCTTTTATATGCTAAAACAACGCATGATTCTTTCAACGCACATTAAGCAATCTCAATTGTTTGTAACAAGTCATGCTACAACAATAATCACTAAGGATATGGTCAAAGCAACATCTAGCATGACATGATAAAGTCTAGGTCACAGTCAAAACAAGCTTCCTTTTGTACCACTATAAGCATAAAACTTCCTACTCTTTTCCAACACCAATCGAAAACTAAAGCTAAACGCAGTGCTAGCAAAGGAGAACACTCGCAGAACAATAAGAGTGAAAACTAGAGTGTTCTAGGCAATGAATAACGGGGTGTATGTCTCTCCAAAATAAGTGTGTTGGGATCCAACCAACTAACTTAAGAAAACCAAACAAAAGAAAACTAAAAATAAAGACGCTCCAAGAACAACACAATTGTGCATGAAACAACAAAAATGAAGTGTTTGGAAGAAACCTGAAATTTTTATTGATGAATAAGGGGATCCCTTGGGCATCCCCAAGCTTTGACGCTTGTAATTCTTGAATATTTCTTGGGGTGACACGGGTGGCATCCCCAAGCTTGAGCTTTTGTCCATACTTCATCTTATCACATTGTTCTTCCCTACACTTTAAAATTTCCTTCATACAAAACTTCACACAATCTTCATTAGCAACATTAGTGCACTTAAGATAATAAGTCTTTAGGTTCAGTTTCAACACAAGTAAAACTTCCATCAAAACACAAGCTACTGTAGAAATTCCTTCTAAAAGCTCAAGTGATCAAATAGAACTCAAAGAGAAAGAGATTAAAAGGCAAATGCAAATAATGGCAGAAATATGTCAAAACAGACCAGCAGGTAAAAACCAATTTTTTTGAAGACCTTCTGTTGCTCAAATAGAAAAGTTATAAACTCATGAAAGTTAGATAAAAACCTTGGGCATAAGCACAAAAAATTACAGCTCAATCTGACGTACAGGGATTTTTCACGATTTTTTATAGTGAAGCACAAAAATCTGTTTCGGGACAACAACTTTCTCAAAACTTCTCTCTCATTAGAGGTTATTATTGGCACAAAAACCACACAAAAATGATAAGGAGAGGTTATTACAGATCCAATAACTTCCAAGACTCAACAAAACAAAAATAAACTGAAAGAAAAATATAATGGGTTATCTCCCAAAAGCTCTTTCTTTATAGCCATTAAGATAGGCATGATAATTTTGATGATGCTCACATAAGAAATATGAATTGAAGTAAAAGGGAGCATTAAGAAGCAAATACGGAACAAATTTAAGTCTAACCCACTTCCTATGAAAAATAATCTTGTAAAGAAACAAGTCATCAAAGCACAAAGCAACAAGCATAGGAAAGCAAAACAAGTGCAACTTCAAAATTTTCAACATAAAAAGGGGAAACTTAATATTGTTGAGACACATAAAACCATGTTTCCCTCTCTCATAATAAATTTCAGTAGCATCATGAATAAAATTAACAATATAACTATCACATAAAACATTCTTATCATGAGCCACATGCATAAAAGAATTAATACTCCCCACATAAAAATAGTCATTCTTATTAATTGTAGTGGGATCAAATTCAACAAAATAGCTATCATTATTATTCTCATCACCATAATCATCAAATATAGGAGGCATATTGTAATCATAATTAATCTTCTCCTCAATAGTAGGTGGACTGAAAATATCATATTCATCATTGTAATCATCATAAGCAATAGAATAGCTATCTTCCAAAGTGTGTTCCTGCGTAAACATATCATCATTGGAAGGAACATGGATAACACTAATAGTACATCAATTATTAATATCATCATTTTCAGAATTGGTACCAAAGAGATTTTCAATATCAAAAGAAGTGTGCTTTTCCCAATCATGATCACTACTATAGGTAACATGCATAAGAACATCATCGAGTTTAGACTCATCAAAAACTATAATAGGAGCAACGTGCTTAGGGGAAAATACCGTTTCCTCTCTCCTTTTACTCCTCCTTTTCTTCTTTTTCTTCTTCTCTTTG
This sequence comes from Avena eriantha, assembly GCA_910589775.1. Taxonomy (NCBI): domain Eukaryota; kingdom Viridiplantae; phylum Streptophyta; class Magnoliopsida; order Poales; family Poaceae; genus Avena; species Avena eriantha. Next base: position 517,065,328 of record OU342742.1, on the reverse strand, counting down.
GGAGGGAGAGGCTTGAAAGGAAGCTTCTCCATATACCCTGGTTTATTGTTAGAGACAATAGAAGAAACTTTGGAGGATTCCTCCTTTTCATTAATAAGAACAAAACACATATTAGTCCTGTCATATTTTGTATGTAAGTATTTGTGTGGCAATTATAAACACAATAAAGATTACAACCATGCATGATGCTATTCATATCAAAAGCACTCATATCAACGAAAGAGATTTTTCTTGATAACTCTTCACACCCCAAAAATAATGGAAGTTCATCATGCTAATTAGGTCTGATCATGTCATCACAATACAAACTTGTAGTACTCATTGTATTAGAAGGGCTATTATTATGGCCTGCGCATTGAAAAATGAAATGACCCACTTCAAAGCAAAGTTCACAAATAAAAGGATAGAGGGCACAAACTTTTTTACCAAGATCATTTAGAGCCCTATACCACGTTCTAGTTTTTTGATCCTGTGGGTGATACAATATTCTTCTTCAATTTGATTCTTTTCACAAGGTCTATGTATTCCACAAAAATTAACATGCTTATAAGAAATATTAATTTCAAAGGTTTGAGCATGTTTATTGCTATCATTAATAACAATTTCATTTTTCATGCAAATGTCTTCAAAAGGCTCATGATACATGTCCCATTTTTCTTTAGGAGCATTAATATGATAAGCAAAGGCTCTACAACAATCAACAAGAATTTGAGGATCAAGACCATAATTAGCACTAAGATATTGAAAATCAGCAGTTTCAGCGAAAGCTTTAATGCAATCATACTCATAGTTTATACCTGGTTCTTTACCTTTTTCATTATCCCAATCTTCGGTATTGCTTTGAATTGTTTCAAGAAGATCCCACTTAGATTTGACCTCCTTACTTGTGAAGGATCCCTCTAAACATGTATCCAGATAGTCCTTGTAATATTCTGAAAGCCTTGCATAAAAATTATTAATAATAATATTACTAGGGAGCTCATGAATGGGACCATTGAGCATTAGTGACTTCAATCTCCCTCATGCTTGGGTAATACTTTCTCCATCACGAGGATGAAAATTATAAATGTTATTCCTATCTTTATGAATTTCATGAGGAGGATAAAATTTAGAGTAAAAGAGAGATTCAAGTTCCTTCCACTCCAAATGATGAGGATCATCTAGTAGCTTATACCACTCCCTTGCTTTTACCTCAAGTGATAAAGAGAATAGCTTCCTCTTAACTTGGTTCATTGAAATACCTGCACACTTGAACAACTCGCATAATTCATGTATAAAGAGTAAATGATCACCAGGATGGATAGTTCCATCTCCAAAATAGTAGTTATTCATAACACGTTCAACAATTTCCATAGGTATTTTAAAAGGGACACTTTTAGGATGTGGATCTAAAATATCACAAGTATCATTAGAATTACCACATATGGGAGATAAAGTATCATCAGAGTAAATTTTCTCCTTTAAAGCTGGGGAACTAAAAAGATCATTTTCATAAAAACTAATCCCCAAGCTTAGACTTTCCATAGCATTAGTAACAAAGGTATTCAAAAAATTCATACTAATAACATTTCTATTAGCATGCAAAGAAAGTTCCATGGGTTTTTTAATTTTCTTTTCAGACCATTCATGTTCTACCTTAGGAAAAACACTAAAAACCTCTCTAATTTTGTTGTTGTTTTCCATTAAGCCTAACTAGTGAAAATAAAAACAAGAAACAAAAAGATATAATTGCAGAATCTAAAGGGAGTAACTTCAAGCACTCACACACCAGCAATAGTGCTAGAAGATAGCTTAGTAGCCAGAGGATGTGAGTACCTTTTACCTTACCTCCCCGGCAACGGTGCCAGAAAATAGCTTGATGTCTACGCACGCTTCTATTCTTGTAAACACTGTTGGGCCTCCAAGTGCAGAGGTTTGTAGAATAGCAACAAGTTTCCCTTAAGTGGATCACCCAAGGTTTATCGAACTCAGGGAGGAAGTGGTCAAAGGTATCCCTCTGAAGCAACCCTGCAATCAAGATACAAGAAGCCTCTTGTGTCCCCAACACACCCATTAGGTGTATAGGTGCACTAGTTCTGCAAAGAGATAGTGAAATACAAGTAATATGGATGATTATAAGTGGTAATTGCAATCTGAAATAAGAGTGGCAGCAAGCAAACATATAACATGACTGATTGTAAACAGTGTTTCAATGGTTAGAAACAAGGCCTAGGGATCATACTTTCACTAGTGGACACTCTCATATAAATATCTTCTCTTTATTATGCTACCCTGAACTACTCTCCAGTTGGACGATGTAGGGCTATAACATCACATCTTAAGGTTCGCATTCCCCATCTAGATAACCCCTCGCTATCACCTTGAGCGCTAGATGGTTCTAACAAACACCACAATCTCATAGAGACATCCAACTCAAATTATACTCATGATAAGTATTTATGTAACATTAGCCAAAGTGCCACACGGTGTGCACACTGTCAACTTCACACATGTGGGGATAAGCAGAGATTCATTAAAGCACTTGAGTAGCAGAATAGATCTATAGATTACAAATCTCATGATCTCAATAAGATCACGCATAGAGAGAGAGATGAACACATAGCTACCGGTAGAGCCCTTAGCCTCGAGAGAGAACTACTCCCTCCTTATCATGGGAGTCAGCAATGACGACGGAGATAGCGGTGGAATCGATGGAGATGGCTCCAGGGGGCACTTCCCCGTCCTGGCAGGGTGCTAGAACAGGGACTTCTGTCCCCCGAACTCCTCTTTGGTGGCGGTGGCGCTGCAGAACTTTTCGTGGAATTCTGATCTGGTACTTAGGGTTTTCGTCCCGAGGGGCTTTTTTAGGCGAAAGGGCAAGGTCGGTGGAGGCCTAAGGGGCCCACACCACCTAGTGGCGCGGCCAGGGGACCCACGCCACCATATAGTGTGGCCAGCCCCTGGCCCTCCTCCGTCTCTGCTTTGGACTCCGTCTCGTGTCGGGAAAATAGGAACTTCAGGCTTTGTTTCATCCAATTCTGAGAATATTTCTTTTCTAGCCTTTTTGAAACCAAAAATAGCAGAAAATAGGCAACTGGCACTACGGCATCTTGTTAATAGGTTAGTTCCAGAAAATGCATAAAAGTATCTAAAAATGTACACAAAACATAAGATAGTTGATATAAAACAAGCATGGAATATCAAAAATTATAGATACGTTTACGACGTATCATTTTCACCCAAAGAAAACAAAAAGGGCAGCATTTGAACTAAATCATAATCTACTAGTTTTCAAAGACACTGAAGTCGAGGTCGTCGTCCTCGCCATCACCGTCATTGCCCCATGCCTCATCGAAGTTGTCGTCATCCAGCTCCGACTTGGGCACCACCGCTGGCACCAGAGGCGGCGACGCTTTTGGTGTATCTGGCTCGACGACGAGGTTGATTACATTGTCGATGTCCTCCATAGACCACCATTGCACGAACACGTAAGTGGCCAGCGGGATGGTGTTGTCGGAAGCCTCCATGAGCTCCCATTCTTCGGCACGTCGGTAGGGTCATTGTGATCTGTGTAGGCCGCCTGGAGCTCCACCTCTCACCACACCTTCTCCTTCTTCCACGACGGTGTAGTCGTGAATGAGGTAAGGTAGTTTACTTTTCCTATTACTAACTACTATAGTAGTAGTCATCGTGAAGATGAACGGCAAGACCGGTGGCGTCTTGGACTTGGTGCCAAACCGGAGCACCTGATGGAGATCATGGAGTGCGAACACAACTATGTCATGTCACATTTTGATTAGATATGATTTAATCTTTTGTGTGCATATTGTTTGAGTGCAAGTATTAGATACACAATGGTAGCATTTAAATAGGATGATCCCTAAATTAATACCAACATAGTGTTCTTACATCAGTGTGCACTACCAAGAAAGTTTGCTGTTATGAAACAGGCCATGAAGACCGGGTGCTAGACATATCTATGTTTGCATACGGTGGGTGTAATCCATGTATGCACAAAAAATACCCTATGGTTGGATTGACGAACCTAGCATGTACATACATGGCCTCAGAACACAAAGATCGAAAGATTAAGCACGAGTCACATGGATGATGTGATCGACGGATATAATCCACCCTGGCAGCCCCATCAGAGTCCGTGACGATCAAGGATGATGTGGTGTAAAGGGGTCTTGTAATCACTAAACTTTCTTTAGGGATGATAGTTTAAGTGGGAGTTTGTTTGTTAATAATATTATAAATTTGAACTCCATATTATGAACTTGGTCTAAGTCCTTTTGCAAATGTCTTGTAGATTATGTCCATTCCCTTAGTTCAGGACATCTTTGTCCATTAATGAACGGGAATAAACTTAAGTTAGATGGGTCGAATTTCATCCACTGATACCAACGCCTAAGAAGGATCCTCATAGAAAACCATCTCCTCTATATCCTTTGTAAACCTCTATAAGCTGATGAATCCGACGATAGAGAGCTATGACTCTTCATGACCGTCGTGATACCTTCACCAAGGTTGAACCCAAGGATGGGATCATCGTCAACTTAAAGTGTATATGTGATATACAAGTAATCAACGTTTCCATGAAACACTTATGCAGTTTTCAAAGTATTGGATACTAAATATTGTTTTATTAAAAACAGGGCCCTCTGCGTGAGAGTTACAGAATGGAACGAGGCACTGATGGCGTGATGATGGCAAACAAGCTAGTTGATGACCGACGACACTCCTTCCCTCAAAGTTTAAAGTTTATCATTAGGATTAGTAGATTTGAATAAAACTTTGTAATCAAGTTTGTGAAATTTATTAGTGTGTCTTGCTTAATGCGAGACGGTTATTCATATTAATAAAAAACAATTCAACTGTTCTGTTTTTATGAATAATTTCTTTTATGATTCACATTATTGGGATTATAAACAAGTTATTCTAGTCTTTATCTGTATGATAAAATGACGTTTATGAAAATTACCAAAAGATATTGAAGTTTAAATACTAAATAACACTATTGTTTAGGTCATTGTGGTTATTGCATGTTTTTCATGTTTATGAAAATCAGGGACTTATATATTTGATCTAGAGACTTTGCAAAACCATGCCTCATTGGGCAAAATGACTAAAACTCTGCATTCTGGTAAAACAGTGATATGCGAAGAATTGTTGAATTTTATACATATGATGTAATTATTTTATAAACTTCATGGTGAGTTTAAGTAAATATGTGTATTTATTTAATGAAACACAAGTTTGAAGCTATTTGAATTGTTCAAATGATTTTAGAATGAAATGGATATAAGATTAACAAGAATTCCAAAGTCTTCGCGATTTGATCCAAGTGATTTTGGATTCAAGCTAATAGAAAATTGGTATATAAGGGACTTATGAAAATTGTTTCATAAATTATGATAAATGGAATAATTCAAAGTGTATTGAATTGTCTGAATATCATAGTCATAGTGTATGTAATACATATGGTCCAAATGATCTTCAGATGGATTAACATTAGGAATTAGAGTTAGAGATTGAATTAGTAAACATTCAAAAGTATTAGGAACATCTAAAGATTCACGGAAACAGCACCATATGAGATATGGCAAGCTCGAGTTTCTAGAGATTTCAATAGTTCGAGATCGTTGCAAATAGTAAGTATGTGTGGTACATTCTTAGTAAGACTATGAATACAAATTCCAAACTAATACTCGGAGAAGACAAAGTTTTTATTGTCTCAGCGTGATACTTCTTTGAGAAATTGTTTTCTCATAGAAGTGTTAGTGGAAGGGTATAAGTGTAAACTGGAGTTTCACCTCATTCTTTATAAAAGTAGGATTCAAGAATTTGTTCTGCATTCGCAGAATTTCAATCTTGATTCACTTGTCCTATTATTGGAATAAAACATACCTACGAACTACAAATAAAGATTGGTGGACCCAAGTATAAGAAATGACTTGGAGTCATGAAATTGGCAAAGGACTGAACAAAACTACAAAGTCTTCAAAAATTTTAAGAAAAAGGTTGTAACTAGTACAACCAGTAGGTTTTTTGACCAATCTAGAATTGCTAAGTCTTGTAGCAGAGTTTTTTGATTTGATGTAAGATCAAAGAATTTTGGATTTGCTAGGATTATCGAGAAAAATATGCAAGTTGATTAGGAGCTAAGAAGTTTTCCAAATAGAATATGTGGACGACATATTTGAGTGGGAGATGAGTGACATCCTAGAATTCCAAATATTGATGAAATATTTGAGTGGGAGCGTGACAATGTTTTTGAATATGTAATTGACATATTAGTGAACAATGTGTTTGGTATTATGAATGATTATATCAGTAGATGGATGAAATTTAACTTGAATTAAATATAGAGGATCTATGTGATTAGATCAGGATGTTTAATGAACATTAAATGTCAAAATGCTTGGAGAATTATGAAAGTGTTCAGAAGGACCTGGTTGAGATTCGGAAAGTAGTTTAGAATGGAAAACAAGCAAATAATAAAAGATTCTTACTTGTAAACTAGGAGTAGCATCTGAGTAAATACTCGATATTTACGACAATGGTCAAAACAGAGAAAAGGGTTGCACTGCGTCAACTATGCCTTGGTCATAGTTTTTTCCAAGGTAAAACCCATGTTGTTTATACTTGACATAATGTGACCCATGTTCTTAGTTGTAAAGAATAAGATTCTAGAGTGATTTCTGAGTCAAACACTGAATCAGAGTTAAGTTTGAACATAGGGAAAGCATGGCTAGACATCTAAGTGAAAGTATTGCACTTTGATTGAATCTACATAGATGTAGAAGTATTAGGATACTTCAATGTTAGCAAGTATGATTTTTGGTTCAAAGAAAGTTCGACTTTCGACTAAGTGTGCTTTATAGTTATACATGACATCTTGAAATTTCTATTGATTGATAGATTGTCATTGTATATACTAGAAAACAGAAGTCTCACTTTGTCACCAAAATGCTACAACACATTATATGATAATGGTGTGAATGTCAAAATAGTTGACATCAATGATTTGCAAAATTAGGACCTTATGAATCTGTGAAACAGATTTAGGAAAGGAATTCCTCCATGAGCAAGCATGATGAATAAACATATATGAGAAATGGTTTATGATTAGTAGCAATGCAGCCAGATTATTTGTACTCTAGTGCAAGTGGGAGACTGAAGGAGATATGCCCTAGAGGCAGATAATAAAAGGGTTTTATTGTCATATCTCATTAGTTCATAATAGTTTCATATCATGCTATAACTATATCAAGCGGAAACATTGATACATGTGTGATTATCAACAAACCCATGTCCCTAGTAGCCTCTATTCAACTAGTTCATTGGGCAGCTGACGATCAAGGTTTGCTGATCATGGTTCTATGAAAGCCAACTGAAAATGAATTCATATCATATGGAATGATGTGATGGACATTTCCCACCAATGATTATTGCAACATGATCATGTCAGATAGTTCACAGTTGCAATTGTCAGAAACGGAGTGTCCTAATCCTTTGACCATGAGATCATATTAATCATTGTTACTAAAGGATTGCTTTGACTACATCAACCGTCATTTCCGTGACTAGGTGACCATAAAGGTGCATGTTGGGTATCCGAAGGAGCATGTAGAGGCCTATGCATCAAGATCGGGATTTGTTCTCATGTGTGACAGGAAGATACACTAGACCCACTCGGTGAATTTCATCCATAAGTTGTGCAACATATGACTAGGTCATGGGGATGGAATTTCACGGGAATAAGTAAAACAGTACTTGTTGGAAACGAGATTGAATAAGGTATCATGATACCAATGATCAGATCTCGGACAAGTCTTGTATCGCATAACAAAGGGAATTGGACATATCATTTCAGGTTCGACATGATGGTGATTCGTGGAGTGCATAGGGGTCAACATGGGCATCCTAGTCCCACTGTTTATCAATCATAGAGATCATGTTTATGACATTCCTAAACCGTAGGGAAATAGGCTTAAAGGCAATGCAATCTTGGAGATCCTCCTGTAAAAAGACAGAGAAATTGGAATCGTTCCGGAGAGATCCGAAGTTGTTCGGAGAAAGAATGAAAGGAAAAGGGCCAAAAGGAGTTTCAGATAATTGGCAATTAATAATATGCATTTATTATATGTTAATTGTGAATTAAATTATACTAAATAAATATTAAATTCAAATTTATGAAGCAACTTTCTCATAGGCCAAAATTCCAGAGGAAATTGGCCCAAGAGAAAATGGTAGCAAAAGGGAAAGAAAACAGCAAACATATAGGGCTGGTTTGACCAGCCCACGCACGTGGGAGGCAGATAGTAGTTGTCGCACGTAGTAGGCTCCAGCCGCCGCTGCCAGGCCTGCTCGACCTGGCCCAAGGGAGCTCGCGGGGCAGCTGGCTGGTGGGCTTACTGGCCAGGCCAGCTAGGCCGCGCCATGCAGCCGACTCAACCGGGGCAAACCAACGTTGGCACTGGCGGGCCACGCGGTCGATCCGGCCACCGCATAGGGGAGCGAGTTGGGCCGCAAGTCCGACTACTGCCGCTAGCCGTTGCTCTCATGTGAGTTAGGCCGCGGTGGGTGCGTAAGGCCCACTCGCTTGGCTGCTTTGTCAGCTGTTGTTGCTATTTGGTTGTTGGGCCAGTTTGGCTAAGGGCCCAGCCGACCAGCACCCAAATTTTTCCTATTTCCTTTATAAATTTAGTCCCACATGGGACACCCAAAGGGAAGTGTACAACTCCCTCCACCTATATAAAGGTGTGCCCATGGGTGGGATTAAAACACACCAATTAGATATTCTCTAAGCCTTTTTTCCTTAGAGAAATCCCCTCTCTCTCTCTGTTGCTTTTTCCCTGGAGCGGTCCCAAGAAAGGACTACACACGCAAAGTCAACGCATTTGCGGCATGCCGTTGTGCTACAGGAATTCCTCCAGGAGGTCTACTTTCACAACCTCGGTAGGGATCAAGAGCTTCGGGAGTTTTTGTATTGCATCATATGTGTGTGATAACTCGGGGGCTGCACTTGTAGCGACCAGGCCGTTGTGCAAGGACCTGCACAAGGGGTGACATGCGAAGAGCTTCCCAACCTTGAGGTCGGATGGGCAAGACTACATCATCCATGCTCCTGCATGAACATAACGCTCTCTTGGTCTTCAAGGGTATGTTACTGCTCTCTTCCTCCATTATTCCATTACTTCTAGATAGATTTTCGGTGTTAGGGTGTTCCAACGTAGCAAATATTTGTTATCTTCCCCTTCCCAGGACTTGATCGGCGCCTCTCTCTCCAACTGCCATGCGGGTTAGGTGCAGATCGCGAGGAGCCCTTGGGCTTACCTGAGAAACGTAGGCACGGAGGGCCCCAGGTTTCTGTATGCGTGCCCGTCCTTGGCGGTGCCACCGGGAGAGCTAATCCGAGAACGATGCAAGCATTATTAATGCGAACCCCATTAGCAAGGTAGCTCGAATGAACGATAATCAAGATGAGTGCGCGACAAGGTCGTTTTGTGGTGAGCGCACCCTCACCAAATTCTGCTCACGGGTGGGATTCCCCATCCTGATGAGATCAACCACGGGCAAACCCGGATAGGCACCCCAGCTGGAGGCTTGGGGGGCCCCAGCTGGCATGTCGTCGGGGGTGAGGGAGTATTCCAAAATAAACCTCCCCGTGCACGTGTTCCCCGGGTAACCTGGGTTATGACGCCCTGTTTTTCTGGAGCCCCTAAGCATAAAAGTGGCGGTGCCACTCTGAGTTAGCTAGGTGCAGCTTCCCGGGCCAATTTAGAGAGCACCTTCTGCTCCTGAGGGTGTAAGCCACTGATGAGTGCATATTTGCATCATGTTTTACATTATTATTTTGCATTGTAGATGTAGGATCTTGGTATTTTATGGCGCCCACGCACACATTTTATGTCTGTTTTCACTAGGGTCATGACAGATGATGGATCCAATGGATACAATTCTTGGAGCAATTGTACTATAGAGAAAACGAGTCAAAACAACATAAATCGCTTATTTGAGAAATATTAATAATACCAGAAGAAAACCAGAAGTGAACAAGGGAGGCAGAGATTCCAACGACCAACTATATGATCGGAGCAATTTTTCCGGTCATATAGCTCTGGCCGTATAGTTGGCACCGCCTCCGCCTCATCAAATAGTTTCACCCCATGCAATTAGTTCGAGGAGACGACATATAGAACACAACCAGAAATCACAGAAACCTCATCTCCGGAAGGCATCTGGAGGGGGAACTCATCCACAAGGGATCCATCTTCGCCCTACACAGATTCAGGAGGCTAAGGAATTGATCTTCATCATCCACCACTGCATCACCACCCTCTCCATCCATCCCATCTGCATCTTGTCTAGATCTTGTTGTAATTCCTATACTCGTTGTGGATTTATACAAGTACTATTCATTTATGATTGTTTCCATTACCATTGTTATGATGTTGATTGCCTCCATGTCTGAGTAGATCGTTAGTTCTTGGGGAGATGGAGAAACCCTAGTATGAGATTGAAATAAGATAAATTCTATTATGATATTCATCGCTGTGACCATGTGTTAGATTTTCTACATCTTGATGTTGATAGAAGTCGACCTCTCAATATTTTCCTATTGTGGGGACTTGATGGAGTAAACTACTTGTTGGTAGACGGAGGTGTGCTAGCACTTATAGTGACTATAAAGTTGTTGGCACCCCTTACGTATCAACTTGGGAAACTGAGAAACTCACGGAACACTATCCATGCAATGGGATACATCCTACGGGATTACGTCCCTTAATAGAGAAGTAATTCGATTGATGTCGATTGCTGACTGCTTTGGTTATGAGGATGATGTGAGCAGCGATTGCTGCCTATTTGTCCAAATACGGAGTTCCTCCCACACATACATAGTTGAGAATGTTCATGATGATAATCTTTATCTTAGATCCTTATAATACTAGAGGTGTATCCGCTACTCCCTAAGAACGCTTTTTCCATATTGTAGTTCCAATCTCTCTTACATACGCGATACTTACTTTCTGTATTCAGTTGTTTTACTTTACTTTATTATTGCTCTTATACGCAAAACCCCAAACATCTTTTTACACAATACTCGCATTTTATCTTGTCACTTAGAACTTTATCTAGCATTTCTATCGTAATATTTATTTCAAGAGTTATTAGACTTCAGACTCCTACTCCCTATGGGATCGATATCTTCATTTCGGAACTAGCTACAAACGATCTGTGCACTTGCAGTCATCAAGCTATTTTCTGGCGCCGTTGCCAGGGAGCTAAGCATTGTAGGTCTTTTAGTTTTTGCTTATTTATTTTTTGTCTTGTTAAATTTTGTTTTGTGTTACAGGTTTCCACCAATATGATGGAGTTTGAGCATATGACTAGTGCTAACCCACTCAACCACTTTGGGAAGCCCTATGATATTTATAAAAGAGATAACTCCAATGATAAGACAAGGGGTTTGAAATAAATCCTCTACTACTTAGTATTCTACATAAGAAGCAATTTACTGGAGATGAAGAAGATCCTGATCCATATGAACATATTGCATGTTTCAAAGATATATGGGGCACTTTTCTATTGACAAGATATACCGCCGATGAGGTAAGGGTTAAACTTTTTAGTAAGACTTTGACAAGTAAAACTCTCTCATTGTATAGATCTCTACCCCCTGAAGCCACTACTACCTGGGATAATCTGGCATGTGAATTTCTATCAAAATATAATCCATTATCAAAATCTTTTGGAATTAGGCGTCTTATAATGACTTGGAAGAATCGTTCTAATGAAGGACTGGTAAGAGCTTATATTAGATTTAAAGATTTACTACGACTATGTCCTCATCATGATTTGCCTGAATGGTATTTACTACATATCTTTTATGGCGGTTTAATTGAACCTAATAATATTGAACTAGACTCTTTCGTGGAAGGAGCCTTTATGGATCTTCCTATACCAAAAGCTTGGTCTTTACTTATTAGAATTCGTGATCATAGAGTTTCATGGATTTTTGGTCTAGGAAGCGAAGGAGGTGTAGAAATAGAGCATGATTGTATTCATGACTAATAAAAAAGGCCATGTTAAATAATTATCTAAATAATTTTATTTGGATTCAGCTCTTGTGTTGAAAGTTGTTAAAGCTTTTACAGAACATATCAAAGCTCCATAGGAGGGTCCAGTCAAGTATGATCCACCACCTGAACCTGAAAAGAAAAAAATAAGATAAAGCAACACTGGCCTCCGTAGAACCAATATATGAAATGTTTTCCCTAACACTGCACAAAAGCATATTCTTGAATATGAGCAGGTCAAAGCAGTACAGGAGAAGAAGGAGGACGAAAGCATGCCAGAAGTCGTGGAACATCTGGAAGAAACCAAAGATGAAGAGGTAACAAAGGAAGCAATTATGACTATGTACTCATAGTGTAACATAGTTGAACTTGATGAAGAGACTTCCGTATTGGTTGAAGCTAAAACAAAGGTAAACGATGTGGGTAAGCCTATTCTTCCCTGCATATTTAAAGAAACCTCGCATTACGGTTTATGTGATCTTGGCACCGAAGTTAATGTTATATCTTATGACTTCTACTTAGAAATAAAATAAGAAATAGAACATGCTACAATTGAAAATACTGATACGACAATTATGTTAGCCAATAAAAACCTTAGAATTCCAATGGGAGTAGTTGAAGATGCAACTGTCACAATTGGCAACAAACACTTTCATATTGATTTTGTGGTTGTTGATATGCCATCTGACACTCTTTGCCCAATTATATTTCGAAGGAACTTTTTGGGTGATATAGGTGCCTATGTTAATTTCAAGAAGG